>CM012456.1:5130000-5805000 GCA_003999625.1 Oryzias javanicus | reverse complement strand
GTAAGTGACTATGTTACAAGCGCGATAATGCGTCATGAAGTGTGCATTATCACAAATTACTGCACGCCACTGAACTCTGAACTGTCAGAAGACAGTTGCTTTAATTTATTAATTTGATTTATTAGCATCATTTATTAGCATCATTTATTATGCTAATGTATTAGCATTACAAAATATTAAAGTGTTTTTATTTAATTGCAGACGTTAACGTTGACAGACCTAGTTTTAAGCTACGTTCAAACTGCCCCCGGCAACACGCGTTCAAGCGACAACTTTCAATAAGTCTACGGAAATGTATGCATATGCGTTCGAAACTCGTGTTCATGCGCCGCTATGCTAGTTACTACCACAATTTTGGGGCTCTACGTACAAAGCGTATCCATTGATCGTGTGTTGAGAGTTAAACCAGTTAATCAGGGACTGATCATGACGGAGAAATGTTTCATTTATGGAAATAAAGGCTGTGAAAGAAAAAGTCTGGAGCGAGATTCACCAGATTTGCACCTCTTTGAGATTTCACACCAAACATTTTTCAACTGTAAGAAAATAAAGAGAAGCCCCACCCTGTTTGTCCGGTGTGAACACCACAGGCTAAATGAGCGTTCAGGAAGCGGTGTGTCTGAAGGCGTCAGCTGAGATGGCGTCGTACACCTGAGCTCGCTGAATGCCTTTTGGCCTGATTATGGAGCACAAGAACAAAGTTTGTGTGAGAGTCCGCGCTCACATCTCATCCCGCGTCGGTTGTTTTCACTCATTACTGACCCTGGCCTGAGCTCTTTCATTAAGCGGGAAATGGAGAAGCGAAAGGGCCGGTCGGGGGATCAGGGGACAGGGGCGGAGGTTGTAATTGGGTTGTTCCGCTCCCCCCGGCCTCGCTCAAGGTCACAGTGTGAGACGAGCCGAGGGGGCCAGGCCTTTCGCTCCTTCCCCGTCTCTCCTCCTCCCCTCTTCAGCCCACACTTTTCCTCTCCCTCCTCTCCTCCTCCTGGGGTCCTTTGTCACCGAAGACCGGTCCGCTGGGGAGCCACAGAGAAGCGGAGGGGCTAATTCAGTCTAATCTTTGAGCCCGTTAATGTCTGGCTGATATGTGGATTTCTCCACATCCTCTGGGGAAGGCTTTTGTGGTGAAGGCCATCATTATGGAGTTTCCAGGCCCTCCTAACCAATTATAAATAGGCAGACAAATTAGTTCTTCTCAAACTTGGCTCTAAGAAGTTCTCCTGATTGTTCCCAACTTTATTTCACACGTCATTTGAAAGGGGACAATTCCGAGTAAAGCTTTTTGATAAAGAAAGGCCTGATAGAGCTCATTCTTGTGCGAAGCTCGCAGATGGATTTCAGATCATTCCATACAGCTCGGAGCGCCGCGGCGCAGACTCGCCTGTCTGGCTCTGGCCAGCGGTGAGCTCGGTCTAACGTTTCCCTCTGATTAAGACGCAGTGGTGAAAGCTGCCTTTGATCTGAGGAAATGTCTGCGTGGGGAGCAGTCGGAATGCAGCCTTCTCCTCTCTGCCTGGCAGATTGAAGGAAAGGATAAAGCGAGTGTCTGTTTCTCTGGCCCTGCCACCGGCAGCTCCTGCACGGTACTTAGATCTTGTTCGGGCCTAATGAAATGAACACGCTTTCGCTGGTAAATCGGTTGAAAAATTGAATTATTCATGTTTATTTTGCACAACTCTGGTGACATAAGAGGGAAAAGATGTTCTTTTTATTTACTTAATCTATTACTTTTTAAGTTGAATGAAAAATTATTTAAATCCATTTTATACTTAACATTTAAGTCATTTGTGGCCAGTTTGAGAAACTAGTGTCGGTATAGTGTAGTTCATGTTTTCATTTTTGGACTGAAAATAGTAGGTAATATATATGGCTTTAAATAAATATTATAAACCAGATTATGGTGGCTAATTAAAAAATAATTCAACAACACAATATTAGTTTACTTCTTCCCACTACCTTTCATGTAGTATTCATGCTCCCAACTCATCATATGTGGACGTAATGCTGGGTGATATCATGATATAGATTATTTTGTATCACAATAATGATATATATGTCAGGATATACCACAGTAAAGTAAATTTTCAGTTTTTCTCTTAAATAGAGAAAAATTTCATTACTTACTTTTCTCTGAGTTAATTTTTTAAGTAACATGTAACTGAATTGTTACAAATTTTTAAAGTGCACAACAGTTTCGAGTTTCTTCACAAAAGTTCAGCAATAAAAATAAATAAAAACGATAGAAATGATAGAACAGAAATGGCACTATAGACACCTTTCTATCGCCCACACCATATATTGTCATATTGCCTAGCACTATATGGAGATATGGTTCTGGCTCCCTCTGCGTCATTTTTTGACATTTTGAGTATCCCTAACTCGTCGGTTCTTGATGTGCTGACCATTCCCGTTAAATCAGGGGCCCCCAACCTCCGGGATGCAAATCGGTGTTAGTTTGAGGGTCGCATGGTACGGTGCCACAGACAGGAATAAATGCATATGCTAATCAGTTGTCCCCAATCCTCTGGATGCGGACTGGTACCCTAAACCATACCTAGTAACGGTTCAGCATCGCGTCTCATACCACGTCCAATACCGCGACCAATACCACGTCTGATACGGCGTCCGATACCATGTCTAATACCGCGTTCAATATCTCGTTCAATACCGTGTCCTATACCGCTTCCCATACCACATCTGATACCACGTCCGATCCCGCATCCGAACTGCGTCCGATATCGTGTCCTATACCGCGTCTGATACCACGTCCCATACCACGTCTGATACCACGTCTGATACGGCGTCCGATCCCGCATCCGATACCGTGGCTAATACCACGTTCAATATCTCGTTCAATACCGTGTCCTATACCGCTTCCCATACCACGTCCGATCCCGCATCCGATACCGTGTCCGATACTGCGTCCAATACAGCGTCCGATACCGTGTCCTATATCACTTCCCATACCGCGTCTGATACCATGTCTGATACCAAGTCCGATCCCGCATCCGATACCGTGTCCGGTGCTGCGTCCGACACTGTCTAATACTACGTTCAATACCGTGTCCCATTATACATCATATACCGTGTCCAATACCACGTCCGATACCATGTCTAATACCGCGTTCAATACCTCATTCAATACCGTGTCCTATACCGCGTCTGATACCACATCCGATACCGTATTGAATATCGCGTCCAATACCGCGTCCAATACTGCGTCTTTAGGATAGGGAACCCCTGATTTAAGTGTAACATCCAGCATGTAAAAAAAAAAAACAAAAAAAAACGACGAGTTGGGGATACCCAAAACATCACAAACTGACGTGGCGGGGGCCAGAACCATACGTCAATATATGAAAGAAAGGTGGAAGAGTGTCCACCCACATATTCTCAAGATCTGGCTTCAAATCCACAGTTGAATCATAATTAATATATTTTCTTGGATATGCCACCAAGTGTTTACTTGATGAATTAGACTTTGTGCCAGTCACTTTAACTTAGTGGCCTAGCGGTAGAGTGTCTATCCAGAGATTGGAAGGTTATGGTTCAAATCCTAAATTGAATCTTTCTCAAAACAATTGTTCTGATCTGCCACTTGGTTAAGTTACAATTTGGGCAAGTTACTTTTACTACACCTACCAAGTGGCCCTGTGGAGGAGTGTCTACCCTGATACTGGAGGTTGTGGGTTTAAATCTAAGGTTGACTCATTCTAAACAGAATAAATGTAATAAGCCACCAAGTGGTTAAACGATGAATTCGACTTTGTGTCAGTCACTTTTACCACAAAGACCCAGTGTGAGAGTGTCCGACCTGAAACTAAAAGGTCTTGGGTTCAAGTCCACAGTTGAATCATACCAAACAGATTTTCTGTGATATGCCAACAAGTAGATACTTGGTTGTGTAAGTCAGCTGTACTACATAAACTCAGTGGCCTAGTGGTAGAGTGTCCTCCCTAAAACTAGGAGGTTGTAGGTTTAAGTCCACAACTGAATTATAACCAATCTATTTTTACAAGTAGAGGTTTTTCCTGAAGTGGAGCGTCATCTCTGTCCTCTGTGTGTTTTGCAGGGGTCCGACGTTGGGGCCAAGTCCGACTTTCTCTGACATCCCCCTCATTCGGATCTCCCCCCAGCGGAACCCCTCTGTGGGGGCAGAGTCGCCCTTCCACCCGCCACACCCCTACATCCACCCGTACATGGACTACATCCGCTCCCTCCACAGCAGCCCCTCCATCTCTGTCCTGTCAGCCACCCGAGGCCTCAGCCCTGCAGATGGTGAGTAAACCGTCACCGGAGCGCGACGCACACACACGTGCGCCTGCGCCCCAGCGGAGCAGGAACAGTCGGCAATACACCTTTAAATATAATTGCTGAAATTGATCAGCGAGGTTGCTATTAGAGCAGTCTCAGCTCCGTGTATCAGTTTAATTCCTGTTGGAGATCAGAGGAGGTCAGGTGAGAGGAAACCAGATCCATCTCTATTAAGACCCAGGGGTCGGTTATCTGAGCGAGGGCGCCGCTGGATGGGAGCATTACCAGTGCAGCGCTTTCCTTTCTGGGTGAGCGGGTGGATGGGTGGGTGGGGGCTCAGGTGGGATGAAGGCTAATCCTTTTGATCTGCAAGACATGGCGGGGACCTCTGAGGACGCATCGCCGAGCGGCGCGGTTACATGCAGTTACGCCGAGAGCGCAGAGGGGAGGCCAGATCCAAGTTCAAGACCGGAGGTCCCGCTGATCCGGGCTCCTGAAAGCAGCATGCGGTTCTGGAGATTATTCCAGACTGATGCCGAGACCCCAACAATGTCAGCTGTAAAGAAAGCATTAATCTTAGTATTGGTTTTTAAACTTTACGAAGACAAAACAGACATAAAAACTGTTTTTTTATCAAAACCAGTTGATAAAATCACTTTTATTAGCGATATAAAAAAAAATAGCAATATAAAAAAATAAATAAATAAAAGGTTTACCCTAAAAATGTGTTTCTATCATTTAGATTAATAGTTGTGTAAAACAAACCCTTTTTTGTTATTTTTTTTTTTAGGGCTGGGTATTGGCAATAATTTCCTGAATAATTTAGATTCGATTCCGTTTTTGTTTTTTTTTCACAATTCAATTCAATTTTGAGTTTAGACATTTAGACACATTTGTTTTGAAATACTTTAATATTAATAATCTGATATAGTTCAGATAATTTAAAATGTATTTGTGAAATTATAATGAGATTGTTAATATAGCGTTACATGGATTCTTAAACTGAGAATTGTTCTGCTTCTCCTGGAGGGCGCTTCAGTTTGGCCACTAGGTGGCGACTGCACTATAGCACCACACCTTATTCCAGAAGAAGAAGAAAGTATGAGCAAAAATTTTGTTTTAGACCAAAAATGGTTACTTTAAAAAATAATATTTTCTTAAAAGAGTTTGGAAAATTCATGCCTGTGAGTTTATAAAGAAGTTCATTTAGCCAGCAATGTATATTAGCACTCGCCGTCCTAAGGGAAACTCATTATATGTTAGCATCAAGCTAGCGGACTTTAGCATTAGATTGATCTCTACTTTTATGGATCGATTATTGATCAATTCATATAAATTATTCGATTTTGTCAACCCAGCCTTAGTTTTTAATTTTACCATTTTGAAGTTTAGAATTAATATAATTGTATCACAAAGCTAAATTATAAAAACAAAAAAGAAATAAATGTTGAAAAATAAACTTATTTTTTATTGCTACAATTTGAATTTGAATTTTATTTTTATTATTAAGTTTTTTAAATAATTGACATTCTTATTATTTTTCTGGTATATGTAGTTTAAAAACCACACTAAAAAGATTTGAGCAATTTATGATCGTAAATCAGCGTAATAACCTGTTATTGACCTTTCATAAAAGGTTGGAAAATTAATTCCCGTGATCATATTAACTTAATCAGCAATGTATCTTTAGGTCGACTGACTGTTAGTATTAGCCGTCCTATTGGGAAATTCCATTAAACGTTATCATCAAGCTAGCAGACTTTAGCATTAGATCGATCTCTATTTTAATGGATCGATTATTGATCTACTAAGTTTAGATCAATTCAGATCAATTATTCGATTTTGTCAATCCATCCTTAGTTTTTATTTTACAATTTTGAAATTTACATTTTAAAAATATTTTATCACAAAGCTAATTTATAAAAGCAAAAAAAAAAAAGAATAAATGTTAAAACATAAAAAGATTTTTATTGCTATAATTTGAATTATATTTTTATTATTAAGCGATGTATTTTATGATTATTCAGCAATGTATCTTTAAGTTGACTGAGCGTTAGCATTAGCTGTCCTTTGGGAAATTCCTTTCAACGTTAGCATCAAGCTAGCAGACTTTAGCATTTGATCGATCTCTATTTTAATGGATTGATTATTGATATATTAAGCTTAGATCAATAAATATCAGCCCTATTATTTTTACAATTTCATAGTTTAAATATAAAAATAATTTTTATTTTGTTTTTTATGTGATGTGAATTTTATTTATTATTAATTTTTAAATTAATCCAGATTATTTCCCTTCTTGTCTCATAGCTGCGCTGTTGATGATTTTCTCATCATTGTTTTTTAACAATTTAAAATGATAAAATCGATGGATTTTTGACCAAAATTCTCACTAAATGAAAGGAACTTTTGCTGGAAAAAGCCCAATTTTGGGTCAGCTCTGATAAATGCCTTAAACTGTGATACCTGACATCTTCAAGGCCCTGAAACGGCCTAATACCCCGTTATGGGCCTTCCATCTCGCCGCTCTTTCGCCGCTGATGCCCTCTTTACCTCTCAGCGTGGCGAAAATGACAGATAGTGGGGTCATTTCCTCACCCCTCTTCGCCTCGTCCCGTTGAAAGCTCCCAGAAAAATAGCCAACACTCCGATTGCCCTAAATCAAAACAGTTCCCCCAACCTACCCCATGATCCCATTCCCCGTCATAATGCTGTGAATCATGAATGAGGCTCCTAATTACTCCTTTAATCAAAGCAGTGATTAATGAACCCATCAGCTTTTGTGCTTAGTATATCACCGCTCTAACAGAGAGACTCCGTCTTCAATATGCAAAGGCTTTTTTTCCAGTAAAAAGTACATTTGAATAATGATGAATTAATTAACAGAATCTAATGGAGATTTAAAGTGGGTGGGATTTAGTGCCACCCTCTCGCCGCCACACATTTGGTTTCACTTTTAGTTTCCGAGGTAAGCTTTTCCACTGATCCCATTGTTGTGCTGAAGGAGCGCCCGGTGGCTCGCCGAGGCCCGGGGCGTCTTCTCCACGTCGAGTGCCACACTCGTAGCCTCCCCCCCCCCCCCCCTCCCCCCTCTTTTTTTTTTTTTTTTTTGCCCCAAGGAAGGCAGTCACATGCCAACATTTCTGATTTAGAAAGCGCTTTTACCGGATCCTGAAAGGGACACATTATGTTTGAATGCAGCGGCAAAGCTGAGGCGGAACACTGGGGACAATTAAGAAACTGCCCCCCCCCCCCACACCGCCACATAAAAAGGCAGATCGAATTAATTTACAATTTTTTCTTGCCTTCATTCAACCGATCATGGATGCACATTGCTTAAGAGGAAATCTCCTCCGACTGCCGTTCTTTATTTATTTCCTCCAGTTTTTTGGGGGGAAAAGCTGGATCCTCTATTCTCATCATATTTGCATATGGAAGCCCACCACCAGATGCTTATTTTAGGCTGCGGTTCAAGCAGTCTATAAGTGAGGGATGATTTGGAAAAGTGAAGTGGAGGCAGAACGGCGTCCTTTGTGCTCGCTCGTCTTATCTGGGCCGATTTGCTCCTTTTGTTTTCCCGCGGAGTTTAAAGGAGCAGGTTGCATATCTGCAGACTGCAGCCTCCTGCATGTGTGTGTGTGAAACACTCCATCTGTGGCAAAAGAGGCATTAGCCCACATACCACACGCACATATATGTGCACTCTGATCAAAGACGGGCGAGATCAGAGGAAAGCCTGTTTAAGGGGAGTATTGTAAGATGATCAGTTCTGCTGCTCTTGACGTGAATGCATCGATCAAACCCGGATGCTGACTCGCTGTAATCTCTGAGCAAGCATCCCGTAATCCCCAGCGAGGCTCTCCACTTCAGGTGACGCTCCCCGTGCAGCTGCTGCGCTTTCCTTGATGGAGCTGCTAATGCGTTCATTACTGTTCCGCCGAGCTGATTGTCATCTAAAGTAGATGAGAGCGAGCTTTCGGAGCAGCGCAGGTGTTCCTCCCCGCTGCGTTAATAAATGTGCGTCCTGCTCGTTTGTTTATCTCGGGATTCAACAGGTGCTGCCACGTTTCCTCTTTCTCTCTCCAGCAGCTCACACCGGTCTGACGACGGCCGACTACTACCACCAGATGGCGCTGCTGGCAGGGCACCGCAGCCCGTACGCCAGCGACCTCCTGCCGTCCGTGGCGTCCACCGCGGGGGCCACCAGTGCCAGCGCCCTGCACATGGAGTACCTGCAGGCCATGGAAAGTAAGTTGGCAAAAAACTATACATTATCTTGTTTTTATTGTGTAGTTTTAGGACAAATACATCAATAAATTTGATAAATTTGTGTTTTGTTTTATTTAACCCTTGTATGTTGGTTTAAAAAAGATTGTACCCCAATAGAGAGTAAGTTTAACCCTTAAAACCTGACGCATCGCCAGTGACACTTTTACAAGAAAATCTTAAACATACTATAACTTTTCATCTGATTAGCAACAAACCTTTAAGTATATTCATGGGCTATGCTTTCATCTTTTATAGTAATTGCCTAATATTTTAGCAACATGCTAACGTTTTTGACTAATTTAGTTTAGGCTATTTTGGAATTTAGCTAGTATTTAAGCATCGTGCTAGCTTTTTTTTTAAGCCAATTTAGCATCTACTGAGGTTTTTCTTTCATAAGCTAGAGTTAGGCTAATATTTTTGGCTAATTTGTTATCTACTTAGGTTTTTACTGGCTAATTTAGAGTTTAGCTTCTATTTTAGCAACAGGCTAACATTTTTGACTAATTTAGTTTACTGAGGAATTTATCTAGTATTTAAGCAATGAGCTAGCTGTTTTGGCTAACTTGGCCTTTGCTAAGGTTTATTAATGCTAATTTGGTGCTAACATTTTGGTATCATGCTAATGTATTTTGCTCATTTGTTATCTAATTAGGTTTTTATAGGTTAATTTAGAGTTTAGCCTCTATTTTAGCAACAGGCTAACATTTTTGACTAATTTAGTTTACTGAAGAGTTTTAGGCTATTTTGGAGTTTAGCTAGTATTTAAGCATCATGCTAGCTTTTTTTTTTTTTGGCTAATTTGACATCTACTGAGGTTTTTCTTTCCTAATTTAGCAACAGGCTAACATTTTTGACTAATTTAGTCTTAGGAATTTTAGGCTTTTTTAGAGTTTAGCTAGTATTTAAACATTGAGCTAGTTGTTTTGGCTAATTTGGCCTCTACTAACGTTGCTTTATGCTAATTTGGTGTTTAGATAACATTTTAGCAACATGCTAATGTATTTTGCTAATTTGTTATCTAATGAGGTTTTTATAGGTTAATTTAGAGTTTAGCTTCTATTTTAGCAACAGGCTAACATTTTTGACTAATTTTGTTTACTGAGGAATTTTAGGCCATTTTCGAGTTTAGCTAGTATTTAAGCAACATGCTAGAGTTTTTGGCTAATTGGCCTCTACTGATGTTTTTATGCTAATTTAGAGTTTAGCTAATATTTGAGCAACATGCTAATGTTTTTGGCTAATTTGTTATCTACTCAGGTTCTTATAAGCTATTTTAGAGTTTAACTTCTATTTTAGCAACATGCTAGCTTTAGTGACTGATTTGCCATCTGCTAAGGTATTTTTTGGCTACTTTTGAGTTTAAGTTTAAGCAACACACCAAGTATTTTTTCAACATTAGCATTTATTATGGATTTTTAAGCAATTTTACTAAAAAAAACTTCAGAAATGAAGGTCAACTTGAGGGCTCCATCATAGTTCTTTAACAAAATATCCAGTTTTTTTAGCAAAATTAATATTTGCCAAATAGCTTTTGCATTTTCTGCAAATCCCTCCGGCAATTAAAGAAAATTACGTCACCATTTTCAACTAAAAGCTTCATCATCTTCAGCAAGAGGCATTCACTTTAGAATTATCGCAGGTAATGCAACTTTTCTGGGTTTTCATGTACACTTGTTGGTTTAAAAATGATTGCACCCCAATATAGAAAAAGTTTAAACGCTTCAGATCTTTAGGGGTGTCACACATACTGTCAGGAATTGTGGTGGAGGACCCAAATGCAGGAGACCAGACTTGGTGGCAGAAACATAAACTTTTACTAACTCAACTTAAACAGGACAAACTCAGGCAACCAAACCAGTGACATGACAAAACATAGATGTGCAGATGACCTGACAATGAGAACTGAACACCAGACACTTAAATACACTGAGGATGATTGACTAAATGAAAACAGCTGTGGATGATGAACCTGAATGTGGTGAGACTGACAGGGAAAACAGGACATGACAAAACCTGAGCACTGAATCATGACATATACAACAAAATCTTTAACATATATAACGATAATTCCAGCAGATCTGATCTGATTGAAATTTAAGTTTAGCTAAAGTTTAGGTTTTTAACCCTAACTGGCAATAATGATTATTTTTAATACTTGACTAATCACGGATTATTTTTTCCACTTAGTCAACTAATCGGGTAATTAAAATAGTCGACGACTAATTTAATAGTCGATTAGTTGTTACTTTATATTATAGGGAGTTGGAGTGTAGTAAAGTTGAAAGTTATAATAGTATTTTGTTAGCGTTTTGGAATATTTTGGCATTCCTTAAGATTTTTTGGTGTTTAGCTAATATTTCAGCTACATGCTAGGCTGTTTTGGCTAATTTAGGCCTTTTTCAGTCTTTTTTAGGCTAATTTGGAATTTAGCTAATATTTTAGATGCATGCTAGCTGTTATGGCTAACTTAGGCTTTTTTCAGTTTTTTAGGCTAATTCAGCTTTAGCATTTTCAGCTATTAGCTTCAGCTATTTTAGCTATCAGTACTAGCATCTTCAGTGGTGAAATTCATCTTACAGAAGTCACACTAGCATTATCTCAGGTAATGCTAGTAGTTAGTTAAAAGCTAATGATCCACTTTGTGCATGACCTGTTTTGTCGACTAATTGGAAAAAGTAATCGGTGGTTCGTCGACTATTAAAATAATCGTTTGTGGAAGCACTAGTTAAAAAAACAAGACAGTTTTAGTTGGGGTGGGTCATTAAGAATACAAGTTAGCGCCACTAGCCCAGTTTAAGTATCACATGAACAGCAAAAACGGACTCCTTTGAAAGTTTTTGACGGGTTGAAAAAATATAACTGTGTACGACACACCTGAGCCTCACCTACCTCCCCCTCACGAGTTGTTTAAGTGTTCACTACGACCTGCAGTTTGCTCGTCCTGTAGGTGTAAACCTGTAAAGGGAGCTGTGGGTGGGCCCGGTGGGAATTCAGCCCATAAAAATGCTCTTTAAAATGCACCTATATATAGATGAAACCCCACCGCCGCCGCCGCCACCGCCGCCATTGCCACAGCGAGGAGGCTTCTGCAACTCTGCTTTGACATGATTTAAATGAGCCATTGTCTTAATGTGTGCCGCTCAGGACTCGGCGCGCAGGACTTATGCTAATGAGTTATTTTAAAGAGTAAATAGGAAATTAAACGAACGCTGAATCTTCCAGAGGTCGGACAGCCTCACCCCTCTCCCTTTGATGAGAATGTATTTAGTCAAGCAGACGCCGCGGCGATCATGGAAATCCGAGGTGAACCCCCCCCACCCCATCCCCCCCGCGTTCCTCAGAACAAACTAATTAAAACTAGCCAAACTTGTGCTGGTATCAGAAAATTAATTGCTATTAAGTGGGAATTGGAATTCATCACTGAGGAAATCATTTCTTCTGTCGCTTTTTTGAGATTAATAAACTGAAACAAAACAATTTAAGCGGGAGATGGGCTACCTAAAAAAAATCACCTGCGATGGACAATAACTGGGTTCTAATGAGTCACGTTACCAAAAGCTTTAAAGATTTGAATGAAATATAAAACATAAAATAGAAGCGTGTATCCTGAGGCTTTCACTGATAATCTGAGCGTCACACGAGCTATTTTTAAATCTGTGTAATTACATTCAGACAGACTTCTGCTAATGAAACAATGGGCCTGTCCTGCCTATTTGGGCTTTAATGGCCTATTGTCTTCGTTAGCACAGCCTAATTAGCACCATAGCTCTCAAAGATCACGAGGACTAAATTCTCTTCTAAACTATTGTCTCCGCGTCGTCTTTATTAGCTAATCTCAGAGCCATTTTTCTCTCTATAGTCAGTTGTTTGCTTTTAGTGAACCATTCGGAGCGCTGCTTCGTTAAGCTAATTAAAAGCAGCTATTAGTTATATAATTACACTTTTTTTTATTATTAAACAATATAAACATTAAATAAATATAAAACACAAGTGTGGATTTAATTGTATTTGTTGACAATGTAAACACAATTATAGAGACTTTGTGTTACAACAAATCTGCTTTTTGATGATTCTTTTCAAAAATTATACTATTTAAGCAAAATGTAAATGTTTTTAATAATAGTCTATAACAATTTTTGGAAAAGTGGAACTTCCTGATCAACATTATGGATTTTATTAACTTATCTGTTTAATTTTTATCTAAAATGTATATAATTTTTACTTAAATTACGGTATTTAACTTACATGTTGATATTAAAAAGTTTTTTTGTTATGGTGATAACTTTTTATATCTCATTGTTAATAAGGATAATAAAGGAATTCTATTATCTACTCTATTCAATTTTTTATGCTACTCTTCCCAATTCTATTCTTCTCTATTCTACTCTATTCTATTCTGCTCTAGTCCCTTCCTTTTTCTATTTCATTCTATTTTGTAATATTCCATTACATTCCATATCATATTTCATTCTATTCTATTCTATTCTGTTCTGTTCAATTCTATTCTGTTCTATTCTTTTTTTCTGTTCTGTTCTATTTTATTCTCTTGTATTTTACTGTACCATACACTACTATATTCCATTCTATTTTTTTATCGACTCTATTCCATTCCGTTTTATCCTATTCTACTCTACTCTACTCTACTCTACTCTACTCTACTCTACTCTACTCTACTCTACTCTACTCTACTCTACTCTACTCTACTCTACTCTACTCTACTCTCTACTCTACTCTCTACCCTACTCTACTCTCTACTCTACTCTACTCTACTCTCTACCCTACTCTACTCTCTACTCTACTCTACTCTACTCTCTACCCTACTCTACTCTACTCTACTCTACTCTACTCTACTCTACTCTACTCTCTACTCTACTCTCTACCCTACTCTACTCTCTACTCTACTCTACTCTCTACCCTACTCTACTCTCTACTCTACTCTACTCTACTCTCTACTCTACTCTACTCTACTCTACTCTACTCTCTACTCTACTCTCTACCCTACTCTACTCTCTACTCTACTCTACTCTCTACCCTACTCTACTCTCTACTCTACTCTACTCTTCTCTCTACTCTACTCTACTCTACTCTCTACTCTCTACCCTACTCTACTCTCTACTCTACTCTACTCTCTACCCTACTCTACTCTCTACTCTACTCTACTCTCTACTCTACTCTACTCTACTCTACTCTCTACTCTACTCTCTACCCTACTCTACTCTCTACTCTACTCTACTCTCTACTCTACTCTACTCTCTACCCTACTCTACTCTCTACTCTACTCTACTCTACTCTACTCTACTCTACTCTACTCTACTCTACTCTACTCTCTACTCTACTCTCTACCCTACTCTACTCTCTACTCTACTCTACTCTCTACCCTACTCTACTCTCTACTCTACTCTCTACTCTACTCTCTACTCTACTCTACTCTACTCTACTCTACTCTACTCTACTCTACTCTACTCTACTCTACTCTACTCTCTACTCTACTCTCTACCCTACTCTACTCTCTACTCTACTCTACTCTCTACCCTACTCTACTCTCTACTCTACTCTCTACTCTACTCTCTACTCTACTCTACTCTACTCTACTCTACTCTACTCTACTCTACTCTACTCTCTACTCTACTCTCTACCCTACTCTACTCTCTACTCTACTCTACTCTCTACTCTACTCTACTCTACTCTACTCTACTCTACTCTACTCTACTCTACTCTACTCTACTCTACTCTACTCTCTACCCTACTCTACTCTCTACTCTACTCTACTCTCTACTCTACTCTACTCTACTCTACTCTACTCTACTCTACTCTCTACCCTACTCTACTGTACTCTACTCTACTCTACTGCACTCTACTCTACTGTACTCTACTTTACTCTATTCTATTCTGTTCTACTCTATTCTATTCAGACAAGCAGAACAGTCATTTATCCTGACTTCCTCTCAGGTAGTCACCCCTCCCCCGTTAGGTGTGTCGGTGAGGGTTCCTCCTCCGTTTCAGAACCAACTTTCTTTTCCTCCGCCGTCATTCCGGTCCGTCCCGAGCCCTCCCCGGCCCTTCCCGGCCCTCAGAATTAATGACACGGCGGCTAACCAGCCGTCCCGTCCATAAATCAGGAGGAAATTAGAGGGACGGTTCCGCTGCCAGCCCGGACGCTCCTCTCCGCGACTCCCCCGCGCCGCCGATTTATCATTTGAGCGGCGCATTAATAAACGCCGCTCCCATGAGGCTTTGCAGCGGTGCCACACAGGGCCCCCTTCTCCCTGACTAACCGCCACCAACCGGCACGCGCTCCCAGCGGCGGACGCCGTAGCGCAGGCTGTCGTTTAAGGTCAGCTAAAGAGGACGGAAGTGTGGAGAGATATAAAGAGTTATCCTGTTTAATCAAGAGAACAAAGTTAGTTTTCTTACGAGTTATTTTCTTATTTTATCGAGAAAACAAATGTAGTTTTCTCTCTATAATGAGTTTTTAATCTTGTTTTCTAGAGAAAACAAAGTTTGTCTTCTTGCTATAACGAGTTATTATCGTGTTTTATCAAGAAAACAAACTTTTGTTTTCCCTCTGTAACGAGTTATTTTCTTGTTTTCTAGGGAAAACAAAGTTCGTTTTCTTGATAAAACACGATAATAACTCGTTATAGCAAGAAGACAAATTTTGTTTTCTCTCTATAATGAGTTTTTAATCTTCTTTTCTAGAGAAAACAAAGTTGGTCTTCTTGCTAAAACGAGTTATTTTCTTGTTTTATCAAGAAAACGAACTTTGTTTTCTCTCTATAACCAGTTATTATCTTGTTTTCTAGAGGAAACAAGTTTATTTTTCTCGCTATAACGAGTTAATATCTCATCTCCTCGAGAAAATGAAGATCGTTTTCTTGTCATAACAAGTTATTATCTCGTTTTACAGAGAAAACAATCCAATAAAGAAGACTGTACCACTAATATTCTCATGCTTTTACCAGTAACAAAGTAGGTTTTAAAAATGACACAAATCTACACAAAAATATAGTATTTTTCCTGTTATTTAACCCCTCAAAGTGCTTTATGTTGAATAAATATTATAATTAATTTTATAATAAGTGTACCATACTATAGAGTTTTGTATTTTATTGTTTGATCGTAATTTTTTATCTTGTTATTATTTGCTTTTTGTTAATTTTTTCTCATATCGTGTTATATTTTGATGATGTTTTTTAAATGTTGTCATTTTAAACCGTTTTTAAAATCACGTTCCATCACACAGTGATGTCGTTATCACTAGAAAACCATCAAGTTTATTGGTTTCGTTTCCCATTCGTGCAGTCAACACAACATACAAGCCTTCCTCGCCTCTCCGATCGAAAAGGCCGTTTTCGGCTTCCGTAAAAGTGTGATGGAACTTGAGAAAGCTTTAACCTTCTTTAACCAAAAAGCGGTTCAGGAAGAGTGACAGTGTGGCTCTTTCTGCAGCTTCATATGCCAGAACATCACAGCAGCTCTGATACAAACACACACCGTGATTACCATGTGAATGGAGCGCTCCGTAATCGCTGGATGTGTCAAACCAGAGACGGAGCATTTTCGTTTTGGGAGATGGATGGATTAAAAGGGGAGGGAGGAGGGGGGGAGAGGGTTATCGGGGCTGGTTTTGTTTGCCTTTTGGAAAAAAAAAGAAAAACATTTGATTTCTAAGTCTTGAGTCACAAAGTCATTGTGTCAGTTCACGCACAAAGCCCGACATCCCCTCAGTGCCTTCTCCCCCCCCTCCCTCGTTCTCCTCTCTTGTTTGTGACATCTCGATGTGAAAAGACAACAAAACTCGTGTTTTAATCTCAAGCCGCGGCTCATTGTGCGCGCAGAAAGAATGGTTGCGCCGTTTTCCGCCTTTTACCTTTTCAAAACCCCCTTTTTCTCCGTATTTCCAGTCAACACTGACTGCGTTTGAATAGTCAAATTGGACTTGATTGAATATTAGCATACACAGTCGGAGCATTTCTCCAACATAAAAGGCATGTTTTCTCACGGATGAAATGTAAGCAGAGCATCAAGTGACAGCCGAACAGTCACTCAGACGAGCCTTTTGTCTGATGATTGACAAACGTGTCATCTGTTGGGGTTACTTTGGGTTCAAACGTGGATGAAAGTTTCACTCTCCTTCCATCTTCTTCTGAAGATTCCCGCTTCTCCAGTCCGAGGCTCACCGGCCGACCCAACCGGAAGCGGCCCCTGCCCATCTCGCCGCTCTCCGATCACAGCTTCGACCTGCAGATGATCCGCAACTCGCCCACCGCCATCGTCAACACGCTGCTCAACAACTCGCGCTCCAGCTCCTCCACCAGCGGCTCCTACGGTCACCTGTCCGCCGGGGCCATCAGGTGACGAGTTACTGTTTAATCATGTTTTCCAACATACTCTGCTCTGGCATGTTCTGATTGGCTGGACACACCTGAACCAGGTGATCAGTCACGAGAAGGGCTTGGATATCTGGAAATCACGCAGACACGATGTTCCTATATCCTCTTAACTAAAAAAAAAAAGGTGAAATCCACCAAAAACTACAATTCCCAGAATCCCCAATCTTTCATATCAGGCATCATTGAAATGTCTGAATTCCCCTCTAATCCCGTACTACTAAAAAACTATGGAGTTCTTGGATTTTAAAGGTAATTCTACATCCGCTAATCTAGTGACCATCGATGCACGCTAGTTTTTCGCAAAGACTTCTGGGAAATTTCCATTGCACTCGATTTTACCTTAGTAAATGCAGTTTTTGGGAGATATTCAGGTTTAGAAATGTCCTTGACAAACAACAAATGTGCATTTCTGCTGATCAGAAGGAAGTTATTCAGGATTTATCAATAAAATAAAACAAGAATGTTTTGTTTTTAATACTGAAAAAACTTATGTCCAACGCCATCAGAAAAGAATGAATCCAGTTTAATCTGGATTTAAGTAGTAATAAAAAAAAATGCAGTATAAATTAAAATCAGAAAAGTAATTTAAAACACTGTGAACTAAGTATAGTATAAAGCTAAATGAATATATTTCCCATTCGCTGTAACAAATACAACATCTACTCCATGATGGGAAGGCATCGGCAGAATATTCATTTCATTTCTTTTTTTTTTTTTAATTATTGACCTTAAAATGTGTCCGGTCGGCCATGAACCGATATCAATCTTTAGAGAAAAATCAAATGGTCTCTGTAAATTTTTACTTTTTCGTAAAACCTGCAAAGTTTTATTATTGTATTCACTTGAAAAGGCCAAAATAATAATTTGTGTAATTTTTGTCATTTATAGATGATTTATTTTAAAAATCACATTTAACTTCCGACTAAAGGCAGTTTATGCCTTTATAATTGAAGATTTTCTTTTTTTTTTTAAAGTTGCTTTTTATAAAAAAAAAAATTCCAATCCAATACAGTCGATGTGTATATTAAATGTAACCACAAAAGAAAATAAATAAATAAACCTCCGGCTTATTTTATTTTATCAAATCAAACTTTTTTACATTTGAATTAACCGTATTTAAATAACAATCCCCCTGTGGCCACTTAGTGAATTACACCTGTTTTTATGTTTTTTTTAAATTGGCTTCAATCAGGAAGTTGAAGATCCACTCCGATCGGCTTTTGATTTATACTTTAAGAACGTTTTTTAATAGTCTTTTAATTAGAATTAATTAAAAAAAAATGTTTTATAGGACATAGCTTCGGCAGGAGTTCATTAGGAATTCACCTCTGATTTGCGGGTGGGACTGTTGGTGCAGGGCAACCCCGACCCCCCTTCCCATTCCTATTGCTCAGAGCTTTTAGCCCCGCCCAGCATATTTTCTACGTCTCACGTGTAATCTTTTTCAAAAAGAATTTTTTCGTCTGCTTTTGATTCATTATGTTTTAAGCTTAGTTTTCTTTCAATTTAATCAGAAAAATGCTTGAAAAACATTTTAAAATCACCATTTTCATCAGAGTTCATTCTAAAGGTATTAGACTGCAGCATTATGGGAATTGTAGGAGAAATTATTTTATCCTATTTGAGACAACCCTTGTTTCCAATATTATCATATAAGATAAAGTAATATTTAAAAAGAAGTTTCTGACGATTAGAAACGAGATTCCTTCATTCAGGAAAGACGAGTGTGTGGCGCAGATAAATGCATGTGTGTCAGGCCACATCAAGCGCTGTGGATCTCCCTGTCAGCCGGCCTCCCTGGCGGTTTGTGTCAGTCATCGGATGTAGAAACGCCGTAGATCAAGCTCCCGTACCTGATGCAAGCGAAGGCGGAAGAAAGAAAAAAAAAAACAAAGAAAAGAGAGGAGAAGAAGGGAAAGATCCATCGCCCCACCCACAGCCATTGATCAGCAATCTGTAAGAAAGAGCTTGATCAATCACGCTGAACACTTCGCCACTGTCCAAGTGACAAGACCCGAATAGCCAAAGCCAACAGACTGATGAGTGATATGACAAGCGGATGGGTCTCGGCCCATCGATTTCCACTCGGCTCGTAATAAGATCAGCAGACATATGGGTCGCAGCCAACGCTTGCTGTCAGGATGAATGGAGGCCGCTGGATCTCCGGCGAATACTCGGGGGCCGGAGAGCCAAAATGTTCTGCTGCGTGTTTGTCCACCACCACAAAATCAGGATATTAGACAGAGAGTGGGCGTCCTACAGACACTAATGTGCAAACCCCATGTGTGCATCACTAAGGGGCCAGAACTTGCACCCTACTAAATGACTACAGCACATGTGTCAATGTTATGGCCCGGGGGCCGGATCCGGCCCTCTGGGTAATTCTATCCGGCCCTCCAGATCATTTTATTTTATTGTTATTAATGATCTGATGTTATCCTGCGCTGATTTCTAATTTGTTTAATTTTGACAAAATACATTTTTATGAAGAGTAAAATATTGAAAGTTATTTAAGGATTAAGTTGATTTATTCTGGAATACAATTCCGGCCTTTTTATTATTCATAGTTACGTGAAAAAAAATTGTGTTTAACATTTTTTTTTAATTATTATTCTACTAGCCTTTTGGAGTAATTTGCTATTTTGAAATGTTGCTAATATTCCAGCTACATGCTAGCTGTTTAAGATAACGTAGGCTTTTACATTTTTTTTTGTGACTATTTTGATATTTAGCTGTTTTTTCTGCTACATGCTAGCTGTTTTGGCTAATTTAGGCTTTTTTAAGAATCCTTTAGGCTATTTTTGGAGTTTAGCTAATTTCATCTATGCTAGCGGTTTTTGGCTATTTTAAGCTTTTTTTTTTATTTTTTAGGCTGTTTTGGAATTAAGCTAATATATATCAGCTACAAGCTAGCTGTTTTGGGTAATTTAGGCTTTTTAAAAATCTTTTAGGCTGTTTTGGAGTTTAGCTAATATTTAC
This sequence comes from Oryzias javanicus, assembly GCA_003999625.1. Classification (NCBI taxonomy): domain Eukaryota; kingdom Metazoa; phylum Chordata; class Actinopteri; order Beloniformes; family Adrianichthyidae; genus Oryzias; species Oryzias javanicus. The sequence goes on along the minus strand of CM012456.1, from coordinate 5,785,105 downwards.
ACGCTAGCTGTGTTGGCTAATTTGGACTTTTTTCAGTTTTTTAGGCTGTTTTAGAATTTAGATATTTTTCTGCTACATGCTAGCTGTTTTGGCTAATTTAGGCTTTTTTAGAATCTTTTTTGCTATTTTTGGAGTTTAGCTAATATCATCTATGCTAGCAGTTTTGGCTAATTTAAGCTTTTTAAAAAAAAATTTAGGCTGTTTTGGAATTAAGCTAATATATCAGCTACATGCTAGCTTTTTTTGGTAATTTAGGTTTTTTTTTTAATCTTTTAGGCTATTTTAAAATGTAGCTATTTTTTCAGCTACGTGCTAGCTGTTTTGGCTAATTTAGACTTTAAAAAAAATTAGGCTTTTTTGAAGTTTAGTTGTTTTTCAGCTACATGCTAGCAGTTTTGGCTAATTTAGGCTTTTTAAAAATGTTCAGGCTGTTTTAGAGTTAGACCAATATTTATACGCTAGCTGTTTTGGCAAATTTAGCTTTTTTTCATTTTTTTTTAATATTTTGAAGTTTAGTTATGTTTTCAGCTACATTCTAGCTGTTTTGGCTAATCTTGTTTTTTTTTCTTTAGTTTTTTAGGCTTATTTGGCATTTAGCTAATATTTTAGCTGCCTATTAGCTTCAGCACTTTTAGCTACTAGCTTCAGCATTTTTACCTATTAATTTAAGGATCTTCAGCTATCAAGTTTGGATGTTGTTCGTTTTTGTGGGAGAAACGCAGACATGCTGCCGAGGCCGACTCTAGGATGATGTAATGAAATGGGAGGAACCCACAAGCAGCGAAAGGCGGCGCAAATATAACCCATATTTCATAAATAGTGTATTACTTGTACCAAAGATAATATGTGATCATATATATGGATTTAGTTTTCTCTGAAAGTCTTGATATAAGCCCTTTAGAATTCAGAGGAGCTGTGTCTGTGGTGGAATGCAGCTTTATTTGCGAAGCTGAAAGATCCGTGTGGTTATTTATCCGTGGAGAAAAGACACACTGTTAACAAGCTGAACATTGAGTCCTGTGGTTCCAGTATTACCACACCGACTTCTGTCAGATTGTCCTCAGGGAAGAGGCGCCATCCAGAACAATCCGTTTATCGTTCCGCGTTTTCTCTCCCCTGCACGAGTTTGTAATGAAGTTGTGTTTTCGTGTCGTCTCCGTTAACACTTCCTGTTCCCTTCAGCCCGGCGCTGAGCTTCGCCTACCCTCCGACCCCGGTGGCTCTGCACGTGCACCAGCACGTAATCGGCCGGCAGCCGAGCATCGTGAGCTCCGCCTTCGGTCACAGCCCCCCCCTGGTTCACCCGACCCCGGCCTTTGCCAGCCAGCGACCCGTGCCGGGCATCCCCCCGTCCGGGCTCAACGCCAGCGAGCGCTCAGCCATCTCCAACGAGTCCGCACAGGTGAGAACGGCGGCCCGCGCCGCGGCGATTCATCATCACGTGTAATGGATAGCACGCCAGCCAGCCGCGTGTGAGGAAAAAGCAGCGGCGGTGAAGGCAGGACCCCCCCTTCCGCACGCTCCTCTCCTGGGACGTTCCTCCGACTTGTGTCTCCGGCGTTTGAACACGCGGCGGCAAACAACCAGGGGCTTGTTAGCATAGAATCCCACCGCTGACGCCATTAATCACTATAGAGAGAACAAAGATACAGAGAGGGAATATTGACGTGGATGGATGGATCCAAAGGGCCTTTCCCTCTCAACTCTAACGGTACACAGACTCACATCTGAAGGAGGAATTTGCCGTTTCCACCAATCCTCCACATTGAGTTTCACCTTATCACAGCGAAGGCCTCATTCTAATTGGGCACGACAAAATTGCCTTTTCCTTTCCCTGAATAAACAGAATATTGCTCCGGGGCCGCAGATGAATGTGAGATAACGGCGACATGTTGGATGACTGCTGTGCGATTGCAACACAATTAATTTTGCTTTTTTTTTTTTTATTCCTGCGATGCAAAAAAAAAAAAAAAAAGATGCATTAAAGCCAGAGCCAAATTCACGGTTGGTTTGTTTTAATTGCTGTGGTTAGAGTCGCTAATGCGAAACACTGAATGTGTCAGTTAAGTTTTTTTTTTGTTTTTTTGTTGCCTTAAACCCCGCATGCACGTTTAATAAAACCATCTGTCCGAGCTCCGAGTGACGCGAGCGCTCTGTCTGCAGGCCAAACCCACCAGCGAGTCCGCCGTCAGCAGCACCGGCGACCCCATGCACCACAAGAGGTCCAAACTGAAACCCGAGGAGGAGCTGCCCAGCCCCGGCGCGGTGAGGGGACAGGGGGGGGGGTGCACCGATGGTCTCGCGGTTTGGTTACGGTCACAAACACGAGTGTCACCTCGCGAAGGAGAAACTTTAAGATTTTTTTTTTTTTTGTTCGCAAGTGTAGATGGCGTGTCAGGGGTGCAGAAGGACCCCATTTATCATTTATCCTCCATAAATGTGCTGATCGATGTCAACTGAAAAATGTTAACTTTTTTTAAAACTTTTTCTGAAAAACTTACATTTAGATCGCTGCACTGTTGCATTTTGGGATATTTGAACGTAGTTTTTTCTCAGAACTTCCATCTTTAATCCCAGAGGGAATTTCACATAATCTGTCTTCCAGTTCTCAATTTATTAGTCCATTCATCTTTGAGACGACACAAGGAAGAGAAAAACAATCAGCAGATTGACGGTGAGCACTGTCTGGGCTAACAGAGCATCAGGAAACTATGGTGCCAAATGGCACCCAAAAGTCTAAAACACCGAAATACAGATTGAAACTGAAAGCTTCAAATCTGGTGTTGAAACTCAAAATAAATAAAAGCAAAAACAGGCAACAGTTGTTGTTGTTGTTCACTATCACAAACAGACAGACAGCTGGTTCCACCTGCAGCAGGTTTATTAATTCAGACTAGAGCTGCCACGAACCATTATTTTAATAGTCGACAAAATCCCGATTATTTTTTCAGATTACTCAACTAATCAGGTCATGCGCAAACTGGATGTAAAACACTCGTTTTAACCACCATTAGCTTTAAACTGACTAAATACTAGATATATAGCATTACCTGCGATAATGCTAGTGTGAATGCTGGAAGCTGAATTTGGCCGCTGAAGATGCTAGTGACCATAGCTGAAGAAGCTGAAATTGATAGCTAAAAACGCTGAAGCGACAGCCAACCATAATATTAGATAAATGCCAAATTAGCCTAAAAAAAAAGAAAAAAAGGCCTGCATGCAGCTGAAATATTAGCTCAATTCCAAATTAGCCTAAAAACTGAATAACTCCTAAATAAGCCAAAATAGTTAGCATGTTGCTGAAATATTAGCTAAACTCCAAAATAGCGTAAAAAAATTTTTAATAAAGAAATAATCCTAAAAGCTAGCAAAATGCCATTATGACTTTCAACTTTACTATAGTATGACTCCATATAATAAAAAGTAACAATTAATCAATTACTAAATTAATCGACTATTTTTTTTGCCGATTAGTCAATTAATCGTGGCAGCCTTAGTTCAGACATGAACTAAGCACAGCTAAAAGTCCACAAAGCTAAATCGGGGTCAGACAGACAGAGGTCAACCACGAGTATGAGTTCATCCTAGAAGAGATTAGAAACGTCTGAGTCCAGGTGAGGGTCAGGGCAGGCAGCAAGAGAATAAGAAGGGTCAGAAACAGAAGATCGGGTCCAGATAGAAACGCTCAGTAATGCAGGCAGAGTGACACAAACAAGACTTCGCACTGAGTGATGCAGGTGGGTGATTATCAGATTGGAGACAGCTGAGCAGCATCCAGGAAATGTGCGCTGGGGTTGCTGGGAGATGTAGTGCAGTCAGTAATATAGAGATGACTGGTCAGAGGAGGAGACAGAACGCCGACTCCTGACACGGCGTGCTAAATCAGCCTTCACTAGTCTTGTTTGTTTTTATTTATTTAGAGGTTTAACAACCATTTTCTGCTTTTGATTTCAAGTTGTTTTTCAGTTTTTTAAACTTTTGGCCTAAATAGAAGACGAGGTTTGCTCCTGTTGAGCAAAATTTCTTTAGTACGTTTGAGGTCAAACCAACTTAGAGAGCGTATTAGAGCAAATATACAAACAAAAACATTATTTAATTCATGACTTTAAGGCTTTAAATTTCTGAAGAAAAGTGGTGCCTGTTAAACTATGAGAATAGAACTTTAAAAGTATATTTTTCTTATAAACTTATGTGTTTCAAAGTTGTCAATTTATGACTTTAAGTGTTATAAATATATAAGAAAAAAGTCATAAATTAATGGAAAAAAAATTCCATAATTGTCTGATTTTTTGGGCTGTGCTCAAAGATAAAATACATGGAGTGTTTCAATAAGCTTTATATCCAGATAGGGTTTAAAAACAATGAAATTCTGAACCTTTTGATGACTCAAATCCATCAATAAATAAAATATTAATAAACAATAAACCGACTAACGGAGCTTCCTAACATTTGTAATGTTATCAATAAACATTCAACTCACCTTTTTAAATCTCCCAAGTTTTTTTTTCCCCAAATCTCGTAAATTTACGTGAAAAATCTTTTTTTTCTCGTAAATGTACAACTATAACCTTTATTTTCTAGTACTCTGTTTAACCTTTGCTCTGACCGTGGTGTTTTCAGGACCATCCTGAGGGGATGACTCTGGTGAAGGAGGAAGGAGACAAAGACGAGAGCAAGCAGGAGCCGGAGGTGGTTTATGAGACAAACTGCCACTGGGAGAACTGCTGTCGCGAGTTCGACACCCAGGAACAGCTCGTACAAGTGAGTGGGAGTCCAAAATCGGAGCTTTGAGACTCGATTTTTAGAATCGAGTCCAAGAATGTGTTCAATTCTGCTATTTTCACTCAAATATATATAGTTTTTTACTACTTTTTTGGGGGTTAAATTTGAAAAAATAGACTTGAGTCTTTTATAAATAAAAAAGTATGAAGGTAAGAGAACAAATAAACCACAAAATAGTTTAGAAGAAGCCAATAATCTTTTTTCTTTAAACCTTTATTTAACCAGGTGATTCGTTAAGTACATTAATTAAAAGGTTTGTGAAAGCTGAGATAGTTATAAAGCTGCTTAATTTTAGTACTTTTTGTAGATCATTCCCGTTTTTAGCAGCTGCATTTTAGAAAGATCTGTTGAATGTGACCTTTGTTCAAAAGACAGGAATATTTGGGATTTTTTTATGTAAGGCTGCAGCTCAAAAAGTTGATTAATGAGTTAGAAAAAGGAGAACGTGAAGGTAAATGTAAAGAAAAAACTTTACTTTTTTTGTAAAGTTAATAAAGCTTTAAAAATCTTTAAAAGGTTTGGTTAAAGAAACAAAAATCTGTAAATGTTCTATATTTTTAAACAAAAGGATTAAAGTTTTTTCCACTTTGTATCACTTTTTGAATAACATTTATGTTATTCTATAGTTATAGATAATTGCAGTTATATATTCGGTTCTTAAAAATACTTCTATGTCATAGTTTGAATTTGTGGCAGAAATTAAATTAAATGTTTGTAAAAAAAAAAACCCATGTATAAACCAAAACCTAGGAAAAAAGTTTTATAATATATATATATATTATATATATATATATAATAATAATATATATATATATATATATATATATATATATATATATATATATATATATATTATATATATATATATATATTTGGCTACACTAGTATTAGGTTGCGTGGTGCTATATAAGCTAGCAGGAGAGAGTGTAAACAAAGGAATGCTGGGATATCAACGGAGGGTAACTTCCATCAACATCTTTTGTTTTTTTCAAGATAATCTTTTTTTATTTAAAGATTAAACACCAGAAAGGTGTTTCAAACTTAAGTAATGGATGCATACATATACTGAAAACTTCACTTAAATCTATTCTTCATGAATCCCAGAAAATTCTATTATGAGAAAAGGAAATAGATTCAGAATAAAATAAAAATACGTCTTAAAAAACTACACATTTTTATGCTCAAATCTACATAAATATAATTAAAGGAAGAATTGAAAAATAGAAAAATATATATATATATATTTGGAGTGAAACTTTAACTTAAATAGAGAAATACCAGTTTTGATTGGTTCAGTTGTAGGATGTCATTCAGCTCAGTAAGCTAAAGTGAAGCTGGACCTGTGCTGGAGCGGACAACACGCACACACAGGATTAAGAATCAACACAGTTGACTCCTGTTGGATCCCGAGCCAGTGGTGATGAGTTCAGAAGCTGGCCGGAGCTCTCCACACTCCGCCCTGAAGGTGGAGCGCCGTCATCATAAAGCTAAACGCTAATAACGTCGTGTCCCCTCCACTGTGGCAACAGATGCTTTTTTTTTTTTTTTTTTTTTTTGCTGCGAGTGTTCACACGCGTGTGTGCACGCAGACAATAAAACCACACATCTGATAGAAAGATCCTCCGCTCTCCACAGCTGTCTGTTCGCCGCCTTGACATGGCAATCCTCGGCAGCGTCGGTAACCCCTATCTATAATTGATATCCTCAGCGTGGAATGGGCTGCCTCCCCTGTTTGAAGGGCTCGGCTCAAAGGTGGAGAATCTTGACAACTTCTTACCGTTTCAGGAGGTGAAGCGTTGGGAGAGGGGCTTCTTAATGGAGAAAAAAATAAAAACCATCCTACTTTCTGATGTCACTGGGGGGGCAACAACAATGTTTTGTCATTTCTTTATAGACTACTCTGACAAAACATGTGTTTTTAACATGTTTTTCTCATGATGGAGGACATAATTATAGAAGATTAGCTCAAAATTCTATTTTTAATTAAACTTGTTATAAATCGGGGGCAGATGAAAAAAATCTGTTTGGGTTAATAGATAAAGAATTGATTCATAAAAAATATAAATCGATTTAGCACATAAAGCTAAAGTCCGCTAGCTTGATGCTAATGTTTAATGGAATTTCCCATAGGACAGTCGACCTAAACCAGGGGTCGTCAACCTTTAACAGTAAAAGAGCCATTTAGGCTCGTTTTCTACTGATCAAAACCTAGAAAGAGCCGCATTGACTTACATTAGCCTTTAAGAAATTTGGATTTGCTTTCATAACCGTCTTTTTATTTTTTTTTAATTAATATGAATAATGTCTATTTTTGGCACAAACAAAAGCAAAAAAATATTTAAAACAAACTAGCATTTCTCAAAAAGAGATTTTTTTCTTTTTTTTTTACTTTAGTAGCAAAAAAGCAAGATTTTTCGCTTAATTACTAGCTGAACTTCAAATTAGCACATTTCTCTGTAAATTCAATTTCAATTTTATTTCTATAGCCCAAAATCACAAAGAATTTTGCCTCATTGGGCTTCATGCAGGTAATTTTACAGATGCAGAAAATAGTTATGAAACATGAAAAAATAATTATCTAAAGACTAAACAGACTAAATAAACTGGTCATCCCTGCTCTTGGACCCTCCCTCTCAGTAAGGAAAAACTCCTAAAAAACCTGAGTCAGAAGAAACTTTAGGGATTCCCACATGAGGAAGAGATCCTATCCCAGGACAAACAGGCGATACCAGAACTGGTAAAGAAAAATGAGCTTCTACAACTACGTATTTGAATAGAGTTCATTCAGATAGAGCTGAGGGACGAGTGTTGATGAAGTCCTCAGTCAGACGAAGCAGAAGTGCAGTCCAGGAGCAGGAGCAGGAGCGTGGGGGATCCACCTGGATCTGAAATGAGAATAAAAAATAAGATAGATGAAAAACCAGTGCAAAGAAGAACAGCCCAAAAATTAAATCAGCCAAAATGTTTAGCATTTTGCTGAAATAAAAGCTAAACTCAAAATTATCCTAAAACCCTCAGTAGATAACAAATTAGCTAAAAATGTTAGCATACTGCTAAAATGTTAGCTAAACTCCAGAGTTTTTAGATTTTGGCTAAATATTTCATAATTTAAATGCCCAAGAACTACCAATTTCTGTAGTTTTTTCCCACATTTCCGATGTTGTAATTCTGGTGGCAGTAAAACTCTGAGAGTCCCGCTCCTCTAATTCAGCAGAGCGGATGGGAAAATGCTCTTATCTGCGCGTTCCCCCACCCCTTAGTAATAGGATAAGTACAGTATTTGGACCACAGCGGCTCTCCTCATACACTGGGAGGGGCTTTGGCAAACGGGGGGAGTCCACAGAACCAAACAATGGAGAGCGACTTTGACGAAAACACAAAAATCTCCCAGAATTCTCTTTGGTTGAAGTTTTTTTTTCGGTTTTAAAAAACTTTATTTCTTTGTGCTTGGCCTCATTTTTCTTAAGCCTTTCCCACCACCCTCATGGCTTTCCACCTTGTTCAAAAGCGCTCCTGTCGCGCTCTTGATGCATATTTTTTACCCCCTCTCACCGCGACACGCTACGCCGCTCCGTTATCGCCCATGCTTAAGCGCTTTCGGTGCAGCCGATAAGATAAACATCAGATCTACGCAATTTGGCTCACTTATCTGCCGTACTCAGTCAGCAAAAGCGAGGCGGGTGTCAATTCTAGTTTGCTGTTTTTTTTATTTCATCTATTGCAGTTTTTTCCTTACTTCTTCATCTCCCTCTCTCAGCTCTTTTCTTTCTTTTTTTTTTCTTCTCCCTTTCTCCTGTTCTCCTCTCCTCCCTCCCCTCTTTCCCCTTGAAGGGAGCACTTTTAAGATAAGGCATGGTGGCTCCTTTAATGTCTCTCTTGAAATAAGCTTTTTTTTTTTTCTGATGCCACCCCCACACTCTAATATTTCCTTAATATAGCTTTGCTTAGCAATCTTGCGGTATTTCCGCGTTTATTTAAAACAGTTGTTTTCATTCATTTTAAACAAGTTTTAGTACTTTTAATAAATAAAGTATATGAATTGACACAAAATTTCTTTAGGAAATCCCATTGTGAGTTTTAGTGACACCTAGTGTCAGATTTGTTGATTGCAACCAACTGGAAATATTTTCTTCTGGCTTTTAACCAAATAAACTTCAATATTTATAAAATATATGAGCCAGTGGCTCTAAAACATAATACATTTTGTAAGTACTTAACAAAAATAGTTATTTTTACTATTTTTAAAATAGTCATTTCTTGCAAGAAAATCTGATCTCTGGAAGATAAAAAATCAACAGAGAAGGTTCTCCTGAAAATTCAGCTGTTAGGAGAACTTGGAGAACCTTCTAAGTTTGTGATTGGGTTGGTTCTACAGTTTCCAATTAGAACAAAAAACAAACCAATCTGGCTACCAAAAGCCACTTCAGATCTAAAAAGTATTAAAAGTGATAATTTCTCATAAACTCTTATTTCCTGTAACGACCGATGAGCTTAAAGTTCTGTTAGGACTCAGACTGGATCATTTTACCTTTTACAGTTTGAGTCATTTGAATCTGGAGATTCAGGTTTTTAGCTTATTTAGTCACCTAAAAAGTTTCAAAATTGCAGTTTCATAGTGAAGTAAATATTGATATCTACTATGAAAAATGAAAATGAAAAACATATATATCTATTTATCAAATGGCTTTGTAAGTCTCTGGTTTGAGCTTGTTTCCCTTTTGTTTTTTAACTTACATTGTTAAAAGTCATGAATTAACAAAATATCTGTAATTTGTTTTATTTAAGAATATTTGGTTTTTTTTGTAAATTGATTCAGTGTTTCTCTATTTTCACTGTAGTTTTCATTTTTCTCAGTTTCTTTAAACTGAGAGTGATGTCCGCTACTTTTAGGAGACCAACTATTAACACTAGATATATAGCATTACCTGTGATACTGCTTGTGTGAATGCAGTAAGCTGAAGATGGTTGAAACTGATAGCTAACTACTAATGCTGAAGCCGAAAGCTTGCTAAAATATTAGCTAAATGCCAAAGTAGGAAAAAAAACCTGGAAAAATGTCTTATTTCGCCAAAGCGGTATATTATTAAAATATTAGCTAGACTTAAAATGTCTAAATTTGCCAAAACAGCTAGCATAAAGCTAAAATATTAGCTAAACTATAAATTAGCCTGAAAACTAGAAAAATGTCTAATTTTGTCAAAACAGCTAGCATAATGCTACGATATTAGCAAAAATCCAAATTAGCTTGAAAAACTAGAAAAATGTCAAATTTAGTCAAAACAGCTAGCATAATGCTGAAATATTAGCCAAGCTCCAAATTAGCAGATAAACTGGAAAAATTTCTAAATTAGCCAAAACAGCAAGAATATTATTACAATATTAGCCAAACTCCAAATTAGCCTAAAAACTAAATTTGTCAAAATCAGCCACAAACCTAGCATAAGGCTACATACAATATTAGCTAAATTTCAAATTAGCCTAAAAAACTTGAAAATATCTAATTTCACCAACACAGCTAGTTTATTGTTACAACATTAGCAAAACTCAAATAAGCCTAAAAAATGTCAAAATGTCAAAATTACACACAAAACTAGCATGAATGCTACGATATTAGCCAAACTCTAAATCCTATAAAAAGGGCAAAAAAACGTTAATTTTGTCAAAACCGCTAGCATATTGTTAAAATATTAGCTAAAATCCAAATTAGCCGAAAAAATTCAGTAGTTGCTGAACATTTTAAAGTTTGACTGACTGAAAGTTCATAAGTTTCAAAGCGCAGCAACTTCTCAATAATTAATTTTGCTCAATATTTCAAAAAATATAAAGTTTATGAATTCCAGGCAATACAGGCAAAATGTAAAGAAGTGTTTTTGATGAGTTTATAACACTTAAATGATCAGAAATATGATGTTTAGAGGATTTTCATCTACTCTAATCATCTTCTTTATTTTTAAAATTGTTTTGAACTAAAGGAGCAGCTGATGAAGAGCGATTTTATAGAAGAAGAAGAAGAAGTCAAGGAGGTCTGGTGGTGGTCTGCATGTGTGTGTCCTCACCACACAGCAGATCTTCTCCACCTTGCAGAGTTTCCTGTCGTCAGACGGAGACAGCCCCCCCGTGATGAGGCGGTGTTAAAATTAGATAAACGCAGGCGCAGTTTCAACCCCTCCCACCCCCCCATCTGGCTGCTGGCACTAGCCTTTAATTGGTAAAATGCTGATTTTTTTTTTTGATCAGGAGAAGGATTAGGTTCCTTATCTGTGCAGAGTATCGTTCTCTAAGATGAAAAGACTGAGCTGAATTACACATGCCACTTCCAGCTCCCTGCCCCCTGATCCTCATTCACTCCCATCTTCCTCCCTCCTTCTCTTCCTCTTTTTTTTCTTTCTTTGCACAAAGCACTTCAGCAGCTGACATCACAAAGGCGCATATGATTTATTAGGCGGTGTTTGATAAAGCCAAACTGTGTTGCGGGTCCCACCGCTTAGTGAAATTGCCTTGTAAACAGGGGCCTCTTTTCTTGCATCCCGATGCCTGAAGGCTGCGTCCCAGAGAGCGCTCGATAAGAGGGGGGACATCAAAGTGCCATAAAAGTCAAAGAAATTCCTGCTACAAGTGAAAAATAATCTTTTTTATTATTATTAAAGACCTTCTCCATGCACAGTTTGATCTATTTTATTATCGTTCCCTGTGGTCATTAGCCTAAATAAAAAACATCTGTTTTCTAGGACATAGTTTCTGCAGAGCGACAGGAGTTCATTAGAAATTCACCTCTGATTGGTGGGCGAAACTGTCAGCGTGGAATGATGTTGCTGAGAGCTCTCTGTTTACATGCCAGCTTACAGTTTTGAAGACCTTCTCTGTTTTTTGGAGTATCAGTCTATTTTATTTATTTATTTATTTTTTTGCATCCTTTGTCCAAGGATGTAACTTATATGTGATTAAATATGTTGGTTATTTTCCCACTAACAACCAATAGAAGGCGCTGTAGGCTTGTGTGTCAGCTTTTGCTACCGACAGCGACACAGAAGTAGTAGCATTGGCCTCAGCCAAGTTGTTCAGAATGAAAACAGACAATGAAGAGTAACGAAGAACAATACTGGAGAGATCCAGCCCTATAGTTTGGAAGAAATTCTGTATTTTTCTGAGTATAAGTCACGTTTTTTTGCATCAATGTCCTTGTCAATCAATTGTATTCAGGTGCGACTTGTACCCAGGTTCGACTTATAGTCGGGTGCCACTTGTACTTAACTGTGACTTATTTTCAGGATTGACTTGTACTCAGAGTCTTATTGTACTCAGGTGCAACTTGTACTCAAGTGCATGTTGTACTCAGGCGGGTCTTGTACTCAGCTGCAACTTAATTTCAGGAGCGAATTGTACTCAGGTGTGACTTATGCTCAGGTAGGACTTATACTCAGGTGCTATTTGTATTTAGGTGGGACTTGTACTCAGGTGTGACTTAGTTTTAGGTGCGACTTGTACTCAGGTGCGCCCTATGCTCAGGTGGGACTTACACTGAGGTGCAACTTGTATTCAGGTGCGTCTTGTACTCAGGTGCAACTTAATTTTAGGAGTGACTTGTACTCAGGTGTGACTTATTCTCAGGTAGGACTAATGCAGGTGGGACTAATACTCAGGTGAGACTTGTATTCAGGTGTAACTTATTTTCAGGAGCGACTTGTTCTCAGGTACGACTTATGCTCAGGTAGGACTTATACTCAGGTGCCATTTGTATTTAGGTGCAACTTGTACTCAGGTGTGACTTATTTTTAGGTGCGACTTATAGCCTGGTCCTACTTGTATTCAGGTGCGACTTGTCCTCAAGTGCCACTTGTATTAAGGTGCATCTTGTTCTCAGGTGCGACTTATGGTGCAACTTGAACTCTGGTACGACTTATAGCCTGGTCCTACTTGTATTTACATGCGATTTGTACTGAGGTATGACTTGAGCTCAGGTGCCACTTTGTTATGATCAGCTTATAAGTTTATTATTTCCCTCTAACAACCACTAGAGGGCCCTGTAAGTTTGCATATCAGTATTAGCCACTGACAGCAACGCAGAAGAAGCAGCAACGTCCTTGGCGAAGTTTTTTTAAACAATACAGACAATGAAGAGTTTAGTTCATTAAAGTGAAACAAAATAGTAATTTTAACGTGTAAAAAATCAATTAAAATACTTTGTGTTCTATATTCACTAATCTAGCACATTTACACACATTAGTTTTTCGCAGAGACTTCTGGGAAATTCTGGATTTCAGAATTGTAGATTCAGAAAGCTCTAAAAATGAGAACCACCCCATAAAGTTCACTACGTATAAAATACTTTGTTTTGATCAAATACTCTAGATTCCTCTAATGTTTCATGAACCTAAATACTGTTATGCTAGTGAAGTGTGAATTTATTATTATTTGTTCCATTCTTCAGATTTTTTTCTTCAAGATTAAACCTTTGATTCCGTATTTATTTAAATAAACGTCTCCTAAAAGTCTGATTTATATATGATTTTCTGCTTTAATACTCATTTTTTGGCGTCTGCGACTTTGGAGCAAGTAGTCACAAATACAATCTTTTTTAAACAATCCTCCTGATTCACACCAATTTGAAGAAAGAAATCCTTTAAAATATTTCAAGTATATATAATGCATCTTTCATTGGAGCTGTTACTGTTTAGAGTTGTGTTTTTTGACTCAGGTGCGGTAGTTTTGCCGCGGCGGCAGGGGGCCGCAGCTTCCTGCAGCTGGCGGCGCCCCGCTCCCCTGTGTCCGTGTCCCCGCGTTCCCCGTCGCGCGGCTCCCTCCCAAATCCATCTTGGTGGCGTTTTTACAGTTGTTGGCCGATAAGCTGGCAGAGGGAAGATGAATAACCCGCCGCGCCGCCGCTATCAGCACCTGTTTGTCGATTTAGCCGGCCAGCGGGACCTGTCTGCTCAGCATGGAGATTATTGATTCAATAAGAATTGCCATTAGATCATGCCATTAAGGTTTGGCGGGCCCCTCTCCCCGCCGCTGTCCGTCCTCCTCTCTGTCAGCTCGCCGGCTAATGCATCACAGCCGTCAATGGCCTCCTCCATTTGTAGGAACAGGGGGGAGTGAGCGTGCGCGAGCGGCGTGTTGTGCCAGCTGCCACCATGATCCAACGCCGCGGCTCTCTCCCATCGCTCTCAGCCAGGAGATATTGAGCGCCGGTCACGACAGACGGATCGCTGGCTGCAGAGATTCCCTCACAGAGAGGAGAGGACTTTCCGAAGCTTTGATGATGCTCCGGAGCAGATCGATCTCCGGGAACTTCCCTGCCGTCTGTGGTCCCTAATCATCCCCAGAATTAGTTTTGCCGCGTTAGAATTAAAGAAACGTCAAGCGAGACTGGTGGAGGTTGTTTCCTGATAGATTAATGTCAATTTGCTCTCACCCCGACTCGTTTGTCAGATGTTAAGGTCACGCCTGCAGGGCCAGGTCACCCCGACTCCTCGTGAAGAAGAAGCGCTCGCACAGAACGGATTCCTCATAAAATTTCAGGCTTTATCTCTCCTTCCTCTCTGTGGTCGCCCCAGAGGTTATGAGGGCTGGAATGTCATAATGCCGGCTTTCTTCTGCTCAGGATATTGTGCATCTTTCTGGGTTTAAACTGCCCTCCGAAAGCCCTCCAGATGCCAGAGTGTTGACGTTATCCCCCAGGCTCTCCTCATTCCTCTGAGACATCCACTTTTTGGAAGATTTTCAGCATAAAAAAACATGCGAGCTCAGCCTTTTTCTCTCTAAGTGTTGTCCATCCATGAAAAGGTCTCAAACTTTGATTATGAAAAAATCATATATCTGTAGAAAAATAAAGATATAGATCAAATTGTCCGTTCTCAGAAATGTGAGAAACCCACACATCAAATTACCAGTTCATTCGCTTCTCAATAAATCAACCAATCAGCAGCCGTTTAATATTATCCAATTGGTGCGCTTCTTGGACTGGCCAATCAGATGCATGTCCATTTGGACGTGAATATTTTCACACTTTTCTCTACTTTTTAAGGTCTTACATTTCATATTCGTTATAGAAAAATAAGTCTGAAAATCAAATGAAAATTAGAAAAGTTGCATTACCGATCGAGAAGTTACTGAAGATGCTGAAGCTTTTTCCTGAAAATGGCGATGCAATTTATTTTAATTGCAAAAAGGATTTGCTGAAAATGAAAAAGCTTTTTGCAAAATGTCACATTTGCTAAAAGACTGGAAATGTCATTAAAGAACTATGAAAGCGCTAAAGTTGACCTAATTTTCAGAATATTTTGCAGTAAAATTGCTTAAAAATTCCTTATAAATGGCAATTTTGCAAAAAAATATTTATTATGTATGAGCTACACTCTAAATTAGCCCAAAAAAACTCAGTAGATGCAAAATTAGCCAAAATAAAAAAGCTGTACCGTTGCTTAAATATTAGCAAAACTCCAAAATAGTCAACAATTCTTTAGTAAACTAAATTAGTCAAAAACGTTAGCTTTAGAAGCCAAACTCTAAATTAGTCCAAAAATCTTAGTAGATAACAAATTAGCCAAAAACGTTAGCATGTTGCATTAATACTAGCTAAATTCAAAAATAGCGAAAAATTCTTCAGTAAACTACATTAATCAAAAATGTTAGCTTGTTGCTAAAACAGAAACTAAACTCTGAATTTGCCCAAAAATGTCAGTAGATAACAAATTAGTCGAAAAGCTAGCATGTTTCTTCAATACTAGCTAAATTCTAAAGTAGCCAAAAATTCCTCAGTTAACTGAATTAGTCAAAAATATTAGCTTGTTGCTAAAACTGAAGCTGAATTTTAAATTAACCCAAAAAAACCTCAGTAGATAACAAATTAGCCAAAAACGTTAGCATGTTGCTTCAATACCAGCTAAACTCTAAAGTAGCCAAAAAATGATCAGTAAACTAAATTAGTCAAAAACGTTAGCTTGTTGCTAAAACAGAAGCCAAACTCTAAATTAGTCCAAAAACGTTAGCATGTAGCTTCAATACTAGCTAAACTCAAAAAAAGCTAAAAATTCTTCAGTAAACTACATTAATCAAAAACGTTAGCTTGTTGCTAAAACAGAAACTAAACTCTGAATTTGCCCAAAAATCTCAGTAGATAACAAATTAGTTGAAAAGCTAGCATGTTTCTTCAATACTAGCTAAACTCTAAAGTAGCCAAAAATTCCTCAGTTTACTGAATTAGTCAAAAATATTAGCTTGTTGCTAAAACTGAAGCTGAATTTTAAATGAACCCCAAAAAAACTCAGTAGATAACAAATTAGTCAAAAATGTTAGCTTGTTGCTAAACAGAAGCTAAACTCTGAAATAGGCCAAAAATGTCAGTAGATCACAAATTAGTCGAAAAGCTAGCATGTTGCATCGATACTAGCTAAACTTTAAAATAGCCAAAATTACCTCAGTAAACTAAATTAGTCAAAGACGTTAGCTTGTTGCGAAAACAGAAGCTAAACTCTAAATTAGCCCAAAAACCTCAGTAAATAACAAATTAGCCAAAAACGTTAGCATGTTGCTTCGATACTAGCTAAATTCAAAATTAGCTAAAAATTCTTCAATAAACTAAATTAGTCAAAAACGTTAGCTTGTTGCTAAAACAGAAGCTAAACTCTGAAATAGCTCAAAAATCTCAGTAGATAACAAATCAGTCGAAAAGCTAGCACGTTACATCGATACTAGCTAAACTCTAAAGTATCCAAACATTCCTCAGTAAACTAAATTAGTCAAAAACGTTAGCATTTTGCTAAAATATTAGTTAATTTCCAAAATATCTTAAAAATACCTCAGATGCCAAATTACCCATATGAGCTAACATAATTCTAAAATAACAGCTCAATGCCAATTTTTTTTAGAAAATTACTATAAAAACGTGAAAACATATAAAGGCTTGTTGCTGACCTGCGAGTTTGTGGGTTTCAGCACATCAACAACGACCACATCCACGGGGAGAAGAAGGAGTTCGTGTGTCGCTGGGAGGAATGCTCTCGAGAGCAGAAGCCCTTCAAGGCCCAGTACATGCTGGTGGTCCACATGCGCAGACACACCGGGGAGAAACCACACAAGTGCACGGTGAGGACTCGCCTCTTTTCCCCCCAGAACTCTTGTTTTTGGGATGCCACGATTGACCCGTTTCTCCCTGCAGTTCGAAGGCTGCACCAAGGCCTACTCCCGTCTGGAGAACCTCAAAACTCACCTGCGCTCCCACACCGGCGAGAAGCCGTACGTGTGCGAACACGAGGGCTGCAACAAGGCGTTCTCCAACGCTTCGGACCGAGCCAAACACCAGAACCGCACGCACTCCAACGAGGTACAGCCGGCTCCCCGTCGGCTCCCCGTCGGCGCCCGGATCTGTGGTTTCACCCGAGTTCTGCTCTGATCCCCCCAGAAACCGTACGTCTGCAAAATTCCCGGCTGCACCAAACGCTACACGGACCCCAGCTCCCTACGCAAGCACGTGAAGACGGTGCACGGGCCCGAGGCGCACGTCACCAAGAAGCAGCGCGGGGATTACCCCCGCCCCCCACCGCAGCCCAGGGAGCCCGGGGGCAACAGCCAGGGCCGCTCGCCGGGGCAGCTGGGCGGCTACGCCGACCAAAGGGAGTACAACCACGCTACCTCCAAGCAGGACGAATGTCTGCAGGTCAAGTCCATAAAGACAGAGAAGCCCATGGTAAGACTCTGAGGGTTCAGACTCGCGTTCAATCACGCTCTGTTGAACTTTCCTAGCATTCTTACCGATTAACCGTCTAACTAACATGTTTAACTTGAACTGGGAAGTCCTCAACTAACCCTAAAACCTTCTAATAAGCTCATCTTTTCCTTTACCTGATGCTTCGGCATTTCTCTCCGTCCCTTTCTAAGGACAGTGGGTAATCAGGTGAGATAGCTACCCTTAATATTTGTTTAATGTTCACTGCATGTTCACATCCCACTGCCGCCACCAGTCCACCGAAACGTGACCAGGCTGTTGTTGTTGTTGTGTTGCTCATCCTCCATTTCCATAAAAAGTTCTTTCTGGGGAATTTGATGTTTTTCTGCAAACAGAACGATCTGGACCAGATGTTTTGAAAATTTGGTGCCAAAAAATTATTGGAAAATCCGGATTATTGGAAAAATCCGAGAATGTTTTTAAAGAACCGCACTGATGAAAATCATGTTAATAACATGTTCTTGTGACATTTTACTGATGATAGAAGACAAATATAAAGAAAATTAATCTAAGAATTGTAATAAATGAAAAAGGGGCGGGGTTTCTCAACACCAACAGCCCCACCCACAAGGTGTGAATTTCTAACCAGATTAGATTAGAAATTGTTCATTTCAAGCTATCAAAAGAAAAAAGTAAATTCATGTGTGATGCAATTAATCATCAGAAGTTTACATCCATAAAGACACTTTAAACACAGGATAAACATTAAGAGATAGACTAAAAGGGAGTGAGTTTTTCTGAAAAAAAAGAAAATTTGAAATAAAACTTGAAAATTTGAACAATATGTTGTAAATTTGAAGAAAAAAAAATCTAAAAACTTTAATGAAAAAAACTATAAATGTTAAATTACCGATTAAAAACTAATGCATCCTTTAGTAGCAGCTTCAGTTTTTAATGTTTTGCTTTTCTGAATCTTCACTCTCAGTCCTCAGTTTACAGTTTCAATTCTGAGTTTTCTCTTCTCCTAATTTTACATGGAGGCGGAGCTTTGAGCTCATTGGCTGCCGGGACAGAGGGGTCTCCTCGCTTCAAATTTTCACACTTTTCTCTCATTTTTTAACTCTCACTTTTCAAACTTTCATAGAAAAATAAGTCTATCAGTAGGATGAAACAAGGATCTAATCATGAAGATTTGTGTAACGCTGCATGAAAGACGGCACGGAGGAGATCGATTGATAAGATCAGCAGCAAAGTCGTGCTGAAAAAAATAATCCAGCAAACAGCGAAAGGTACACCGCGATATTAGCAAGGAAAACCTGCACAGTACAGTAAACAGACAACGTTCTGCAGCAGAAAACACGTCACATCAACTTTACCTCTTAGGGAATCATGAGATACATTTCCCAGAGCCCCGCCCCGCGTGAAATTAGGATCGAATAAACATTTTTTTTTTTTTAATTGGTGAGAGATTTAGTTTATTCAAGTTTCAAAATATATATTTCTTTTCAATTTTTTTCTATTGTTCAATTTTATTTTTTTCACATTTTCAATAATTTCTTCAAGTTTTTAAGATGTATTTTCAAGTTTAAAACTACTTTCAAATGTTTTTTCAAATTTACAATGCTCGTTTTTGTTTACTTTAAGCTGATCCTGATTTGACTCCATAAAAATCTACGTAATCATAAATAAAAGACCACTGGAACACTGACTGTAAACCACGAGGACTTTAAGGACTAAAGGAAGTTCTCTCTGGTTCTGCAGAGCATCTCATTGCTTCATTGTTTGTGTCACTCGTTGTCCCCTCCCTCTGCCTCAATCCTGACCGATGTTTTTCGTCACTCAGACGTCTCAGCCAAGCCCTGGCAGTCAGTCTACATGCAGCAGTGACCAGTCCCCCGTCAGCGCCGATCCCAGCGGTGGAGTCCAGCTTGCTGTGAGCGCTGGACGCTCGCCAGGGGAGGGGCTGGAGGAGGACAAGCGGGCGGAGGGCAACGAAGAGGAGGCGGAGGAGGAGTGCGAGGGCGAGCCGGCCCCCATCATGGACTCCACGGTCTCTACGGCGACCGCGGCCATGGTGACCCTGCAGGCCAGGAGGAACATCGGCCGCCCGCTGCGCTGGATGGAACACATGAAGATGGAGAGGCTGAAGCAGGTGAACGGAGCGCTGCCCAGACTGGGGCCCCTGTCCCCCACACCGCCCACCAAAGGTTCTGCCGTGCCCAACATCTTGGGAAAAGGTACATTTAGCATTTTTAATCCACTTTATTTCAAATAATTTATCATCCATCTTCAGAACCTGATTAATCTTTTTTGGAGTGATGAAGTTGCTGGAATCAACCGTTTGGCGCGGCAGGGGCGTCACGTTTCAGTGTTAAGTCAAAGTACAGATGCAATTGGAGAAACAGGCAGGGGACAAAAAAAGAGAGGCAGAAGAGAATGAATGCTCAGAATGAATATACCGGAGAAACAATTCAAGACTTCACATGAAGCAGAGTGGTGAGCAGGGTTAAACACAGTTTGGTGATTAACTTGAGGTGAAGGCAGGAGTGGTTGGCAGATGCATTATGGGACGTTGAGTGAGGAAGGGAACAGATGTAGTCAGTTCTGTGGTGAGGCCTCCCTCTGGTGGTCAGAGGAAGTCACGACTGGTTGAGCCCTGACGGCGTCAGTCTGTTACCACAATACGAGAAGGAGACGCTACGCTATTTTAAGTGACTTAATTAGCGGGTAGAAAAAAAAAAAAATCCAATATGGCCACTCGATCTGAGAACTTTTGTCCTGAACTTCCATCTATTTTCTTAACCCTCTTTTTAACATAATTATGAAGTAGATATATAGCATAACCTGTGATAATGCTGTTAGCTGAATTAGCCGCTGAAGATGCTAGTACTGCTAGCTGAAGATGCTAAAATTGATAGCTGAAAATGCTGAAGCTGATAGATGAAAATGTTCAAGTTGATATCTGAAATCACTGAAGCTAATAGATGAAATCACCAGCTAAAATATTAGCTAAACGCCAGATTAGCCTAAAAAAACTAAAAAAAAAAAAAAAACTTCAATTAGCCAAAACAGCTAGCATGTAGCTGAAAAAATAGCTTAACTTCAAAATAGCCTAAAAAACGAAGAAAAAATAATTTGACTAAATTAGCCGAAACAGCTAGCGAGTATTTGAAATATTAGCTAAACTCCAAAAATAGCTTAAAATATCTTAGTAATTGTCAAATTGGCATTTTTTTACTATAATTTCAAGAATGAAACAAGTTTATTTGAAATAGTCAAAAATGTGGCAACGACCAACAGACAGCACTTTTACAGTCTTACTTATCAAGGTCAACAGACAAAAGAAGATGATTTAGGATTTGCATTACCCTTTAAAGAACTAAAAAGCAAAAAAAAAAGTTTTTCTTCTGCTGCTTAATGCGTTGGGGTAGTAACACACGATCAATATTTTTAAAAACTCTTTTTCTAAATGCAATCCATTTTGTTGAGCAGACAGTTTTTGTTCTTTTATAGGCCAAAAGTTAATTTTTAATGTAAGAAAGTTTCAGATTTTTTATGTTTTATTTCACTAGTTGTGTGGAAAATCTTTTTTTATTACCAAATAAAATTGGTTTTGAATGGAAATTTGTAGTAGAAATGGACATTAGAGTGAAATCGAATGGATTTGGTGTTTTGTCGGCGATATTCTGGTTGTAAATGTAAAACATCCCTCAGAGCTGTGGAGGCTTCTCAACTGAAGTGGATTATCCGCAGCTCCATCTCTACTGAAGGTTTCAGGCAAAACAAACGCTTAAAATAAACGGTTCCGCTAAAAAAAGCTGCCGCTAACACCGTTTCAGTCCGTCCCACCACAGAGGCGTGGAAAACGGCGTTTCATGGAGGGAAGTCGCTGGTTGGTTCTGGTGTTTATTTAAAGAGGTTGTCTTTTTTGGTTCCCTCAGGATCCTGTCTGGGCCGGCAGTGGGGGGTGTCTGCCCCTCAGCCCTCCGCTCACGCGGACCTGGGGAGCACGGAGCTGACGGTGCTGGGCTTGCTCCGAGACCGGCGTGACAGCAGCGGCAGCGGCACCAGCTCCGCCTACCTGAGCAGCAGCCGGCGCTCCTCGGGCATCTCGCCGTGCTTCTCCAGCCGGCGCTCCAGCCAGGCGTCGCAGAGCGAGGGCAACGCGGCGGCCGCGCACCACCACCGCCGCCTTCACAACCTCAGCTCCACCGACTCCTACGACCCCATCTCCACGGACGCCTCCCGCCGCTCCAGCGAGGCCAGCCAGCACGGAGGCGGGGCGGGGGGAGGTGGTGGTGGGGGCCTGCTCTCAGGGGGGGGTTGCGGAGGCCTCGGGGGAGTGGGTGTCGGAGGGGGGTCACGGGGGATGCTCAGCTTAACACCCGCTCAGCACTACCACCTGAAAGCCAAGTACGCCGCCGCCACCGGGGGCCCCCCTCCCACCCCTCTGCCCAACATGGAGCGCATGAGTCTGAAGACGCGTATGGCTATGATGGACGAGGGGGGCAGCAACCGCTGTTTGCCTCCGTTAGTGAGGCCGCCGGCCTGTGGGGACGGCGCCAACAGCGGCTGCGTGGGTCACGCCGGCTACAGGAGGAGGGTGCTGTACCCGGGTGAGGGTCCGCTCAACGGCAACCGGAGGGCCAGTGACCCGGTCAAGACGCAGCCTCCTGAAGCTTGCAGTTTGCCCCCGGTGCAACGCTTCAACAGCCTGAACAACCTCCACCCCCTGCCCCCCCTGGCTCACCACCCCGAACCGCGCAACTTCAGCCTCCAGAACTACACGCGCTCAGACGGCTTCTTCGAGTCGGGTCTTCAGGACTACACGTCCAGCATCGCCGAGCACGCCGCTTTAGAAGCTCTGGCCATGGAGGGCGAGGGGGAGGCGGGGCTTCTGCTGGACGATGAGGACATGCTGCCTGACGACCTGGTGCAGTACCTTCACTCCCAGGTTCAGATGGACAATGTCTCCTTCAACCACAACGAAGACCAAGCCGCCGGCCTTCACTCCGTGGAGGCGTTCCGTAGTCCGGGAGTGGGCGGGGCCTTCCCCGGATCCCAGAACCTCCAAGGTTCAGAGCGGAAGAGCCCCGGGAAGCTCCCCATCCAGTGGAACGAAGTGAGTTCGGGCAGCGCCGACCGATCGCCTCAGAAGGAGCGGAACCCCCTCCCGCAGTGTGGAAGGTGGCCCGGTCTGGAGCACGGATCCCCTTCCGCGCCCTTCGGCCGGTTTGGGAACATGGTGGTGCAGCAGCAGGGACCTGCGGGATTCCAGAACAGCTATGTCCAGGCCGATCGACCATCGGGCGCCTGCGGGGTCAACCTCGCAATCAAGCGGGAGACGTCCCCCAACGCCTGCATGGAGATGAGAGGTGCTGCCGACAACGCCACAAACCCCTTCGGGAGGTCAAACTTCTTACAAGTCCCTGGCGGACACCCGCCCCAGGTCCTAAAGCAGAAACAGAACCCCAGCACCCCCTGGCAGGTTGGAAACAACCTGATCCTTGGCAGGGCCCCCGTAAACAATCTCCCCCAGGGAAATGCTCCTTGTCACAACAGGCTGCCGTTTGCCCCCCATCCGCCCGGCAACAGGAACTTGATGAGAAGCCAGCAGTACCTCGGTCCTGAAGGTTCTGGCGAGATGCAGCCGGGCTTCGGCCAGCTTCAAGTTCAGGGAGGCGCCGACCAGTGCTTTCTTGCGTGTCAGGTGTCTGGGCTGAAACTGGAGAACCCAGACCACGGATACTTGGAGGAGAACTTTGCGGACTGCCTCCCCGATTGCAAGACCTCCTCAATGCCTGTTCTGGAGGAGCAGAGCTTGCTGGACTCCATTGCTGAGTCCGGAGGACTCGGCGCCATCGAGAACTCGGGGGCGCTTCCTTCCCCCGGAACAGACCAAGTAACCAGCACCGTGGACGCCCACGTTCTCGGCGCTTTAGACGAGGGGGCGAATCTGGACTTTGTCGCCATGCTGGAGGACGGGTACGATCAGAACAGTCTGGTCTCGGGGGTGTTGAGCCCGTCCATGTTTCAAGGCCTCTCCAGGACCTCGTCGCGCCTCACCACCCCTCGGGCGTCGGCTCCATTCCACAGCGTGGCCCCCGGCCTGAACATGGCCATCGGCGACATGAGCTCCCTCCTCACCAGCCTTGCCGAGGAGAGCAAGTTCCTCGCCGTCATGCAGTAGCTCCTCCCCCTCCGCTTTCCCCCCGCCCCCTTTAGGAAACGAAAAAGGAAAATGGAGGAAATCAGCTTTGGTGTATGTGAAGATTTAAATCAACTTTCTGATTTACTTCAAAGTGTTGAGAAGCAGCAGGACGCACCCTTTGTATTTTGTACAGAATTCCACAGCGAGGACGTTTCGGAAATTTGTACAGTTGAAGAACAAGGGCCGTTTCGGAAGCTCTTCTTTTTTTTTTTTGTACGATAACTATGTGACATAAAGCAACAGGTCCTCTCTGTGAAACAGTACTTTGTGTATCGTTTGACCGTAAACGTGAAAACTTCAACGAGCGCCTGAGGGAAGCACACCAGGAGAATCCTCTCTTGATAGACGGGGGCCGATAGGACAAGTATATATATAATTTTATATATACATTTTTGTCATTCTGTTCACTTCTGTGAAGCTGTAAATGTTTCCGTGGTGTTTTCGTCCTGATCAAGTCCACGAAAAGGGGCCACACTTCCTGTTTATTGTCGTCTCCTTGGTATCTTTGGCCTCGTTTCCCCTGAGCGGGACGGTCCGGTTTTAGCGAGGTCCAGGAAATTAAGGTGCGTCCAAAGTTGGACCGCATCTGGGGTGAAGCTGAGGTTTCTGTCGCAAATTCATTTTTTCCGCTTGGCTTTTGGTACTTTGAATCATTTAAACATTTTAACACCTGAAACTTTTTGATATACGACCAACCGTTCACCCACATAATTCCAGTGGATTTTGAAGGGTAGAAAAGTGGCAAACGCTGTAGAATTTGCTGGAATTATGTCTCGTAGCACTTCTAGAGTTAATGTTGAGAGGAATACAGCCGCTTTCTTTGATCGCAATGACCTTCCACCAATCAACAGTAGCTCCGCCCTAACCGGTCAGTTCTATT
Source organism: Oryzias javanicus (assembly GCA_003999625.1). NCBI lineage: Eukaryota > Metazoa > Chordata > Actinopteri > Beloniformes > Adrianichthyidae > Oryzias > Oryzias javanicus. The sequence continues at coordinate 5,760,568 of CM012456.1, read as the reverse complement.
TTTCTATGGACCTACAACCAAAAATGGTACGGTTCAGTCCAGTTCACTTTATAAAATCAATAAATTAATCCAAGTTTAATAGATCAATATTTAAGTCATAAAAGTAGAGCTCAATCTAACACATAATGCTAATGTCCACTAGCTTGATGCTAACGCATAATGGGTTTTTCCATTGGACGGCTAATGCTAACGCCCGGTCGACCCACACATACATTGCTGACTAGCATTATAAAAAGTAGCAATTTAGCAGTATAAAACAATGTTCATTTAAAGTCTGCTAGCTTGATGCTAACGCATAATGGGTTATCCCATTGGACAGCTTATGCTAACGCTCGGTTGACCTAAACATAACATGACTGACTTTATAAACATTGTTTTATACTTATAAATTGCTGCTTTTCAAAATGCTTAAGTCCGCTAGCTTGATGCTAACGCATCCATTCCACTGGACAGCTAATGCTAACGCCCGGTCGACCCACACATATATTGCTGACTAGCATTATAAAAAGTAGCAATTTAGCAGTATAAAACAATGTTTATTTAAAGCCTGCTAGCTTGATGCTAACGCATAATGGGTTATCCCATTGGACAGCTTATGCTAACGCTCGGTTGACCTAAACATACATTACTAACCTTATAAACATCATTTTATACTTATAAATTGCTGCTTTTCAAAATACTTAAGTCCGCTAGCTTGATGCTAACGCATCCATTCCACTGGACGGCTAATGCTAACGCCCTGTCAACCCACACATATATTGCTGACTAGCATTATAAAAAGTAGCAATTTAGCAGTATAAAACAATGTTCATTTAAAGTCTGCTAGCTTGATGCTAAAGCATAATGGGTTATCCCATTGGACAGCTAAAGCTAACGCTCGGTTGACCTAAACATACATGTCTGACTTTATAAACATTGTTTTATACTTATAAATTGCTGCTTTTCAAAATGCTTAAGTCCGCTAGCTTGATGCTAACGCATCCATTCCACTGGACGGCTAATGCTAACGCCCGGTCGACCCACACATACATTGCTGACTAGCACTATAAAAAGTAGCAATTTAGCAGTATAAGAAAATGTTAATTTAATGTCTGCTAGCTTGATGCTAACGCATAATGGGTTATCCCATTGGACAGCTAAAGCTAACGCTCAGTTGACCTAAACATACATTACTAACTTTAAAAACATCATTTTATACTTATAAATTGCTGCTTTTCAAAATGCTTAAGTCAGCTAGCTTGATGCTAACGCACAATGGGTTTTCCCATAGGACGGCTAATGCTAACGCTCGATCGACCTAAACATACCATAACCATTCGTGTTCAAAAACACATACTTTCTTCTTCTTCTGGAATAAGGTGTACCGTTACAGCGCGATCGCCACCTAGTGACCAAACTGAAACGCCCTCCAGGAGAGGTAGAACAATTGTTCTCCATTTGAGAATCTATGTAACATGTATATGAGTTATTAATTCATCTAAATTTGTTAACTTAAAATCGAAAAGAGTGGAACAAAAGGAATGAAAAAAAAAAAAAATCTGGAAATTCTTGGCGATACCCAGCCACCGGACCGGACCGGACCGGACCGCTGAGTGGAAACGAGGCACACATGGTTCTGTTGAGTCTGGTACGGTACCACCACTGTATATAGCTGGTTTTCTATCGTTCGTGCTCAGATTTGGGATCAGCGTTTCAGAGCTGACGTGTAAACGGACGTTTGGTGCTTTTGATCCTTTTATTGTTTGGACAACAACAACACAGGGGGGAGGTGTCGTGTTTGATAGGAAATCACTTGTTCTGTTTGTTCAAAGCTCTTAAAATTCAGAATGTGTACTGCCATCAAGTATTGCAGTGACGTCGTGGACAGTGTTAGCATTGCCTTGCGGTCTCGTGCGACTGCGCACAGAAAACCGAATAGTTTACCTGTACGTTTTTGTTTCCAACGTCGAGAGCAAATTTTGCGTTCTTTGGTACTTTTGTCATTTTTGTAGCCGTGTTTTGTTTTTTCCGAAGAAGTAGAAACCATTTCCTTTGTGCAAAGGTTTGTGCCTTAATCTGGTGAAGAGAGATCACTGCCAATCTTCCATTGTGAATAACAAAGAAAAGCAACCGTGTAAAGTGTCACCTGCAACCCGAACAAATAAAAAAAAAGATAAAAAACGGAAAATTTATATATAAAAAAGGAATATCAGAAAAGATTTGCGAAATGCATTCTACTTTTTTCACATTTATTGTGCTTTTATATATAAATATATATAAAATGTAAATACATTACTCCCTCCTGTAGGTTTTAGTAAAGGAAATGTGGAAGTATCCTGGGACTTTAAAGCAGGGATTCCCAGGCCCCTGGGTGGGTGGAGGCCGGGCAGATGGAGCCCCACTGCTGCACCCCCACCCCCACGAGAAGAGCCGCTCGCTCTTTTATAACTGACAAATGTTTGTATGGTTTTAATAAAAAAATTGAAATTATATTTGAAGTCTCTTCTTTTTTTTTATAGTGAAAATTGTGAAATTTTTCTGATGATATAAAGAAAATTTAGCTTTTTTTTTTTAAATTGCGGTGAATCAGGAGCAGATGATTAATAATGTTTGAAAAACGTGATAAATCTCCAGAAATTGCTCACTTTTTTTGTTGCAACCGCAACAAAACTCCATAAACGGTTCTATTAACTATTTAAAAAAAAGAGGCTAAAACGGCATAATCAATGAAAAACCCACTGGGAATGCTTTTAGAATAACCCAAAATATAATTGGAGTACATTTTTCCACAAATACATTAATCATTTTTTTATAAATCAATCAAAAATCTTTGTGTATTTGGTAAAAGAATCATATTAAGGTTTGAACTGATAAGCTTTAAAATGTATTGTTTGTCGCCCTCTGCTGGTCAAATATGTGAAGTGCAGGTTAAATATATTTTTGGAGTCAGAAACTTTTTGTTTGGTAACATTTTATGCATCAGTATCTTCTACTAGGATCACACCAGATCCACCCCCACATTCCACTCTACTGTAGCATCAATCAGAAAAGCCCATTAGATGTTCTTTTGGCGAATGTTTTTCACTTCTGCAGAATTACCTTCAACTTTAAAGATTCTTTCTGCTCCCGGATGTGTCGGCGGCACAAAAGAGGTCCGTCGTGTTCCGGCGTTTGAATAAAGTACGGCGGGAGTTTGTACATGAAACATTTTATTACTAAAAAGCCGTCATACTGAAGTGGCTCTTTCAGCAGCGTTTCCACGACTACGCTTTATTGAAATCACAAGATCGGTTTTTACCACTTAATGAAAAGAAACAAAATGAGCGTACATAAAAAGGACAGGAACTATGGACTATGTACAACATTCGGAGTGGGGCTGGGGGGGGGGGGGGGGGGGGGGGCGGCGGTTTGGTGTTTAACACGAGGCTCAAACAGGAGGCACTTGAATGTGAGAGCCTTTCGGAGCCGGGACCGGGCCGGGGACTTTTAAAAGAGATAAAACAAGAACTACCGCTTTGGAAAACAGAGGAGAATTTCACCAAATAATTCAAAATATGGATTCCTTCAAGTGGCCTGAGGGGAGAACAGTGAGGGGGGGGTTGCTGTTACACGCCTGCAGCACGAGGGGTGCACATTCAAGAGCATGCATCGCCCCAAAAAGAAAAAATGGAAAAAATATTCAGCCGCCTGCCGCTCGGGGTCGTTAATGCAGCAGGCGGGAAATATTTACAGTCAGTTTTTTAATTTTAAGCTTTTTTTTTTTTTTGCTCCAAAGTTAAATAAAAAAAAAAACAAAACAGTTCATAATTGTTTTGCGGGGAGATTTACAACGAGAAAATCTGTGAGAATGGCTACGGCTTGAATGATGTATTTACAATAAAACAGCATCCTTGAACAGAAAGGTGTCAGATCTTCTCCTGGATGAAGGGGTGCTGCAGCGCCTGGTTGATGCTGATGCGTTTGGCCGGGTCCAGCATCAGAGTGCTCTCCAGCAGGTCCTTCAGCTGCATCACCTTCTTCCTCTGGTCCTCCGGCAGCCGCTGGCCGCCTATCAAGTCCGCCAGCAGGTCTTTGGTGGGGTTGATGGTGCTCATCACCGTCACTTTCTCCTGAGAGAGGAGCAGAAACGTGTCAAACTCAAGTGGAGATACATACGTGAAAAACAAAACTAAATATATAGAATAGAGAAAAAATAAAGTAATAAAAAATATTAATTATTTGATAAATTGATAGGTAGAGTTATCTAAAAGCAACATTAAAAAGGCAGGTCTAAAGTCTTAAGTCTCATCAGACTCAACAGCAGGAAGTTCCACAGGCGACGACCGTAACTAGAAACATAGCATTACCTACAATAATGCTAGTGTGAATGCTGTGAGCTGAATTTGGCTGCTGAAGATGCTCAAAAAATAATCTAAAATCTGAAGATGATTTGATGCTAAACCATTGAAGCTTGATGTTGCTATTTGTGTAAAGGGCGCGTCCCGAAACATATTAGTACGCATATGAAAAAAATCAAACATATTGCCAACATCTAGCTATCTTGTAAACACAAAACAGCAAAAAAAAAGACGATAAATTCTAATTTAGCCAAAACAGCTAGCTTGTAGCTGAAAAACAAGCAAAACTTTATAATAGCCAAAGGAAAAAGGCCGAAGTTAGCAAAAAGAGGTAGCATGAGCTGAAAAAATGCTAAACTTCAAAATAGCCAAAAAAAACTGATAAAAAGCCTAAGTTAGCCAAAACAGCTAGCATATAGCATAAAAAAAAAAAATCACTAAACGCCAAATAGCCTAGAAAAAAAAAAAGCCTAAGTTAGCCTAAACAGATGGCATGTAGCTGAAATAGTAGCTAAACTTCATAATAGCCGAAAAAAAATGAAAAAAGTCGAAGTTAGCCAAAACAGCTAGCATGAGCTGAAAAAATGCTAAATTTCAATATAGCCTGAAAGCATATAAAAAGCCTAAGCTAGCCAAAACAGCTAGCATATAGCTGAAAAAAAAAAATCACAACGCCAAATAGCCTAGAAAACTAAAAAAAAAAGCCTAAGTTAGCCGAAACAGATAGCATGTAGCTGAAATATTAGCTAAACTTCATAATAGCTGAAAAAAAGACAAAAGGCTGAAGTTAGCTGAAAAAAAAAAGAAAAGTAAATGCCAAAAGAGTCCAAAAAGCTAGCAGAATGCCCATTTCTAAAACTTTAAAACCGTAATTTTTTATGTAATACTGAATAATAAGAAGGCATGAATATTATCCCAGAATAGATCAACTTAAAAGACGTTCACACATGACACTTTGACACACTAAGAGCTCCCGGAAAAGTCGGATCACGGGACGGAGCGTCGGCTGCCTCACCCTTTCGGTCACTTTGTCCACCTCGATGTACAGGAAGTTCAGGTTCTGGTCGAAGTGCTGGTCTTTGAAGAAGCCTTTGCGGATCATCTGGAAACCACAGAGTCGAGTCAGTTCTCGAAGTCTTAGAGCGAGACGCAAACGTGACGGGACCTCACCTTGTTGGGCATTTTGCCCTTGAGGTCCATGGACAGCTTCAGCATGTGGTTGTTGGAGGATCCCGGCAGCAGGATCTTGCCGGTGTACAGCTCGTACAGCGTGCAGCCCACCGACCACATGTCGATGCCGTAGTCGTAAGGCTTTCCTATAACTGAGGGAGACGCCGTCAGACGAACGCAAAATCCACGAGTGGTGAAACGTACGTATCATGATACGTATCATGATAATCGATTTTTTCAACGATCCGTCTGATAGTTGTTAATCGCATCAACTTATGACAATAAAAGTGATTTGAAAACGTAATAAATCGATGATAATCAATATTTGAAAACACCATTTGGAATGAGAAAAGGTTTATTTTACTATAACGTAAGACGATAAATATCGTGTGGACGATATATATCATGTATCGCGCCATGTCTCTTCTGTTGTTTCTAACCTAATTAAATCAATTATTACAGTAAATATATAAATAAATAACCTATATTTAGAACTGTTGCCCAGCCAGTAAGAAGTGTTTATTGGCAAGTCAGGCGATACGATATGTATTGCAATATATGAGTGAACAATTAAAAAAAATATATAATACTAAGAAAAATAAAAAATAAAATTTTTCTGGAATATTAATGTCTTTATTATTGTCATAAAATTGTCAAATTAGTTTTATTTAGTGATCAACAAGCTGCTTTTACTCACAAATTCATGGGGCTTTTATTTTGGTAAATTAAGAAATATTTGTTTTTAAAGGGAACAGTCAAATTTCCACAACAAAATATTTTTCAGAATAAGGAAAAATAAAATGAATGTGATTTAACCAATAAAGTTCTAAGAGAATGATTGAAGAAAAAAAGAACTGTTTATTTACATCATTGTTAAATCGATCATTTAAATCACGGGTCAAGGCCCGGGGGCCGGATTCGGCCCTCCAGATAGTTCTATTTTATTGTTATTATTGCACGATGTTATCTTGTGCTTATTTGTAACTTGTATATTTTTGACAAAATATATATTATATATATTGAAGTTTAGCTATTTTTCTAGCTACATGCTAGCTGTTTTGGCTAATTTAGAATATTTCTTTTTAGCTTTTTCGGCTATTTTGTAGTTTAGCTATTTTTTTCAGCTATTTTCACTAACTTAATTTTATTTTTTTTTTTTTTTAGACTAATTTGGCATTTAGCTAATATTTTAGCTGACTATCAGCTTCAGTTTTTTCAGCTGTTTATTTAGTTCATAATTATGTTAAAAAGTTCAGGTTTTAAAGTTTTAAAAATGTCGTTTTAGAGTGTTCAATAAATGGAGTCAGGTGTGTTGTGGTTTTTTTCCACCTGTGTGATTAAATTTGAAAAATTCCGATAGAAGAACTTACTGATTTCAGGCGCTCTGTAAAACCTGCTGACCAGGTACGGCGTGATGTCGTTGTCCGCCACATGAGAGGCGGAGCCAAAATCACAAAGCTTCAGGATGGTTTTGGACTCGTTCACCTGACACGTACAGAACAAAAAGACGAGTGAATCCACAAACGTGGAATCCTGACGGATCATTCGTGACCGGAGCGTTCTGGCGGTACCAGGATGTTGTCGGGTTTGATGTCGGCGTGGAGGATGTTGCAGCGCTTCAGCAGCTTGAGGGCGAGGAAGAGCTGCTGGCTGTAGGAGCGCACCGCTTTGATGTGCAGCCCCACGTCTTTGCCGTATTTCTTCAGAACCTCTCGCAGGTTCATGCTGAAAGCAGGAGAGCGGTCAGAACCCGGACAGCGAGGAGGCGGAGCCAGCTCCGACCCGCGTCCTTACCTGAGGGGCTCGAACACCAGACAGAGGTGCTGCTTGTGGTAGAAGTGGCGGAAGAGACGGAGGCAGTGGAACTTGTCGTCCGGGTCGGCGTCGTTCAGCTTCTTGAGGAACTCCAACTCCTTCAGACCCGTCTTCTGCCTGAGCATCAGAACCGGGTCCGTTTAACACCTTCACGCATGAACGAGGGGACAGCAAAGAGCGCGGCGGCGACTCACATCAGCTCGTTGTTCCGGATGATCTTGACCGCCACCTCCTGGCCGGCTCTGGCCGTGTCCCGGGCTCGGACCACGTTGCTGAAGACGCCCTGACCCGTGTAGCCGTACACGTCGTAGCGCTTGTCCAGAATCTCACCGATGTTCACTCCTGAACAGACGGGGATCAGAAATCTTTAGGACATTTGAAACCAAAACTTGAACATTTCAAGCTGAAATATTGATGTTAAAATTAGATAAAAAGTTAAAGTTTCTGAAACTTTCTGTAAATTTAATATTAATTTAATTTTTTTTCCCAGCTTTCCATTTCCTGTTTTTAATTTTCAAAACTCAAATTTTCTGAGTCTGAAAATGTCAGAATTTAAACTTTTGGCCCCTTTTTATTGTGTGGGGGCGGAGCTAACACAAAGAACCAATCAAACTTGATGAGGTGGTAACCTCCGTCTTGGTGCATTCACTGACTCTGGGAAATTGGAAAATTCTGATCAGAAAATGTCTGTAATGTCGGAACTGCGACGAGAAGCGAAAGTCGCCAGGAGAACGGCGTGGCGTCCATCCAAAACGCCACTTTTTCCAAAAGTATCACGTAAATGACTCCATCTTGTGCTGCTCCCCCTCACGACAGAACGAGGCTAAAAGTTTTAAACATGAAATTTTCTGATTTGAAATTTAACAAAGAAACAAAGCTGAAAATGAAAACCGATTTAAACTGAAAAGTTTTGAAAGTTAAAAACAGAAAATTAGAAGTTTAAAATAATAACATTTATATTAGAAATGCAGAAAGTTTCAGATCCTTTTAGCTCAACACCACTTTTTCAGCTTGAATTTTTCAAGTCGTTTTATTTCAATTCTTTTTGGCCCTGATTTGGCTCCATAGAAGTCGATTTTTTTTAAGCTTCCATTTTAACTTTTGAGGCTAAAGTTCATCTTTGTATTTATACTCTAGATTTTGAGTAGAAACCATTAAAATGTGACAAATGTTCCTGTAACCCATAAATGTCAAAGTAGAAGCTAAAAACAATCAGACGTCAACTAAAAAAGGGTCAGTGAAACTGGTATTTTCTAAACATAATAACGTGAATCCTCTGTTTAAATAACTTTATTAGCAGCAACAACAGACAACAATTATTATCCAGGGATGTCCCGATCAGGTTTTTTTGGGCCCGAGTCATTGGATTTTGTGGATTTACAGATACCGAGTCCCGACCCAATATTTTTGTAACACATTTAAAACATGAACAAATTGAATAAACAGATTTGTGTTTTCCTTTATTTATTATTCATTAACTTTTTTATAATTAAAAACTTAAATAGAACACTTCTGTGAAGTAGCTTTAATAAACAAGTAAAAAAAGAGCAATTATAAACTAGGAAAAAATACAATTTTCTTGTTATATAAGCGATATTTAGTCATGTGAGAAAGTTTAGTGACTTTAGCTTTAATATCTTTGAACATTTTTAACCAAATGTGATTCCTGTCCTCGTTTAAAATCCTTAAAAAAAAAAAGATGATTTTGTTTTAGCATGAATTTGATGATAAGTGCTCATGATTTATTTGAAAAAATAAATAAATAAATAACTATTTATTAGTTTATTTCTTTAAAGACTGTTTTTATTATTATTTTTTTTAAGTTGTTAAGACATCACATTTTTGGATTTATTACCACAGTAGTTGTTTTTTTTTTAAAACTTTTGTCAGATAAATCAAACGGGCATATCAAAGAACAGCTCGGGTCCTAAGGAGTTAAATCACAGAGCTAGCATGTAGCAGTTAGCAGCTGCTGTTTAGTATCTGTCTGCAGAACGACGAGCTTAACATTAAAAAGAAACAGAAACTTCGTCTTCTTTATGTTTACATAAGACAAACCAACAGAGACACTACTGAGTTATTGATGCCAGAAATCTGAATCTGTTTTCTGCTGCGTTTTCAGGCGAGTACATTTAGTGATCTGTTCATGAGATGCAGACTTCTAGTGGAGTATTAATCCGGAATAATAGGCCTGAATATTAAGCGCTGATTATAATAAGAATAAATGAAATATCCAATATTGATCAGGGGAACTATGTCAGATTTCGATCGACCACCTGATCGGGGCTGATTTCCAATCGCGTGATCGGATCAGGACATCCTTAATTCCTATACATAGTATTTGTATGGAGACAAGATTTCAATTTAAAATGATTTTTTCCTCCTTGGACGACTGCAGGACGGCGAGTCATCCCAGTGGGTCACGGAGAGACAGAAGTACCGCTGAAAGCGACCGTCCTCAGCATCTTAAAACCTTTGACGTTAGCTCCTCCCACATTTTTAGGAGCATCAGGGTTATTAACTGGTTTTTAGGCAGGCATTTGGTGAGAGCGCTGCATCAGGACTCACTGTAGTAGCCCTCGGCGTCGGTCCAGTTGTCCCTGAGGTTGGGGTTCTCCTTGAAGTCTTTGCCCAGCCCTGCAGCTCTCATCCTGGCGCTCTGAACACAGAAGACGTTGGAAACTCTTTCCCGTCTGTTTTACTGCTTCACACTCGGTCGACACTCACGTCAAAGTCAGCAGCAAACAGGTCGTCCGACTCGGTGAACATGTCCGGGGCCGAGGGCTTCTTCGGGTTGGCTCCTGCAACAGAAAGCAGACGATCCGCCGGCGGCGCCGGGTGAGCGTTCGGGCCGGCGAGGCGCGTTGTACGGCGGTAAATCTGGAACATGTGTTTGATTGACATACTCTGCAGAGATCAAAACATGCTGCAGGGGGCAGACACAACCAGGCTTTGGATTACAAGCCAGCAACTGAATGAACACATGACAGAAAGAAAGAGAATTCAGAGCATTTCACACAGATTCAACCTCCGAGTCGCGTCGTATTTCAGAAAGTTTGGAGCCAAAACGATCAACAGTTAAGGTTCAAATGGACGTGTACCGTCATGTTTTCATCTTTTTTTTCCTCATTTTGCATCAAACAAAAAGGGGAGTGAAAACTCTGTTGTTTCCTTCAGGACTTGATGGATTTACGTTTATTTTGTCCTTGAAATGAACAAAAATGAACAATTTTTACCGTTTCTTTCAATCGTGACATTTTATTTTGAAAGAGTTTCAAGAAATAAAATCAGCTTGTAAAAAGTGAAGTTAGGATTTAACTATTTCAAGACAAAGAGTCATTGAGAGACTTTAAACTACAAGTATTTGAGTTTTTTACTCATAAAAAAATGATACATAATATTGTTTTTTAAAAAGTGATTAAAAGAGAGAAAATTGAATTGCTCGACGGCAGATATTACTAGTTTGGAAGAGGCCCACCCCACCATCCCGGCTCTATGACACCACGTCCTTTTTAAAACTGGAAAAAATAAAGTTCTCGTTGAGAGGGTCAAAAGAACTGTTTTACTTAGTTATTTTAAAATGCTATCAGCAGAAACTTAAATTGTCACATTGAGGAGGAGAAGGAATGTTATTAGCACATCTTCTATAATTATTTCCTTGAATTATTTTTTTTTTGTTATTTTTTTCTATTTTTATTTTTATGTATGCATTTATTTTAATTGTATTACTATTATTTTTTTATTGTTACAACTCTTTTTTTTTAATGTTATTTTATTGTACTTTATTATTACTATAAAGATGACCTTGGCTGGGGTGGGTTCGGGAAGGGGGTAAACATGTACTCGTATTAAAAAACAAAAAATTCAATAAAATATGTTTAAAAAAAAAAAAAGAGAAAATTGGGGAGATTTTTCTGCATTTGTTTTTATGTTCCAAAACTAAATGAGCGTCTAAATGACCAAATTACAGCGTAAACTCCTAAATCCCTTTATTGTGGCTCTTCAGTTTACATGAAAAATGCTAATGATTGAATACATAATAGATTAGTTATTCAAGTTTTGTCATTTCTGCTTAGATTTTAAATAGAAATACTGTAGAAATATTTTGTAAAATTAGTGTTTTTGATAATAGTCAAATGAAAAGTCTTCAAATATTGTTTTATTTTAGTAAATTACCCTAAAGTGGTTAAAGTTTTGAACAAATGCAGTTTATAATGATTGAAAATTATTTAATTAGGTATTTTGTGCCTCAAATCTTAAAGAATGACTATAAAAATCTCAGTTTATTCTAAATGTTGTGAGTTATATCTGACAGTAAAAGTGGAAAAAAATGATGGTGGCACACCAAAATCCTAAAAAAACATCATGTTTGTCTTTCATTTTCAATTTCAAGTAAAGCTGCTGCAGCAGGAGGAACTATCTGACACAGGGTGGGTTTTATTTTGAAAGGAACTAGTATGTGCTGCAGTTACAAATGTTTATGTAAGTTGCCTTTATAAATCAATGTTTAATTGACAAAAAATCCTACATAATCTGCATTTTTTACAATAAAGTGGGGCTTTGTGGCTCTCGTTGGAAACTAGAACAAATGACTTTTAGAGTTAAAAGTTGCAGACTCCTGTTTAAAACCGTCACTCATAGTAAGACTGTTTTACTGGAGTTATATGTATTTTAAATCCTAAAAAACTCACAAAGTAAAACTTGCTTTTCTAGGATTTGCTGCTCAAACGTTATATTTTTAATCAGCAGAAACATTTGGCTCCGCCTCTCACCATCTCATCTGTTTTGTTTTCTAACAGCAAACTGAAAAAACGCTCAGCTCCTTCCTTAAAAAGAAAAAAAACCTATTCACTTTTATATCCTGCTCTTAAATGAATCATCGAATAATCTATAAAGACGGGCGGACCCGGCAGGGATCCAGGTGGAACACCAGCTACAACGAGGTTCATTCAGTTGGCCTTGTACGCCAACAGATCCCGGAGCGCTGGCGGGACATTACCGTCTTTCTCCTGCGCGATCAGGTTGTGCTTGGCTTTGATGTTCGCCTCGAAGGTGTTGAGGTTCTCGCGCTCGTACTCCTTGACGTCCGCGGCCACGCGCTCCAGGATGTCGTCGGGCGACGGCGAGCGGCTGCGCGTGCTGCTCTGCGGGCTGCTGGGCTCCGAGATGATGTTGCTCTCCTCGTTCACCGCCTTGTATTTCTGTTCGGTCGAAGGTGACAAACGTTTGAGAAAACCGACCGCATGTTTAAATAAAAGCGCTGAAGGAGGCGGACCTGGACGATGGCCAGGCGCTGCTGCCGTCTCTGCTCGATGAGAGCTTCTTCATCGATCTCTTCGCTTTCAAACTCATCCAACCTAAAAAAAAAAAAAAACTCAATTTAGCAAAAACTGCATTAAATTCAGAAAATTCTAAAACTGTAGTTAACTTACAGAGATTCTAATGGACTGAAAAAAGTCAAAAAGAAAATCTACAACTTCACTTTCTTTGTTTAGACAGAAGAACAAAAACACAAATTATCCAACAATAAGTTCTTATCTGTGACAGAAATTCCTTCAATTTCAAGAGCTTTGCCCAAAGATTTTTAACCTTTTAAATCCCACTAAGATCATGTTTTAAAATAGGGCTGCCACAAACGATTATTTTAATAGTCGACTAATCACAGATTATTTTTTCCGATTAGTCGACTAATCTGTTCATGGCCAAAGTGGATGTAAAGATGCTGAAGTTGATAACCAGCTAAAATATTAGTTAAATGCCAAATTTACCAAAAAAAAAGAGCCAAAGTTAGCCTAAATAGCTAGCATGCTGCTGAAATATTAGCTAAATTCCAAATTAGCCTTAAAAAAAAACGGAAAAATCCTATATTAGCCAAAACAGCTAGCACATAGCTGAAATATAAGCTAAACTCAAAAATTGCCTAAAAAAACGTAAAAAAGCTAAAGTTAGCCGAAATAGCTAGCATGCTGCTGAAATATTAGCTAAACTCCAAAATAGCCTAAAAAACCTTAATAAATGCCAAAATATTCCAAAAAGCTAGCAGAAGGCTATTATAACGTTCATCTTTACTACACTCTGACTTCATACAATATAAAGTAACGACTAATCGACTATTAAATTAGTTGTCGATTATTTTAATAGTCGATAAGTCATCGATTAGTCGACTAATCGTGGCAGCCCTATTTTAAATATATTTTCAAAGTGTTTTTTAATCACAATAAAGCAGATTTAAGCAACATTTTTTTTTTTAAATTGTCACGTATTCTAAGTCATAGTTTCTAAATAAAAAACAAACTATATATTTTATGTCTCGCTATTAACGATAGAATCAAATCAGCTATAAGGACGGGTGGACCCGGCAGTGATCCAGGTGGAACACCAGCTACAACGTGGTTCGCCAACAGATCTCTCGGGTCATCACCGTCTTTCTCCTGCTCAGGTTGACGCATGGAGCAACCCCGCCCCCTCTTCCCCTCCCTGTTGCTCAGAGCTTGGAACAGGAGGGTTTTCTACATGACTAATAAGATTTTAAACAACACTCTGTTTGCTCAAGAGTCGCTACAAATAAAATAAATACTCAGAAATGCAACTTTAAGCTTAATTTTTTTGTTTTCGTATCCTTCCATCAGACGACATCTTGGGTTTCTTATCTCTTCTGTCCATTTGAGTCTCAGGGTGTTGTTTGACAGATCATAAAAAACTTTTTTATAGCAAAATTTTAAGTATTTTACTTCGATCTGACCTGGAAACGATTATTCACGCTTTTATTTCTTCTCGTTTAGATTCCTTCTACTCTCTTTTAACAAACGCTGGTCCAAAACCCGGAACAGGAACCCGGAACGGACACACATCACTCCTCTGTCGTCTGCTTTATATTGGTTGGATATAAAATTTCAAACAAATTTTAAAATCTTACTTTCAGGTTTCAGAGTCTTGCATGGTCAAGCTCAAATGTACATCTCTGACCTTTTAACCCCGCAGTCTTTGTTCTTCCAACCAACATCTACTGAGATTTTCAAAAACCATTTTAAGCTTAGAGGAGATCTCTCCTTTTCAAAGCCGTCGTTCTCTCCATATTGTCGCTGCATCAGATCGACTGTTTTAAATCCCAGATCAATGGAATTGAACTTCTTCAAATCCCAAAGGATAAATTCATCAAGACATTTTCACCAGGAGAACCTTTAGTTGATTTTAGTCATAAATTATTAATACAGTGTATTTATTTTTTTGGGTCTGATTTTATGTTTTTTCTCTCACTTTGTGATTCTATGTGAAAGAAATAAAGATATCAGTCACTTCGGTCGGTTTGATTAAACGCTTAAATGTTTTGAGTTGCTGCCATGTGATTGGCTGATTAGAGATGTGTGTTAACAAACAGTTTAATATGTTTAAATTCACAGTAAATAATTTTAAAGAAACACTATGACTCTGAAATGTTGGTTGTTAAGAAGCTGTTTTTTTTTAAAGCTTTTTGCACAAATGTAACACTTTGCTTGTTTTACATTTATAATCTTTGTATATTTGAACCTTAATAAATTATATGCATTAATACCAAAAACCCCCACAATTTTCATCAAGTGGGTTCATAAATCTTAAGCCGACTGAAGACTGGTGAGGGTTACAGAAAAGTTTAGAGGCTTAAAACAAATACCAGAATGAACTGGATTTCCTCACTCTTTTAGAATTTAAATCTGTTTGTTTCCCGCTTCACTCACAATTCATCTTCCGAGGATTCCTGGTCCAGCTTCATCCCCTCCGACAGGCTCCCCTTAAACTTGTCTTCATCTCTGCTGCGCCTCCTCCTCCTCTCCCGATCGCGGGAGGTGGAGCGTCGGTACTGCCGTAGTCTGCCGTAGCGGTCCCGCTCCCCCGACCTGCAAGCGTCACACCGGCTTTAAGCACCACAGACGGATCTCCCGAGGGAGGCGGAGTGACACGTGAGCAGAAGTCACCTGTGCCGCAGGGGAGACCGGCTTCGCCTGCGAGGGGATGAGCGCGAGCGTCGCCGTGGAGACGGGGACCTCCTCCTGAGAGGAGAGCGACTGAGTCGGCGCCGGGAGGCCGACCTGGGACTCTTGTCCCGGGATCGGTTTCCGACTGGTCCGACGTCTGCCCGCGAGCGCTTTCTGCTGCAGAGACAGACCAACTTCATCATCATCATCATCATCATCATCATCATCATCATCCTGTTAATGTTTCTGTCTAAATCCTCAAGTTTCATCTATTTACTTTAGAACAAATGTAACTAGAAAAGTTGCATTTCCTGCGATAATACGAGAGTGAATGCTTTCAGCTGAAAATAGTTGCTGAAAATGCTGAAGCTTTTGCTAAAGAATTGTGACAGTTTAATTGCTGAATGGATTTGCTGAAAATGCTAAAGCTATATGCAAAATGTTAGTTGCTAAAAGACTGGAAATGTAGTTAAAGAACTATGAAGATGTGACATTTCTGAAGAATTTGTCCTAATGTTGCTTAAATATCCATATTACTCACCAATTTTGCAAAGATATTCCATGTGTTAGCCCAAAAAACCTTAATAGATGCCAAATTTGCAAAAGAAAAAAAAAAAAAAGCTAGCCAGTCGCTTAAATATTAGCTGAACTCCAAAATAGCTTTAAATTCCACAGTAAATTAAATTAGCCAAAAACGTTATCATGTTGCTAAGAATGAAGCTTAACTCTACATTAGCCTAAAAACCCCACTAGATAACAAATTAGCTAAAAAAGTTAGCATGTTGCTAAAATGGAAGCTAAACTCTGAATTAGTCTAAAAGAAACAGTAGATAACAAATAAAAAAATAGTCAAAAATGTTAGCAGTTGCTAAAATAGAGCCTGAATTCAAAATTAGCCTAAAAATCCAGCACATAACAAATTAGCCAAAAACATTAGCCTGTTAGTAAAATAGATGCTAAACTGTCATTAACCCCCCAAAAAACCCCAGTAGATAATAAACTCTTCAGAAACGTTAGCCTGCTGCTAAAATAAAAGCTCAACTCTAAATTAGCCTTAAAAAAAAACCCTAGTAGAAAACAACGTTAGCATGTTGCTAAAATAGAAGCAAAACTCTAATTTACCCTTAAAAAAAAACCTCAGTAAATATGAAATTAGTCAAAAATGTTAGTATTTTGCTAAAATATCAGATAAACTCCAAAATAGCATAAATTTACCTCACCATAAATTAGCCAATTGAGCTAGCATAATGCTAATATAACAGCACAATGGAACATTTTTTGAAAATTACTTAACATTCTGCTTCAAAATACTAAATTTTAAAACTTTCTCATTCATTTTCTATGGAGCATAATTTGTACAATGTTTCAAAAATTATAAATTTTATGAATATCAAAAGAACAACGAATAATTTCCAAATTGAGCTGAACATTTTATACCAAGATTGAAATTATTAAAAGTGTGATTGAGTTTTTATGTGCAGAAAAACCTACGGAATGTTTACTAAGCATTCACACAATTATTCTCGTGTTTTGCTCGTCACGCCGTTCATACTGGAGGTCAAAGGGTCGACTGACCTTGGCGGGGAGTCCTGCCGGTCGGCCTCCCTCCTCCTGACGTCAGGGGAGCGGCTTCGTGCTCTCCTGGGCGGGGACCGCGTTCTGGTCGGAGAGTGGTTCTGTTTCGCCGCCTTCTCGGACGCCGGCTTGTGATGGGCGTCTCTGTGGCGAGGAGAGGCGCTGCGTTTCCTGGCGGGGCTGTGGGGCCCCCGCCTGTGCGGCGAGCGGTTCTCTTTTCCTAAAGAAGTGTCCTTGGACGGGGACTTGGCCGGCCGCTTGTCCCGCTCGGCGTCGGAGCGCCTGGGCCGCTCTCGCGCGGGGGATCTGGACCGCCGGCCGGGTCTCTCCTGGTTGGGCTTGTCGTCTCGCGGGGGAGACGGACGTTTTTCAGTGCGACTGACCTTCTGCTCGGCTCTGACGCTGGGGGGCGAGCTGGACTTCTTCCTGTCTTTGGACCGGTCGTTGCTGTCGGACCGCTTTCGCTCTTTTGACCGACTCCTGCCGCGACCTCTGTCCCTGACGACGGCGTCCTTCGAGGTTTTGGTCCCCTTGTCCGGTTTGGACTCCCGGGCGGGCTTCTCTGCAGACTTACTCCGACTGCGGCGCTTGGCGTTGGATTTAGCGCCTTCGGTTGAGTCCCGTCTGGATTTCCCACTTTTGCCGCCCCTGGGAGATATTGGTTTACCTGAGCTGCCCCTCGGACGCTGTTCCCCGTTCCTCATCCTGGCGTCTCCGTCCTCCTCGGATCCGGAGTTGTAGCCCTGAAGGATCAGGCCCATCCCGGACTGGACCTTGCCTTCCATCAGCTGGCTGTCCAGCTCAGCTTTGATCATGGCCCTCTGCTTCTCCAGGTCCTCCAGCAGAGCTCTGTCGTCCAGACTGGGATTCCCGGAGGACGGCGATGACTCCACCTTCTTGGAGGGGTCGAAGAGGGCGGGGCCCGGGACGGGCGAGCCCTCCTTGCGCTTGTGTTTTCTGTGTTTGTGGCGGTGCTTGCGTTTGCGCTCCTTGTCCTCGTTTGGCGCGTGTTTGTGCTTTTTATGCTTGCTCCGATGCTTGTGTTTCTTCCGCTTGTGTTTCCCGCCGCTGCCGCCGCCGCCACCTTGATGTTTCGATTCCTCTGCCTTCTCGCCGTTTGCTTCGACTGCTCCCTGTTGATCCAAACACAAAAACAGGTTTCTTACATTACATAATTACATTTTTAAACATATTTTTCATACACACTTCCTTTTTATTTAAAACTGAAGCAACATTATTCAACAGAAAATTTGACATTTGAAACAAAATTTATTTTAACCGAGCTGAGAAAACGACATTGTAGTTCATTTATATCTAATTTAATACTGTCTTGTCAAACCAACCAACCTCTTCCTCCTCTTCTTCCTCAGACAAATCTCCACTGTCTTCATTGCCGCTCCTTTCTTGGCTCTCCAGATCTTGTTTTCTGTTCAACGAAGAATATCGTCAGAATTCAGGCATATATGGTAAATAAATCGTGCTTTATTTGATCGGTTTCAAGGTATAAAATTATTTGATGATTAAATAAAGGTTAAAAACAGAAAAAAATAACAAAAAAAATGACTATACTAGGGAGGGTAACAATTATTTTTCAGGATTCGATTCACGTAATTTGTGGTTGCTGCTCCAACTCATAACCCTTTCGTTATTCTGTAATGATAGCTTGATTATTTATAGTAAAATAATCCAACTGTGCCTCAATCCAAATGATATTTTCCAATATTGATTAATGATTTATCACATATTGAAATTATTGTTTAAAGTGTTTAAGTCAATTCAAACCACGACAGATCAATCGGATTGGATTGTAGGAATTGACCATTACACCCCTACATAATATAGTATTTGCAATGGAGAAGAGCATATACAGGGGTGTGAAAAACTATCTACCCCCTTCCTGACTTTTCATTCTTTTGCATGTTTGTCACACAAAATGTTTCTGATCATCAAACACATTTTAATATTAGTCAAAGATAACACAGGTAAACACAAAATGCAGTTTTTAAATGAATGTTTTTTATAATTTAGGGAGAAAATAAATCCAAACCCACATAGCCCTGTGTGAAAAAGTAATTGCCCCTGCACCTAATAACTGGTTGGGCCACCCTTAGCAGCAATAACTGCAATCAAACGTTTGCGATAACTTGCATCAAGTCTTCTCCAGCGCTCTGGAGGAGTTTTGGTCCACTCATCTCTGCAGAATTGTTGCAATTCAGCTTTATTTGAGGGTTTTCTAGCATGAAGCGCCTTCTTAAGGTCATGCCTCAGCATCTCAATGGGATTCAGGTCAGGACTTTGACTAGTCCACTCCAAAGTCTTGTGCTGGTGTGTTTTGGGTCATTGTCCTGCTGCAGCACCAAGACGAACAGCTGGCCGGACGCTCTCCTTCAGTAGAATTCATGCTTCCATCTATCACAGCAAGAAGCAGCAAAACCACCCCAGACCATCACACTACCACCACCATAGTTTACTGTTGGTATGATGTTCTTTTTATGAAATGCTGTTACTTTTACACCAGATGTGACGGGACACACACCTTCCAAAAAGTTCAACTCTTGGAAGTCATTAAGATGTTTTTTAGCAACATTAAGATCATGAGCAGAAACATTTTGTGTGACAAACATGCAAAAAAATAAAAAGTCAGGAAGGGGGCAAATAGTTTTTCACACCCCTGTATATGTCTCCATTGCATTTTTAGAATACAATACTTATAAATGTAAACATAACAACTAAACTTCAGGAAATTGAAATGGAACATAAGATTTATATTTGATAGGTGAAGAAATAAGATCTGAACTGATTCCAGTAAATAAGTTAAACATCTATTGTCTCAGCAGGCAAAAAAAAAACTGGAAAAAATAATCTCAAACCAATGTCAGTGTTACTGCTTAATAGGAATCCAAAAAATATTCTAATTTTCCAGATCTATTTGTGACAAAACCATTAAAACAAGCGTCTGCTCTTTCATCTCTCCATTGTGGCTCCTCGGCCAAACAATATAAGTCAGGAAGACTGCTGACTCCGCCATGTCGACGTCGTAGTCAGCAGCTCCCTGCTAACCAAAACTACCGAAAGAAAACAAATAAACAAAGCCAGCAAACTAAGACTACCAACCCCAAACTAAAATAACAAAACCTAGCAGTGTAAGACTGCATCAAAGAGAGGGAAAAAGAAATAAAAGAACAGTAAAAAAAGCATTTTTTTGTAGTAAGGGTGACTTAATTAGCATTAATTTAATTTGGATTAGTTAAATTGATGACTGAGGTAAACATAGGTGGTAAACTTTGTAGGTTTTTACATCCCTACTGACCTGAAGACGTGTTGTTTGTTCAACTCTACCTCCAAAATGAACAGATTTTATATGCAAAGCAAAACTTTAGTAAAACGTTTGATGTTTTATGAGTTAAAAGGACATGCTGCGCAACATTGGTTTTTAGCTGCCCAGAGCTGATCCTTTATGGAAAAGATCATGTTTTATTTTGAAAATAAGTTTGTTTTTTTTTTAAATCACATTTTGAGAGATGCTAGGTTCTGTTATATTTGCTTTTGTTTGTTCCAAAAATAGACATAATTTATATTTATTAAGAAAAAAAGAAAATAAATCCAAATTGAAAGGTTAAAGCAAGAATATGCAGCTCCTTTAAGGTTTTGATCAATAATAAAAGAGCACATTTACTGTTAAAGGTTAAAACAATCTTATTGGATGATTACAATGCATTATTTTCTTTTCTCCCCCAACCCACTGAGTGAAAGTGGAGGAAAAAACTGAAACCCAAAGCCTGAAAACAGAGCAGGATCAACCTGAAACAGGATGCAGGACCTGGCAACAGTTGCCACAACACAAGAACAACCACAGTGTCCTCTGGTCATTTAGGCCAACAACCGAGATAATAGATACTACAGTATGAACTCGTGTTCTAGTTTATTTGACTTAAATGTACGTAAACACATATTAAAGCTTCCTTAAAGAAAAAAAAAAATCTAACTTTGTACAATCCAGGAAAAAAGTGCAGTTTCCGGGATGCTTTGAAGACTTCCCAGAAGATCCTCCAGCCTAAAGGATTTAAGTTTTATCATCCGACCGTAGCATCTCGTTAGTTTAAAAAAAAAAATCGGTTACGTAACCGTCAAAATAATCCCCAAAACTAAGCGAGAAAAATATTTACTTATGTTTGTAAGAACAAATCATCCCTGTGCGGAGAATTAATCACCGACTAAATTTCACCTGTTCGCTCTTTAGGGGATTTTAAGCTAAAACATGCTAGGCGTCGCTAGCAAACCGTCAACAAGCGGCATCGTCTGCGGGAATTTACAAAACGACACTCTAATAAATGCATTTTATTATATCGGGATATTTTACGAAACAGATGACACGTGAATGCGATTAAAAATTAACTTCTATTTCTCTAGTATTTAAACAGAAACTTTCAAGCTAGCACTGCTAACGCGTATTAGCCGGTTAGCCGAACGTCAGCATGTCATTTAGCTGGGCCGAGCTTTGACAACCAACAGTCCCGTCAGCCTCTGCGGTTCCGGTCCGGGTTCGGTTCCGGAGAGCTTCGTCGCCGTTTTGAGATCACGCTGGAGCATCTTGAACAGAATTACTTACACGTGTTCGTTTCCATTATTCATTCTTCTGGACGTTATGTCCATCTCTACGTCAGCCATTTTCCTCACTGAGCAGCTTTTTCTTCACGCAATGTTGCGAATGACCTGGCGCGCCACCTGGCGGGCTGGAGACGCATTGCAGCGGAATTCAATTCTGGTGTTTTTCTTTTTTCTTTTTACTTTTTAACTTTTTGTCAACTAACCAGTATGGAAGTTTTTTTATGTCATAATTCAAAGTATTATGCATTATTCAATTGACAATTCAGTTTGCAAATTCATCATGCAATTTGAAAATGCATTTTTCAATTTGAAAATGCATTTTTCAATTTGCAATTCATTATTAATTTCAGGCTTGCAAAATGACAATTCATTTTGCAATTTACAATTCAATATTAAAATTTACAATTCAATATCACAATTTTTTTAAACAAAATATTGAATAAAAACAAAATCAATTGCATTGCATATTGCCATGGGTTTTTGATGTCATAATTCAAATGACAATGCATTTTGCAATTTACAATTCAATATGCAGTTTGAACTTTCATTTTGAAATGCATTTTACAATTGACAATTCAATATTCAAATTAGGCTTTTAATATGAAAATACATTTTGCAATTTACAATTCAATATGACAATTGACAATTCAATATTAGAGTTTTAAAGAACAAAATATTGAATAAAAACTAAATCAATTGCATTGTATATTGCCATGGGTTTTTGATGTCATAATTCAAATGACAATTAACAATTAACTATCAATTAACAATTCAACATGCGTGCAATTACATGCAACGCAGGCTTGAAATATGAAAATAAATGTTGCAATTTAGAATTCAATGTGAAAAATTCCAATTCAATGGTACGTTTTTAAAAATTAAAACATAAAAAAATGAATTTTAAATTGTCATGAGTTTTTGCTATAATAATTCAAACATTTGATGCAACGTATAATTCAAAATGCAGGTCAGCCATGCATTTTGCGATTCACTATGCTATATTAAAAAAATATTCAATTCATTATTTGCTTCAAATAATTTTTAAAGTCATTTTTTTTATCAATTACGTTATAATTTTCCATGGTGTTATGTTTAAAAATTCAGAAGAAACTTCAAAATAGCGCCACCTGTGTAATGTTTTTTTAATTTGCAGGGCGTCATAATAATTTAAAGTAAGTATGCAATGCTCAACTGATAAATAATTTTGCAATTTGACAATACATTTACCAATTTAGTGTGTTCAATATTAAGTATAAGATGTAAATATAATAAAATATGAATATAATATGTTCATAATAAAATATGAATATAATATTCAAAATTGAATTATTAAAAATTACAATATAATATTTTAAAAAAATCAATATTAAATAAAAAAAAGATTAATTAAGTGGACCTGGCAAGTATCTCACTGGATTTATAAATCTTTGACAATCAAATGCAATATAAGGAAACTACTCTGCAAATTTCTCGCTTTTTTAGTCATCTTCTGACTCTTTTTTTTTATCTTTCATGCAGGGATATAGCAGTAATATTTATCCCACTAGTATGAGGAAAAAGTCACAGCAACTGACTAAGTAACGTTATAAAAGTGTAGATTTTGTTTTCAATTTTGGAACTTTTTTTTTTTCAAAATTGTACCTTTTTTTTGCGTTTTAGTTATACAAAAATCACTTCATACTGTACTATCGAGGTGCATAGTCATTCAGGAGATTTCTGAATCTTCCCAAACAAGTTCTCCGAGCAGCATCCTCATCTCTCCCCTTTATATTCATGTTTATATTTCATTTCCTCGGATCATCTTGACCTCTATTTTTGTTTTTCAAGTTTAAATTACTTTATCTGCTAAAGTGATGCCACATACTTATGAGAAACTACACAAATTCCTTCTGAAACTAAAAGAAAATGTTTAAGGTGAAACCTTCTGGGACGCAGCCAACTGGGCTACAAAAACAGAGAGAAAAAGGCAGCGCAGGGAGGTTACGGAGTTTGCTAGCACCACAGGGTCAATTAGTGGATCATGTGGTTGCTGAAGGCCCCTCGTGCGCCCTGTGGTTGGGTTTCTTCGTGCACACCGCTGGTATGTACAGCAGAAGTGTTGGACAAATAACCAGTTAAAGTTCATGTTTAGACGTTGAAGGATCACAGTGGTTCTTAAAGCGACGGAAACAACTTTTTTTCTGACTTATATGCAGCCGTACAAAGTATTTCCTAATGCATTTATTAAAAAAGTACATTACAAATGAACAGATGGAAAAGACATATACCAAATTTAAGCTTAATGTAGCGCAGCGATGCAAAAAAAAAATGTTGGTCACAGATTCTGCAAGTTGTTTCACTTAAGTGTTTGGTCTATGATGTTCAACATAGAAAAACTCTTAATGATAATCCAGGAAATCATATTTATCATTTTTAAATAGTTAATGTGTTTCAAAGAGCAGAAAATGTAACCAAAGTTCATCTCAATACTCTGTAGCGCAGAGTTGATGACAGATCCAAGGTTTCCTGTAGGTTTACAAACACTATTTTGGTCCATTCCTCCATGCAGATCTCCTCAAGAGCTCTGCTGTTTTTGGGGCTGTTGCTGGAAAACACAGATTTTCAACTCAGACTCAATTTCACATGAGTAAAGTCAAGGCCCTGGGGCCAGATCCGGCCCTCCAGATCATTTTATTTTATCGTTATTATTTTTTATTTATGTTTCTTGCACTGATTTATAACTTGTAGGATTTTGACAAAATGTGTTTTTATGCAGACTAAAAAATTGAAATTTATTTAAGGTTTAAGTTGATTTGTTCTGGAATAATATTGCTGCCTATTTATTAATCAGAATTATGTTAATAACTTATAACGGTTATAAAAATTGGCATTCTGCTAGTTTTTTGGACCATTTTGAAATTTAATAAGATTTTTTAGGCTATTTTGGAGTTTAGCTGATATTTCAGCTACATGCTAGCTGTTTTGGCCAATTTAGACTTTAATTCAATTTTTTTTGGTCCACTTTTGAATTTAGCTAATATTTCAGCTAAATGCTAGCCGTTTTTTTTTTTTTTTTAATAATTTGACTTTTTTTCATTTTATTTTTTAACAGTTTTTAGATTATTTTGAAGTTTAACTATTTTTTTCAGCTAACTGTTTTGGCTAACCTAAGTTTTCAGGGTTTTTTTTTTTTAGACTAATTTGGTATTTAGCTAATATTTTAGCTGGCTGTTAGCTTCAGCGATTTCAGCCATCAGCTATAGTATTTTCACCCATCAGCTTCAGTGTTTTTAGCTACCAATTTCAGCATCTTCAGCGGCCAAATTCAGCTTACAGCATTCACACGAGCAGTATTGCAGGCAATGCTATATATCTAGTTCATAATTATGTTAAAAAGTTACAGGTTTAGAGTTTTAAAAATGTAGTTTTAGAGTGTCCAGTAAATGTTTATCCTGTTCGGGCCGCGACCTAAAGTTTATTTTGGATTTTGGTCCCTGTGCGATTGTGTTTGACATCCCTTCTCTATTGGATTGAGGTCCAAAAACTGTCTAGAACACTCCAGAACCTTAAAGCATTCCTTAGGTAGCCACACCTTTGTTGCCATGGCGCTGTGTGTTTGAGATTATTCATTCTAAATGCTAATAAGGAAGCTTTTGCCCAAAACCTCACCATACATACATCTTTTTTTAATACAGATTAATCGTGCTGTTCCCTTTACACAAAAACTGCCCCAAACATGATGTTTCCACCGCCGTCACTAACTTGGGAGTGAAACTTGATGCTGCCATGAAACTGGACCTCCAAATCAATGCAGTAACCAGGTCCTGCTTTTTCCAGTTAAAACGTTTGGCCAGGATTAAGTCCTTCATTTCCAAGTCAAACCTTGAAATAGTGACCCACGCTTTTGTGTTGTCCAGGCTGAATTACTGTAGCTCCTTATATGCCGGGTTACCCAAGGCCTCAATAGCCAGACTGCAGCTGGTGCAAAATGCAGCGGCCAGATTTATATGTGGTGCTAAAAAGTCTGATCACATAACCCCTGTTCTGGTCTCTTTGAACTGGCTGCCAGTGCAATATTTGATCTACATGAAAATTCTTGTTTTTGCTTTTAAATCACTGGCAGGTACGGCACCATCTTACCTTTCGGATTTGATTTTAAAATATTCTCCCTCTAAGTCTTTGCGTTCTGCGGACCAGTGTCTGTTACTGGCTCCGAGAACTAAATGTAAGTTCCGGGGAGATCGTGCCTTCTCTGTACTGGCTCCTAAACTGTGGAACCAGTTGCCACAAGCTATTAGAGAAGTCACACTTTTGGAGAGTTTTAAAGCTCAACTGTTCCTCCACTATCGCGCTATTGTATCTGCCTAGCTGCTTTTTATCATGTAAATTTTAATTTGTTTTTAAATACTGTAGGTTTTTACTTATTTATTTTTTAAATTGTTTTTATGATTCTCATGTATGGTATTTTCTTGTGTACAGCACTTTGGGCCTCCTTGGCTGGTGGTGAAAGGTGCTTTATAAATGAATAAATGAAATGAAATGAAATGCCGTGCTTCAAAGTGGGTTTGGTGTTTTTAGCATTTTTCTCCCAACAAACACAGCGATTGGTGTTTATACCAAAGAGTTTATTATTCTCACTTTATGACCTTCTACCAATTTTCCTCTAGATTATCCAGATGACTTTTCAACTCTCAAAACTTTATTTATTATTTTTTTTTACATTTGACAGAACTTCAATAATAACTTCTTTTGAAATCCTTTTTTACTTTTCTTTTTGTTCTTTTTCCACTCTTTGTCCTCAGCAGTCTTATACTGCTGGATTTTGTTATTTTAGTTTAGGGTTGGACCTTGGTAGTCTTAGTTTGCACGCTTTGTTTATTTGTTTTCTTTAGTTTTGAAAAACCAATGTGGTTTCCTTAGTTCTTTATTCCTTCTCTCACAGTTGAAATCAATTTATGATGAATATTACAGACCAAATTCAGATTTTTAATCATCTTTTAAATTACTGTAAAATAATCCTTTTCTGCATCATTTTCTCGGACATAGTTTCCTCAGAGCAGCAGGCGCTTATTAGTGTTTCACCTCTGAGTTGTGGGCGGGATCATAAAAGCAAACCCCGCCCCCACGTCCCCTTCCCATTGGTGAGAGCTCAAAGCAGGGAGCTTTTCAGCGTATTTTCGACGTCACAAATATGATCTTTTTCAAATTGCATTTTTCGTCTGTTCCTGGTTCATAAGGATTTGACAAAATAAATTATTTCTAAATGTTCTCTATCATCACAAGAACATACTAAAAATATATCAAATTATATTTTTTTGAAATAGTTTTAATTCAAGTGGACTTTTTTTTATCGATTAATTGATTGATTACAATACAAAACAAAAAAATCAACATCCACAATTTCATTTTGTTCAACTTTGTGTTCACTATATTGATACGTTCCCTTTGATAGTCTGTAGAATAAACACATTTGTATCATCAGCAAATTAAAGGAGATTTAAAAGTTTTGAAATATTGAATATATCATTGATGTAAATACTGAATAGCAGCGGGCCCAGAATTGTTCCTTGTGGGACACCACAACTTATATTTTTGGCCTCTGATGAACATACAGAATTAGTGACCAACATTTTTTTTAATGTTCATGATAAAACCTTCAGTTTAAAATTTCTTTAAGTAGAGTTTTACTTTCAGAAGAAAAATCTTGGGATTGACTCTGAAATCATAAAATGATCTGATAAATGCTAAAGACATTTATCAGATCAGATAAAACAAACTCCAGTGTTTTCAAGTGTGAGACGAAGAAGATAAAAACTGAAAATATGATGATGCTGATGTAGTTTGTCAGCCCTGTAACATCAGGTTCACATCTCAGATCCTAAAATCTTTCAGCAGCTGCTCTTATCCACTCTTGACAGTTGAATGTGAAGCATGTGTAATCGTCGAGCACCTGTTGTTGTTTGCACAGAGCCGAGAAAGCTGAGAGGCGTGACCACGCTGCAGCGTTCACGCCAACAGATGTTTTCATCGATGTTCGAGCTCTGCAATAAAAAACTGCGGAAGGAATCACGTTTTTCTGACTGTGTGGAGCTGAAATACCAGATAAATAAATACTAATTTGTGTACATTTTGTGCAAAGAGAAAAAGTCAACTTGTGCACTAAATATTATTTTTGTGCATGTTGTGCTACCAAAAACTAATTTGTGTGCACTCAATGCTTATTTCTGTGACAACAAAATAGCAATTTGATAGCATTTTGTGCTAATAAAATGCTTATTTGTGCCCTCAAAACACTAATTTGTGTGTACTAAATGCTAATTTGTGACAACAAAATACCAATTTGTTAGCATTTTGTGCTAGCAAAATGCTAATTTGTGCCCCCAAAACACTAATTTGTGTGTTCTAAATGCTAATTTGTGCACTAAATGCTAATTTGTGACAACAAAATACCAATTTGTTGCATTTTGTTCCAGTAAAATGCTTATTTGTGCACCAAAACAATAATTTATGTATACTAAATGCTGATTTGTGCACTAAATGCTAATTTCTGACAACAAAATACAAATTTGTTAGCATTTTGTGCTAGCAAAATGCTAATTTGTGCCCCCGAAACACTAATTTGTGTGCACTAAAAGCTAGCTTGTGATAACAAAATGTCAATTTGTCAGCATTTGTGCTAATAAAATGCTAATTTGTGCCTCCAAAACATTAATTTGAGTGTACTAAATGCTTATTTGGACACGAAATGCTAATTTGTGACAACAAATACTACTTTGTGTTCATTTTGAGCCAAAAAATGATAATTTTTGTCCCCAAAACACAAATTTGTGTGCACTAAATGCTAATTTCTGACGACAAATACAAATTTGTGTGCATTTTGAGCCAAAAAAAATGCTTATTTTTGCCCCCAAAACACTTATTTCTCTGTACTAAATGCTCATTTGAGCACTAAATGCTAATTTGTGCCCCCAATACACTATACACGAATATATTTTGTATGAATTTTTTTTTGTACAATTTTCCCGTCATAGAAAATGAATGTGGTCAAACTTTCAATGTCTACGTCTCAAAACCTAATAAAGGTACATTTAAAGTCAAAGAAAGCACTTTTATCTTATTTTCTGCTCTATTATACAAAAAACAAAAATAAATTGATAGAATTAGGTAAAAACCAATAAAATTGTCAATGGAGAAATGGCATGATACATATCTTCCACACAATATTTATCGTCATATCGCCCAACACTAATCATGTGTGATATCCACTGTGATGCCACTTCATTGTTATAGTAAAATAAACCTATACTATCTGAATTCAAATTGTATTTTATTAATTATTGTAGATTTATTACATTTTGAAAGGATTTTTATTGGTTTTATTTAGTTGATCCAATTAACAGCTTACCTCAGACGGATCGATCTTGTTGGAAAAATCGATTTATCGATTAATCGATACTTTCTACATTTAGACGTCCAAAATAAAACTGTAATAAAAACTATTTCACGTAGTAATAGTACCCATTTTGATAATAATAATATTTAAAATGTAGTAATAAGTAGTAATCTGGGGTTCAAATTGTCATGAAGTTTCTAAAAAACGTCCAAATGCTGGAAGTTTTTGGTCAGATTTACAGCTTTTGCTGAAAGTCGTGTTTCCATTCCTTCGGTCTTTGTCGCCTCATCATCTCCGAGCTTCACTGCAGACACAATGAGAAGGAGGCCGTAAAACATGGAGTCCAACAGATGCTCAGCAAAGACCGTTCTGGGTTTACTAACCCGCCGTCGCCTCATTCTTTTACACACTCCTCAGGGTTTTGTTGCGATGGAGTTACGGCTCCGGAGTAAAGCTGTCACTTCTTTTCAAAGGAACGTCTGCCTCCACAAACGCAGATGTTCTTTGTTCCCTCACAGATGTGTCCATCCCTGTTTTTCTGTCCCGTTCTGCTTTTCTTTGCAAGTCGCTGCTGTTGATCTCTCTAGAAGAATAGGTGATAATTTATAAGTGCGAGGAGGAGGAGACTCCAAACATATGGTCCTGTCAGAGGGTTTTGAACTTTATATTTGAAATTGGAACATTTTTAGGATTTCAAGTCTTCATTTTTTGTAATTTAGTTAAATATCTCAAGATCCTTGTTCTATTGGTCGTCCAGTTTTCATTCAGAAAAAACGTACCAAAGTTTAAAATCATCTCCCACGCCAGCATATCTTTCCTCCTGAAATTCTGGAACCAGAATGAGAAAAAACCTCATTGATGAGGTTTATCTTCCAGTTAACAGAGATACAAATTCAATCCACGGTTTAATTCCTGCCAAATTCACTGCAGACCATAATCCTCACACTGTAAAAAACAACTTATTATATCACCCCCCCAAAAGAAAAAAAAAACAAAAAACAACAGTTTGTACCTCATTCATTTGAGCAAATTTGTTTCAGAATTTTGAGTTAAAATACCTCCACTCAGTCAAAAATAATACTAAAATTGAGTGAGCTATACTATTAATATTCCACTTTTTTGTGTAAAAAATAACTCTACCAAAAAATACATTTTCTGTCCAAAAACAGTATAGTTTGGAAGTTATTTTTTTTAAATCAATGAATATCTGAATTAATCTTTATGTTGGTCAACATAAGTCAACAATTCCATGAAATGGTTAAGATGATGAGAACTGTCTGATGTCAAAATACTAAAGAGATCCTCATAGCATGCATTTTACGCAGTGCAAAGATAAAAAGACTTAAAATAAATAAATAAGAATAAAATAAATATTAAACAAGTATAAAATGAATTAATTAAAATGAATAATTAAAATGAAAGAATGAAAAACTAAAATAATTTGATAAAAATACAATAAAGAAATAAAAAAGAATAAAATACATAAATAAAATAGACTTACAAATAAATATAAAGATATATAAATGTAAACAAAAATAATATTAATTAGTTAAAATAAAATAAAATAAAGAAAATTAAATAAAGAAAGGCTATTATTAAATTGATAAAAAAATAATTTAAAAAAATATTAAAATAAAATACATAATTAAAAACTAACAAACAATTAAAAAGATATATAAAATTAAACAAAAAAATAAAAATTAATCAATTAATTAAAATAAAATGCATAAAAAAAAAAAAAAAAAATAAAATAAAGAAAAAAAAAAAAAATATTAAATACTAAAAATAAAAAAGAATACATAATAAATAAATAATACTAATCTATATAAAATATAAACTATTATTATAATAAAAATAAAAACAAAATAAGACATTGATAATATTAACAAATATTCAATTAAAGAAAACAAACATAAACAAAAAACAAGTAAATTAAAAAAAATAAAAATAAATAAATAAAACACATGGATTAGGTACCAGGTGTAGTAAACTCAAAAGAAGAGTCAGATTTTACTTCCACTTGGTGGAAAATACTTGATCCAGGTATCAGCTGGAAGCAGGACAGAGATAAATACAAATCAAGCAGCTGTGGAGGATTAGAGTTGGACACTCCTCAAATCTGAGACAACAGTGAGGACATCTCTGATCAAGAACCACCTGGTGGGTATTCTTCATCTCTCTGTTTCTCCAGCTCACCATTTTTTATAGGAAATGACCTCTGACCTCTTATTTTCAGAGGAATTAGAGCATCATGTTCTCCTTAAAATATTACATCAATGAGCATAAGATGAATGAAAGAAATCCAGAAGCCTCCAAACATCTGTGGAACATCCTGCCTTGAAGGAAAACAAAGACCTTCAGCTGCAGGAAATCCTTCGTGAAGATTCTACTGTCAGCAACATTTCTCCTCCAGCCTGGCTTCTACTTCCACAAAGTTAAGAAGAAATCAGACGTTTGGAGACACTTTTGCCAAAATTCCCCCTTAAGAGATTTAAAGAAGCCAAAAAGTGTATTTTTCCACCTCAGAGGAAATGGATTTCAGTGACGTACGGCAGAAAGTGCTGACTCGGTAAATGTGGTTAAACTCCAGACAGACGGAGCGGAGGCCGGTTCAGAGCAGACGGATTCTGTTCATGCTGCAGAGAAAACATTCAACTTACTTTCATGCATTTATGTAGGTGAGATCGGGATTTTATACAAGAAAAATAATAGAAAATTAGTCAGGTACACTTTATTTTTGGGATTAAAGTAGATCTGTTTGTGATCCAGAACCAGGCTGTTATTCCCGCCGTGTAATTTCAGCTCTTTAATGATAAGGGACAGCACTTGTTATTGTGGCTCTGATATCTAAAGGAGACAAAACCCGTCCAAGTGAGGCGAGGAACGCTTTAAATTATGTTTATAATGTCAACTTTTAAGTTTAGATGCTTCTCTTTAAAGTCCCACAACAACTATATTTTAATCATTTGTAAAATCGTCCCAAAAGGTTTTTTTTTTAATCGTAATTAAACAGCTTTTCAAAACAGTTTAACAGTTACAACATTCTACTCTGAATTATGGGCGGGACTGTTAGCCTCCACTGATTTCCCATCATCCCTTTGTTTACACTTACAGCCCCTCGCAAGCTAACATCAGCGGTTAAAAAAAAAATGGTTACTTATGTCAGAGCTATCCAGTTGTACAGTTCTAATCCATATTCCAGCTCAAACAAGGAAAACAAAGACGTTCATGGATCTATTGTCTATAAATGGATGCATCAGAATGGAGCAGATCAAGGAGCTTGCATCACAAACTCTATTTTAAAGAGCATCATCTTGACCAGGTGCCGTCTTACTTACCTTAAACGTGCCTGCCTGTAATACAATTAACCACGACGTCCATCTTGCAAAAATGACTCAATTTAATGTTTCAAAAGGTTCTCTTCAATGGATCGAATCATATCTCATGTACAATTTGGTGATGCTCAATCATCTTTTCAATCCTGCTCAGCTCGAGTTCCCCAAGCCTCGATCTTGGGGCCCCTGCTCTTTAGCCTTTATGTGAGCAGCTTGCTAGATGTACACCTGAATGTTAAAATACAGTTATATGCAGATGACACTGTTCTTTATGTTCACGCAAAAACAAAAGACGAAGCTGCTGCAATCTTTTCTAGAATTATGGTGCCAGTCTCTGACTGGTTAAAAGCTTTCATCTTAACACCAAAAAAGCTGTCTCTCAAGCAGTAACCAGCCAGCCGTTTGGGTCAATGGAGAACACTTTAAAGGGTAACCAAACCCTAAATCAACTTTTTTTTGGATGCTGACATCTATAAATGGGGCTTTAAAAGTGCTCTCTGTTGCCAAATTTTTGACAGATTATTATAAACTTGTGTAAGTCATGAAAACATAGTCAAATACCAGTGGTATGCTGCTCCCTATAGGTTGAAACGAGGTATTGCAGTTGAATATTGTGATTGGTCAACTGGTATAAGTCCCACAAGTCTGACATCATCATGCTCTGTAGCTGTAGTATGAAAGTCCCGCCTATCTTTGATGCAGTAACGGTCGAAAGTTAGCATTGCCTTTCAAGCCGTTGCTCCTCGTCTCTGGAACGACCTCCCACTCTCAGTACGACAGATAAACTCTGTTGAGTATTTTAAAAGTCAGGTCAAGACATTTTTATTCAAAAGAGCTTTTAGGTAATTTTATTTTTGTTTTTTTATTGTGTTTTACCTTGCTTTTACTGTCTTTTATGCAATATGTGTATGACTGGTTGTAATGTTATTCTGTCTTCTTTGTGAAGCACCTTGTGATTTTTATCTATGAAAGGTGCTATAGAAATAAACATTTACTTACTTACCTAGCGTGACTCGTAGGTGTATTGCCTTTGGTTGTCAAAAATCTACTGGCTCACACAACTTTCAAGTGCAACTGGAATTGAATCCAACAAACTCCGTCCTGAAGATGAATTTGCAATGAACATTTCACTTGGGATTGTTTGTTTAACACATTAGCTTTTATTAGCTATGCTGCTAGCGGCATTTTACCACTCAGACACGGGTCTCCTTTGGACCTGTAAACCCTCAGCCCCGCTGAAGCAGCGTCTTTAGCATTGATATATATTACTGGATTCGCTACTATAGAGAGAGACGTGCGCGCCATTTCTATGCGTCAACAGAACGCAGCTGTTTCAATGCAAAACATGAAAAATCAGGCTCGCTCCCTCATTTTTAACAGATTTTCACATGGATCGTATTAAAGCTTAGAAAATTATTGATTTTATAGTATATTTACATTTTTATTATCTCTAAAAACTAAGCTGTAAATAGCGCCAGAACTGTGCCTTCAACTCTCTGCCGTCAATTGAACAAATTTTGTCTTTGAGCCAGAATCTATAGAAATGAGCTTGAAAATGTAATATATATTGATGGTCTGGAGCCAGCAGCTCGAAACAATGCGGTTCTGGATCATGAGCGCCGGCCTCAGGAGAAGGGGGAGGAGTAAAATCCTCAACCTCCTCTGAAAGTTCTGTAGAGAAACTTGCATCACTTCGTCCGGAACCACTCCCCGTATTTTTTTTTGCTTTTTACTTGAACATAACAATCACAAAGCACTCTCCTTATTGAAGACCCAGCGTATACATAAAGCTAACCTAACTGTCAATCATAGATCCAAGCCACACCTCCACCAAGAATGGATTCAGCCTCTGTTTGGTTACCCTTTAAATGTTTTTCTGTTCTCTTTGATTCAAATTTATCATTTAAAGATGTAAAAAAAAAAAAGTTTCTGGCAACTTAATTAATTAAATTTTAGATATAAGACCGTATCTAACCACAGAGGCAGCAAAGGTTTAAATGCACTGAACGATTTTTGAGTCACTTAACTTATTCCCTCACAACAAATCACTAATTGTACCATTTCACAACAAGAAAAGAAAACACTTTAAGAATCAATCTGAAATCCAAAAAAACGAGTAGGCGCTGTACATAAACTATAAAATACAAGACTTTGAAAATTATCAGTGGTTTTTCATGCCCGTCTTATTTTTAAAGTTTTAAATTAGCTTGCTCCTCCACCTTTAAGGAATTTTATATGGAGAAAAACAGATGTAGGGATTCACACCAGAGCTATAACTAGAGGAGATACAAAATGTAAAATGGCGGTAATTCTGGCATATTTATGTTGTTGCCTTGCTAAGACATTAATTGAAATGCATTGCCCTAATTTAAATAAATGGGCAGGAAAAAAACAGCTTGTAGCTTTTTGTAGTAACTGTTTGTCACAGATTTTTCCAATTATATTTTTTCATCTGCTCCTGATTCACAACAATTTGGTGATAAAAAAATAGAAAAATGCAATTTTGAGCCTAATATTCATCACACATGGCCTTGAAGTGGGTCTTTAATCCACAGAAATTAAATCAAGATATTGCAACAGAAACCCAAATGAAAGCATATTTTTGATGAAAATGAGGCTAAATTTGGTCATTTTAAGTCTGCTTCAAATGAAAAGGTGTTTATCCTGATTTTAAATGAACTTTGTTGCAGCCAGCTGCATTCTTTGCATAATTACGCGCTGTTGTCAAGGAGGAAGGAAGGAAAGGGGAGGAAACTGCGCTGACAGAATGCGTAAAGCTGGAAGACAAAAAGGGAGGAAGCTTCAAATCTGAGCAGATTTCTGAAACTTTTAGTTTAAAAAGTTTTTGGTTTGATGTCGTTAAATCTTTTTTTGATTTTGTAGGGGCGTTTTTTCCTCTTTAAAGTTGTTTTTTTTAAATGCCACGTTTGAGATTACGCATGAGATGGGCTGACCTCAGCCATCCTCCTCCTCCTCCTCCTCCTCTTCCTCACACTCAGCCGCTGCAGTCAGTCTGACAGCAGGCCGACTGAAAACTTCCCAAACTTTTTTTTTTTTTTTTCTATTTCATATTGGGCAGGTCCGGTACGTCCGTGGTCCGGTCCGGTCCGGTCCGGTCCGGCGCACCGCGGCATGCGCAGCCGCCGCCGGAGGGGGAGGAGGAATGGCATCGGCGGTGTTTGAGGGCACGTCGCTGGTCAACATGTTCGTGCGGGACTGCTGGGTGAACGGCATCCGCAGACTCATCATCAGCCAGCGCGGGGAGGAAGAGGAGTTCTTCGAGATCCGGACGGAGTGGTCCGACAGGAACATTCTCTACTTGCACCGCAGTTACGCAGACCTGGGCCGGCTGTTCCGGAGACTGCTGGAGTCCTTCCCCGAGGACGGAGGGGACCTGTCCAAAAGCCCGCTGATAGAAGGTCGGTGAGAGGCGCGAGCCGACAGGAAGTGATGACACGGACTCCACAGACAGAAACTCTGGAGGGACTTTTCCCGTCAGTCTGTCTGTCGGGGGCGTAGATTCCTTTAAAATTAGATTATTAAATGTTTTTGTAATGTGATAAAATAAAATCTCATTATAATTTAAAGTAAATTGCGATAGAATAAATACAAATGGAGCTCTAAAAGAGGAGATATACCAGCACCACTAAATAAAAGTTCTTACCTAATATTCGTCCATACTGAGTACTTATATTTATTTAGTAATATATTTGTTTATAGTAAAAATTACATTCAAACAAATGTTCAAACCCAGTGCATTGTGGTCTATATTTGCCATCGATGCGCGCTATTTTTTGCAAAGACTTCTGGGAAACACTCGATTTAAGGTAATTCGGACACGATGCTCCCTACTTTTCTTTCGTTGTTCTAAACACCGGAAATTATGTCACAGAATTCACAAAGTAAAAATCAAATAAAACCGAAAATTTCACGACGTCTATGAACGGTTTATTAAAAAATTACATTTAAACACATTTCTTTTGTTTGAAATTGTTTAACCGCAATGCATTGTGGTCTATATTCGCTAGTGATCATCGATGCACGCTAGTTCTTCGCTAAGACTTCTGGGAAATTTCGAGTGCGCTCGGTTTTGGAATTAATATATTCGGACAGCACTACAAAATGGCAAACATAATACATAGTAAGTTATTGCAAAAAACTAGCGTGTATCGATGCTCACTACGTTAGCAAATATAGACCACAATGCATTGCGGTCAAACACTTTTTGTCAAAAAAATGTGTTTAAGTGTAATTTCTTAATAAACTACCCAGATTTTCCGATTCAGAACACAGTGGAGTCACAAATAGACGTCGTTTATGTACTTAAAGTAATAATAATAGTTAATGCAATAGCCTAAAAATGGTGTCAAACATTAACTATAATTAATTCATTAATTATTAAAGACAAATTAGTCATTATAACGTTAAATAATTTTAACGTCTTGTTCTCAAATATAAAAAACTAAAACATTAAAAATAGGCCGAACTCTATGAGTTTGTACGAGTGTTTTATTTAAAGTCAGGTGTTAACACAATAGGCGTGTTTGAGATCATGCAGGCGGACGCGGCGCTGCGCAGATCGCCTGGATTGCGGTGCATGCTGGTTAGTTTCTGTCACTGACATCACATTTGCGACGATATGAAGTATCGCGAGAAAGGGGCGGGTTCAAGGCGCCTTCCTAAGCCAGCGCAGCCAGAAAATAGGTGCTGCGCTGGCTGCAAGCCGCCTTGATGACTACAAAACAGTGCATTGTGGGTAAAGGTGTTCTGAAAGTTTTTGTAGTTTAATGTGAAATAACTGGCGCTAAATGAAGGAAATATGTGTATGTTCTTACTTTTTCTGGAAGGTAGTGAATCGCTGATGAAAAGATATACAAGATTTTAAATAATCTGTGGTTATTTGTGTCATAGTTGTCTTGAAAATGAACTTTAATTATTATTTTATCTATTTATTTGGGACTGTGTACATGTAATGAATCCCCCGACTGTTTTTTTTTATCTTTTTTACTCTAAGAGATGTAAAAAAATACTATAAAAGACATAACAGCACAGATCATACTAGGAGGAGTGGCGTATTAAAATTCAGCCGAATGTTGAGGACAACCCCCAACTCCTCGTTCTCGTGCAGTCTCGTCGTCCACCTTCATCTCAGGCGCCTTTCTCCGCCCCCTCCTGCAGCAGCTTAGTCTCGTCGACGAAGCAGGAGAGGCGCAAGTCAACTCAAACACGCCTATTAGCTATCAGTGCTCGTCTTCGTGTCATGTAGCTCTGCTGTGACATCATCAATGTGCGACTTCGTAGTTCCTAACAGAACTAAGCCGGAATAAAACGTTAAATTATGGAATAATGGATGTCAACATATATATTATGGTATTAAAAAGAAACTTGTTTTTTATTGCTCAGAAAAGTGTTTCCTCTTTATATGAGTTAAATTAGTTTTATTTTTATTCTTTAATTATTCAAGATTGAAAAAACATAAAGGTTGAAAGAGTTTTTTTTAATTAGGAAACTTAGAAAGTTACTTTTTTGGTTGTATTTTGATCTCTCTTTCTCACAAATTTAAATGAGAATGCCTCAAAATGAGTTTGCGACTAAAATAGATTAATTAGATGAATTAGCATGTCATGTGTGATTAAATTGCACCAAAGAATTAATTAACAGTTTTTTTTTCATTAAAAAAGTAATTTTTTGGTTCAAATTTAAAAGAAAAGAAAAAAAATCAAAAGCTTAAAACATGCTTATCATAAGAAAAAGTTGCATTGTATATATAAGGGTGAAAAAAGATGGCGGTTTATTTAGACCGTTGACTCAGCAGTTTGTGGCGACTGCATGAAAAGGCGTTCTTAGATGCTTCTTCCAAAACAAAGTAGAACTTTGTCAAATTTTTGTCTCTACATATTTTTGCATAACAGGAAAGTAACTTAACTAAATCATTTTAGATTGAAAAAAGTCTTTAATTGGATTAATAATTAGGTTATATTATCAGAGTATTGAAGAGAAAAGAGTTACTTTATTTATATTTATCCTTCAAATCCTATCTAAACCTTAGAAAAAAATATTTTAGTATTTTTAGTTCAAATATTTCCCATTTTAAATTTGTCCAACAGTGGAATAAAAACATTTTTTCATGCGTAAAAAAAATCCTTGAAAATGTGATTGTATTTTATTCAGATTTTTCTGCTGTATCCAAATGATCTGCTTTCTTTATTATCTATGGATAATTGTTCTTAATCTGATGCAACAAACACATGATGTGGAAAACAAATCAGCAAAATCAATAAGGCTGAACTTAGGATCCCGGTTTCAACGTTTGTTTGTTCAAACACGTTGATAATGAACCAAATGCACTTTGGGATGTCACGTTAGCAGAATCCGCTGGTCATGAGGCACAGATATCATTTACTACCTTAAAATGTGACCTAATGTATGCTACTGTGTTTGAAAAAAAGTCAATTATGAGAGGAAAATTCCTGGTTTATTTTATTTGGTTAAATACTTTCCCCCTCTTATTTGCAACATGTCATTTGTGGAGGGAAAAAAGCAGCAGATGGAAACATTCTTCAGATGGGCAGAAATGAACTTTAATTCTAAAAAAATAAATAAAATAAGGAGCAGCATAAAAGAAAAAAACCATCAAGCATTCAGGATTAATTAAACAAAACTGATAATTACTTAGAGACTGAAAGTAAAGAAACTACAAACCCCTTGATTTTATATTGATGGAGAGAACGAGAACTGCTGAGGTGATTACCTGAAACCAGGTGTGACACGTCTACAGGAGAATCAGTGGAAGCAGCTGCCAGGAACAGATCAACCAGATTAGAAAATATCAGCAGTATCAAAAGGTGCTGAGAATTTAAAAGAAAAATAAACTTTATTTGTAAAAATTTAACATTTTATTTTTTTAAATCCATATATAGGATACGTTTATTTGGGGAAATCTAATAAAAGTCTTAGCTTGTGATTTTGTTTTTTCTGATTTTGTTTTTTTTTTTACAGATTTTTAAAAGTTTCAATTACAACTTTATGGACTTGATATGCAAAGAATCTACATTATTAAGAACTGAAAACATTTCTCCTCATTTAAAATGTTGTAAGAGTTTTAATCACAAGAGACAGATCTGAACTCATTTATTTAGGATTTTTTTTGTTTTGTTTTAGGAAAGGTTGATGATTTATTCATTTTATTATTATTATTATTATTTTTTCAGACAGTTAAAATTAAAATAAAATTTAAATAAAACTTAAAATAAAAATTAAATAAATTAAATAAATGATTAAATTAAATTTAAATTAAAATAAAATAAAATACAGTTGAATGAAATAAAATTAAATGTAATTAAATTTAAGAAAGGAAAGGCTGAAGTTATTTCCTTGTATTTACGTGTGATCAAACTCAAAAACTGATGGAAATTCATGTTGGCAACATGTAATATGTGCAGCTAAGATCCACGTCGCTTCGTTACCCACATGTCTTTTAAGTGTTTTCAAAGCTAAAAGATGCCGTTGGTCGCATGCATTAACCTAATCCTAATTCATCCTACGGGTCAGAAAGACAGACAAAATACTGGCTGCACTTATTAAGAAAATTATGTTAGAAAATTACACAAATATTAACAAAAACGTGATTTATTTTTATTTTTGAGCTCAGATTCAAAACCCCCATTAAAAAAAACAAAAAATTTGAACAAGAAAAAATGTTTTCCAAACTAAAAGTTGATGCTGTAAAAAGTAAATTTGAATGGCAACCAGTTGGTGACACTCAAGTAAAAATGGGAACACAAATATATATGAATTTAATAAGTTGCTTGCATGTAAAAGTGAGGCTTTCTACAACAAATATGGATTTTTATATTAAAAAAAAACATTTTCCCTGTAAATATTTACATTAAATTTAATAAAAATAGAAAATAACCCATATATTCAATTCAATATAATTGTAAATATACGGGTAGAACACAAGTGTCCAGCACTTTTTATATAAAGATTAAGTAGTAAATCACTTTCACATTAGTGACATCACAGATTTGTCTCTCGGTGTCTTGGCATATCCGAGGATTTGGTGGAGCTCCCGGTTCGTCCTGAAGTTTCCGTGTTGCTTTCCTTTAGTCTCGGCCCGCTGAGCCCGTACGGATGGAAACATCCCCTCTGTGGCGGCTGGAAAGCTTCTACTTCCTGTGCAGGCGCAGAAATAGCTGTCGGGGTTGTTGACAGCTCTCTGCCAGCGCCGAGTGCCGGGAAGAGACTTTTCAGATCTCATGACTGACTTTTCACTTCTTTATTCTGCGTCTGTCGCTCCTCTTATCCCGGCCGAGGGGGTAAGAGGCGCTCGCATTACTAAAAAAAGTAACTTTCCAGCTCCTGCAACCTTTTAGCTGACAGATAATCAAAACTCCTTCAGTCGTGTTCTCCTGTTGCTGTGCTGCTCCCAGGCAACAACAAAGACGAACGGGGCATTTAGGACTGATGTCATGATGAGAGAGAGAGTCAGAGGGTGACTCGGAGGCGGGTGGACCGACTATATTTAGCTTCTCTGGTCTGTGAAATCCTCATAACGCTCACCTTCCATGTGACTCCGGAGTGCATGCAGGCCGGTCGTAATTGTTCACATGAGGAAGCTGAAAAATGTGACCTCTTCCCATCAACCCATGCACTCCGGATGACTTATCCTTTAACTGCTGAGTCAAACGTTGAGATAGAAAGTGACGTAGACTTCTGAATTGAAGATGTAGCGACATGAACAAAACTGTTGGGCTTTAGGTCAATGTCCTGATCAGATTAAGTGTAAATCAGTTAATCGATGGTGGACCGAGCAGTTTGAGGGGCTCTAGATCAGAACCTCTAACAGTAAAAGAGTCATTTGGACTTGTTTTCTACTGATCTAAACCTAGAAGGAGCCGTATAGTCTTACTTTAGCCTTTAAAGAATTCCTTTTTTGTTTTAATAAATATTAATTATGTCAATTTTTTGGCACGAGCAAAAGCAAAAATATAAAAAGAAACTAGCTCCTCTCAAATTGTGATTTTTTTTTTTTCTAATTTGACAGAAGCTCAAATAACTTATTTAAAAAATTCTCTGTCCAAAACAAGAGTGCACCACTGTTGTCAAGACAAGATAATATGTGCTTTTAACTCATAAAAGATCAAAGTTTTTACCAACGTATCTGTTAAGAATGACTTTTTTCCCAAAAAGATTTCTATAAAATGTTCCTAAAAAAAAATCCAAGAACCAGGCCTTATTGATCTCAGTTACTTTTATTACTCCTTGCAATGAGGAGAAATCCGACCAGCCAACTACACAGAGTTACCTCGTGGGAGTTCTGCCCCACACACGCAGACATGCACTTTTATACAGTCATGGCCGTTGCTAGGCAACGACAGTCAGGGGTCCTGTGTCAGGGGTCATAAACTGGTAGCCTATGTCCTTAAAAGGAGTCAGGACTCAGACAAAGACATTCCAGTACTTTTCCACACAGCTGAGTGAATCTCTCTCGGGGGAGGTGAGGTGAACTGGCTTCAAGGCCCACACATAACATAATTTTGTTAATCAATATTCTCAACAGTTCCGCCCTGTTGTGGGTCTTGAAGCACTCGAGCTCGCAACAGCAATCTTGAAAACATCAGTTTTAAGTCTCCTGCACGAACAGTTTTAACCTAAAACATCAGAAACAGATTTTTCTGTTCTGAGCCCGTGGAGGGGGCGAAAACCCAGTGGGAAATTCCCCCTCGTCCCACTCATGGTGCGAACACTTCAAAAGCCACAGGTAGCTAAGAAAAGCAGGGACTATAAAAATGTACCTTAAGCAACATATACATCATCGTCATCATCAGAATCATCATTGTCACCAGCCTGCAAAAGATGTACCATAACTTAACTGCTGGGGTCTTGTACGCCCCAAACATATCTAACCAACTGTCCCACATGGATGTATCAACACCTGAATGTTCCTTCATTTTATTGCTCAGACTACGCAGTCCTCCTACTGCACGAGTCAGGCTTCCATCGGCGGCGGTTGCCGCTAATTGTTCTTGACAGCTTCGAACCCAGGGGTCCAGTTACTGAGGCTTTGGTGAATTTGTCCTGTCTGTTTCCCCCCTTCGCTGAGGGACAACCCATAGAATCTTGAGGTGGTTCTGGTAGTTGTCACAGAAATCGTCATTGCTCTGGGTTTTGTGACCTGCTGTAAGGACTAGAGCTGGGGTAGGAGATCAGTTGGCTTCTTCAGCACCCAAAGGTTTTGGTACCGGGCATCTTCCACTCCTACCATCCTTCAGAGGTACCAGCTTCTTGCAATGGCTCTGGTGGATCCAAGTGGCTCTCTCAGCAATCTTCACAGCAGTGGAGGTGGTCAGCTGGACAGTGAAGGATCTCCCACAGCGGGGTGCAGCCCAGGTTTTTCTTTTGATCACCTTGATCAGGATCTGGTCACCTGGCTGCAACAGCTCCTCCTGTGGGGAACAAGGAACATCTGGCAGATTATTTGTTCTTGACACTTCTTCACTTTGCAACAATTCTCTCATCCATTCTGCTGTTTCTGTGGTTGGTTATCTGTGGTTGGCTATCAGCTCGGGGGTGTGTCTATGTTCTGGGTATTTGAGTGAGTTAAATGTATTCTAATTCTATCAATGACTTGGTTGATCAACAATGTGTATGTGTAGGTGTCTTTATGTTGTGGTAAGGAATGGCTGTGTGTTGGTCTATGTGCGTGCGTGGATGAAGATCACAAAGAAGGCTTAAAAGTTCTGTTAGTCAAAGTCATACACACAAAAGATTAAAAGTATAATTAAAAAGCTTAAGGGAATATTCAAGTTAAAACTTAAGGGAAAAATAAAGGAGAAAATTAAAAAAGAACTTTAAATGTTATGAATAGCTATTTAAGAAATACACACAAACATTCACACACATAAAACTCACTGAGACAACTTTTCTGCACTCACACTGTCACACTGTCCATGGACAAACACACCCACTCTTTCTACAATCTTATTTTATTTATTTTAGTTTCATTCTATTTTATTTTATTTTATTTTATTTATCCAAAATCTATTTATTTAATTTTTTTATGAGCTCAGTTGTTAACAGGCCTTGTATTTCTCAGCTGTAATCAATAAGTCTGTAAGTTCCCCCGTTGAGCCCCCACCTTTGTGCTCCGATGTGTTCTCCTTCTGTGCGTGTCCGCGCTTACACCAGCCCTGCTCCAGCCCCTCCTTCTGCTCCTTCGGCTCGTCACAGACAGCTTTCCCTGCACGTTTTTTTTTCCTTTGTCTTTTCTTCCCACCCCCAAAATAAACCTTTCCCCAGCGCTTTACCATATTTCACTATTTCACTCTTAAATCACTTCTTTTTTTTTCCCGACAAAGACCTTTTTTTTCTCCACAAAACCTTTTATTCCGTCTAACCAACCTATTGTCGACAAACACGTACAACTTTTCATTGGTGCCTGCTGGCGATAGAGTTGATTTAAAATTACTTCTGCCAATGAATGCTTTTTCCCACGTGCATTCCGACGGACCTGATCGATTTCTAATCGACGATTACGTACAATGTACCTTAGCGACCGCTAAAAATATTACCATGTACATTGGCAACCGCTGAAAATATTACCGACCAAAATGCTCCTGTGCCGCGAGCGGAGAACGGACCCGGCGATTGTACTCTTGCAATCCCCCTAGGTTTTACAAACACTTTTTTCTTATTTCTCTTATATTCCCTTTTCGTCTTATTCACGTTAACACTTATTCTTTCTTATTTACCTTTTTTTTTCCTTAAAACCTCATATTAGACAGAATCAATAACTGACCTGGTTCGTTGGCCCTCAGGAGACGTCACCGCCTCGGAGGGCTGCCGCAGGAGGATCCCTAGCGCCGGCCTCGGGCTCAAACGTCGTGTCCGAGGTCTTTGTTACGGATCCCGATACCGGTCTCCGCCCTGCAGGAATTCGGCTCTCCTCCCGCGCAGTCCTCGTCGACGGCTGTTGCCTCCCGGGTTTCGGCACCAACTGTTAAGAATGACTTTTTTCCCAAAAAGATTTCTATAAATGTTCCTAAAAAAAAATCCAAGAACCAGGCCTTATTGATCTCAGTTACTTTTATTACTCCTTGCAATGAGGAGAAATCCGACCAGCCAACTACACAGAGTTACCTCGTGGGAGTTCTGCCCCACACACGCAGACATGCACTTTTATACAGTCATGGCCGTTGCTAGGCAACGACAGTCAGGGGTCCTGTGTCAGGGGTCATAAACTGGTAGCCTATGTCCTTAAAAGGAGTCAGGACTCAGACAAAGACATTCCAGTACTTTTCCACACAGCTGAGTGAATCTCTCTCGGGGGAGGTGAGGTGAACTGGCTTCAAGGCCCACACATAACATAATTTTGTTAATCAATATTCTCAACAGTATCTAATTGGCTGGAGACACCTGAACCAGGTAATCAGTTGTGAGTAGGGCCTGGAGTTGCACCCCTGGTCTGGGTAATTCAAGTGAGCGTTTCCATTAAGTGTGGGACCATCAAGGTGTAGTCTGATGATGTAGCTGTGCATCATAACAATGCATCTACAGTATTCAGCATGTCTTTGGTCCCTAACCCCTGAGAATAAGGGGGGAATACTTCTTGAGGTGCATTCACACTGAACCCAGAGG
This sequence comes from Oryzias javanicus, assembly GCA_003999625.1. NCBI lineage: Eukaryota > Metazoa > Chordata > Actinopteri > Beloniformes > Adrianichthyidae > Oryzias > Oryzias javanicus. Next base: position 5,715,786 of record CM012456.1, on the reverse strand, counting down.
CGGCCAGTTTCAATGTTAATACAATGGTACAGGCGCGACATAAGGCGTCCCGCGAATTGTGGACTGGTAGCTGCTCAATTGCAAATTGGGAAGCCAAAATTTAAATATCTGAAGTTTGACAAGTCACAGTGTTGCATCAGCCAATAAGGATCTCAGCTTTGGTCATGTGACATTTTCAGTGACAAGATCATTCAAAGTGAGCATTTTCGTCCTTCACTTCCATCTTTTTTCTTAACCCGTATGAGCCGCAGAGCTCATCCAGCTACTTTTGGGCGAAGGTGGGAAACACTCTGGACTGATCGCCGGCTTTTGCTCCCGCGGTGAGCTCACTCGCTCGATACGCCGGCAAACAGCGAGACGCTGCGGAGTGCGGAGGCTGCCGGCTTGAGCCTCATCCAGACATTAAAAATTTAAAAAACGTTAGAAAAAAGAAAAGGAAAAAGGTCTCGCAATTTTATATATCCACCTCGGGTTAATACGACAGTCAGTCTTCAAGCTCAGCCACAGAAACACAGAAACACAGTGGAAGCGGCTGTCATACAGACACAGCCTCCTGTAGAGGGAAAATCTTTTAATAATCATATAAACCCAAATATGGGTGAACCTGATTTCTTAACATCATCTATGTCTTCATACATTCTAAGTGAGAAAATTAGCTAGTAGCTCCTCCCCGTACATTTTTTGACGGGCGCGTTCGGTGTGAGAGCACATGATTGCTAAGAATACAGCCGGAAAGAGGACAAAAGATTCGGCTTAGATCATGAGTTGGTAACATCGCTGGTCGCCAATCCATGGATTTCATCATGTATTGGCAGTAGCTCCGCCCTAACTGGTCTGTTCCGTTTTTTTATGGACCTACAACTAACAAATTGGTCTGGGCTAATTGGTTCATTTTATAATGGAGACGCTCAAAATACAGCACCGGTCCAGTCCAATTTGGTTCGAGGCATATGTCAAAATAAATAAATAAATTTTCTCAAAATCCCCCTCTTCTTGCCTTTCCTCTCTCTTTCTGCCCCTTTTTCCTCATTCTTAACTAACTTTATCTTCTTATTGAGTGTTTTGGTTCTGTTCTTTTCCCTGTTTTTTTTTTTTTTTGTCTTCCAGCAAATTATTTTTGTTGCTACATTTTTAGAAATTTGTGTGAAATTGAATCCATCATTTACATGGATATTAGTGCTGCCACAAATAATCTTTTTAATAGTCGACTAATCAAAAAAAAAAATGGAAACACGTCTAAATTTGCCAAAAACAACTAGTAAAAAACTGTAAACTGTCTAAATTAGCCAAAAACAGCTAGCAAAATGCTAAAATGATAGCTAAACTACAAATTAGATAAAAAAAACTGTAAACATGTCTAAATTAGCCAAAAACAGCTACCAAAATGCTAAAATGTTAGCTAAACTACAAATTAAATTAAAAAAAACTGGAAACATGTCTAAATTAGCCAAAAACAGCTAGCAAAATGCTAAAATGTTAGCTAAACTACAAATATGGCACAAAATAAAAAAAAAATATAAAAACTGGAAACGTCTAAATTAGCAAAACAAATTGTCTTATTTTAGATCAATTTTTTGTGATCAAGTGATCCCCTACTTTTGCCTAATGGTAAATCTGCTAATCAGGATTACCGTTTGTTGTTGATTACATATCTGGAGGATCAACATCACTTAAAATTCTGGGAAAAACAAAAAACGTTGAACTTGAAGCCAACTTGAGACGAGAAAGAGGCAGTTCTACGGTGACTCGGTGGTTGCGGTGATGACACAGCAGCTTAAAGTCGCACTCACCAGAACTGCGGCGTGTCGGTGGTTGAGCGAATGCGTGACTTGCAGCCGCCTTAATCTTATCAGATCACTGCAGAAGACGGCAGTGGAAAGCAGCTCTTGCAACATCTGCTGATTGTTTTAGATTGTAAAAGACTTTTACTCTTGCTATAGACTTTCATAGGAAATTGAATGCATCATCGTAGAGATATTGTTTGGTCACATGAACCAGTTGAGCTGTAGAGGTGCTCCTGGTTTTTGGTTGACCCGCACGGGTTCTGTAGGGTTTTGGGTTGTCCAGGGCAGTGGGGGTTGTAGAGGGGCGTGGACGCATCTCAAGGAGAGCACAGGTGTGTCTTACAGTTCCCTAGAGGTCAATTAAGACCAGGGGTCTGGAACCTGCGGCTCCAGAGCCACATGTGGCTCTTTTATCTCTCCATGGTGGCTCTCTGGATGAACAAAAATAAAATAATAGTAAATTTAAAAAAAAAATTGGAGATTAGCTATTATTTTAGCAACATACTCAAGTTTTTGGCTAATGTGTTACCTACTGGAGTTTTTAGGCTAATTTAGAATTTTATTTTCCATTTTAGCAACATGCTAACGTTTTTGGCTAAGTTTTCTGAGGAATTTTATGCTAATTTGGAGTTTAGCTAACATTTTAGTAAAATCCTAATGTTTCCTGCTAATTTGTTATAAACTGATTTTTTTTTTTTTTTGGATAATTAAGAATTTAGCTTCTATTTTAGCAACATGCTAACATTTTTGACTAAGTTTTCTGAGGAATTTTAGGCTATTTTGGGGTTCAGCTACTTATTGAGCAACAAGCTATCTTTTTTTTTTAACGGATTTGGCCTCTAATTAGTTTTTTATGCTAATTTGGTGTTTAGCTAATATTTTAGCAATATGCTAATATTTTTAGCTAATTTGTTATCTACTGGGGGTTTCAGGATAATTTTGAGTTTAGCTTCTATTTCAGCAACATGCTAACATTTTTTGCTGATTTAATTTACAGAGAAATGTTATACTAATTTGAAGTTAAGCTAGTAATTAAGTAGCTAGCTTTTTTGCAACCAAAGTTAAAAACGTAAAAAAATATCTTTTTGAGAGATGCTAGTTTCTTTTTATATATATTTTTTGCTTTTGTTCGTGCCAAAAATAGACATTATTTACATTTATTAAAAAACAAAAACAAAAAGGTTATACATGCGGTTAGTCAATGCGGCTCTTTTTAGGTTTTGATCAGTAGAAAACGAGCCCAAATGTCTCTTTTAGTGTGAAAGGTTGCAGACCTCTGATTTAGAGTAACTGTAAGCCACTTGTTGAGAAAAGATGTCTAACTTTTTTTTAAGTCAACATTTATAAGTCAACATTTTAATAGTTTTGCAACCAATTTAATTTAATGAAAAGCCACTTTCACACATTTTAATTTTTTTTATAGTGTTTCTAAAAATGTAGAACAATCCTAAATCTACACCACAAACTGTTTTTAGTTCATATTGATAAAAAAACAAATAAAAAAGACAATACAGCACCCAGAAAAATGCAGCCCAGCCCTGCTATAAATCAATGTGTTTACTGCGATCTTATGTTAGATGGCCATATTTTATCCACGCCCCCTGAAAAAACACCAGCCACCCTGTTGATGCCAGAATCCACCGTTTGTTTTCCTCTGTTCTTCCATTTACATACTTCTTTTATTTAGTTGTTTATTAGGTGGATCTTTTTTAATCATTTGTACCAAATTGCGTTAAAATTTGTGTTAAAGATGATAGAATGTGTTAAGAATATTAATTGGCAGAATTGTGTGGATCTGTGTGTGTCTTGAAGCAACCCCTCCCCCTAAAGACTGAAGCTGCTGGAATGTCTTTGTGCTGGCCCACATGGGCTGAGGATTTGTGATCTCGGACACAGGAAGTCCCACCTCTGACACAGGAAGTCCTTCCTGTCCCAGGAAAAGTATAAAGGCGTTGGCCTGGGAGGAGTTTGCTGAGAACTCTCACTGACGTGACTCGGTTCGGTTCGGTTCTGTCTGTGAGATTTTTCCCTTTTGCAAAAGTGTAATAAACAACTGTGATCGATGAGACCTGGTCCTTGGCTTTTTCTTAAGAACATTTTGAGTAATTTTTAGTAGACAGAAAAAGTCATTCTTAACAGTTGGTGCCGAAACCCGGGAGGCAACATCCGTCGACGAAGGACTGCGCGGGAGGTGAGCCGAATTCCACGTGGGCGGACACCGGTATCGGGATCCGTAACAAAGACCTCGGACACGACGTTTGAGCCCGAGGCCGGCGCTAGGGATCCTCCTGCGGCAGCCCTCCGAGGCGGTGACGTCTCCTGAGGGCCATCGGACCAGGTCAGTCATTGATTCAGTCTAATTAAAGGTTTTAAAAGGCATAAGGTAAACGTGAATAAGGAAAAAGTTTAAATCCTAGGGGGGTTGTCGAATACAATCGCCGGGTCCGTTCTCCGCTCGCGGCACAGGAGCATTTTGGTTGGTAATATTTTCAGCGGTTGCCAATGTACATGGTAATATTTTTAGCGGCTGCTAAGGTACATTGTACGTAATCGTCGATTAGAAATCGATCAGGTCCGCAGGAATGCGCGTGGGAAAAAGCATTCATTGGCAGAAGTAATTTTAAATCAACTCTATCGCCAGCAGGCACCAATGAAAAGTTGTACGTGTTTGTCGACAATAGGTTGGTTAGACGGAATAAAAGGTTTGTGGAGAAAAAAAGGTCTTTGTCGGGAAAATAAGAAGTGATTTAAGAGTGAAATAGTGAAATATGGTAAAGCGCTCGTTAAAGAGGTTTTATTTTCATTTAAAAAGGGAAAAACACCGTGGGGGGAGCTGACTGTGGAAGAACGAACAAAGAACTGGCCGAGCTACGCTAGTAGGCCATGTGCAGATGCTAAGCTAACTGGCATGAACAAAGAGGGATCCACGTGGAGACGCTAACAGAAGGCCTCGTGGAGCTGCTAAGCTAACTGAATAGACACGTGGAAAAACGCTAGCTAACAGACAAAAGACCATGTGGTTCAGCTAAGCTAAGCTACTAGACAAAGGAATTCACGTGGTTGAGCTAGCTAAGCTAATTGTAGTGGCCGCAGGACAGGAGGAAGGTTGCTTGCAGGGCCGTTCTGAAAGGGGGTTAAAGGGGACTTTGACGGTGGAGACTTATTGTTTTTAGCTGTGAAATTTAAGGTTTGTGGATAACTGAGCTCATAAAATTGCATAGAAGAAAACTGGATATTGGGTAAATAAAGTAAAATAATTTCGTACGAAAAATTGAATGTGTTTGGCCATAAATAGTGTGAGTGCATGCAGCATTGTCTTTGTCTAAGGGTGTGGCTGTATGTGCATGGAACTTGTCTCAGTGTGTGTGTGTGCGTCTTTTAATGTCTATGTGTATGTCCTGAACTGTTATTCCTAGCATTTAATTCTCCCTTTTTAATTAAAGATAAATGAACAAATAAATAAAATAAGATAACTAAATAAATAAAACTCTTTTTATTAACGTTTTTCTCTTAAATATTGCTTTTAATTTCATCTTATTATTCCCTTATTTTCTTTTAATTCATTCCCTTAATTCATTTTATTATTATTTTTATTTCCACTTAATTTCAGTTTCTTGGTCCTTTAATATCATTTTATTGTTCCTGTAATTTCACTTTATTATTCCGTATTTCCTTTAATTACATTTTATTCTCTTTTTATCTCCTTTTAAATTTTCCATTTGAATATTTTTCAATTAAGGCTACATGAATATAAATGCATAAAAATTAAAACCCTTTTCTTTAAATTTTTTAATTAAATACATAAAAATAAAAAATCTTATTTTTACATTCTCTCTTGAATATTCCTCTGAAATTCATTTTATTATACTTTTATTTTCCCTTACGTTTTCACTTAAATATTCCATTTTAATTTTTATAAGATCCTTTTTTTTAATTTTGTCCCCTTAAGGCTTTTAAGCATTTAAATCGAAATAGCATAGAGATTTGAAGGAATAATTAACTGAATAAAAGAAACAAATATATATAAATAAATAAATACGTAAATACATAAAAAACTAGGGACGTACGTCGCATAGACAAATATTTTCATAAAATAGTGGATAAAAGTAACTCAACATGGGTAAAAATCAGAGTAAATTAGAATTAAAAGGGGATTCTAAATTTATGGATCAGAGAGTCCCTGGAAGTGCAAAGTATATTGCGAAATGGAACAAGAAGCCCTATTATTTCAAAGGCAACCTCTCCGTCCCAGCCTGCACAACCCTGCGCGATAAGATTCTGGTGGACATTAAAAAGGACAAAAAGAGAGAAAAGAAGGGTGACCCAGAACTGCAAGCTGTTCTTGCATGGCTGACTCAAGCGGTGAAGAGGAAAGAGGACAGAGATAAGATGAGGCGGAGTGCAGCTGCTGTGATCCGCCCACAGATTGTGAACCAACTACCCCAACAGCTTCATCCACAGGCTGATGGTGGTGCTGCAGCCCCTATTCCACCACCTCAACAGCACCACTCACAGGTTGGTGTTGGTGCTGCAGCCAACATTCCACAAGAGGAAGGAGACAGCACGGCGTCCACTTCAGCTATGCTTCGTGATTCACCTCCCCCTTACCCTTACCCTCATGACCGCCTTGCTGACACTGTGGCAAGCCGAGTAAACTTTACGGCCGTCTTCCTGACTGCTACGGAAGCTGGTTCGCTCATCGATGATTTGGAAGGAGAGGAGAACACCGTCTACTACCAACAACACGGGCCCCCTCGTTACCCCAACTCAGGACGTGGACGTTGGCACAATAACAACAAATATAGAGGGAACCTCAGCGGAAGAGGAAATCACCAGAGGTCCCGGCCAAATACCGGACAAAGGAACTGTTACACCTGTAACCAGCCTGGACATTTGTTCAGAGAGTGCCCTTATAACAGGGGCCCACATCAGCAAGGCCCGCATCAGCAATTCTTAGGTGGTTTCAACCAATGGCGAAACTACGACTACAGTAACCTACCACAACAGAGTCACCAGAACCAGCACTACCAGCCTTACCCTCAAGGTGGACAATGCCCTGTCTACTAATGTCTTCATTGATATGCAAAGTAACTCCCCTGATAAAGAAAAAACTTTTTCAAAATGGCAGCAGTGATGAGCCATGGGTCTTACCATGTCTCTACAGGGGGGATGATGGACATTTTTGAAGAGACATTTCCACATTGAAAAGATTTTTAACTGTTAATGTAGCTGCTCAGGTCAAGAATTTCAAAGTTTTTTAATTTTCTCTTTTCTCTTTTAATTTTCTCTTAAGTTTTAACTTGAATGTTCCTTTAAAGCTTTATTAGTCCTTTGTGTGACTTAGACTAACAGAACTTCTAAGTCCTCTTTGTGTCTTGTTATTTCTCACCTGGTGTTCACATTTTTGTGCCTGCAGTCAAGAGACAACTCCCACACACTCACTCAGATCTTCATCCACGCATGCAAACAAAAACACCTGCACATACACATTGTTGATCAACCAACTAACCACAGAAACAGCAGAATGGATGAGAGAATTGTTGCAAAGTGAAGAAGTGTCGAGAACAAATAATCTGCCAGATGTTCCTTGTTCCCCACAGGTGGAGCTGTTGCAGCCAGGTGACCAGATCCTGATCAAGGTGATCAAAAGAAAAACCTGGGCTGCACCCCGCTGTGGGAGATCCTTTCACTGTCCAGCTGACCACCTCCACTGCTGTGAAGATTGCTGAGAGAGCCACTTGGATCCACCAGAGCCATTGCAAGAAGCTGGTACCTCTGAAGGATGGTAGGAGTGGAAGACGCCCGGTACCAAAACCTTTGGGTGCCGAAGAAGCCAACTGATCTCCTACCCCAGCTCTAGTCCTTACAGCAGGTCACAAAACCCAGAGCAATGACGATTTCTGTGACAATTACCAGAACCAACTCAAGATTCTATGGGTTGTCCCTCAGCGACAGGGGAAACACACAGGACAGATTCACCAAAGCCTCAGTAACTGGACCCAACCTGGGTTCGAAGCTGTCAAGAACAATTAGTGGCAACCGCCACCGATGGAAGCCTGACTCGTGCAGTAGGAGGACTGCATAGTCTGAGCAATAAAATGAAGGAACATTCAGGTGTTGATACATCCATGTGGGACGGTTGGTTAAATATGTTTGGGGCGTACAAGACCCTTATTCCTTCTATTTTGATTTCACTTACAGTCAAGTTATGGTACATCTTTTGCAGGCTGATGACGATGATGATTCTGATGATGACGATGATAAATGTATTTTTTAAAGTATGTTTTTGAAGTACATTTTTATAGTCCCTGCTTTTCTTAGCTACCCGTGGCTTTTGAAGTGTTCGCACCTTAAGTGGGACGAGGGGGAATTTTCCCCACTGGGTTTTCGCCCCCTCCACGGGCTTGGAACAGAAAAATCTGTTAATGATGTTTTAGGTTAAAACTGTTCATGCAGGAGACTTGAGACTGATGTTTTCAGGATTGCTGTTGTGAGCTCGTGTGCTTCAAGACCCACAACAGGGCCGAACTGTTAAGAATATTAATTGGCAGAATTGTGTGGATCTGTGTGTGTCTTGAAGCAACCCCTCCCCCTAAAGACTGAAGCTGCTGGAATGTCTTTGTGCTGGCCCACATGGGCTGAGGATTTGTGATCTCGGACACAGGAAGTCCCACCTCTGACACAGGAAGTCCTTCCTGTCCCAGGAAAAGTATAAAGGCGTTGGCCTGGGAGGAGTTTGCTGAGAACTCTCACTGACGTGACTCGGTTCGGTTCGGTTCTGTCTGTGAGATTTTTCCCTTTTGCAAAAGTGTAATAAACAACTGTGATCGATGAGACCTGGTCCTTGGCTTTTTCTTAAGAACATTTTGAGTAATTTTTAGTAGACAGAAAAAGTCATTCTTAACAGAATGTTACCAAGTTTGATCTTCTTCTGTCTTTTTTTACCTTGAATTTTCTAAAGTGTTTTTATTTCTGATTTATTTGCAGGGCTGGTGAAAATCAAAGACGCGCACGACATCGAGGAGAAGCTGAACGAGGTGGAGAGGCTGCTGAAGAACGCCATCAATATGCCGTTTAAGGTGACTTGATTTCATCCAAACTTCAGGAGCGGGAATCCGGCGAACTTTCTCTTAAGGATCGATCTCCTCCAAATACGACTGTTTCAGAAAAAAAATATTCTAATGTAAAACAAATCCAGACTTGATCACAGAAGAAATGCTTGGTAGAAACACAACAAAATATTTGAATTTTTAAAAACAGTTTTTCTTTTTTTTTAATAATAGATATAAAGGTGGTTTTATAGCACTTGCTTCTTCTGACAGTCTCATCAGTGAGCATCAATGACAGAAATAATGCAGACGGAGCATCAAACAGACCTAAACATATTAAATTAGCAAAATGTCTTGTCACTAAGATTCATTTTTATTTGAAAAAAGATAATATAGACAGGCGGAAAAAATCTCCCGACTGTAATCTTGTTCGGAAATGATTCCGAAAAAATTGTGACTGGTCTGACCAGATAATAACAGATTTTTTTTTCCGAGTAAAAATTGAAGTTTAAACAGAATCCGGCCACTAACTGGTGCGCACCAGATGGTGCATGGTGTATTTATTTTTTCTTCTGCAAAAAACTGAAATAAGACTTTTATCTTTTTAAATTGAAGTAAAAAAAAAAAAACTATTCTGGTTATTAGATATTTTGTCTTCTTATAAAAACCTTGAAGTAACGAAAAAATGTTTTTCCAAAAATAAGTAGGAAAAAAAGCATAGTATTTTTTTTTTACCAAAAAAAATTTTTATTACATTTTTTCTTCACCAAAACATTTAATTAAAAAAAAAGGTTACCGACTAGTGTGAAGCAGATGGTATTTTTCTTAAAAAAAAAAAATTCAAGTAATTTTTTTAATTTTTAAATTGTAAATGTCTGGTTACTAACTGCTGGGCACTAATCAAGAATCTGAATTGTTTTATTACTTCAATTAAAAAAAAAACAAAAAAACAAACTTAATTCTCCCTTTAGGGCATCCATAATTTTTTATTACATAACAGAGTAAAATCATGATCACAATTATTTTTTCTTAATCATATCTTAATTTAATTTTTAAATTTATCCTAATTTATATTATTAATCAAATTATCACTATTATTTACTTTCTTTTCTTCTTTTTTTTTAACTTTCTAATATATTTTTTTATTTTTTTAATAGGCTGGCTTCAGTCAGCTCGGCCTCTGCCTGCTCCTTTTCAGTTTTATTTTGTTATAATATTGTTGTTTTAGCTCTTATTATTGTAAGTTTGATGATTGTTCTGTAAATATTAACATCAGAAAAATCCACCATAAATATAAGAAAGTCGGGTTTGATGATCTGTTTTGTAAGAAAACTTTTACCACCATTTGACTTTCACAGGTAAACTGACAAAAAGTATTGACGTGTCCTCTAAAAGCCTTTCTACTGCAGTATTCCAGGTCAGAGGTGATGCTGACTTTCTTTGAACGATCTCCGCTGGACCAAGTTTTGAGGAACGATAAAGTTCACAGAATCCAGCCCTGCTTCCAGAATCCTATCAAGATATCAGGTATTTGTTCTTGTGTAGCAAACAACTTCCTGTTGTTCATGAAAACTTCTCCAAGACTGATCTGTGTTCTCTGCAGAAATCATGCGGTCCAACGGCTTTTGTCTGGCCAACACAGAAACTATAGTGTTTGATCAGAGCGTCCCGGAGGAGAAAGAGCGACCGTCATCCACAGACTCTGTAGAACACGCGTACGTATGACGCAGTTCGGTCTGCTGCTCGTCTCAGTCATATTCCTGTTCAGGACGTAAGAATGGGAAGTAAACAGCAAGCAAAGCGAGTTTCTTCTGAAAACTGAGGATTTCCTTGTGAGCTGGAGAGCTGTTGAGTGAAAAAGTCCTTAAACGAGACCCTCCATAAAGCACAGGAAGCATGTCTGTGCACCTCTTCCTTCCTTCCTCTGCTGTGTGTAGGAAACACATTCCTCCTGACTGAAAACATTTTACATTCCTTTCAAGCAGGGGTGTCAAAGTCAATCGGACAGGGGGCCGAAATCCAAAACACGCTTTAGGCCGGAGGCCGAACGGGATAAACATTTATTGAACACTCTAAAACAAAACTTTAAAACCACAACTTTTTAACATAATTATATATGGCATTACCTGCGATAATGCTAATGGGAATGCTGTGAGCTGAATTTATCAGCTGAAGGTGCTAGTGCTGATAGCTGAAGATACTGAAATTGATAACTAAAAATGCTGAAGCTGCTAGCTGAAAATGCCGAAGCTGATAGCCAACTAAAATATTAGATAAATGCCAAATCAGCCTAAAAAAACAAACAAAAAAAATGTAGGTTAGCCAAAACAGTTAGGGTGTAGCTACAAAATAGCATAATGTTCAAATAGCCGAAAAAACTGAAAAAAGCCTCAATTAGCCAAATATAGCTAGTATGTAAATATTAACGTAACTCAAAAAAAGCCTAAAAAACTTTTAAAAAGCCTAAATTATCCAAAACAGATTGCATGCAGCTGAAATATTGACTAAACTCTGCAACAGTTACAAAACAGAAAAAAACAACCTAAATAAGCCAAAACAGTTAGCATGTAGCTGAAAAAAATAGCACAACTTTAAAGTAGCTGAAAAAACAGAAAAAAGCTTAAATTAGCCTAAAACAGCTACTGGTAAATAATAACCTAACTCCAAAACAGCCCATAAAAACGTTTAAAAAGGCTAAATTAGCCAAAGCAGCTAGTATGCACCTGAAATTTTAGCTAAAGTCTAAAACAGCTTAAAAAACTGTAATAAAAACCTAACCTAAACTAGCCAAAACAGTTAGCATGTAGCTGAAAAAATAGCATCACTTTAAAATAGCTGAAAAAACTGAAATAAGCCTCAAGTAGCCAAAAACAGCTACTATGTAAAAATTAACCTAACTCCAAAACAGCTTTAAAAAACTGTTAAAAAGCCTAAATTAGCCAAAACAGCTAGCATGTAGCTGAAATATTGACTAAACTCCGAAACAGCCTAAAAAACTGAAAAAAAGCAACGTAAATTAACCTAAACAGTTTGCATGTAGCTGAAAAAAATAGCCCAACTTTAAAGTAGCTGAAAAAAAATGAAAAAAGCCTAAATTAGCCTAAAACAGCTACTGGTAAATAATAACCTAACTCCAAAACAGCCCATAAAAACGTTTAAAAAGGCTAAATTAGCCAAAGCAGCTAGTATGCACCTGAAATATTAGCTAAACTCTAAAATGGCTTAAAAAACTGAAATAAAAACCTAACCTAAACTAGCCAAAACAGTTAGCATGTAGCTGAAAAAATAGCATAACTTTAAAATAGCTGAAAAAACTGAAATAAGCCTAAAGTAGCCAAAAACAGCTACTATGTAAATATTAACCTAACTCCAAAACAGCTTTAAAAAACTTTTAAAAAGCCTAAATTAGCCAAAACAGCTAGAATGCAAATATTGACTAAACTCCGAAACAGCCTGAAAAACTGAATAAGGCTACGTAAATTAGCCAAAACAGTTAGCATTTAGCTCAAATGTTAGCTAAATCTCCAAAATAGCATAAAAAACATTTAAAAAAAAGCCAATATTAGCCAAAACGGCTAGGATGTTGCTGCAGTATTAGCTAAATTAGCCAGAAAAGCTAGCATTTAGCTAAAACGCTAGCTAAACTTTTATTGGCATTTACCAATAAAAATATATAAACATATGTATTTTGTCAAAATTACACAAATTAGAAATAAGCGCAAGATAACATCGGGCCATTAATAACAATGAAATAAAATGATCTGGAGGGCCGGATAGAATTACCCGGAGGGCCGGATCCGGCCCCCGGGCCTTGACTTTGACACACGTGCCTTAAAGCGACCCCAGCAGGACATGGTTCATTTTGATTTACGTGTTTTTTTTTTCAGGTACGAAGAGTTTTTGCCGTTAGAAGAAGAAGAAGTGGTGAATGAGGAAACAGAAGCGTATGTCACCAACCTGTCCTACTACCACCTGGTCCCCTTTGAGACCGACATCCTGGAGTGAGGATTGGAAAAGGACTGAAGGAAAGCTGCTCAAATGGACCGAGCTATGCAACGCTGCTGCTGCTTTTTTTTTTAAAAAGATGCTTTTTTTGAACAATAGAATGCAATATCACCATTTACGGCCGCGGCTTCACCTCATCCAGAACCTTTTTTCTTTGGTGACGTTCAGAATTCACTAAACTGAAATCGGATTGGAGAATCGCTCCAGATGAGAGGACGAGGACTCATCAGCCGCGCTTTTAGGAACAGATTGGATTCATTGGAGCATCACTTTTTCACTATGTGGCTGACCGTTTTTTTAATCTTTTATCTCATTATGGACTTGACCGCTGAAAGATTTGCACGCAGAACTTTGTGGGACACTTTACACAAGCATTAAAGCCCCATTCCGCTCATCTTTGGATCTATTTCCAAAGTATTTTTATTATGACGATGATGCCGTTTTAGTCAAAATCTAATTTCTGCAGAGCGGCAGGAGTTCATTAGAGATTCACCTTTGAGTTGTGGGCAGGACTGTCGATACAGAGCAACCCCGCCTCCCCTTCCCATTGTTGAGAGCTCTCTGTTACTCAGAAATGCAATTATGAGCCTAATTTTCTTAAAAATGCCTCAAGAACGTGTAAAAAACACAATTTTCATCGAAGTGGGTTTTTAAACTTTGTGGTGTTACGAAAACAACATTTTACCTGGTTAAATAGTTTGATTTGCATAATTACATAACAAGATTTTGGCTTGTTTTTAACATTGATTTTAACTTTTAAGAGAAAATCTTCCAACTCAATCTGTTAAATATGTTTATTTAGTGTTTTTAGTTTTATCTGATGCTTTTGCTGTGAAATCAATAGGAACTTTTTATAACACCATTACAAAACATTAAAGAAAGGAAACAAAATAAATACATAAGCTACAGTTTTTTTTACGTTAATAAACTTTTATTTAAGTCTTTCATGGTGTTTCTTTTTAATTTAGTTATTTTGAACAAATAAACTGATTGTTTTGCCAGTTGGAGAACTTAACGGCCTGATTTTGTTAGATTTATTTGTAATTAATTGAAACGATTCCCTCCATGAATAATAGAGTTGAAATCGTTTTTAGTGATGAAACGTGGAATAAAAAGCTCTGTTTTCTGCTTGTGCTGAGGTCATTTTGGTCCTGAAAGTCGTCATGAGTGGGTTCAGTCACTTTGCAGGAACAAATCCCCTCTTTATCTGAAAAAGACAAATGACTTTGCTGTACTAAATTGCTCTGAGTTGCCGGAAAAAAAAGAGCAAACGCTCGAGTGAAATGAACGCCTGCATGTGCGCATTGCAAATAGATGTTTGTGTAAGCCTCACTGTTGTTGTTTGTGGAGTTTTGTCTTTGCTGAAGACTCTTACAAATGTAGGCTAACAGCTTGAGTCCAGGATAAAAAGGCTAACAAACTTGGCCCCAGAGCCTTCAGCGCGCCTCCGCATGAGTCTATTTAGCAGCACAGTCATGATCACCATTCACACCGTGAGAAAGTCCAGCTCTTTCACCAGACGCACAACTTATTTTGGGCTTATTTTAGTCGGTCATGCATACTTTAGCTACATTTTATTGGTGAAAATTAACAAAAAACTAAAAAAGTTGCATTTCCTGTAATAATGCTGCTGAAAATGCATTAAATTTACTTCAATTCCTGAAGGAATTTGCTGAAAATGCAAAAGCTATTTGAACAAAGTTAAATTTGTTACGACTGGAAATGTCTTTAAAGAACTACAAAAGAGTGCTAAAATTAACCTAAATTACAGAAAAATTGCTTAAAAATCCCTAATACATGCTAATTTTGCTAAATTATTTTGTGTGTTGCTTAGATTTGAGCTAAACTCCAAATTAGCCCAAGAAAAAAACGTTAGTGCATACCAATTTAGCTAAAAAAAGCTAGCTAGCTGTTTAAATACTAGCTAAACTCCAAATTAGCCAAAATTCCTCCGTAAATTAAATTAGTCAAAAACGTCAGCCAGTTGCTACAAATAGAATCTAAACTCTAAATTAGCTGATAAAACCTCAGCAGAAAACAAATTAGCCAAAAATGTTAGCATGTTGTTAAAATATTAGCTTAACTCCAAATTTGCATGAAAAAAACTCGGTAGATTTCAAATTAGCCAAAAAAGATAGAACATTGCTAAATTACTAGTTAAACTCCAAACTAAATTAGTCAAAAACAGTAGCTTGTGGCTAAAATAGAAGCTAAACTCTAAATTAGACAATTAGCCTATTAGCCAAAAATGTTAGCATGCTGCTAAAATATTAGATAAACTCTTTTTTTTTTTTTTTTTGCAAATTGCTATAAAAGATTAAAACGTAGCCTATGAATATATTTAAAGGCTTGTTGCTAATCTACTTAGAATTTTAAACTTTTAAGACTTTCTCGTTCATTTCCTATGGGGCAAATTTTGCTCAATATTTCCAAAACAGGTAAACATTTTGATACCAAGATTGCTGAAATAGTAAAAGTGTGGTGGAGGTTTTATGTGCTGAAAAATGTACAGAATGAAGCAGAAGAATCATTATATTGAATACTTACAAAACATTCAGTCAGTTATGAATTTATTGACAAAATTGTACTAAAAAGGACTTTTGAGTTCAAAATCTTGAGGAAAATTAGCTCCTTAAAATTATAATTACCTCAAATTTTAACTTAAACATTTATTTAATGTTAGCTTAACCTTAAAATTATACATCCTCACTGCAAATATATTTAAAAAAATATAAATAATAAGTAAAAATTGTGTTTTTGTCAGTTTTCAGTTGTTTATTCTGATAAGTTTCCAGTTACAAAACCATGAGCTGCTTTTGCCTATATTGTAATTTAAATGTTAATTTCTTTATAAATCTTATTTTTATGTATAATAAAGAAACTGTTGGATCGTGTAGAACTTTTGAATTTCTTTTTACTATGTTTAAGTACTTACTTAAACAGGTTTATGTTATAAAAATAAAAATAACATAGTACATATCAAATCCTTTGTGCCAGCTTCAGCAGTTTGAGGCTCCCGAGAGCGCAGGAATCCTGAGGAATATTTTTAATAACTTTTTATTTGTCATTTTAACCTTAATGCCTTGGAAAACGTGTCTATTGCTTTGTATATGTGAGCATTCGCTGCTGTACACAGATGGTAAAAAAAGAAAGTGTTTGATGCAAGGTGACACTTATTAAAATAAAAGATTTTTGCAATAACAAGGTGTCAGACTTTTTTTTATTCAGAGATGCACAATTGCAAAAAAACATTGAAATCCATTCAAAACAGTTTTGTGGAATTACTATAACTTTATTAGAGGAATATTTTCAATGAGAAAACTTGATCTTATTCTAACAAATTTAAATCTCTTTATTCAATTTAAGCCAAATTATGTTGTCTGAATCATTTATCCTGGTAATTTAGATAAAAATAAAAAGTTAGATTTAATGTTTTGTCTTAGAGTGACACCTTGTGGTCAAAATTGAAATACAATATGAGGTTATTATTTCCCATAGTTACCATCTCGAACAACCTTAAGCATTATATTTAAAGGATGTTTGATGGTGGAGTGGTTAGCACTCTTATCTCACAGTAAGAAGGCAATGGTTCAAGTCCCAGCTGGGACTTTCCTCTTCATGCAAGTGTGAGTTTTCCGGATTCCTTCAAAAACATGGTTGTCTAAATTGTTCCTTAGGTTTAAATGTGACTGTGTGGTAGATTATCTCTATGGTTGCTTGATGGAACTCGGCTTCAACCGTCAGGAGCTGGATAGGCTCCAGCATCGCTTAGACACCAAAAGGGGAGAAAAGCTGGTTGAGAAAAGTGAGCTCTTATTTTCTACCGATGCATCAGAAATACTTATGTCTTTCCACGTGTGAAATTAAATTAAAACATAAACAAAAGATCAATTTCATTGAAAATAAATGTAAAAAAAAAGTATTTCATGATGTGATGAGGAGAAAATAATAGAAATAAACTCATAAATGTGTTATGCTTTGATAAATTTACAACAATTATTGGATACATGTCTAATTATGTTAATTCTGTGTTTGGTTTATAAGGTTGTCATGTGTTTTAAGCATAGTGATTGTTTTTCTTTGTCAAAACCAAATGTGTATGATAATTATCCTTTAATATCTAAAGTTTTAAAGCCATCAAATGGATTAAATGTATTTTTGCAATGTTTAAATGTACTGTAAATGAGAAAAATGTGTAATATTTGAACATTTGTGTATTTAGAATATTAAAGTAGCCTCTTTATAGCTTAATGTTAGAATTAAAACACATTTATAGAAACAAAAAATATAAGCCTTACTGTCAAGGTAAAATAAAATTATTTTTACATTTTTAACTTAATGCAAAAAAACACCAAATATTATCATGTTATACAGTAATAGTAACATATAGTAACATATATACGATTATTTGACCTCCTTTTAATTATTTTTCCAACCTTATTTAAATGTTTGTATATACTTTCAATTTTTTTGCCGAAAAGTGAAATAAAAAATAGGTTTATAAAAAATAAATAACTGTCTTAGCACCTGTAAAACACATGAATAATAGTAGATATATATTTAATAATTTTATATTAAAAATATTTTTTTCTAATCTTTTTTAAGTAAAAAATAAAATCTCAAAAAGCAATTTTTAAATATATTTTTTTCCCTCCACGTGAACGTCTTCTGGACGCAGCCCGCGCATGCGCAGAGAGAAGGCTTGCAGTGGCTGTATTTCCTGCTTCTTTCCACACGAAGCAATGGCACAAGAAAAAGCTTCAGTGATCCTCAGAGGTACGTTCACTTTCCGTTTCACACTCACCGAACATTTAACCGAGTGTAAACGCCGTAACGTGCGCTCAAAACGACCCTTAAAGCCGCTTTTGGGCGCCAACCGGCCACGGTTAGCTGGAGCGGCGGCTTTAGCCGGAGATGCTCCAGTCATGAGGAAGACCCTGATTGACAAACGCGACCTCTCTGCTGCTTTCTGTCATCCGCAGTGATAGCGGCCTTTTGTGTCTCAACGGTGCTCGGCTTTGTTGAAGATCTAGACAGCACGTAAGTCACACGAGACCTCATTTTAATTTTAATTTTTTTGTTTGTGTCTCATTAAAATGCAGCCTTTGAATTTGCAACTTTATGTAAAGGGGTTCCGGAAACAACACTGACTGCTGGAAATGAAAGTTCCGTAAATCGATTTAACTGTCGTAACTTCAATTCTTTTCGTCTTTTTATTTGGGTTATTTTTTGTCGAGTTTTCGAATGTTTGGTTAGTTGCATGATAAAATAAAGTTACTTAATAATTGTTTCTTCTTTTAATAGGTTTAAAGACACCAGAGTGAATGACATCTGGCTGGTTGATGTGAGTCTGAAATCACACACTAATCTGGGCCCATTGAGCTCTGCTGTCTGCTGGAGCATCATCCCTGGCTGTGATGGGAGGGGTGGATGTGATAAGGGAGGGGGCACACCTCCGTCTATGTCTGGGTGATTAGTGATAGACAAACCATGCATGCCCCGCAAAGCCCGGGGGCTTTATGTTGAAAAGTTTGTGTTGGATGGAAAGTTGTTTTTGTCGCTGGTTTGCAGACTCGTTTACATCTATTTTATCCTTCACATGTATGGAGCCATAAATATTGAAACCGAAGGAAAATATATAAAAAGAATTTTGGTGTTTGGTTAAAAAAATGTAAAATATCCCAAACTTTTTGCTATTCTAGAATAAACCTAATTATTTTCAGCTTCAAAATGTTCTATTTTAGTTTCAAAACTCAAAATTGCAATTTAAAAACTTTTTTTTTCGCTTTTGAACTCTAATTTTTTTTTTTTTCATTTTCGAATTTGAAAATTTCAGTTTCAAAACTTTGGGTTCTGTTGGGGCGGGGCTAACACGAATTGCCAATCAAAGAGGTAACTTCAGTCCCGGTGCATTCACTGACTCTGAGAATTGTGATAATTACAGTTTGTACGCGATAAAACGCTACTTTTTACACCTGTTTTGGGACAACTTCAGACTAAACAGTCATTTTCTGACCGTAATTGGTCCCAATGCGCCACATTGGGCCAAAAGTTTTGAAATGGAAATTTTCAGGGTTGAAAACGGAACAAAAAAAAGATTTGAAATTCAAGTTTTAAGTTTTGAAACCTAAAAAGCAGAACATTTAAAGCTGAAAATAATTAAGTTTATTTTAGAATAGCAAACAGTTTTGCCCATTTTATATCTTTTTTTGGCCAAAAACAAATATATTTTTCAATTTTATTTATTTGGGTTCCAAATATTTATGGTCCTGATTTGGCTCCATAGACATGTAGTTTATAAGAACTTTGTGGTCGATGTTTGTAGATTTAAAAACTAACAAGGCTTTTCATTGATTTCTCTGTTTCTCGTTGAGTTGTGTGTACATGCCATTAAAAAACTGTTTTTTGTTTAAACAAATACTTTAACAACTGATGAATATATTCCTAATTAGCCATGTTGATAGTCAATAACTTTAATTGTTTGTTTTATTGTATTTTTACTGTATAAATCTCCTTTTCAAAAGGTTCTAATAATATTTTTCAAGACTCACTGATGAAAATAGTGTTTTTAACATGTTTTTGTGGGATTATTCTGATGATGGAGGAGTATTAGTAGGAAAATTAAGCTTAAAATTACATTTCGGAGGATTTCTTTATTCAAATAGTTTTGAATCTGGAGCAAAAATTTAGTTTGAAAACAAGCTTATTTGTATGCTGGGCACAAGTTTTTTGATTGTTGCTAAAAATTAAAAGACAACAAGAAACACTTGGACTTTAAAGCACATTCATGTTGTTACCTTGGTTTGATTAAAGGAGATGGACAAATGTTGTGGTCATGTGACCTCTTGGACTCTTTCTACTTGAATTAAAGTCAGAATTAAAGCTCAAAATCTATGGCGCCAAATGGGAGTCATAAAGATTTGGAACCCAAATAAAATGGCTTGGAAAATTCAAGCTGAAATATTGGTGTTAAGCTTAACTTTCTGCAGTTCTAATAGAAATATTATTTTTTGCTTTAAATAGTCAATTTTTAGGTTTCAAAACTCAAACTTTAACTTTTTTTTGTCAGTTTCGAATCTGAAAATTTCCTGTTTACAACTTTTGCCCCCTTTTTACCGCGCGTGTGTGTGGGGGGGCGGCTAACACAAAGGACCAATCTTAATCGACGAGGGTGGTAATAACCTCAGTCCTGGTGCATTCATGGACTCTAGGAACTTGTAGTGTTACAGTCAGAAAGTGTCTGTAATGCCTCTACTATCATATTCTCTTGTTTTCCCAAGATTGGCGTAAAAATCTGAATTTTATCGTAACCAAAACATCGCTCTAGCTCGTTTTGTTGTGTTACGTATGAATGTCAAAAACGCCAATTTCTGTGAATTAAATGGCCAAAACCAAGGGATTATTCCACTTGTCTGCCTTTGGCTCTTGCAGGAATTATGAGTTTGACTCCATGACAAACAGCGATTTTGTCGTGTTTGTTATTATTTTATTTTTGCTGACTTTTAATGACAGTATTATTTTTATTGTACTTTTTTTTTAAATTTGCTCTTCCCCTTTTTTGATTTTACAAGACTATATTTCAGTAATAAACTATTAAAAAAATCAAAACAGATTTTTAAATCTTTATGGCCCCAATTTGGCTCCAAAGAAAGTCTGATATTTATTTCAAAGGACAAATAAATTTGTCTTTTAGGCTTTACAAATGTTAAAAGATTTTTTTTTTTTTGGCATAAAGAGAAACAAACTTGGTTGTGTTGTAAATGAGATTCAACCTGGAAGTTAAAGATAGTTGATCAAAAAGAGTCTAAAAAAGTCATTTGGTGAAAGCAAATATTTCTATTATTAATTAATATTATTCGACAGTTCAGTATTTTTTATTTTACAAGAATTCATGTAAAATAATAGACATGTACAATAGTCTGAATAAGATTAATTTAACATGAAATTAATTTTATTATTATATTATTGCCTTAATTCTCTCTGTTCCTATAATTATTTCTGTTTTCTTCCATTCTGTTCTTGCAGTTTTATGCTCCATGGTGCGGCTACTGTAAGAAACTGGAGCCCATCTGGCATGAAGTGGGGGCGGAGCTTAGGAGCTCCGGGTCGCCGGTGCGCGTGGGAAAGATGGATGCCACCGCTTACTCGGGTCAGGAAATGACCACATTTTACAACTTCCTGTTGGAAATGTTTCACTCCAAAGTATTTCAGTTAATCGTTTTACTCTTGTTTCTGATGATCAGTTGAATGATTTTTGATAAAAAGTTTTGATTATTCTGAAGCAGAATTCAAGACAATGTGTAGATTAAATACTTTATTCAAACCAAATTCTCATCTTTCAATCAGTTTGATTTTCACAATTTTAAGTCTTTTATTTATCTTTTTTTTTTTAAAGTGAACACATTTTGCTACTTTTTTGTTGCAGGGATGGCGTCAGAGTTTGGCGTCCGTGGTTACCCCACCATCAAACTGTGAGTGTTTAACTTTTATAAGAGCTGAGCGGTTAGACTGGAGGTCTTTGTAACCTTAAAAGCCATTCGGTCCAAAACCCAACGAGAGCCGCAAAGTCCCACCTCATCCTTATAGATACTTTGTTTTTGTGGACGATAAAACATTCTTTTATAAAATGAAGATTTAAAAAAAAAAATTATATGTATACACACACACACACTTTTTAAAAAGAAATTTCACTTAATCAAAAAAAGCTTTTCAAAATAAAATACACCCTGAGTTTGGACCTGGAGCAGATTTACTTAAATAAAAAATGCAAGAAAACCAATTTAAACAAGATATTTTCTTTCATTATAACCAGGGTTGGGCACCGATTGGGTTTTATTCAGTTCTGGTGCCAAAGCAGTTCTTTTGTTTGGGTTTTGGTTCCTATTCTGGTCCAATTTTGGTACTTCAGTAGTAAAAAATAATACCTACATCTTCCTAAATCAACATATTTTCCTTCCCAAATCGTAACATATTGACCTCCCCGTCAAAAATTGACGTTTTGGGTGTCGTCGTTTTTGGACGTACTATCTGTTCCTATTAAAGCCTCAAACTGATGGCCCGCCCGTGTTTCGTCGTGTGACGAATTCGCTGCTCGCTGCCCGTCAAAAATGTGATCTGAGCGGCTGAGGGGTTACTGGGGCTTATATCTCACTTGCGTGTTTGCATGACAGCCGCTTCCATGGTGTTTCTGTGTCTCTGTGACCGAGTTTGAAGGCCGTCCCGCATTAACCCGAGAGGAGGAAAATTAGGGGATCTTCTTTATTATTATCTCGACGAAAATAAGTAAAATATCGCAGTTCTGGAGATCCGAGCAGGCCGGGGTCTTATATGAGCCCGGCCACTGTCACAGGAAAGGCAGAAGGATTGCTGAGAACTTCCGTAGAAGTGATCGACAAATAGACCCTCAATGAAGCTAAGCACCGAATTGGAGAACTGTTTGCAGCAGCTTCCTTTTGGTTTCAGTAGAATCGTGTAAATCATAAAGAATTTCGGTGCCCTACCTTAATTATGACTTTGGTGGACTTTTTTGTCATTTTATTATTACATAAACATGACAACTTTGGTGCAAAATCTTGATTGATTGATTGTTTATTTAAGACAGGGACAGCATATATTAATAAAACATTTTAAAATGCAAATATATAAGATTATAGTCTTTTAGACTAATTTCCATCTTTAGTCCCTTTAGAAAAGGTTGTTAGTCTCCAAATAAAAATACAAGTTAAAATAATACATAAAAGGTAAACAGAAGTCTGAAAACAGCAGAAACAACAAATTGGGTTGTCAATAGAGAAACACACACATCTTATTATTATTATTATTTTTTTTTATATCTGTGCATATAAACGCGATTATATTTAAAGACCTGTGGCCCCTGTTTTGCTTTAGAAAATGAGAACTTTCTCTAATAATAATAATAATAATAATAATAATAAAGCACTCTAACAGTGGTTAAAATCTTTTATAATCATTTAACTCATTTATCTGTTAAATCTAATAGGACTCATGACAAAAGTAAAAAACTAAAATAACATAATTTATCCAATTATTAGAAGTTTTCTCCTCTGGAGTCGAGTAGCTTATTGATGGTTTTCCTCCCATTTCAACACCCTTTAGTTTGGCTTTATTTTTGATATTTAAAAAAAAAAAAAAGGACAGTTTAATTGTTTACTTTTCAGCGGCGCTTCCGGACGATTACCTTCCCGATTCCTCTTGCATCTCGGACCGTTTCCCCCTGACTTTAGCGGCGTCTGTGTTTTGTTTCCTCCCTCGTGGCTCGGTCTGTGGAGATGCTTGGAGAACACGCTCCATTCCTGAGGGAATCGGGTGTTGTCGCGTTTTTCCCTCAAGACTGATTTCTGTCACACGTTTTGAACTCCGGTTTGATTACATTTGGCTATTAAAATCTTCCGGGGATACATGCTAGTAAACGTAGCTCCTCGGTTTAGCTTTTATTCTCCTTTATAACGTCTCATTTTTTTTCTTAAAGATCTTGAACAGAATCTCTGGAGATCCGCAGTTAACGTGACATTTTCTTTTGGCTGGTGTTCTCCGCGTCGCACATCAAAAGGCCCGACTTTAGGTAGACACCAGCTGCTTGATAGCGGAGCTCATGTTGACACGAGATAAATGAGAAGAGGTTTCTTCACAAATCTGAAAGGGAACCATTTATCAGCGGGTCCCGGTAATGGGCTCCCCGTTCGGTTTCATCAAGCTCATTTGGGAAACTGCCACAAGATCGCGGCGAGTGATGAAACATGAGCGATCTCCCTTGATGACAGAGGACGACTTGATTTAGAGTTGGTTTCCCCTCGAGTTCATTAAACTCTGCGGGCTGCTGTAACCTTAGCGATCGTTAATGCACCCTGCTTGTTGGAGCAACGTGACACGAGCAGATTAATTGGCAAAAAGCTCCTGAGAAAAGTTATTAGAAACTCCCTTTTTTTTTTTGTTTTTCTTCATTAGAGATTCTTTGGGTTGGATTAAGTTGACCTTTACAGCAAAAGAGCATCTTTGGATTGCAGCAGGTTCACGCTTTTAGTATCATTATGCTCCTCAGGTGGCTGAAAGAAAACTGTTTTTGCAAGAATACATCACAGGTTTTTTCCAAATACGTCTTTAAAAAATGTAATATTGTTAGTGCTGTCAATTGATTAAAAAAATATCAGATTAATCACATTTTTTGGTTGTGATTAATCGTGATAGAAAATTGCGATTAATCCTAATATTGTTATTAATTGTGATTAATCACGATTTAGTCACGATTAATCACAATTAATCGCGATTTATGTGATTAATCACGATTAATCGCGATTATGTGATTAATCACGATTTAGTCACGATTAATCACAATTAATCGCGATTTATGTGATTAATCACGATTTAGTCACGATTAATCACAATTAATCGCGATTTATGTGATTAATCACGATTTAGTCACGATTAATCACAATTAATCGCGATTTATGTGATTAATCACGATTTAGTCACGATTAATCACAATTAATTGCGATTATGTGAAATAATCACGATTTAGTCACGATTAATCACAATTAATCGCGATTTATGTGATTAATCACGATTTAGTCATGATTAATCACAATTAATCACGATTTATGTGATTAATCACGATTAATCACAATTAATCGCGATTATGTGATTAATCACGATTTAGTCACGATTAATCACAATTAATCGCGATTTATGTGATTAATCACGATTAACCATGGTTAATAAAGATATTTTACTTGGTACATTTTTTATTTTTTTGACGATATGCAACTTTTGAATAAAAACAGTCCAGAAAGAAAATTTTTCCTTCAATTTTAATGTCCAAATTTTTTTATTTTAAGTGTCATTTGTGTGCATAAAACACATCAGCAGTAAGATGAGCAGAACGTTTATGTCTGCAGTATTACTGCAGTAGTACTCCAGGAAAACAATGATGTTGACAGGAAACAAATTATTCTGCATTGAAACTGAACTTGTACTCGATTCTGATTGGCTGCTGGGTTGTTGTGTTACCGTGACAACAGCCCACACTACGTATCAAATACTCTGCTTTTTGAGGAAAAGCTATCTAAACTAAAAAAAATAATAATAATAATAACAAGATTAAAAATTCATTAAATATTTATTTATTTTTTAAGTGACCAAGTGGGATTATGCTCGACCGAGTGCGCATTATCATCTTATAGTTGCCATTTGGCATCAACTCGATCAATAAGGACTCCTTAAAAGAAGAAGAAACAGGATGTAATAAATGTCAACTAAAATAAATGTCCACTCCAGTATTTTGAGCATTTCTGTTATAAAATCGATCCATTAAGCTGGACCGGACCGTACCATTTTTGGGGCTCCGGCTTCAAATGGTAATTTTTATAGGTTTCAAAACTCAAGATTTTTATTTCAAAAGTTTTTTTTCACTTTTAACTCTTTTTTTTTTTTTTTTTTTTTTTGTTTTCGAATCTGAAAGTTTCCGTTTCAAAACTTTTGGCCCCGTTTTGATCCATTGGGGCGGGGCTAACACGGAGGACCAATCAGTATCGATGAGGGTGGTAACTTCAGTTCACGGTGCATACGTATTAAAAAGAAAAAAAAAAGTTGAAGCTAAAAAAATGTTTTGAAAGTGACATTTTGAGTTTTGAATTACGTTTATTTTAGAATAGCAAAAAGTTTTGAACATTTAAGATTTTTTTGGCCAAACAAAACAAAAGTATTTTTTTTTTTATTTCAAACAATAATTGCCCCAATTTAGCTCCATACCTGCGAGGCCACAGGGTTTAGTGGAGTCTCTTTCACTTTTTTTTTTTTTTTTTTTCACGATTGTTGTGGTTTCAACTTCTCACCAAACATCTTTTCTAGTTTTTAGTTCTATACTTCTTCAGCCGAAGTTTTTAATTCGGATCAAGTCTTGATATGGACACTATTTCCCTGTAATTGGCTTTATTTTCATAGCTGAAAATGATTCCTCACCACATTAAAGACTCTCTGTTGTCACCCGAGCATTTGAATGTCGGTTTAGCAGTTTCTCTCTGTTCCTTTAGTGCCTCTGAACCCACACATTGATTTTTCCCGTCCTAATCTTTCTGCGCTCCGTCTGATGGATTACTTTGGTTGTCGGGGCCTTTTTAACTTTCACCGAGAGCCTCTTTGACCTTAAGACGCCGGCTCTTTGCTGCAGATTACAAATACAAATGCCACTTCTGAAATTGGCTGTAAATCAAACGGCAACATTTTTGATGCTAATAAAAAACTTTTATGCTAATGTTTGCTTGTCATCGGTTGAGCGAAAACAATTGATGAGATTTCGTCTTTCCTTTTCAGGCTAAAGGCAGATCTTGCATACAATTACAAAGGGCCGAGGACGAAAGACGACATCGTGGAGTTTGCCAACAGGGTGGCGGGGTGAGTCGAAAGCTTCAAAGTTTCAAAGGGAAATGTGCCGCGCTAATGAGAGCTGTCCAAGCGGGCTTATCATTCCAGGCCATGTTTGTTTCATAGCTCAATGCTCCACTTTAAACCTCTGCACCGCCTGAGCCTGACGGCTTCCCCTCCTTGAGGGGGGATCGGGTTTGATCCGTGACAGTGGGCTTGATCAAAAGCTTGGCCCCCAGTTTCATCTGGGGCTGCAGGGTTTCCGGTTCTCCACCAGGTGGTGCCGTTGCCTCAGAAACCGGAGCCTGGGTCGGAGGATGCATCAGTGATCTGTGGTTTGTGCAGGCCGGCCGTCCGGGCGCTTCCCAGCACGCAGATGTTCGAGCACATGATGAAGCGGCACGACGTGCTCTTCGTGTACGTCGGCGGGGAGTCTCCGCTCAAAGTAAGCGCCGTTTGTCTCGGAAAGGGTGAAAAGGTTTGATGAAAGCGTTGAAATGTTCCGCTGTGTTGCAGGAGAAATACAACGATGCGGCCTCTGAGCTCATCGTTTATACGTACTTCTTCTCAGCTTCAGAGGACGCCGTTCCAGAGGTACAAACTTTAAAAAATGGATTCATTTGGGATATTTAGTGTCCTTAACAGAATAATAATTATTACTTTTTCAGTCCATCTCTATGCCAGAGCTTCCTGCGGTTGTAGTCTTTAAGGATGGAGGTTATTTCACCTACGATGGTGAGTACTTGTCAAGCTCCTCCCCCTCTTCCTCCTCTTCTCATCTTTTGGAAACTGTTTCTTTAGCTTTAGCTCCTCTCCTTTCATCTGACTCGACTCGCTGCGCCTGCCCCATCATAAAGCTCCCGGGGTTCTGCCACGATTATATGTGTGCGGCGAGGCCAGTGATGTTGTGGTCGCTGGTCTCAAACATAGCAGGCCTCTGTGCGCGGACTGCAGTCCTGAGTGGGCGTGAGAAACCACAGATCACAAAAAAAGAAACTGCTGCCGAGTCTTTACACGCCAGCGACGCAGTGAATCCCAGTGTTTTAGTCAAATGTGGAGTCACTCGATGTTCATTTCCAAACAAAAATCCTTCATTTTTGATGGTGTTGTTTATTAAAATGTTACAGTTTTGGATGATTCGTGGACAAACGTGACATTAACGGAAAGTAAATTTTAAAAATCTTAAATTTAACTTGTAGGAACTCTGTTTATGTGTTGATTAATCAACCATTTATTGAGAAGCGGATCCAATCGTGTGAGAGAAAACTATGCTAGCGAATATGGTTTGTTAAAGGAGTGAGATCAGTGAAATAAAACGGTCTGAAATAAACATTTTTTTATTCTGTAATTGAAATTTAATAAAGAAAATGGCTTTTATTTGTAGTTTTTGGACAAAAGTGATCTTTTCGTTTAATAATTAAGGCGGAAGATGAAGTTCGATATGACTGTTGTAATGCAGGGCGGCTCTCCTGAGGTGGTGGGCGGAGCCTAACAAAGCTGTATTAGTAATCCAACAACGAGGAAACCAATCATCATATTATTTTGGGATGGGGACCGACATGAATTTCTTAAAATGAGCGTTGTCGGCAAATTGCAGAAACTTAGCGGTTCTCCGCAAAAATCCCGCCCGCTGTTCAGAGGCGGAGTCTAAAGAGGACAGACAGACAGACTAACCCCACCTGTTGAACTGAAAATCCAGCTGGATCAAACTTCTCATAAAAACCTTTGCATCATTTTTCATAAACAATACGTTTTTGAGAAAAAAGGAAAATCTAAAAAAAAAAATAGAATTTCAGGAAAATTGTCAAATGGACAACGGTGCTCTTTGGAGAGAAATTCTTTATTTTTGGGCTGCCTGATGAATCCACACAAACAGACTAAATCCACATAAGAAAGATCCCATCATGGAGCTGTGAGGTGTGTGATGTTCTTCTAACAACTCAAACTGTTCATACATGAGGCCCACAGGAATCTGGATCTCACCTGATTTTTTTTTTTTTTTTTTTTTTTTTTTAGCATTTTCATTCAAAAACCTGTTGATTAGTTTGTTGAAAGAATTTATTCTTGTTTTTTTTATAAGATTACACCTAAAATTTTCATTCTATGTTGTAAAAATCAGTTTGTTTAACATTTTCGGGGTTTCCACAACAAAATGAATTTTCTGTTTTTGCATGATTTTATGTCTAGTGTGTGAAAACAACATGAAAAAATGACTAAATTAAGGTAGTGCCACAAAGGAGAGGTTGTTCCAATTGAAATTATGTCAAATAAAATTCAAAAGTAGATAAAAAGTGAGTTTAGGTTACAAAGGGTTAAGCCCCAGCTCCTTCTGATGAACTGGAAGCAGAAACATTAAAGGTGTACCATCCAGCTTGTACATTCTTCAGCGCGTCAGTGTGAGTTCTCCTCGTTCCCGGAGGATCTCTTGTATGTGGAGCCCGCACTGAATCTGCGCCGGGAGGCGGAAGCTGTAGAACAGGGCGTCCAGGCACAGCGTCAGCACGAACGGACTCCAGTAGTGGCAGTTCGGGAGGTTAGGCGCGCGGTGGGTCACCCGCAGGACGAACGTCACCTCGGCCGCCGTCCTCGGGGTCACGTGCGTCTGCTCCACCTGGCCGTTGCAGAAAGCGGGCTTGGTGATCCAGAAATGCAGCAGCAGAGGCTCTCCGCACCGGATGTTGACGATGAAAACCCCACTGGCGGCAGATTCCTCTACGACCCTGATCTGAAGGGTGTCGCCCGTCGCCATGGTTGCTGCATCGACCTTGCTTTCCCTTCATGGAAAGATTAGACCGTGTTTTAACTACATTTTTTAAACTTTAAAACTGTAACTTTTTAACATAATTGTGAACTAGATTTATAGAATTACCTGCGATTATGCTAGTGATGCTGTAAGAGGAATTAGGCCACTAAAGATGCTAGTGCTGATAGCTGAAGATGCTGAAATTGATAGTTAAAAGAGCAGAACCTGATATCTGAAAATGCTGAAGCTGATAGCTGTAAATGCCGAAGGTGATAGCTTAAAGCGCTGAAGCTGATGGCCAGCTAAAGTATTAGCTAAATGCCAAATTAGCCTAAAAAAGAAAAAAAAATACTTAGTTTAGCCGAAACAGCTAGCAGGTAGCTGAAAAAAATAGTGCAATTCAAAATAGCCTAAAAAACAGAAAAAAAGCTTAATTAGCCAAAACAGCTAGCATGTAGCCGAAATGCTAGCTACACTCCAAAACAGAGTAAAAACAAAAAAAGCCTAAATTAGCCAAAACTGCTAGCATGTTGCTGAAATATGAGCTAAACTCTAAAATACCCTAAAAAACAAAAAAGCTCAAATTAGCCAAAACTACTAGCATGTAGCCGAAATACTAGCTAAACTCCAAAACGGAGTAAAAACAAAAAAAGCCTAAGTTATCTAAAACTGCTAGCATGTTGCTGAAATATTACCTAAACACCAAAATGGACTGAAAAAAACAGTAAAAAAGCCTAAATTAGCCAAGACAGCTAGCATGTAGCCGAAATACTAGCTACACTCCAAAATACCCTAAAAAACAAAAAAAGCTCAAATTAGCCAAAACTACTAGCATGTAGCCGAAATACTAGCTAAACTCCAAAACGGAGTAAAAACAAAAAAAGCCTAAGTTAGCCAAAACTGCTAGTTGTTGCTGAAATATTACCTAAACACCAAAATGGACTGTAAAAAAGCTTAAATTAGCCAAGACAGCTAGCATGTAGCCGAAATAACTACTAGCTCCAAAGAGTAAAACAAAACAAAAAAAGCCTAAATTAGCCAAACTACACTAGCATGTAGCCGAAATACTAGCTAAACTCCAAAAAAGAGTAAAAACAAAAAAAAGCCTAAGTTAGCCAAAACTGCTAGCATGTAGCCGAAATACTAGCTAAACTCCAAAAAAGAGTAAAAACAAAAAAAAGTCTAAGTTAGCCAAAACTGCTAGCATGTTGCTGAAATATGAGCTAAACACCAAAATGGACTGAAAAAAACAGTAAAAAAGCTTAAATTAGCCAAGACAGCTAGCATGTAGCCGAAATACTAGCTACACTCCAAAACAGAGTAAAAACAAAAAAAGTCTAAATTAGCCAAAACTACTAGCATGTAGCCGAAATACTAGCTAAACTCCAAAAAAGAGTAAAAACAAAAGAAAGCCTAAGTTAGCCAAAACTGCTAGCATGTTGCTGAAATATGAGCTAAACTCCAAAATACCCTAAAAAACAAAAAGCTCAAATTAGCCAAAACTACTAGCATGTAGCCGAAATACTAGCTAAACTCCAAAAAGAGTAAAAACAAAAAAAAGCCTAAGTTAGCCAAAACTGCTAGCATGTTGCTGATATATTAGCTAAACACCAAAATTGACTGAAAAAAACAGAAAAAAGCTTAAATTAGCCAAAACAGCTAGCATGTAGCCGAAATACTAGCTAAACTCCAAAACAGAGTAGAAACAGAAAAAAGCTTAAATTAGCCAAAACTGCTAGCATGTTGCTGAAATATTAGCTAAGCACCAAAATGGACTGAAAAAACAGAAAAATAAGCCAAAATTAGCTGAAACATCTAGCATGTTGCTAAAATACTAGCTTAACACCAAATTAGCCTAACACATCTAAATAAATGCCAAAATAGTCAAAAAAGCTAGCAGTCTGCCAATTTTTAAAACCGTAACTTTTTAAAAATAAATATGAATTTAAAAAAAATGCGGGAATAATATTTAAGAAGAAATCAACTTAAACTTTAAAGATTTTTCAATATTTTACTCTCCGTAAAAATATTACAAATTAGAAGTTAGAAATGTTAGAAATGAGCGCAACATTGCATTTATAACGATAAAATAAAAAGACCTGGAGGGCCGGATCCGGCCCCCGGGCCTCGACACATGTGGCGTTAAGTATTACTTACAGTGACAGGATACTTCTCCGCCTCCCTGATTCACAAAAATGCCGTTTCCTGTCCCTTTGCTCGTTTCTAATCACCCGCAGCATCTCCTTTCTGTCTGCAGCGCCACATCTCTCTGCAGACCGGCCTCCCTGAAATTGCACAAGCTGAAAATAAACGAGTGGAGGCCACCTGACGCGGGTTTCTATTACCCTCCCTTTGCATGACGATCTGTCTAAAACTTTTTATCGAATGTTATTTGGCTAAACCTCCGAGAGATATTTGCATAGGCACCCAGCGCGTGCGGGGATATTATATTGCAGGACTTGCATATTCTATTTTTTCTGCAGGCGAGTATTGTTTTAATCTGCAGGCTTTAAATGGGTGACACTTCCCAGAAGATGCAAATGTCTTTCATCCCGCTCTTCCCCCGACGTTTGTATAATTTTTTTTTTATGCCATGTAGCTCCAGAAGATGCAGATTCAAAATAGTCATTAGACATTAACTGCACTCCTGCTGCTGCTGTATTTTTGTTTCTCGGGAAGAGCTCCCGCTGAGCAGAGCCACTCTGCCCAAACGCAACCTCTTGCTTTGTGTAAAGTTATCTTCAACATATTGTTGTTGGGCTTTGATAGCTGCGGTGCGCATCACAAACGGCGGCGTCCCTTTTGAAGTGAAGCATTAGAATGTAGTCCTGCAGAACGGCTCATACATATTTAATTACCCTAATCTTCTGTTTGGTACGGGTACATATGCAGGTCCGCTCTGTTGTTGTGCCTTAAGCTCAGAGCAGTTTTGATCACCGCGTGTTTGAAGATAAAGATCCTGTCTGACATGTTTGTGTTGAATGAAAACAGACTCATTTAACAGCAGTGTTTGTTGGATATTCACCTGTTGCTGCTTCATTTACCAGCACACCTGTGTGCAAACTGGGTCTTTAAAAGTAATTTCCACTTGTGCTGTTTGGGCAGGCGGTATCTCAGTTCCAGCTCTCGTTTCATGAAACTGCATCATTTTACTCCAAACATGAGTTTCCTAAATGGATCTGATTTACATCAAGAATGCGCTGAACGCTGGTTTTTGGAGGCGTTTCTAGCGTCAAGTGTTCACACTGGACTGTCAGGACCTGATACTTTTGTGCAGTTGGAAGAGGCTAAGTGTCAAATGTGAAAGCGGTACAAATCTGGTGAATCTTGCTCCAGTTTTTTTTATTTTACAGCTCTATTCCGATATATCAAAGACTTGGTGTCCAACACTTCATGTAAAATCTCTGTTCTGTCTTTGAGTGTGTGATTGTTGCTGTCTGTCTTGTTGCATATACTGTATGGTGTTTTTTTTTATGTTCTGCAGAGCAGGAACCTGCTGAAAACCAGTTTTGAACTGAGTCAGGCCCGATTGTTCTTATCTTTTCCTGTTTAATAAATGATTGAATGAATGAATATTCTCATCCCCAAGTTTTCACCGCACCTTCTCCGTGTCACTTTTTGACGTTTTAGGTGGCCCCAACTCATTAATTTTTGAATCAAGGGATTCACTACCCTTGGGACGTGGTCCAGACCAGACGGGGTACCAGATGTATTACCGGACCCAAACTGACCAAACTACCAGATGCTGTACTGGACCCAAACTGGTACCAGATCGCAACTGGTACCAAAGGCAGTACTGATTGGGGTCCAGTACCGCAAATTGTTACCATTTCGGGTCCGGTACCAGACGTGGTACTAGACCCCAACTGGTGCTGGTAAGCCAGCTGGTACAGGTACCAGACGTGGTGCCGGGTCCGTGTCTGGTACCAGTTGGGGTCCGGTGGCCAACTGGTACTGGCAAGACAACCGGTACCAGTTTGGGTGCGGAACTGGTTGGTTACCTGTTGGCCGGGAGGTTGGCTTGCCCATACTTGTACCAGACACGTTACTGGACCCCAACCAGTACTGGTAAGAAAACCGATAGCTAATCGGTACTGGTTGATGCAGGTACAGGCTGGCTACTGGCTGTCTTCCTAGTACCTGGTTGGTACAGGGACTGGTTGGCAAACGGTTGTCTTACCAGTACCGGTTGGGGTCCAGTACCGCATCTGGCACATCTCCAGGATCAAGGTTAATGCCGTGGATCTGGACCGGTCCAGGACCGGGACACGAAGCACACTGATACCCTAACCTGGTACCCTAACCACAATCTGGCACCAGTTTGTGTCCGGTAATGTGTCAGGTATCCAGCTCGGGTCCAGTACCAGTTTGGGTGCGGTACTGGGCGGAACTGGTTGGCTACCAGTTGGCTTACCCGAACTGGTACCAGACAGGGTACTAGACCCAACCGGTAGCCAACCTGTACCGTGTCTGGTACCAGTTGGGGCCCGGTACGGTTTCTGGCATCCGACCCTAACTGGGACTAGATACAGTACTGGACCCCAACCAGTACCGGAAGCCAATCGGTACTAAACACGGTACCAGGCCCAGTACCAGACACGGTATCGGACCCGAGCTGTTACTTATACCTTACCGGACCCAAACTGGTACCAGGTTATGGTTAGGGTACCGGTGTGCTCTGCGTCCCGGTATTTGACCGATTCAGGTTCGTGGCCCAAAGGTTGGGGACCCGTGATTCATGGAAACAGCCAGCATGTCAAAAAACAAAACATCAGTTTTTGACATGGAGGAGTCCTTAACCAAACGTCATTATGTGACCAATTGGAACAGATTACATGTCTTCATTGTGATGAATTTTTAAACGGTTGGCAGTTCTGTGAATTAAAAATAATTCTACACAAACATTACTACCAAATCTGAGTCCCTGATTGGCCAACGTTGATGGAGTAATTCCTGATTTATTCCCAAAGAGAACCTCAACATCTTCATCTTTGCTTCCTCCAGCTCAGAGTCTGTAAACCAACAGCACGGCTGATGTCACCACAGTCGTCTACACCTTCCCTTCTTGCTGACACGCTTTAGTCACACCGGAAACCTGTTTACACGCGACTCGTCACCTCTGTCCCACAGTCTGGAACATGTGGTTCTTTGAATGACAGCAAACATTTGCCTCTAAAATCAAGTAGAAGTTCCTTCAATCCTAGAGGTTATCAGTTTACTGGATCATTGTCACTAATCTCTATTCTTTATGTCTATTTTAGGATGTAGGTCAACGTCTATGAAATTCCTGAAAACCCACGCTGAACACTGGGATTTTTTTTGTGTTTTTTGCAAGTTTTTAAAGCATTTTTGTAAAAATAGAGGACATATAAAAAGAAAATTACTCTTCAAATTGCATTTCTGTGTATTTTTCAAATTTCTCGTGAATCAGAAGGAAAAAATGCAATTTAAAAAGCATTGTATTTGTGACACTCCATAGGTCCATGAACCTCTTTGTATTCTTTGTCTGAACTGGAATCTGGATCAAAACTGTACAGCTGGATAACTCCGCACAAGTTCTAAGTCAGGTGCGAGGAGTTAGCCGAAAAGACCCGGTTGAGTTGGACGGGGGAGGCGGTAGAAACTGATCCCTCGATTCACGAACGATTCATGAACGATGCGTGATTGCTGCGCTAATTTTATGCAATTCATTAGTGAGTTGTGTATCAATTATGTAGTTTTAATGTGAAATGTACGCCGTGAAAACGATATAAAAGTTGTAAATTGGTGGTTCATCCATGAAAAGTCAGTTGGACATACGTGGAACGGTCGTGGAGAGCAACAAATTTGCGCATACATGAAATACCTGTAAACTATGGAGAGAAAATAGACTCACTATGATTTATGCGTGCATAATTCTTGATTTGTGCGTAAATTAGGATCTGTGCGTGCGTAT
Organism: Oryzias javanicus; assembly: GCA_003999625.1. Lineage (NCBI taxonomy): Eukaryota > Metazoa > Chordata > Actinopteri > Beloniformes > Adrianichthyidae > Oryzias > Oryzias javanicus. The sequence goes on along the minus strand of CM012456.1, from coordinate 5,680,893 downwards.
ATATGATTGGTGCATGCATAATTCTTGATTCGTGCATAACTTTGGATTTGTGTGTGCGTGATTCTTGATTTGTGCATAAATTTGGATTTGTGCGTGCGTAATTCTTGATTTGTAACTAATATAATAAATTTTTTGCAACAGTAAAAAAATCACAAAAATTAAAAAAAAAATACAAAATGCAATTTACACATGCACAAATCAAAATTACAACAGCCTGAAACGAATTACTCAAAAATATATTTTTAAAATACGCACAGATCACCTCTTACACACGCACACAGCCGAAGTTACGCACAAATCTACCGTGAGACTCTTTTTACGTCTCACAAATTCGTCCGTGAGGGATGCGTTCAAGTATTACCAGAATGCTCGTTCATCATAGTTTTCTTGTGAGTCGTTTTAAACTTTGATTGTGTATAACATCCGGTTAAACTAGAAATTTTCCCACTTTCTTGAAAATATATTCTCAATAATTAATATAATTAATATAAAAAGTCTAAATAAGCGATTTTAAAACACTTGTGCTTTTAAAAATAAGAATTTTTCCAGAAAAGGGGCTTCCAGCTGCTTAATTCATGGAAAATGAGTGACACGGTCTGAGGAGTCTGATTAGAGAATTGAATCTATCGAATATATTCTGGAAATTATTGGGGGATACCAATTGGCTTGGGTATTCTCTTTCTAAGCATATATATAAACATTCAAGGTAACCGTTTATCACAATTTTCACCATCTTTTGCACTATACGTATCGCGATATTAATACATTTTCAATTTATTGTCGACAATAAATGGAGATACAACCTTAAATAATCGGAAAAGAAGAGAAAATAATCAGTAAAGGTCACTAAATTATTACATTTTGATGTGATGGGCTGTGATAAAACATCTGCAAAAGTCTGGAATTCAGAAGTCAAAGAAATGAGGAGTTAGAGGATACAAGCTCTGGAAAACCAGGATGAGGCAGCGCTGCTCCACGGCTGAACCCTGAGGAGCTGCTTCTCAGACTCTACAAGCTTCAGTTGTTAAATAAGATCAGGTTAGATTTGCAGGGGAGTCTTCAGAACATCAAGATAGAAGTTAAGTCAATTCGATTAAAGAAATTAACCAATTAATCGCAAATCTGGAAAAAAATAATCACAATTATTTTTTTTTTTTAAGTGACTGTTTTTGCCAGCCACTTATTATCTACAAATAATCATAATACGAAATCACACACAAAATTGTAAATTTAGAACGTTTATTTTTAACCCTTTGTAACCTTGGGTCTAAAACCTCTGTATTTTAAATTTGAAAGACTACCTGCTTTCTTGTTTGGTATTTTATTTTAATTTTAATCAGCACGTCCTCACTAATGTAACACCATCTTTATTTTGTCATTTTTCCATGTTGTAATCACACACTAGACATAAAATCATGCAAAAACAGAAAATTCAATCTGGAGAAATGGGATTCATTTTACTGTGGAAACCTCAACAATGTTTCACAAACTGTTTTTACGACATAGAATGAAGATTTTAGGTGTCATTTATTAAAAAAAAAAAAACAAGAATGAAATTTTCCAACAAACTAATCAACATATTTTTGAATGAAAATACAAAAAAAAATCCAGGTTAAATTAATAAAAATGAATTTCTCTCCTAACATCACTAAAGTCTATTTTACATATTTCCTGGAATTCGTTTTTTCTTTTTTATATACTTTTTTTAATCGTAAACTTTCTTAATTATGCTTGTGAAAACTAATAAAACAACAAGTTTGATCGAGCTGGATTTCAGGTCGGCTGCTCACATGTGGGGGCGTGTCTGTCCTCTCTCAACTGCTCGCTTTCCGTGGCGTCGGGGGGCGGGACTTACCCGGAGAACCGCAGAGTTTCCTTAATTTTTAGACAACGCCAGCTCGTTATTGTGGAAAATTCATGTCGGTAAAATAAAATAATGGTTGTTGGAATTCTACGAGAGAAAGCTTAGTTTGGCTCCGCCCCCCGCCCTTCATAAAGGGCGTGTTGTTGCTCTGCGCTGCAGCCTTCAGATAGACGATTCTCTGTTATTTACTATAAATAAATGCCATATTATCTCTTTAATTTAATGAAATCTCAACCACAGGATGTAAAAAAGTGTATTTAGATGGAGTTTTATCCCGAGTGTGATAAATATTAACAAATTAATTGTTTTATTATTCGTCAACATTCACAGCCCTAGTAAATTTCTAAACCAAACTTTTTCTTCTCTTTTGTTTGCCTAAAACATGGATTTCTACCTTGTGCGTCCTGGAGTTCACAGTTGTTCTTTTATCTCGACGGTGGCCGCTGCACTCTCATTGTTCAGGATCGTAAGCCTCGCAGCCTCATTATCATACCGCCTTCTGTTCCATTTACGGTCATCGATCTTTTTTTATCCTCCGCTCCTTCCTTTATCTTTCCCAGTAAATTTATCTCTGATCGCCCTGCCCTCCTCCCTGCTCTTTAGTTCATTTTCTCCCCTTCTCCATTTGCATATTCTTGGAGGTCCTCCACGCCATTAACCTTGATCCTGGAGATGTGTCGGAGCGTCGGATCACGCCACTCCACCCATTTTCATACCCCCCCCCTCTCTGTTTCTCATCTGTCTCGTCTCCCGCCGAGAGGCTCCTCCCAGTTTGTGAGGCTCCAATTTGTTTCAAGGTGAAGCGGGTTCAGTCCATCAGGATCTCCCCTCCTTTTGCAATTCTCTCTGCAGCTTTTGGGGAAAAGTTGAGCAGCCGCACGCTGTCTATAAAGCCCAAACATCTGTGGAGAGAAGTCTTTGGTATGTCTGCCGGATTGACTGACTCAGCGGGCTCCACATTGTAACGCCGCGGCACGCTCCGACCTTACGGGTTTGTAGAAGCACGTTCCAGGAGTTGTCATGTTCACTATTTTGCTCTCAGCTCCTTCGAGGAACGATGTTAAAAGTCGTCAGCGCTCTTGTAATTACTTTAATAGTAGCGGAAAGGCCATGTTAACTTATTAACGTGTCATAATAAGGTCTCTGCTACATTTGACATCAATTATGCGCCTTTCTCTCTGGGCTGTGTGTCAGGAAGCCTCGGTGTAACCTCCAGCAGCCGTTTGCATGTCGCCTGCAGGTGTTACCCCAGCAACAAGCCGCTTTTGATGTTTGTTTTAATGCCTTTCCACGTACAACCCGCTTATATGGTTTTTTTTTTTAACACGTGGGTCAAAAAACTCAATATAGTGCTGCTCCAGTGTCGTTTTCTAGAACATAGTTTCTTAAAAGTTTTCCGAGTAGATTGTCTGGGGGTTTTCCACAGAAAAATTCTGAAAATTAGTGGCCATTATTTGCATTTTCTGGGCATCTAGGGCATCATTTCAGCTGATTTGAAAGCAGCAAACAAGAGACATTTAGTAGGAGTTTGTGTTAGGGCTGGGTTGATAAAATCAATTAATTCATCTAAGCTTAATTGATCAGTAATCGATCCATAAAAAAAAAGATTGATCTAACACATAATGCTAAAATCTGCTAGCTTGATGCTAACGTATAATAGGTTTTCCCATAGAATGGCTAATGCTAACATCTTTATAAACTCACAGGTAGGAAATTTTCAAAATCTTTTAAGGAAATATTTTCTTGAAGCAACCTTTTGTGGAATAAAACATGTTTTTTTTTTTTGCTCATACTGTCTTCCTCTTCTGGAATAAGGTGTGATGCTGTAGCGCAATCGCCACCTAGTGGCCAAACTGAAACTTCCTCCAGGAGAAGCAGAACAATTGTTGGAGCGTTCCATGTAACACTGTATGATATTAACAATATTATTATAATTTCACTAATAACAATATGAGAACTCTATCAGATTAATATGAAAATTTTCAAAACATATACAGATTATTAATGTATTTCCAAACAAACTCAAAGTTGAATTGAATCAAATTGAATTAAATGGATTGAAAGAATGGAAACAATTGTAATTGAATCGATCCATGGTCTGGTGAATCGAATTCATTCTGGAAATTGTGCATTGACAAGAGTCTGGCAATATGAAACGTAACGCGATACACGTCTCACAATACATATCAGGAAATATCCCGCGACTGTACCAGAACAAAAACATTTTTTTTTACAAATTTCTTTTAAGAATGATTTTATTTGTGGCTATTTTGAGTTTAGCTAATATTTCAGCTACATGCTAGCTATTTTTGCTAATTTAGGATTTTTTCTGTTTTTTTACGCTAAATTGGCATTTAGCTAATATTTTAACTAAATGTTAGCTATTTTGGCTAATTCCGGATTTTTCAGTTTTTTAGGCTATTTTGAAGTATAGCTAATATTTCAGCTACATGCTAGCTGTTTGAGAAAATTGTGTATTTAAATCAGGCTTAAAAAGAAGTAAGGGGCTTGAAGTTAATAAGCTTTAAGCTTCATCCAAAGCCCTTTTTCGAGCTCTTTTTCAAAACTTTCTTTTTATTTTATTGTTTTGTCTGTCTGTTTGTTTCTACTGTTTTTTGTTGATTTGTCGTTCTTGTTCGAACAAAACAAAAACGGCTAATTTAGGACCCTCATTTTTTTTTGGGCTAATTTGGAGTTTAGTTAATATTTCAACTATATGCTAGCTGCTTTGGCTAATTAAGGATTCTTTCAGCTTTTTTAGCTATTTCAGAGTTTAGCTAATATCTCAGCTGCACGCTAGCAATTTTAGCTAAATTTGGCTTTTTTTTTTATGCTAATTTGACATTTAACTATTACTTCAGCTGGCAATCGGCTTCAGTGATTTCAACTACCAACTTTAGTGCTTTTAGCAATCAATTTCAGTGTCTTCAGCTATCAGCACTAGCATCTTTAGCGGCCAAATTCAGCTTACAGAATTCACTCCAGCATTATCGCAGGTAATGCTGTTTACCGAGTTTTTAGTAAGTTTCAAGCTATTGATGGTTAAGATGTGTGCTTTACTTCAAGTTTCCACATGACTAATGGGAAAAAATAATCGATGATTAGTCTACTATTAAACTAATCGTTTGTGGCAGCACTGATTTGAATAAAGATATACCCAGAAATGCATTTTTAAGCTTAATTTTTTCAATATGTCTTTTTAAAAATGCAACAAGAACATGTCAGAAACCCCATTTTCATCAGAGTGGGTCTTTAGCGATCCATCCCGTCTTTGAACCTGCGACTTATGTTTGTTTATCTCTGTATTGATTCCCAATCTTCTCTCTCTGGCTCGGAGCTCCGCTCCGCTCAAATAAGCTCCCAGAATAATTCGGGCCGCGGCGCCCTTCTCTCTAAACGACGTCTGATCGTTGTTTATCTGACCCGCGCCTGCGCCCCGCTCTTCACATCCAGGAGAGCTCGGTCGTGCCAAACCGCGATACTTTGACAACGCCGCCATCAGCCCAGAGCGCCGCTCTACCGACTCTTTGTGCCCTGACTGCCGATGAGCTGCTGAAAGATGTTGTCTGTGTGTTGCAGAGTACGAGGACGGCAGCCTGTCGTCGTGGGTGAACAGGGAGCGCTTCCAAGGATACCTCCAGATTGATGGTTTTACGTTGTACGAACTGGGAGAAACAGGTGGCGTATGCACTTTTCATCCATAAATTCCACTCCACCAATGAATATTATTAAACCATCAAATGCATACAAACATGAGTTCCGTATTTTCCAAAAAAATTCATTCATTTTTAGTCAGAAAATAAAGAATATTTTCCATAAAATCCTGCAGGGAAAATTGGAAACATGGAAAACTGCAGCTCATTTTTCTGCACGATTCAAATGACTAAATATGAGCTCCGCTTTGTGAGCCAAAGTCACTTGTAAGCATTTTTAAAATGGTGTGCTAAGTACCAGCATATATCAAGAGCATCAGCAGAATTTTACCTTCAAATATACGTTGGCCATAGAAATTAAAAACCTGGATGCTATCGTTGACACGTCTGTAGGAAAGAGCGTCCTCACCCTTCAGAAACGACCTGCGCCGCTCGTCTCGTCCTCACACTCTTCAGGAGGTGATTTAAGGCCGAGTGAAACACAAACTGCCTTTTAAACGGCGGCAAATTGATGCTTTGTTCTGAGAAAGCTATCTAATATTAGACGGCGACGCTCATCGAACGGTCGCTGCGTTTTTGTTTTTTTTTTTTTTTAAACCAGGAGTTGCTCAGTAATACGGATCCGGCTCATAAAAGGGTGAAAGTCTTTGTGACTCCAGAAAAAAAAAACTTTGCAAGTTGATGAGGATGTGTGAAAGCTCTGTAAAAAATTGCTGCTGAAGTCTTTCAACCTAAGATCAGATTTCACGCGCTTTGGCTTCGTTGGAGCGGCGGAGATGACATTTTTATACCCCCTCTCCTCCACCCCCCTTAAGCTCACATATCATAAGTCACGCTGACATGAAATTTGTTACCTGACTGAAATGCCAACACAACTGAAGTCGATGAAAAACCCCCAAAAACTGTAATTTAGAGCCATTTGTGTCAGTTCAGGGCAGAAACGCTGGATTGGTGGCAAACTGGAGGCAGAAATACAACACTTTTAAAGGGGCCATACCATGTTTTTCTTAAGCCTTTCAAAGTAAACTATCCATGTAAATGACCATATATTACCTTTGGAACACTAAAAAATTAATTATTTATGAAATATGACTTATTTTTGCAGAGTCTTTTCATACCTGGAAATAATACAACTTGTTCTCTGAGGCTCCGCCATTCACTTCCTAAGGGCGCCGCCCACTTCGTGACGTCATCCTAGATCAAGCCTCCTCAGCGTGTTACCCATGAAAAAATGGAAAGGAAAACTAGGGCTGTGAACATTAACGCGTTAACGCATGCAATTAATCAAACAGAATTAACGCGTAAATATTCATTAACTCAAATTAATTGCACCTCGAGGAACAGCTTTCCTTCGCTTTGCCTCGCCAATGTAGGGTTCCATGGCATGTTTTTGTTCAAAAGCTGCCTAATGACATAAACTAACTAGTAAACCGTTCTGATTAATAGTTATTAGTGTGATTAATAGTCACAAAAGTGTGATTAATCTGATTTATAATGGACTGACCGCATAATTTAAAAATAAATGCTCTAAATGAACAGTTTTGAGTGTGATGTTATATTGGGATTTAAAAAAAAAAAAAATTGCAATTAATATTTCCCAAATTTGCGATTAATTAGTCAAATTTTTTAATCGATTCCATTGCGAATTGGTTCATTTTACGGTAAAATTCTGTCAAAAAAATGCAGACAACACCAGATGAACATTTCAGGCTGATAACCGCTAGCTTGAGCTGCTAGCTTTGCAGGGAAAGTTTGTGTTTTCCTGGGGGCGGATGAAGACTCTTTCCTGAAAGGGGCAGTTCTCACCTTGTGACATCAGCACGTGAGGACCCGCTAGTATTCATGAGTATGATAGTTTATGGCTAAACTATCATATGATAGGGGCGGCTGTTGAGAGCGCAGGTTTTTTAGAGGATTACTCAGAATTGTAGTGAGGAATGAACAGTATAATGCACTTAACTGTCAAAAAGTAGATTTTTTTACTGTATGGCCCCTTTAAGGGTGTGTCACACTGCAGCTACGTACAATTCGTGCCTTGTCCGGAAATGTAATTTCGATATATGTAATTTATAAGTGTTTCTTGCGATCGTCATTCGTAGATGTCCGTCAAGGGTTTCAGCCGACCGGTCTTTACGTAAATTCGGTTTTGAGCTGTTCGAAATCTTTTCGAGAATGACAGTTTTACCTATTTTTGGTAGTTTATATGCAATCATTACGTAAATGTTAGGCAATTTTGCGATTTTTGCGAGATGGACAGCCAAGACGAGCCGGAGGCGTGGTCCACGGCCTAGACGAGCCAGAGGCGTAGTCCAAAGCCAGGATGAGCCAGAGGCGTGGTCCACGGCCAGGATGAGCCAGAGGTGTGGTCCACAGCCAAGATGAGCCAGAGGCGTGGTCCACAGCCAAGATGAGCCAGAGGCGTGGTCCACAGCCAAGACGAGCCAGAGGCGTGGTCCACGGCCAAGACGAGCCAGAGGCGTGGTCCACGGCCTAGACGAGCCAGAGGCGTGGTCCACGGCCAAGACGAGCCAGAGGCGTGGTCCACGGCCAAGACGAGCCAGAGGCGTGGTCCACGGCCAAGACGAGCCAGAGGTGTGGTCCACAGCCAAGACGAGCCAGAGGTGTGGTCCACAGCCAAGACGAGCCAGAGGCGTGGTCCACGGCCAAGACGAGCCAGAGGCGTGGTCCACGGCCAATACGAGCCAGAGGCGTGGTCCACGGCCAAGAATAGGGGATCCACTTAGAATCTGAAATTTCTTCCGCTGCCCTAGAGGGGAATGGGAAAAGAGGAACAACACCTGAATTGCACTGCACCAAACAGAAGCCTAAAGAACTAAATTAAATAAATAATAAAGAATAGAAGAGAAGTTCATGAGAATAGAGAACAGAACTCTAGTGCACCATACTTTCCCCTGCTTTCAACTTCTAGCCTACTAGTAAGCTAGTAGTCATTGAGTTTGAATTCAAACATGTTAATAGTGAGATCCATGCGGTTTGGCACATATAGCAGATGGTAATAATAACAATGACAAAAAATATAAACATTTTTAGCATATCAATGTTAATGTAAACCCACAAAAGCTGTCTTACCTCTGCTGAGTTCCACAGAGAAATATGTGTAATGGATTAAAAAATATATATATATTTATTCCCCTAAACTTCATAACAGTTGGGGAGGTAGGGAGCAATAAGTTTAATATTCTCCATTTTCTAGATAGCATGGCATTAGGCCTGTCCAAAGAGGAATGTTTTCAGTTTAACTTTGAGTCATCTAACATGTTCCTTGCACAAATTTTCTTTTGTTTTCTGCTTTTTTAAAAAAATATTTCTGTCTAATAAGGGGGGCAAATAAGCTTATTAATAATCCTGGATTCTAGCCGGTTTAAATGGTGTAAACATGCCAAATGTGTAAGAAGTCGAGCTTAGCCCCAAACCAGTGGCATTAGTGTTTCCAGATGGGGTGTTATCAGAGATTACATTGCTGCAGCAAAGTAAATAGTGTTTGTTTGAAGTCAGAATAAAGAGGAGAAAGAAAATCAGATCAGAAAAATTTTTTAGCCAAACAGTGAGCAAATGTATACCGAAGGCTTTGAAGGGATATGAAAGCTCGCACTAATGACAACCTGATCCCAGACCAGCTCGAAACATCATAAAGGTGTCGGATTCTCTTTGAAACCAAAGAAACTCTCTTTTGGTTGGAGTTGCTGTGATACATTTGAAATAAATAAGTATTTTACCTCAAATGAAGTGGTTTTAACAGCATTAAAAAACTTTTTTTTGTTTTGGAGCCGATACTAACAGTTCAGTCAGCAGATTAAAACCTCTGATGATTGATGACATAAGAAGGAAGTATTAATAATTAAAGAAAAAATGAGGGATTTTCTATAACCATAAAGCTTAAAGACTTAAGTTAAAAAAAGCTGAATACTAATAAATGAGCTGTCAGTCTCCTTTTCCGTGGTATATATTAATACTTAAAGTAGTTTAAGACTCAGCCTTGTACCGATTAGTAGGTATACAATGTTTCAGTTTTACCATTCAATCCAAAGAATCAGTCAAAATGATGGAAATTCTGGATCTGGACCATTAGAATTCATTCTAATGGTGCTAATTTCAGCTTTCCAAAATTTGATTCATCTCTGTTAGGTGTTATTGAGACGATATGTAATAATTACCATAGTTTTTGGACTATAAGTTGCCCTGGAGTATGTGTCGCAGACACAAAATAAACAAACATATATTTGTAAAAATGAAGGAAGAAATCATATATATGTCAAACTTTTAGGAGAATTTAAAAAAGGGGTAGAGGCTGCAGGGATTCACAGAAAAGATTTAGCTAATAAGTTTGCGCTAACGTTAGCTTACCGAGACAACAATCCCTCTTCAGCGTTGTCATACTCAGTAACAGGGTGTTACCTCTTCAGGTGTTCATGCGTTGTCGTAGTTCTGCCTTGCAGATATTGAATCAGACACTTTTGTTTTTTATTTGTTTCCCACTTTCACGCTCCGTTGGCGTGTTGGAAGTCTTCCTATAACTTCCTGTGACATCACTACTGATACAGATTAGCACTACTGTGTGTGTGTCAAAGACAATGGCAGACATACTGTAGTTTTGAGATTTAAAAAAAACGACTAATTTACTATTAAATTAGTTATCGACTATTTTAATAGTCGATATAATCGTGACTAATCAACTAATCGCTGCCTGGTTTTTAGCAATACTGATACTCATGCCTACAGTGCCCTCTAGTGGTTGTTAACGAGTAGATGCCGAACATATAGGCTACTTATTTATTTAAAAATCATATATAAATACCTGATTATAATGGTGCCACAAACGATTATTTTAATAGTCGACTAATCAACGATAATTTTTTCCGATTAGTCGACTAATCGGGTCATGCGCAAACTAAATGTAAAGCACACGTTTTAACCATATATAGCATTACCTGCGATAATGCTAGTGTGAGCTGAATTTGGCCGCTAAAGATGCTAACGCTGATAGCTGAAATTCTGAAATTGATAGCTAAAAATGCTGAAGTTTGTAGCTGAAATTGCTGAAGCAGATAGCAAGCTAATATAGTAGCTAAATGCCAAATTAGCCTAAAAAAAGGGAAAAAATTCTAAGTTAGCCAAAACAGCTAGCACGCAGCTGAAATAGTAGCTAAACTTCAAAATTGCCTAAGAAACTGAAAAAGCTTAGATTAGCCTAAATAGCTAGCATGCAGCTGAAATATTAGCTAAGCTCCAAAACAGCCTAAAAACTGTTAATACATGTCAAAATAGTCAAATACGCTAGCATAATACTATTATAACTTTCAACTTTACTACATTCTGATTCCATATAATATAAAGGAACGAATAATCGACTATTAAATTAGTCGTTGACTATTTTAATAGCCGCTTAGTCGTCGATTAGTCGACTTTTCGTGCCTGCTCTACCTGATTATAACTCGCACGCGACTTATACTCTGAAAAAAATACAGTACTGACACTATAAACAGAAGATGATGAACTCCGTGTTGCTAAATGAAGTCCCTAGGTTGATGCATGGTCTACGAACCTGGAATATAGAAAAGATTACAGAAAATCAATACAGAACAAGTTCAGTCCAACTCCATGGATCAAAACAGTATTCTCTCTTTTGGGTTTTTTTTTTAACAATCTCTTCAAGGCAGAATTATTTCATGCCAAAATTGGGCCTAAATATATATATATATATATTTGAGAGATTCAAAAAAAGCTGTAGGACATGAGACATCAAACAGTGCGAACCTGAGCCTGAACCGCAGCGTGAAGGGTGACGCAGAAATCCGAGGACTGGATCCGGCAAACAACAGGCTGGTTTTTTATCATTCCTGCGGTTCATCTGCGGGTCACAAATAACACCGAATCTCACAGAGGGAGACTTTATGCCAGAGGGTAGCAGGCTGGGAAAAACCAGCGAAGATCCTTTTAATGAGATTTTGTCAGAGATACACTTGAGGAAGTCTATCCGGTGAAACAAAAAGAAGCTCAAACGAGTCTTTTAATTAAAGAGAAATGTACAAAAGCTGCGAGGATTATGCTGAGTGTTCGGACAGCTTTCATGATTTGAAGATTTTTGTAGCACGGCTCATCGCCGCAAACCAAAAAAAAAATAGATCCTTTACGTATCCGTTACCAGTTTATACACTCGTCTATTTTCTACTTTAAGCCACCTGCTTCCTTCCACATCACCTGACTGCATAATTAACCTGAAGACTCTGCTGCTAATGACTGCGGCGCTCACACTCGCATTCATAATTGTGCCTTCCTGTCACTTTTCAAGAAAAGAAAAACACCTCTGACACTTTCTTAACGACTAACTCCAGCAACCAAAATAGCATTTTTAACCAAAATTATTAAGCACTAAAAAAGACTTAAACGCCTCGTCTGGTCTGCTGAACGATTTTCAGGGATCGATAAAGCTCTAGTAAATTATGCAAGTGACTGGCTGCACCCGCAAAAGCCTGCTCTCTAATTGATGGTGAGAAAGTGCAGCATGCATTTCATTTCCAACCACGAGTTAAGACTTATCTGCAACCTGTAAACTGCAGAATCTTCTGCACTTTTATTTACAAAGGAACTTTTTTATGCAAATGTTCCCACAGCTGCTAAAAAAAGGGAAAAATCCAAAACGCACCTGAAGAACGCTAAAACTGAAAACTCTAAAACTAAAGTTTTTTTACTTAAAAACTGTAACTTTTTAACAAAATTATGAACTAGATATATAGTATTACCTAGTGGGAATGGTGTGAGCTGAATTTAGCTGCTGAAGATGCTAGTGCTGATAGCTGAAGGTGCTGAAATTGATAAAAAAAACGCTGGAGCTAATGGCTGAAATCACCTGAAGCTAATAGCTGACAACGCTAAAGCTGATAGCCAGATAAAATATTAGCTAAATGCCAAATTAGCCTAAAAAACAGAAATAAAGTAAGTTAGCCAAACAAAAGTAGCTAAAATTCAAAATAGCCTAAAAAGCTGAAAATTAGGGATCACAAAAATCGGAAATCTGGCCCGATCACGTGGTCGATGACTCGATCGAAATTGCACATCCTGATAGCCGGCTAAAATATTAGCTAAATGCCAAAATAGCCTTAAAAACAAAACAAAACTTAAGTTAGCCAAAACAGCTAGCATGTAGCTGAAAAAAAAGCCTAAATTAGCCAAAACTGCTAGCGTGTAAATATTAACCTAACTCCAAAATAGCTTAAAAAGCCTTTTTAAAAAGCCTAAATTAGCCAAAACAGCTATTATGAAGGTTAGAAAAGTTAGCTAAACTCCAAAACTTCCTTAAAAAAAAACCCCAAAAATTCCTAAATTAGCCAAAACAGCTAGCGTGTAAATATTAGCTTTACTCCAAAATAGCCTAAAAAACTTTTTAAAAAGCCTAAAGTAGCCATAACAGCTATTTTGAAGGTTAAAAAAGTTAGCTAAACTCCAAAACAGCCTAAAAAACCCCCCCAAAAACTAGCCAAAACAGCTAGCATGTAGCTAAAATATTAGCTAAACTCTGAAATAGCCTAGAAAGTCTTAGGTTTGTGCGCAAATTCCCTCCTTAATCCATAACTACCAGAAAACTATATAGTGTGGGACTATATAATGCGCTGGATTTTAAAGGTAATTCAGACACGATGCTCACTACTTTACTTTCGTTTTTCTAAAAACCGGATTTGACGTCTTCAATTTTACAAAATGAAAATCAAATAAAAATTAACTTTAACTGCTTTTATTTATGGCTCCATTGTGGAAAATGTAGATGGTTTATTCAAATATTGCATTTAAACACGTTTTTTTGTCCGAAATTGTTCGACCGCAATGCATTGTGGTCTATATCCACCATCGATGTATGCTAGTTTTTCGCAAAGACTTCTGAGAAAGTTCGGACAGTACTAGAAAATGGCGAACGCACTATATATGTGATTAGACGGGAATTCAAACACAATCTTAGTAAATGACAAAATGGTCCAAAAAGTTAGCATAATGCCGATTTTTAAAACTTTAAAACTGTAACTTTTTAAAAAAAAAAAAAAGAAAATTAAAAATGCGGGAATAGTATTACAGAATAAATCAACTTAATCAGTATTTTACTCTCCATGAAAAATATATTTTGCCAAAATTATGCAAGTTAGAATTAAGTACAAGAGAATATCAGGCCATTAACAATAAAATAAAATGATCTGGAAGGCCGGATATAATTACCCGAGGGCCGGATCTGGCCCCCGGGCCTTTACTTTGACACATGTGTGCTAAAGGCATGAATCCCTGCGTGTGTGCTCAAAGACTATTATTCTTGTTCCCAAGGGTGGATCTCCCACAAGGCTTTGCTGCAGAGGAAATTACAAACAACCATAAATTAACAACTTTTTGCCCTGAGGTTCCCATCCATGTGAAGCCATGAACACTGCTGCCATGTGAAAGCATCGCGTCCTCTGACCAGCAGGGGGCACTCTCATCCAAACGTCAGGGCGCCTTCAGCCTCAAACCAAACCCAGCTTGAATGAGAAGCCTTTTTAAGTTGTATAACAGTTTTCATAAGTGGACCTCTTTGTCGTGTCATGAGAATGGCTCTGAAATAGCTCCGCGACCACAAAGTGACCACTTGTTTCCTGTCCAGCCGAGCTGAAAACTAAAGGCAGAGAATGAATGAGTAAAAAGCTTAAAGCATCCCTGTTGTCCGCACAGCATGTGTTTCTACCACTTTCTGACTTGTAATCTATCTCCTCCACCTCAGGAAAACTCGTGGCGATTGCAGTCATCGACGAGAAGGACGCCACGGAGGAGAGCGGCAGGTACAAACATCACCCAAATTAAGAAAAAGAAAGAAGCTGTGCTTAAGTGCGCGGCTTTCAAATAAAGATACGAATTGCTGTTATTGTTTGGAGCTCACTATGAATTGCAGCCTGGGGCCAAAAAAAAAAAAAAAAAAAAGTGGCATTTTTTCACTCTCTTCTCATTTACTTTTAGATTAAAGACCTTGATGCAGAGGGTGGCGAAGGAATACAGAGAACATTTTAACAGGTGAGGCACGGAAACACAATGAGGCCAGAGATGAAAATCCAATTTCTACATTTATTCTGGGATGGTGCGCTCGCTGGGGAACGCCGCCTGTCTATTCACAAGCAAGTTTATGCCTTTGTCAGGGCACGTCTGGCTTTTGTAGCGGTTCAGTAGAAAGGTAATTATGCAAAATGTCAGCCTCCAAATATAGGTGTTCTTTTCAGCTGTCAATCAGCGAGTCAACTCGGCTTGTATTAATGCATCGTTTTTCTGTTTTCTGCAGCTGCGATTGTGCAGTAACTGCTGGGTGGAGATATTTATGTTACAAATTGTGTTGCTGTGGGACGGGAGGGGGGGGTGGGGGGGGGGGGGGGTGGCGTTTTTCTCAGAGCTATTATTTTGGCTCCAAAGGCTAAACTTCAAACCAAAATAAAGCCTTCATTTAAATAAAAATGGATAAAACCAACCAAAATATGTGAGTCCTTTGAGTTTCGGTCAGGAAAGGTTAGGTCGACTCTTTTATTTCTCCACGGTGGCTAAAAATAAAATAAGTCACGGACTTATTTTAACTATCTAAAGAAAACAAATAAACAAAGACTACCAAGGTCCAACCCCAAACTAAAATAACAAAACCCAGCAGTATAAGACTGCTGAGAACAAAGAGGGGAAAAAGAACAAAAAAAAAGTAAGTAAAAGAAACCAAAATAGCAAATGTTTAAAGTTAGGATTACTTAATTAGTATTTATTTAATTTAGATGTGTTACATTTATAAATTGATGGTTAAGGTGCACATAGATGTTAAATTTTGTAGGTTTTTACATCCCTGTTAACCTAAAGACGTCTTGTTTGCTCATCACTACCCCCAGAATGAACAGATTTATTTGCAAAGCAAAACTTTGGTAAAAAGTTTGATCATTTATCAGTTAAAAGCACAAATTATCTTGTGCTTCATAATATTGATTATAAAAAAAAAAATCAAATTTTGAGAGATGCTTGGTTCTTTTTATATACCGTATTTTCTAGACTATAAGCCGCTACTTTTTTCCGAGGTTTTGCATACAAAGGTGCGGCTATTCTGTGGATTTTTCTTCCACTGCTAGGTGAGCTCTAACAAAAACAAGATAGACAAAAAAAAATCAATGCAAATCAGAAAAGCTAGCGCTACTTTTCCTTTAGCAGATAGAACACTCGTGACAAATTACTAACTGGTAATTATTTTAAAAATCCTTCTTCATTGTGGAAATCACACAAAGAAGTTTGTGTGGTGGACATTTTAAGTTCCTATTTAGGAAGGAAACCGCACTGCTGCACACAAGCTTAGCATCAATGAATCTATGGTGAGAACCTGGAGACGGCAAGTACATACATGTACATTTAAAATACAAAATTGTCATAGTAATTATCTTATTTTTTAACATAGAGATATGCAGCTTATAGCCCAGTGCGGCTTGTATTTCTTTTTTTTTAATTGAGCAGATGCGGCTTATATACAAGTGCGCCTTATAGTCCAGAAAATACGGTACTTGCTTTTTTTTGTGCCAAAAAATAGACATAATTCATATTTATTATTTAAAAAAAGAATGTCATAAATACAAATACAAATTTCGTCTTTCGGCTTCTGGATGATGATCAGAAGAAAACTTTCCCAAATGGCTCTTTTACTGTCAGTGGTTGCCGACCCCCGGGTTAAGTGGAATGTTGAGGTGCTTCTCAGAACCCCCCCGTCTCGATCCAAGTGCTCCTGCCCCCCATCAGCGCCGATGGAATCCCTGTCATCAGTCGCAGCGCCGCTGTTTATTTAAAGACTCTCAAGTTCAACATCCCCGCTGAGATCAGAGCAGCCGGCGGCGCTCTGGCACACCTAAACACTGCTTGTAATTACAAGTCGCCAACTGGAGTGTCGCCCCCGGTGGTGGGCGGGGGCAGCACACGCAGTGGAGAGATCACAGGAGAGGTGCTGACATTTGAAGGGGCTGATGCTGTTTGATGCAGGAATTGATGTGCTGTGTACAGAGGGGAGAGGGGCACACCCCTGACGGGAAAGCCTGTGTGTTTATTTATGCTTTTTTTATTTTTTTATTAGAGCTCAACTGTACTTAACTTGATCTCTTATTGCTTTCTCCTGGTTTACATTTTTATTGACAAAAACTCTCAGGTTTGTGTGAATCTTTGACCTCCAGAGATCAGTTCTTAAGCAGCTATAGCTAAGGTAAAGGCGATTGTTGTGTGTGGGATCAGTAGTAGTGTGTAGAAACCGTTCTGGTCAATGAAAAAGGTCCCACCAGAAGCAGCACTGTGTGGTGAATCTTGTTGGGTCGGTCAACAGTCTTTGAGAAAAGGTAGTTTTTCACATAAACGCAGACAAGTTAGTCTAATATGGAATAGAAACACAATTTTCAGGATTTATTCTATTCTATTTGTAGAATCTAACTCTGGATTTTACAGATGCAAAATAGCCGTTTTTTGGAAACGCTCGGAAGTTTCCAGAACAAGCCTCATGCTATGTCCAAATTCTTTTCCTAACACATTCTCATCCTCATACTGACGTTTGATTAAGGACCTCTCCGTGTCTCTAACTCGCCATTTTTTGACGTACTGGCTGTTCCCAATAAATCATAGCTCCCCAACCTCTGGGCTGCGAACCAGAACCGGTCCAGTACTGGGACCTGGAGCGCACAGGTAAAGCGTCTGGTACCGATATGGGTCCAGTACCATGTACGGTGCCAGGTTAAGGTACTGGTTCTGGTACCGAACATGGTGCTGGACCCAAACGGGCACCAGATGCAGTACCAGGTTAGGAGACCGCTGCACTCCACGTCCCAGTACTGGAGCGGTTCCAATTTGCGGCCTGGGGGGTTGGGGTAAGGGTACCGGTATCAGACCCATACTTGTCCTTTGGAAGTGTTCGGTACCAATACCCTAACCTGGTACTGGTACCCTAACTCCAACCCAGCACCGGACGCGGTACTGGATCCAAACCGGTATCAGATGCGGTTTGGATACCCAAATCTTAGTACCGGACTCGTTCTGAGGAACAGTCCGCGTCCGGTACCACAATCAGTACCGCATCCTGAGGGTTGTGGACCCTCAATGGTTTAACCTCCCCCAACCCCCTCCCCACAAAAGCTCTCAATTTCTGATTGGCTCTGCCTGTGGATTGACCAATCACAGTGGGCGTGACAATGATGAAGACAGAGGCACGGTTGAATCAGTTCAATACTTGGATTGAAAAAAAGGCAGATAATAACGAAATACCCAACATCAGCGTCAATACCGATATCAGTACCCATGATATCGATATCGTTATACCGATTTCAATATCTTATTTTATTTTATTTATTTACACATTTAAACTGAGATAGGAGAATAAACCCCTAGAGATGGAGCATCTCGTTTTCAAGGGGTTCCTCTATTTCAAGAAATATTAAGGAATATTAAATACACATAATAAACACACATAACAGGCCAGGCTCTCAGTATCCACCCCTACCCAACATAACATTTCAGAAAGTTAAAATAAATGCATACACCGATATTGATATCGGTATACCAAAATCAATATCATATACCGATATTAATGTCATGTACTGATATCAATATCAAAATACCCGATATTGGGTGCATCAATATATATGTTAGATATATCGATATCCCTATCGATATGCCCGAAGTTGATATCGATCCGATATTGATGTACTCGAGAACATCGATATTGGGTGTATCGATGTCAATATCGGTATACCTGATATCAGGTAAATTGATATCGGGGTATACCAATGTTGATATCTGGTATATGAATAATGATATACCTGAAATCGGGTAAATTGATATAAATATCGATATCCTCGATACCAATATTGATACCAGTATCAGTCAACCCATGGTGCTTATTGTATTTTTCGGACTATAAGTCATTCTGCGGTATAAGCAAAGCTTTCTGGAGCAAGAAAAAAAGACTTTTTCCCCAAAAGTTCAATGTTTCTAAGCAAGCCATGCGTAATGCTCACATGGAATATGATTCATGTGTCAAATTCGGGTCTGCTGCCTTTTTAGATGCGTTTCAGATCTGCTGTCTAATGCATCAAATTTACGAATAATCAAACCAATTAAGTAGTTTTTTTTTATATTTCTAAGTTGCCATTGAGTATAAGTCACACACGACCTGTACTCAGAAAAATATGGTATATGGGATCTTTTGTAGATATCTTAGACGGTCTACTTTCAAAGTGAGAATATGAAGCTTGAAGCCATTTTCACACAGAAACCTCACTTAAAAACCAACCAAAAGGCCCCGTGGCCCCTTCCTCATGCCGCGCATGTTCACCCCTCCCTCCTCATTCCGGGCGCATCCTGATCCGTCCTCTCCGACAGCCTGACAGCATGGCAGAATCAGTAGCGTGACATGTCACACGGCGGCATCTCTGTCTGGTGTGGCATGTTCCACCACGCCGGCTCTCCTGTTCACACATTTGTCAATTTGACTCTGTGAGGTGGAACGACGATGCCCCCGCCGTGCTTCTCACACAGGATGACTGCATGAAAGCTGAATTCTGATGTTTCCAAAAAAGAAAAACTGATTTTTTTTTTTGTTTAAATAAAAGTGGAAACGGCTCAGATGTCAAAAGATGCACAATTTCACAATCCCAGCTGCGTGGTTTGGACAGACGTTTTAGTGCATATTTCTAAATGTAGTTTCTAAAGGTAGTTTTTCCCATTAAGACAGACAAGTTACTCTAATATAGAATAAAAACACAGTTTTCAGGCCCAATAAACAGCTTTATTTTACCTTATTTAGAAAATAACTGGATTTACAGATTCAAAATGGGAACTTTTTAGTAATGCTTGAACGTTTCCAGAATAAACCTCATGCTGTGTCCAAATTCTTTCACTACTCACTATTCAACACATTCTCATCCTCAAATACCACATATCGACGTTTGGTTTAGGACAAATTTAGGTTTTGGGTGTCTCCAACTTGTTTTTTCGACATGCTTAACGTCAAGACTGTGAACAAGTCCAGTACTGAGAAGCGGACCGCACAGGTCCCCTAACCGGATACCATGTCCGGGCCTGGTTTGCACCCGGTACTGCACCCTGTTGGGGTTAGGATACAGGTACCGGGTTTGGGTAACAGAGGTGTCCTTAACAGACGTGGACTGGTCCTTGAGACAAGTCCAGTATCTCTACATGAGCCCGTTTCGGGTGCAGAGTTAGGGTACCGCATTTGGGTGTGCCGGAGTTTGGGTACCCAAACCCAGTACTGGACGTTGTACTGGACCCAAACACTTACTAGACAAGATTTGGGCATCCAAACCTAACAGGGTTTGGTACGGGACGCGTTCTGAGGACCAATCTGTGTCTGGTACGGCACCAGACTTTTACCTGGTTTGGGTACTGGTACTGCACAGATCCAAAGGACTAGATGCTAGTCCAGGGGTTGGCAACCTTTAGCGGTAAAAGAGCCAATTGGACTTGTTTCCTACTGATCAAAAAAACCTAGACGGAGCCGCATAGTCTGACTTTAGCCTTGAAGAAATTTGTATTTGCATTTATGACTTTCTTTTTTTAACAATAAGTATGAATTATGTATATTTCTTGGCATTGAACAAAGGCAAAAATAAAAAAAGAGCCTAGCATCACTCAATTTTTTTTTATTTTTTACGTTGCACAGAAGCTCAAAAAATGTCCGTGCATTCTGGAGATAGTGTTGTGCAAAAATAACGTCTTCACGACCGGCTCGAGTAAAAGTCATGACAAACAAGAGGGAGACTGGGTAAAGCGTAACCAAAGATTTATTTTAACATATCTAAATAAACTAAAGCTAAAGCTGAAGCTGGTTGGGAAGGCTGCAGCTTCATCTGCCAGGTGGGAGAGGGGACATCATAACTCCCAGCAGCTTTTATGCCCTCTGTGGGGCTGGCCAGGTCCGCCCAGAGGGTGGAGACTCCAACTCAACCAGGACCTGTAAGAAACAAGGGGAAAACATACACAAAGACACACAGGCCTGGAAGAGGGGAAGACCGGGGTCGTAACACCCCCCACCATAAAAGAAAGAACCATAAGGTTCGTTGAAAAATCATAACTCTCAGACTAAATTATAAAGAAGAATAAGAAAAGAAAAAACAGGAAAAACTGCCAACCAGTGTGTTTGTTTTTCTTTTTTCTCCAACCAACCTACAAGGTGACCCACTCCAACTCCAACTACCTCAAATCTCAGCAACTTGGATCCTTAGAAGCATTTT
This sequence comes from Oryzias javanicus, assembly GCA_003999625.1. NCBI lineage: Eukaryota > Metazoa > Chordata > Actinopteri > Beloniformes > Adrianichthyidae > Oryzias > Oryzias javanicus. The sequence continues at coordinate 5,660,113 of CM012456.1, read as the reverse complement.
AAGAGAACATGAAGCAGAAAAAAAATGGAGGGACACCAAAACACAAAAACAAAATAAACAAATTAAAGTGGTGAGCGAGACAATGCATCTGCAACCACATTGGAGGAGCCCTTAATGTAACAAATGTCCAACCAATATGATTGCAGCACTAACGACCAGCGAATGAGTATAGAGAATAAGTTCCCACCGCTGCGGCTCAGACAAATGTCCCAGCAAAACTTCCAATTTAGCCAAAGACTCAGAATTCTTCAACCTTCCATGACTCGCAGCTGAATCTAACGAAACCAACCCATCCTCTACTTCCGGAGGCACTGATTGAGGAACAAAAATCTCAGACAGCCTCCCCGACAAACAGGCAGGCCGAGCCGCCTTTGTAGACGTTTCCCCATCAACACTGGAGGAGCGGCTATGATATGGTTTCAGTAAATTCACATGGCAAAGCTGTGACTTTTTTCTACGATCTGGAGTAGAGATTATATAGTTGTGGTCAGATACCTGCTTTACCACTGTGTGTGGACCAGTAAAACGAGCCTGAAATGGAGAAAAAATGGTGGGCATCAGTGCCAACCCCTGGTCTCCAGCACAAAAGACTCTAGGTTCAGCACGGCGATCAAACCGTTGCTTCATCTTTTGCTGATTAGAAAAGAGTTTCTGTTTGGCCATAACCACAGCAGAATATAGTCTATGACGAAACCCATTCACATAGCCTATGAGATTCTGTGGTGGACCTGTGTCTTTCCATTGGTCATGCACCAAATGCAACGGACCACGCACAGAGTGACCAAACACCAGATCATTGGGGCTAAAGCCTGTACTCTCCTGAGTCACTTCACGCGCCGACACATTAGCCAAGGCAATCCTCTTCCAATCCTCCCCCAGCTCAACACAATAGGCACGCAGCAAAGACTTTAACGTCTGATGGAAGCGTTCTAACGCACCTTGACTCTGCGCGTGATAAGCAGATGCTTTGTTGTGTTTAACATGGAGTTGTTTCAAAACCTGAGAAAAGAGGTGTGAAGAGAAATTTGATCCCTGATCGGACTGGATCACCTTAGGTATGCCAAAAATAGAAATGAACTGAGAAAGAGCACGTACCACAGACCTGGCAGTGATCGAACGCAATGGGTACGCAGCTGGATACCTAGTGGTTTGACACATAACAGTGAGTAAATACATGGCACCAGTCTTTGATCGAGGAAGTGGACCTACACAATCTATAATGAGGTGTTCGAAGGGGTGTTCCACAACGGGTATAGGAAACAGGGGAGCTGGGGGTATAGGACGATTGGGCTTACCTGTCAGCTGACACGTATGACAGGTCTTGATGTATTCAGCCACATCCTTTTTCAACCGTGGCCAAAAAAAAATGGCGCAGCACCCGCTCATATTTTTTTCTTAACCCCCAGTGTCCCGAATCATCGTGCGCCAGCTTTAACACAGATTGCCGGAATTTCTGAGGCATCACGACCTGAAACACCGGGTCTCCCAAAAACTGCTCCCCATGTGGCATCCACTTCCTCACCAGAACAGAGGCATGCACCAAATATCCATGGGAGCGGCTGGCCTCCTCCTCCTCTGGAAAGGACACATCAAAGAAAGGCTTCAAAGAAGAATCAGCCCGTTGTTCAGCAACCAGTTCCTCCCGAGAAATAACTAAAGGCAGATCAGACAGAGAAAAAGCACTCAGCTCAGCTGAGTGAGCTGCAGGTGAGACAAAATCCGTGGAACTTTCAACTGAATTGCGAGCCATAGCATGAGTCACAGCACAAACCTTGAACACATCAGGAAAAGCCTGTGAACTTTCATCAGGTTGCTGTAACACCACAGGGACAGATGCAACTACAGGGACAGGTGGAGGAGTGTTGTCTGGCCAGACACGCCCACCTGCCACTCCATTTCCCAATATGAGATCGATGCCATCAATGGGCAAGGCTGGACGCACGCCTACCGTTAGATCGCCGTTAAACAACTCTGATTGCAGTGTCATCTTGTGTAATGGAACCTGGACCACCTGCAAACTCATTCCCAAGACAGGAATGGCTCCCCCTGTAGCAGTCTGTGAAGAAAAAGGCAAAACAGATGCCCGAATGAAGGAATCAAAGGCTGCGGTGTCCCGCAGGATTTTCACAGGAACTTTGGCGTCATGGCCCACAAGAGAAACAAATCCCTCTGACACAAAAGGTAAAAACGACCGCAGCTCATCAGCTCTGGACGACTCAAACAACCCGTCGGTCATCGAAGCAGGAGATGTTGACACAGCAGCACACGCCCCTCTTGGCTGCGCAGCACCTGTGGACTGCCTATTCTTATTCTTCAGCGCAAAACAATCAGACTTCCAATGACCACGTTTATGGCAAAAATTACATACGCGATCCCCCACTCGACGGTCAAAAGCATTATACCGAGTGCGCACACCCGCCGCGTCTGCCTCCGCGGAATCAGGGCGGGCACGCCCCTTTTCAAAACTGCGCTTCCTTAAGAGCACGAACTCATCAGCTAAAGAAGCTGCTTCACTGACAGATGTCACCTGTAAAGCGGTAACATGTGTGGCGATGTCCTCCGGAACCACGTTCTTAAACTGCTCCAGAACCACAAGCTCGCGCAATTTCTCCAGCGTGTCCACCTTAAGAGCAGAGCACCAGCGCGTAAAATGAGCGGACAGCTCGCGAGCAAACTCCATGTAAGTCTGCTTGTCAGCCTTCCGCCACGTTCTAAACCGCTGGCGATAAGCCTCCGGGACCAGCTCATATGCCTTCAAAACCGCGGCTTTCACAGCCTCATAATTCAGACAATCCGCATCAGACAAAGAATTATAAGCTTCCTGAGCCCTCCGGTGAAAACACTCTGAAGCATTAAAACACGGGCAGAATCGGGCCACTTCCACATGTCAGCAACTCGCTCAAACACAGAAAAAAACACTTCTGGCTCCTTCTCATTAAACTTGGGCAATAAGCGTAAGTTACCAATGATATCGAAAGATTCCCTTGGAGCGGGAACAGACCAAATCACCCAGCTCCAAACCAGAATCCAGTGTTGAAAGCCGACCACTACGGACGAGTTCCAGCTTCTCCCTCTCAACTTCGCAGCGCAACCTCTCCATAGACATCTCCTTCTCCTGCTTAAGTCTATCAAACTCAAGCTGCAGGAGGAGTAACTCCTTCTGCTGCTCAAAAGTCAGACTGGACCTACGAGAAGACGAAGGAGCAACCTGACCCCTGGGGGCACCATCTCCACCAGGCAAAATTCCCTCCTCAATCAAGTATCAGTCAAAATAACTCTAATGTCCTTCAACCTTTTATCAGGGATTGACATCTTATAATGCTCAGCTATTCGCAATAACTGATCTTTAGTACAACCCTCCAAAAACTCCACAGAAGGAGAAACCAAAAAAGAGGCAATGTCCGCCATCACAACCAAAAAGCACTCCCACACAGCCAGTGACCAGAAAACCAAAAGATCACACAGTCCCCCTAACCCTGACCTGCCTCAACCAAAGCTGACCTGCAGCTAACTCACCCTAGTCTTCACGCAGCAGTTCGACGGGTTCTTATGCACCAGATACCAGAGGAGCAGCAGGGCAACCCAAAAAAGGCGACCCCCTGGAATCCCTAGCGTGCTCCCGAGCAAGCTCTAATCAAACAAACTGCGGCACTACAAAACAACAAACTCAGTGAAAGCTAAAGAGCCAACACTGCTTTGCCTAGCAGGGGACAGGTAATCAGGCAAATGGAAACACCTGGACACCAAACCAACCAGCAACACCAAACAAAACCAACTAAATGGAAAAGCCAAACCACAGTCTCCCCCACAACAAAAAGTCCAAAAACTAAGCAAAAGGACAACAAAATGCCAAACAAGGCAGAAAAGAAAAACCACTAAACATACCAAAAGAAAGGACGAGCCCCCAAGTTGTCACGACCGGCTCGAGTAAAAGTCATGACAAACAAGAGGGAGACTGGGTAAAGCGTAACCAAAGATTTATTTTAACATATCTAAATAAACTAAAGCTAAAGCTGAAGCTGGTTGGGAAGGCTGCAGCTTCATCTGCCAGGTGGGAGAGGGGACATCATAACTCCCAGCAGCTTTTATGCCCTCTGTGGGGCTGGCCAGGTCCGCCCAGAGGGTGGAGACTCCAACTCAACCAGGACCTGTAAGAAACAAGGGGAAAACATACACAAAGACACACAGGCCTGGAAGAGGGGAAGACCGGGGTCGTAACAACAAGGATGTAAAAACTGCTGGGTTTTGTTATTTTAGTTTGTGGTTTGGTAGTCTTTGTTTGCTGGCTTTGTTTATTTGTTTTCTTTAGGTCTTTAGGCTGACTCAGACAATCAACATGGTTGAGTCGGCAATCTCCATGACTTATTTTATGTTTGGCCAAAGAGCCACAATGGAGAAATAAAAGAGCCACATGTTGATCTGAAAACTCCTGCTCTAGTCCTTATGGTATTTTTCAGGTATAAGTAAAAAAGATAAATAAAAAAAACAATATATATAATTTGCACTATGCTGCGTTCACATGTGATGCAATGCGCATCAAATTCTGCTCTGCTGCCTCTTCAGATGCATGTCAAATCTGATTCATAATACATCAAATTTACAAATATACAAAACAATGCAAAAAATCACGACTAATACTGGGGAATTATGGCTATTTCTAAAAACGCTGTGGCTCTCTCAGATGAAGTTCTCCACATTAAGCCTCCGATGGGTTTAGAAAAACACAAACTCCTTCTTTTATATCCACAACACTTTCTTGCACTTTATAGCCCTTTTGCATACCTCCTCCTCTTCCTCCTCCACCCTTATGCCAGAGCTTTCTTCCCGGACGCTCCAGAAAGTGTCAGAGCGAAGACGGACACGAGCAGATCTGTAAATATTAAAGCTACAGCGAGGCGAAGTGCTAATGCCAAAGTAAAAATGGAAGGCCTCACATTACTCTCGTATTCCCGCGCTCCCCCCTGTCAATCTCGGCGCCGTGGATTATTTTTCCGACCCGCTCTGATCCGTATCTCCGCTCACACCGGGATGAGCTGTATTCCCAGTCTACAAGATTATACCTTGACAGATTTTTAAATATATCGCATCCGCGGGATTTATGATTCCATAATCGCGTCGGATTGTTCGGCACCTTCGGGACAAACGTTCAACATTTAGCTGTGATTTAATTTATATGCGCAGGCACCTTCCTAATCAGTCACTCAACTTGTGCAGCTGCCGACCCCCTTTCATTTATTTATTTTTTACCCACAGTACTCTCTGCTTAGGCGCGGTCCAGCACAATGAAATAAAAATTGAATTTTTTCCCCCCCTGCCTTATCGTTTAGATAAATCACCTTTCTGTGGAGGAAAAGGAGGAGAAACGGGAGCCGGTCTCTGGGGAGATTTACCTCCTCTACAATAACAAAAGCGATATCTCCGCTTCTCAGCAGCCAAAACAGACGACTCTGCCATGTTTCATATTTGTGCTGCTGCTGCTGCTCATTGAACTGAGATGATCCCAGTTCATGCTAATGGTTTACAGTCCACATTCCCAACTTATCATGTATGGACGCCTGATTAAGAACCCCTCTGGGTCAAAAATTCCATCTGTTTGTTGCCTAGTTTGAGCATTTGACCAGAGAGGGGATAAATAAAAATAAAACTAGAGGGATCTTTTAATTATTCTTTTAACTAACTGATGAATTCTTTTTGTTATTGTCTTGATTGGTAATAAAAATGAGCCCATGGAGCTGGAGCGCCGCGGTCGGTGTTGTGCCAAGGTGCGTTCCCCCTGTCAGGATGTGTGTCCCCATCATTGATTTGTTTCCTAACGTTCATATTTTGTCCTAAAACGTAATAAGAATATACTTTATTCTTGGAGTTTATTGTCATATTTGCATTTTTTCCCCGCCCATATTCCAAGTAAAAAAACGAGGGAAAAAAAGTTACCTTGTTATGGAAGCATGGAACAACAGACACTTGTTAAATATTTATTGTTTTTACTACAAATTATTCTGGTGTGCCGAATTCATGCACCTTCTTTATGCACTTTTTGGAACTAAAGATGAGCGTTACGAAATGAATCAACGATAAATGAGACCCGGGACACACCTTTTGGCAGGGGGAACATACCTTAGCACAACACTGGCTCAACTCTCTGTTTGCTGGGCAGCCAGCCCCCGACGGGCTAGCAGAGGAAGCTCTGCTGCCCGGCGACTGGCAGTCTGGACAGCAGCGTATGCTAGCTCTGCTGGACCATGGACCTTGTGAAGCTGTCCACCAGGCTAGCGTAGCGGGCTGATCGCTCCAACTCCATGGGTTCCTTGACAAAATGGCATGTATCCCGCCTTAACAATAACAGGGACAGTCTCTGGTAACCCTGCATCGTTGACTAACATTGAAACGGGACTTTTCCGTCTCCTGGATCGTGTCCAGTGTGGATGCACCTTAACCCGGTATTGATCTACGTCCGGTACTGTGACCAGTACTGGTCCGTGTCCTGTACCTCATCCAGTACTGGTCCGTATCCGGTACCATGTCCAGTACTGGTCTACATCCTGTACCATGTTCAGTACTGGTCAGTGTCCGGTACCACGTCCAGTACTGGTTCTCATCCGATAGAGGGGTTTGATACCGCATCCAGTACTGGTCCATGTCCTGTACAGCAGTACTGGCCCGTGTCTGGTACAGCCTCCAGTACTGGTCCATGTTCAGTACCACATTCAGTATTGTTCTGTGTCTGGTACCGCATCCATTACTGGTTCTCATCCGGTAGAGCGGTGTAGCATTTGGTACCGGTATGCATCTAGTGTTTGATACCGCATCCAGTACTGGTCCATGTCTGGTATTGCGTCTAGTACCAGTCTGTCACCAGTACAGTGGTACTGGGTTTGGCACCGGTACGTATCTGGTACCAGAGTATGTCACCAATGCAGTACATGTCTGGCACCACATCCAGTACTGGCCCGTGTCTATTACAGCGGTACTGCGTTTGTTACCAGTACGGTCCGGTACCGGCTTGCAGCCCGGTGCTTGGGAAGCCCTGATTTCATTGGAAGAGCCAGCATGTTGGAAAACGTTGAGTTGCCGACACCCAAAACGTCAGTGTTTGGCGCTAAGGGGTCCTTAACATACGTTAATATGTGACGACTCATAAAAGAACACGTGTTGTCTACATAGACGGGACAAGCTACTGTTTCTTAGAGCTGATTATCGTCAATAATTTCCAGAATCGATTAGATTCACCAGATCCTGTATCGATTCAATATATTTATTTTCTCTCTACACTTTAGATCTTTTTGAGTTTATGCTTTTGTTTAGAAATACATGAATAATCTATATATGTTATAAAGATTTCCATATCAATCTGATACAGTTCACATACTGTAAAATGTATTAGTGAAATTAAAATGAGTTACATTGTTTCTCAAATGGAGAACAATTGTTTTGCTTTTCCTCGAGGGCGTTTCAGTTTTCTGCCTCTAGGTGGCGATCACGCTATAGCATTACACCTTATGCCAGAAGAAGAAAGTATGAGGATAAAACTGTTTTAGACTACAAATGGTTACTTTAAAAATATTTCCTTAAGAGTTTTGACAATTCATCCCTGTGAGTTTATAAAAATGTTCATGTATGTTTAGGAAGACCGAGCGTTAGCATTAGCCGTCCTATGGGAAATCCCATTATATGTTAGCACCAAGCTAGCAGACTTTAGCATTAAGCTTGGATCAATTCAGATCCATTTGAAACACTTTTATTTCTTTTTTTATTGCAGAGTTTTCCAGTTTGGCCACATGGATGGGAGTGACTACATCAACAGTCTCATTATGGGGTGAGTGCCTCGCATTCGGCCTCCTCTTCTCATGTCATCGTCGCATCCTGTCAGCCGCTCATCAACGTCCGCTGCGTTTTCAGCCTTTGCCATTAACGGAGGCTAACTTGTGTGGAAGTCAATTACACCAACTGGGCTGCCGTTTCTGTTTTTAGTGCAGCTCTAACCCCACAGAATCGGAGGCTCCTGCCAATCTGCATGCGATTGAAGAGCATCTACAGATGAGGCCGGGCTCGGAGGAAACCGTTCTGTGTTTCGGCGGACGGCCGCAGAGCCGTGCTAATGATGCAGTAAAACCCCGCCGCAGCAGCTTTGTGCCCGTTCTGAGGCCAACTTTGTGTCGCGCTCGGAGAGACCTTCCAGCCGCCGCGCCGCTCTTTTAATTAGACGGGAGCTCACCAGTGGCGCGGGCCCGCCTGGCTGCAGCTCTGGCCGCGTCTGTTTTCGTGTGCAGGAACCCACAGCATCTCATTATGTGTGCAATTTCGTGTGAGAATCTGCGAGCGTAATGGCTCCGCTGCGTGATGCTATTTTAATTTGAGCATGTTATTGTTTGTACCAGAGAGATTATAGCAGACACAGTCTCGTAAGTCCTGTGTAATTAAGACACTGTGTCAACGATTGGAGCAGAAGTCGGATTTGAAATATGACTGTCCCGGTACGCACTTCAAATTAGACAGCATGCGTGTATTATAGGATAAAAGAGGTGATTAACACTCCTAATTTTATACGTACTGTATGTATTTTGCTGGGCTTTTATGGAGCTGAATTTGGCCATTGAAGTGCTGGATTAATTGGCTTCCTTTGAGGAATCAAATCCTCTCCAGAATGAAAAGCATGGAAACAAATCTGGTGGCATTTCATCCATCTTTGTGCCATCAGCGTTAGGGCTGTAACGAGTATCCGGGTGCTCGGGTATTCGTGATCTGCTCCCGAAAATCCGAGTACGAATATTCGTGACGTCCAAGATCGCTGATTTGCGATCTTTATAAATATAGTAAATTGTAGTAAAATATGATCAGAATATTATCTGGTAATGATGTATTTTTCTTCTGGAATTCAGATTAATGTATTATTTTAAGTGTACGAACTAAAATAAAGCCGAAAGAGCCGCGTTAGTAACCGAAAGTAAACACTTTTTAGTTGCGGAGAAACTTCCGGTTTTCAAAGTAAAACTAGCGAGACATATTTTTCCGTTCAAAAACTGAGACTGAAGTTCTGTTCACTGACATAACTTCTGAAAACATGAATTAGCTTTAACATCTGAGCTTTATCTCAGTGTTTACGTTCTTTTGGTTATGATAACTCTTCAACAGTTGACGCAATTAACGAAACTCCATCTTATTCTGAAGAAACGCAGCCTCACACTGCTGAAAGGAGGATGGAATCAACGTGAATCAGATGATTCTGCTGCAGAAAAAAATACTTTTTTCACACGGGCTCTGCACCGAAACATATTGAAGAACTTTGAGGATAAAAAAAATGTTCTAAACATTTTTAAGTTTTGTTGTTAAATGATCCAAAACGGCAGTAATTTTTATCCTCTTTATGTTGTTTATGTTACTGTTGAACTTAACCAGAAGGCTGACAAAAAAAAAAGTTTAAAATGACAAAATTTCTTTCTATCTGAATCTTTTTGGGTTTTTTTTTAATCAGTTTTGTTGATTCTGATCTACTGTTCTAAATAAATGTATAAATGCTGGTGATTTAATACAAATAATTTCAATTCTCCTCCATTTAGTAAATATTCTCATAGCAATAAACATGATATTAAAAAGTAAGAATTGTGGTTCAACTCGTGAATCGTTGAGCTCGATTCGTGAATCGTATCGGATCGCCACCTAAGCAACGATCCACAGCCCTAATCAGCGTGATGTTCCGGCGGCTCGGAGGCTCAACTCTGTTTTCACCGCACGAGAAACGTCCGTAAAACGAATCTAAAAGGAATTCTCCCAAATGAGCCGAGAACGACAATGAAGCTCAAACCACGTCAACAAATCAACTCAAAAACGTATTAAAGATTGCAGCAAAACTTTAATAAAGGCATTACAATTTAGAAATCAAAACTGAATTAAAAAAAAAAAAACTAAATAAAAATGAAAACAAAAATAATTTCCATAAATCAAAATAAGAAAAACAACCCGCTCATAGTTAGACGAATGACAGCTGATTGTTTATTAAGAAGCTAATTAGATTTTCTCCTTCTAATTTACGCTAATGCTAACGCTAGCTTTCCACGACGGGGATGAGACGAAGATCTGCAGATCTTTTTTGTCCAGTCAAAGTTGATCACGATTCCGTGTTCACAAAATCACTAAAAACAGAACTAAAGTCAGAAAATTTCAACGTGTCTGACAATAAATAAAAAAAACTAATAACTGTTATTTTCTGACGTAGCTCCTCTTTGCTCATTACCGTTTCTGATCCCTGTGGGATGATAAACATAAACAAGGATAAAAAACACAACAAAAAAATATCCATATGACCCCTTAAAATACCCTGAAAAACAACAAATACCTCTCATTACAACAACTACATTCAACATGCAAATTGGCTGCTCCTCTTACGTGTGGCCAACATGATTTTCCATCAGTTTTTGTGCTCGATACGTGTGAACAACATCAACCTGTTAGAATAAAATCTGCTCAAATGAAAAGTCGATATTTTCAATAGAACCTCAAATATTTAAGGATTACTCAAATTTGTGTTTTGATTTAGGAAATGAAAATGCAGTTTGGCAGGACGTTCATAAAATATTTTACATTTTTCTGTTGAAATTGGTGAGGTTAGTTTTTATTTTAATGTAAAATTGCTGTAAACGGCGTTCAGCTGTCAGCTTCTTAACCCGATCACTGGAAGCCACTATTCGCTTTTTTGTTTTCCGTCGCCATTTTGTCTGATGTCACCATGAAAAAGAGTCTACATATGGAGAGAAAATAGACTCACTCTGATTAGCGTAATTCTTCATTTGGAACTTGCACAAATTAAGATTGCAACAGCCTGGAACTAATTACACGCAAAAATCTTTAAAAAATACGCACAAATTATACGCACTCACTTTCTTAAGAAGATATTCCTGATAGTTAGTATAAAGAGTCCAAATAAGCATTTTTAAAACTGATCAGAACGCAGCGATTGAGATCTGTCATGTGATCCTGTGTTCTTAGCCGGCCCGTTGGTTGGATGTTGTTGGATGTTTAGAAGGGCCTCGTGGTGCACTCGCCGCGTTCTCCTGCCGGTCTCGCCCGCCCAGGATCCGCGGAAGGATAGGACACCCCCCCACCCTGCTCTCAGCTGGAGTTTATAAAGTAAACGCACAGAGTTCTGGTCGGCAAACGCGGCGATGAGGCGCAGCACCGGCCCGCTTGGATCTGCGAGTTTAGAAGCTCAGACTTCGTGGCTGGTGACCAGCCGTCGGGACGGAGCCTCGTGTTCGAGTCGCTGCTGCAGCCGGAAGCGCCTTTTTCTGGAAATAGTCTTATTTTTAAAGGAATAAGAGTTTTAAAAACGCTTATTTAGACTTTTTTATATCAATTATCGGGAATATATTTTTAAGAAAGTGAGAAAATGTCAAGTTTTACCGGATATTATCCACAATCAAAGTTTAAAACGGCTGACAAGAGAACTATGGTGAACGAGCATTCTAGTATTACTGGTCATACTAGTAGGGCGGACTGGTGCAGTGGTAGGGCAGTCGTCTCAGGATTGGAAGATAGTGGGTTCGATTCCTTCCCCGCTCATGTGTTGAAGTGTCCTTGGGCAAGACATTGAACCCAAAATTGCCTCTGGTGGGAGGTTGGCACCAGTGTTCGGCAGCGGAGCCACCACCAGTGTGAATGTGTGTGTGAATGGGTGAATGGGTCTGTGACTGTGAAGCGCTTTGGGCCTTTGAAGGAGGGTAGAAAGCGCTATACAAGTATACGCCATTTACTTGAAAGCATCATTCACGGACGAATCAGTGAGACGTGAAAAAGAGTCTCACGATAGATTCGTGCGTAAGAGGTGATTTTTGTGTGTAATTAGTTTCAAGCTCTTATAATTTTAATTTGTGCATGTGTAAATTGTATTTTTTATTTAATTTTTTTTTTTTTTACCGGCTGGATTTTCTTATTTTAGCTCCCCGCGGATGTCTGGCCGCGGAGGAGGGACTGCGTCTGTATTTATGAATGGCTTTAAATGTAAACAACGCCGTACGTCATCTCCATACTCCAGCTTTGAACTGACCTCATTTGAGGTGGGAAGGTCTGATCAGGTGTTCTGTGCCGTCATCTACAGACCTCCCAAATATAATAAGGACTTTTTGAATGATTTCTCTGATTTTTTGGCTGAAATCATGCCTTCTTATGATCATGTTCTTATTCTGGGTGACTTTAATGTCCACATATCCTGTCCTGATAAGCCACTAGTGAAGGACTTTTTAGAGATTATTGATTCTTTTAATTTGGTGCAGTGGGTGTCTGGAGCCACTCACGACCGAGGAAATGTACTTGATCTTGTGCTGTCATATGGATTACCTGTTTTTAATTTAGAAATTTGTGATATTGCTGTATCAGATCACCTGCCTGTAATATTTGAAGCTAATCTTGGGTGTGCTGCAGTTAAATCTAGCATGCCTCCTCGGAGACGTAGGATTCTTAACTCTTCCTCTGCTTGTCAGTTCTCTTCTGCATTTAACCAGCTCATTACCCCCTCCCATGCCACTGATGTTGATGAGCTTAGTTCCTGGTTTCACACAACTTGTACCAACATCCTTGATTCTGTGGCTCCTGTAAAGACAGTAAAGCCCAGATCTAAACATGAGCCTTGGCTCAACGACAGAACCCGGGAAGCTCGGAGAACTTGCAGAAAAGCTGAACGTAGATGGAAGAAGGACAAACTACATGTCTCACTACAAATCTGGAAGGACTGTTGTAAATCTTTTCAGGCTACTGTTTGCACAGAAAGACAACAGTATCTGTCACGCATAATCACCTCCAATCAGCACAATCCACAAGTACTGTTTAAAACAATAGATTCTGTTCTTAACGCTCCACAGGAGGGCCTTTTTGAAGCTTCCTCTGAGTTGTGTAACAGCTTCCTTGATTTCTTCACTGACAAGGTTGCAAACATAAGGGCTGCTATCACTTCTCCCTCTGTGGACCCCTCGACCTCCCTACTCTGCTCAGCCATTTTTAAAACATTTGAGTGTGTGCCAATTTCTCTTTTAGAAATGTTAGTTAAACAAAGTAAGCCATCGGGCTCTGTTCTAGATCCCATCCCTCCCAAGCTACTCAAAGAAGTCTTCCCTTCTGTGGCTCAGATCATCCTCGCCATCATCAACACCAGTTTGGCTACTGGTGTTGTCCCTTCTGTTTTTAAACACGCATTTGTTCAACCCCTGCTTAAAAAACCTAGCCTAGACAGCTCTGTGTTGGCTAACTTTAGACCCATCTCCAGGCTGCCTTTCTTATCAAAAATCTTGGAGAAAGTGGTCTACCTGCAGCTAGAGGAATTTTTGAGCTGTCATAACATCTTTGAAGTCTTCCAGTCTGGTTTTAGAGCCCGCCACAGTACAGAATCAGCATTACTGAGGGTCAGTAATGACATTCTGCAGGCTACTGACGCTGGAGATCATGTGGTCCTAGTTCTGCTAGATTTATCAGCAGCATTTGACACAGTGGACCACCATATCTTAATATCTAGGCTCCAGAACCTGGTGGGGATTCAAGGCACTGCTCTAGACTGGTTCAGATCGTACTTGACAGGACGAACGATGTGTGTTAGCCTTGATGGTTTTAAATCTAGAACAGCTGGGGTGTCTTTTGGAGTCCCACAAGGTTCAGTTTTAGGGCCTCTATTGTTTTCCCTATATCTTCTCCCACTAGGGTCCATTCTGAGAAGGCACGGCGTCTCCTTTCATCTGTATGCCGACGATAGCCAAATCTATGTGCCATTGAAAAAGACGGAGGGTTTTTCTGTTGGCCCGCTTTTATCATGCCTTTCAGATATCAAGGACTGGTTGGCTCTAAATTTCTAAGTTTTAATGAAAGCAAAACTGAAGCACTTGTGTTTGGACCAAATGATCATAGAGGATCATCCCCAGTTGATCTGGGTTATCTGACTAACTTTTTAAAATCAACTGTTTCTAATCTGGGTTTTAGATTGGATAGTCATTTTAAACTTGATCACCAGATCAGCTCAGTGGTGAAAACAAGCTTTTTTAATCTTCGGCAACTCTCCAAGGTGAAACCATTATTATCCCGTGTAGATTTTGAGACAGTAATCCACGCCTTCATCACGTCTCGGCTGGATTATTGTAACTCGCTTTACCTTGGTCTTAGCCAGGCGTCTCTCTCACGTCTCCAACGGGTCCAAAATGCAGCTGCCCGCCTTTTGGTTGGAGGTCGTAAGAGAGACCACATCACGCCGATTTTAGCTTCACTCCACTGGCTGCCTGTACATTTTAGGATTCATTTTAAGATTCTTTTATTCGTTTTTAAGTCTTTACACGGTCTCTCCCCATCATACCTCTCTGAGCTGCTTTCTCCTTATTCGCCGGCCCGGTGCCTCAGATCAGCTGATCAGCTCCTTCTGGAGACCCCGAGGTCCAGGCGAAAGCTCAGAGGGGACAGGGCCTTTGCGGTTGCTGGCCCCAGGCTCTGGAACTCTTTGCCTTTGGCTATTAGAGAAGCACCGTCCCTGCCCGTTTTTAAAACCCGTCTAAAGACACATTTTTATGCTCTGGCTTTTAACACATCATGAGACTCCTGCTCTTTTTACTGTTATTTTATTGCTTTTGTTTTTAATTGTCATTCTATTGACTTTTATGTATCTATTTATCTTTGTTGCTGTATTTATGTTTTTAGTGTTCAGCACTTTGTTTTAGCATTCTGCTTTTTGAAAGTGCTATATAAATAAAGCTGAGTTGAGTTGAGTTGAGTTAATTTTATAATTTCTTTTTACTTTTGCACAGAATGTGTTATATGAGTTACAAATCAAGAATTACACACGCACAAATCAGAGTGAGTCTGTTTTCTCTCCATACTATACCAACGTTTTTGTTAATACTATTTCCTAAAGTAGTTCCTGGAACTTTACTTTGATTTTTAAAAATGTAAAGTTGTTTTTTTTCCTTAATTGTTTTGCCTTTTTTTATTGTTGTTGTGAACTTTAATATGTTTTTACGTAGAGCCTTTGCATTTGGACTTCAAGGCCACCGTAGAGAACAACCGGAACACAGAAAATGATCGGAAACTACAAGTTTGAAAGCTAAAACAAATGAATAAACTTAAATTTTTATCCAAAGTTCAGACTCTAAATGAATCATCAGTTGCATGGACGTGTCTTTACTCTATCGGAGCTGTGATCCTGACAGCCGTCCCCCTCACAGGCGTAAAGGATAATCCACATTCTCCTTAAATGCGTGCCATCTGTTGGAGTGTGCTGGAAGTCAGATGGACGCTCATCATGTGTGTGTGTGTGTGTGTGTGTGTTCACGTGACCACAGATCACAGCTGCACAGGAGTCGGGCGTTGATGACTCTACAGTCCTGCTCTCTGCGGGCTGCTGGGTTATAACACTGATGGTTGTGTGTGTGTGTGTTTGTGTGCTTACCTTAGCAACTGTTACACAAGACATGTTGGAAGTGTTTGTTTCCATGACCTTGTTCTGTATTTCAGGGGGATTTATGATTCTTTTGCCAATTTGTTTTGAGGTCACGTGTGATTATTTGTCTTGTTTAACACGTCACAGACCATTAAAACCTCCTGCTTTATGTCCAGCATTAGAAACGCCTCAAATATTCCAGATTGCTTATTCGTAAAGGATTAAAAACATTTATTTATTCTCAGTAGAACGCGGTTCGTTTATTGCATTTTCTGTTTTTGCAATTTGTTCTTCAGGAAAGCTACAATTTGTTCCCATCAGATGATAATGGCGCTCCGCGGCGTGGAGGTTAAGAAGATTAAACGCCGTGTTTTCTGCTTATTTTTTTCTCCTCAGCGAGGTAAAAGTGCCCTCCGTAATCATCCTCAACACGTCCAACGAGCAGTACTTCCTGCCCGGTGAGCCGATTGAGACCATGGAGCAGCTGGTCCAGTTCATCAGCGACGTTTTGAAAGGTTCCGCTCAGGTCAGGTCCTTTCAGGACACGCCTTTCCGTTTGTTCTGGTCAAATCAAAGTGTTTTAATCGTGTTGTTGTGGACTTTAAGCCCCTGTAGGAGAATATTCACACCAAAAGGGTTTTTGTTATCATGCAGGTTTCATTTAGACAGATTATTTTCCTGTTTTTATCGTCGTCACAGTTGGGACTGCCACGATTAACTGAACAATCAACGACTATTAAAATGATTGACGACCAACTCAAAAGTCAATTAGTTGACCAATCGACGACTAGTTGACTATTAAAATGGTCGTCAACTAATCCAATGGTTGATTAGTCGACCAATCAACGATTAATCTGCTATTGAAACAGTTGAAGACTGAATCAATGGTTGATTGGTCGACTAATCGAGTATTGAAATTTGGTAACCATTTGACTAATAATTGACTATTGAAATAGTGGGCGAAAAATTTAATAATCGAATTGTCGACCAATCAACGACTAATCGACTTAAAATGGTCGTCGACTAATCCAATAGGTTATTAGTCGACCAATCAATGATTTATCTACGATTGAAATAGTTGAAGACTATAACCAATGGTTGATTGGTCGACTAATCGACTACTGAATAAGTCGTTAGAGATTTGTCGACTAATCGACGACTAATCAACTATTAAAAATGGTTGTCGACTAACTTAACGGTCAATTAGTTGACCAATCAACGATTAATTGACTATTGAAATAGTGGGCGAAAAATGTAATAATCGAATTGTCGACTAATCGACGACTAATCGACTATTAAAATGGTCGTCGACTAATCCAATGGTTGATTAGTCGACCAATCGACAATTAATCGACTATTGAAACAGTTGAAGATTGAATAATCGACTATTGAATAAGTCCTCTGAGATTTGTCAACCAATTGACTACTAATTGACTATTGAAATAGTCGGCGACAAATTCAATAATCGAATTGTCGACCAATCAACGACTATAGTTTTTGACAATAGTTTATTAGTCGACCAATCAATGACTTATCTACTGTTGAAATAGTTGAAGACTATAACCAATGGTTGATTGGTCGACTAATCGACTACTAGTGGTCAAATATTTGTCAACCAATCGACGACTAATCAACTATTAAAATGGTTGTCGACTAACTTAACGATCAATTAGTTAACCAATTGACGATTAATTGACTATTGAAATATTCAAAGACTGAATCAATTATTTATTGATCGATCTGTCGCCCGATGGACTATTAAATCCGTCTTTGACTCATTTGATAGTCGATTAGTCGCTGGTTGGTCGACTAATCCACGATTAAAATAGTCAGCGACTAATCCAATAGTTTTTTTATTTTTTATTTTTATTTGTTTCCTTTCATGAAGCATCGGGAACATCAAAACACAAAATCAAATCCAGAATACAACACAGTCCTACAACTTCAAGAATGAAAGGGAGCAGATGGAAGAACAATGTTCTTATTTTGTGTCCCGGCTAAATCAAAAATACTCATATGTATAAACAAATATACAGTTTAGATGCCCCCGCTGTTGGCCATTAACAAGCCAAACAATATAATAAAACAAAAAGAAAATTAAATCAACTACTTTGGACGTAACTTTCCAATTTCATTCTCCTAAACTGAAGAATATTTGTACAACTTGTAAGTGGAGCAAACAACTGGGAACTTGAAATCAAATCTCCTTCTATGATTTAATAATTCAGAACTAAAAACAAACATCCTAAGCAAACTCTAGTTGATTAGTTAAAACTATATGGAGTCAGAATGTAGTAAAGTTGAACAAGGTTGTGAGCGTTCAGCACCAAAAAAAATCACCTTTTTTAAATATTTTTTAATTTTATCTTTAGCGGAAATGAGTTATTTGTCTCAGATGCCGACTTCAGTGGATTTCTTCTTGTTTTAATACCAGAATCTAATAAAGGACAGAGTCTGCATGATTCATTAAACGTTCAGTAAACTATCATCTTCATTGTGTTTATTTTTAGTTAGTTTAAAGCTAATTATGATTAATATATGTGTGCCTTACATTCACTTTGCGAATTACCCGATTAGTCGATAATCTGAAAAATAAATCGATAATTAGTCGACTATTTAAATAATCGTTTGTTTGAAGCCTTTTTCACATTATTCTATCTATTTTTGTTCACATTGAAGTCAAAACCTTAAACCAAACAGTACAGAAAGGTCCGGTCTATTTTCTACCAGCAGAGCAAACCACCTCCCATCAAATAAACAGCAGCAGCCCACACATTCCTGCTGTCCGCTCGGCGCCAAAGCACGGCCCGTTTTAGCCTCTTCACGTCATGATGGTAACGTCTGGCTCCGGCACCTTTAAGGCCGACAGAATACAGAGAAGCTACTGTGGAATTCAAGTATAGTTGTTTTCCATGCATGAAATGAGCCTCTTTGCTTTTCAAAGAAAGCAGGAGAACCTTTTCAAGCTTCACTTTCCTTCTTAGTTTCTTTCTTCTCAACGAAGGAAAAGCATCTAAAAAGCTCTGCTGATGTTTACGCTCGGAGTGGAACAGCTGCTTCCGCACACATCCTCCTCACCTTGTTAGCAGACGTCCCTTTCAGGCAGACTTTGGTAATTGGACATCCTGACGAATTAGCATCAGGACAGCTCGCTCATTGGCCGCCCAGGTGGTGTTTTTTTTTTTTTTTTTTTCCTGCAAATGAGTTCGGATGAAGCGGAGCCACTGAAGCGTGCACAAACTAGACTCCAGTACATTTAGTCATTTTGTGCACGGAAGCAGATAATACGCGTTTACAATGAAAGTAATGAACTGATAACTGTGTACCCCGAGAGACTCGAGGCTTTCGGAGTCGAGCGATACTTTGACCTGAACGTTTTGGCAGATAATCTCAGCTAAACTGTCTGAATGTTGGAAAAAAAAAGTAGTTTTGATGGGATTAAGTCCCCACAGACCAGTGCGATGGAATTTGATGAGATAAAACCATTAAAAGACTTTATGAGGTAGTGCTGGGAGATATGACGTTACATATTGTGTGGGCGATGAAAAAGCGTCTACTTCGTTGAACTTAATTTGATCAATTATTACGCCAAATACATCATTAAATAACCTGAGACGATTCCATTGGTGTTGCCCCGTCATTGTACACAAAAAATTTATATAAGTGACTGAAAAAAAAAATCTGCCGATACGTGAAATCGCAAACAAGTGGGGAAACACTGTATTTAGTTATCTGTAACTTAAAATAGTCAAAAATTGACTGGAAAGATGGTAACGTAAGTTAATGTGAATTATGTACTATATGATGGTAACATATGTTAATGTATTTATATACCATATAAAAAGTACTTGTTTATGCTGTTGTCATTATAAACAATTATAACATCTTAGGGATGCCACGATATATATATTTATTTTTATTTATTTACTTTTTTTTTGTTGTTCTTTGGCAGGAGGGGAGAGGAGAGGGAAGGAGCTTGTTTGTTGTTTTGTCTGTGTGTTAGTTGTTATCTGGATGTAATCTACTCTTTTTCTGTATAATCTATGTATAATGTTTTGTTATATGTTTTGGACCCCCTCGAAAATGAGATGGTACATTCCACTAAATAAATATTAAATACGTGAAACTACGAATAAAAAAATGTGAATAAGTGGGGCAACACTTTATTCAGTTATCTGTAACTTAAGAGTCCAAAAAAAAAATCTATATAAGAAACGGGAAAAAAAGTCAGTGAATAAAAAAATGTTAATAAGCGGGGTAACACTGTGTTCAGTCATCTGTAAGTTAAAATAGTTAGAAAAGTAAGCCTTAAGACTTTGAGGTATATCAATACTATTGTGATATAAAACAATTTATATCGCGATACACATTTTTTTTCATACCGCTCAGCTCTGCTCCATTTTCTTAGTGTCCCAATTCCCAAAATTCAGTTCTCTGGAAAGTTTTTCTGAAGTTTCTGCAAAAACTAGCGTACACCAATGCTTACAGGCTTGGCAAATATAGACCACAATGCATTGCTTTTTAAGGATTTCAAACCCTTTTAGGTGTGAATATTTTCTCAGAGGGGCTTAAAGTCAACAAAAGTCCACCAAAAAAATATGTGTAAATTATTTTTAAAATAAAGTTTTTTATTGTCAGATAATAGTGGATTCATAAATAGGCTTCATAATGTTTATATTTATTAGGTTTTTCTTTATCAATTCCTTAGTTATTAGTATTTCAGTGAGCTGTAGACTCTTCAAACATCCCAACATCATCTTATCTGTTCTACTTTCAACCAGTTTCAGATCACAGATTTAGTTTCATAATTTCGCTCCGTTCTTGTCATTTGTCATCTTGCAGGCTTATGGAGGCGACGGCTTCATCCAGAGGATCAAACGGGTGGTCTTTGATGCCAGGTCCACCATTATGGTAAGATGGTGACATTTCTGTTTATGGGTGGTAACATGATGTCACAGAACAGAACTGGCATTGAGTTGCTTTGAGGACATACTTTTATTATGGCATGTTTTTATGATGGTGGACATAAGAAAAATTAGGATTAAAGATGCAATTCTGAGTATTTCTTTATCCAAAACATTGTGAATCAGGAGCAGATTTTTTGACATATTTAAGATCTCTGCTCCGCCCCAAACAGATCCACGAACGTCTTTGTTTTCCTCATCTGAGCTGGTATCTGGATCAAAACTGTACAGCTGGATATACTTCTTATATTTCTCGCCAGTTTTGTTGCATTAGTAATTCTAGCCTGGGGGTATGAGGGGTTCTGAGGAACAATTAAGTCAAACAAAGATAAAGCTGGAAGCTGATGTCTGCAAAAAAGGTCAAGTTGTACCAGAATAAAGCAGCACCTCAACCACAATTATCAATAGAAGCCCCGATTCTCTGTCTGCTCCATCTTATATAGAAAAAGATGACTTGACATGCAGCACCACACAGACTGCTCGTACTGCGACAACAACAACATGTTTTCCTGGCTAAATCTTATCGGGGAGGCCTAACGGAATATTTTCTCCCTTAATATCATGTTAGCAAAAGTATGAAGAGAGAAAGAGTGTCCAAGTGGCCAGGAGGTATTTAGGAAGTCACTGTGACCGGACACCGTGCACTGCAGACTCCCTAAGTTAGGACCTGAGGTTGTAAGCTAGTGGGAAAGGGTGTAAACAAAGAGCTCTCAGCAACAGAGTTGGGAGGTAGTGTTTGCTTCATGCCAACAGTCCCAACGACAACTCTGAGATAAATTTCTAATGCACTGCATGACCCATGTCCTTAATTTTGTCTAAAAACAGCATATTCATAGTTAAAGTTTCATGGGGAAAGTTGAAAATTTAGGGGTGTAGCGGGAAATCAGTTTGGTAATTTATCGCAATATTTTGTTTTGGCGATACTTTAAATTGGTGAAAAATGATATTTAATCAAATATTAATGAAGGAATTAACTATTTATTTGTTTTCCATCTAAATCTTTGAGCATTAGTTGGTAGAACACTGAGCCTCTTTGAACAACTCTACACCGCGACCAAAACGACAACAAATCACACACATTTCGTATTGTTAGACATCTATCGTGATACGGATCGTGAGACATGTATCGCGCTACGTATCATATCGTGAAACATGTATCCCGATATGTATCGTGAGACATGTATCTCGATATGCATCGTGAGACATGTATCGCAATATGTATCACATCGTGAGACATTTATCGCGATACATATCATATCGTGAGACACGTATCGTGATACGCATCATATCGTGAGACATGCATCGCAACACGTATCACATCGTGAGACATTTATCACGATACGTATCATATCGTGAGAAATTTATCACGATACGTATCATATCGTGAGACATGCATCACAATACGTATCATATCATGAGACATGTATCGCGATACGTATCATGAGACATGTATTGTGATACGTATCGTGAGACATGTATCGCGATATGCATCGTAAGACATGTAACGCAAAACGTATCGCATCGTGAGGCATTTATCGCTATATGTATCATATCGTGAGACATGTATCACGATACGCATCATATCTCGAAACATGTATCCCGATACGTATCATGAGACATGTATCGCGATACGCATTGCATCGCCTGACTCTTGCCAATAAACACCCATGCTAAAAAATAGATCCAAAGATGATCAGAGTGCCTCCACCTGAATGTTTCCCATCATCACACAGTGTTTGGTTCAAAAGTATCTTAATGAGAAACAACTACAGGAGATCCACTTTCACTAGTAGACCTTACGTACTCTGAGAGGAATACTAAGCTTCAGCTAAACTCGTAATCATCAGTATGTAGTAAAATATAATTGTATTTTAATCAGTTAAAGCCGTCATCCTGTCCATCAGCATGGCTGACACATTGTTATGGTTTACGAGTAAATCTATTTAATGAAAAGATTTTTTTCTTCAGGTCTGCAAGTAAAACCAGTTTTAAAACTCTTTACAGTTGCTAGGCAACATCAAGAATAAACAAGCTGCAGCTGATAGTTTTACTTAATACACTTTTGTTTGTATTTATTTATCCGGCTAACAGTCATCTTGACAGCTGTTAGGCACACACACACACACACACACACGCGCTGAACATTGAGGGGAAATAACCAGGTAATTGCCGATGCTGCCATACTGCTCACCTGGGAGCTTTTAAGCATTTAGGCAGAGAAAAATGACCCCAGGTGGATCACAAGTGTCTGTCATTTTCACAGTTTCTGTCAAATATCTGGGTTTTTTTCCTTCCCTGCAATTGGAATGAATTATTGCTGCAATGATTCTGCCTACTGACAATATGAGTGCTGATGACAGCAGGGTCACATGACTGCAGTGAGCTTTAAAAATATAAAACTGTGTGATTATAAAGTGACTTTCTGACTTCCTGTAAGGACCAGAGCGTTTTACAGATCACATTTACGCAGCAAACAAAACACAGGAGGACTCTGATTCTATGGAGTCATGGCTGTAATCAACACATTTGCATGTTTTTCTAATAATCTGCAGAATATTTAAAGTGTTTTTATTGTTGAAAAGGAAATTAGAATCTCTCTACCAGGAGTCTGTGGCTCTCTGGTCAAAGAAAAATAAAAAGTTTTACTTTTAAAAACTAAAAGTAATTTACGAACAGTAGGTACTGACTACAATACCCACAATGCTCCAACCTTCCATAAATCCTATTGTAGTTTAATAAGACACTTTAACAGGGTTTCAAAGATTTTGATCACACTTTATAACTTGTCGATTTAAAAATTTACACATTTTTAGACAACGTGCCCTCCAAGAAAGCAACAGTGACAGTGGCAGTGGGGTGGCAGCACAGGGGCAGGAGGGTGGCAGTCTGAAATCAGCCGATCATCAATCGATTTTCGGGTACCTTAAAGACCCTCCTGTTGGTCAGTTTTCGCGCAGCTGCCTTCCTACCAATCTCCTCAGCTCAGTGGCCTTGTAGTAGAGTGTCCACCCTGAGATTGGAAGGTTCAGGGTTCAATTCCTGGCTGAGTCATACCAAAGACTCTAAAAATGGGACCCAGTGCCTCCCTGCTTGACACTCAGCACTAAGGAGTTGGACCGGGGGGTTAAACCACCAAATGGTTCCCGAGCGCGGCTGTGTCTTCAGCTCACCGCTCCCCCAGGGGGATGGGTCAAATGCGGAGAACAAATTTCATACACATAGGTGCGTGACAAATAGTGGGACTTTAACTTTAACTCCTGCTACTGGATCGCCACCGCACAACAAAATGTGGCAGACGGACGTTGACAGATGTCGAAATTCAAAGATTTTTGGTTGAAAAAAACTACATATTTCATTAGGTTGGATTTATGAATTTGTGGCTTAGGTGCATCATAAGCGGTAAAACAAACTGACATTACACTATTTGCTGCTAACGCCTGGTTCACACTGGACACATGAACGTGGGCCGCTTCCATTCGGCGCCCGTGTTAGGTCTGGTCTAATTTGTGTGGAAATTTTAAAATCAGCTGGAAATGACCTCAAGATACATGAGAAAATCTGGTTTATTTACATAATATAACCAATAATTTAACCAATTTTTCTTATTTTGAAAATAAATCACATGAACGTCTGTCTAAAGCAGGGGTGGGCAAACTACGGCCCGGGGGCCACATGCGGCCCCTTAAGATATTTAATCTGGCCCTCCAAATTAAAATACATTGAATCAAAAATTCTAATTATTGTTTTATTTTCATTGTATTTCTGGTTTCTTCTCATGAATGATGTTGTTTCTCTGTGTTTTTTCTGAGTCAGAAGGTGATTTTCTGATTTCATTGAGTTCGCATTTTCCTCTGAAGAACATCAACCCATTGGATCACCAAAAAGAGAACAAAAATCTAAATTTAGAAATTAAAACTCCCAAATTTTCTGTTTTTAAATCAATATATGTGAATTTCAATCCAAATTAAAGCATGTTTTTCTCTAAATTCTATATTATCTTTTTAGTTTATGAGGTTCATTACCAAATCACTCCTTCCATCTGCTTCTTGTCCGGCCCTTATGCCAAATTTTAGAACCTTTTCTGGCCCACAAATCAAAAAGTTTGCCCACCCCTGATCTAAAGTGAAACTATTTTATATTTAAAAAATAAATGTTTGTTTTGTTTATGGAAAAGAACAATAATTCCTTTACATCCTAATATTAATGTCATTATAAATTAGTGTCTTATCTTTCTGAAGGGTGGAAAAAGATTTTATGTTTCAACAGAAATAACTATTTAAGTGGCTTAAAGAGAAATATAAAATGTAAAAATGTTCCAAATTATTTAGAAAGTAATCAGGATTTTGGCATGTTTGATAAACAGCTACCGCGTCATTTTGGTAGCCTCAGATTATTTATTTACTATTAGAATATTACATTAGTGCCACAATAATAACATTTTTTTGGTTTATGCCATCTTAAGGTCAGTTTTTTTTCCTGACCTCCACAGTTAAAGCAAGACTGTAGACAGAAACCCCGCCTCCTGTCGTGCAGCGCGGTAAACAAACACCCAGGTGCCTCGGCCCTCTCCTCTTTGAGGAAAAACAGCATTTAGAGGAGGAGATTGGCTGCAGAGCGGAGAATATGCGATGCAGGCGAGTAATGACAGTATAGGGAAAAGGAAAGAGCTGGAGGAAGTGGGTGGATGAGGGAGGGGGGAGGTCAGGAGGCTGGACTCGTCTGTTCTCCCAGTTTTTCGCTCTAAGTAGTCGGTTCTTTTGGGAGAACTGGTGTTTGTTTGACCGAGGAATGCGTATGTGATGCTCCTCTGCGGGTGATGAAGGAAAACCACACTTTCATCAGACACACCCATCAGAAATTACCAGATGACTGGAGGGAACCTGACCGTTTCTCCAACGCTCGCTCTTCTGCTTTTTCGCCCGATGCGTCTTGGTATATTACCTCCAAACGACGCATTTGTCACCCGCGCCACCGAAAGAGGGGCTTCCGCAGCCTGCCTCTTCGCCTGACGGGTGCATTGTTGTTCCCACCGGAGATGAGGAATTGGATATTTCACCGGAGTGCCGTGGAAAATATTAGAGGAATCTATCAAAGTGAGGAAAATAAATCTGGAAGGAAAGCTGCCGTAATCAGAGGCGAGGAAAGCAGCTTGAAGGCTCCTTCATGTAGTTTGTGTTGATTTATGAGCCGTAGAAGAATGCTAGGTTGATTATCTGCCCATTATTAAAAAAAAAAGGTAAAAGAAAACGTATGGAGACGTTTCTAATAAGGATCCATTGATTCTCTACAATTTAGTTCAAACCTTTAAGTGACAGTTTTGCATTAGTTTAAGGTGATTTAAATGATATTCAAATAGGGCTGGGCGATATGGGATTTTTTATATCACGATATAGCTTTTTACATATTGCGCGATAACGATATTGATCACGATATAAACCAAATCACTATATTTGACTATATTTATTTATATTAGACTACTAAACTGTTTCTTCAGTTCCATTAAAAAAAACAAAGCATTAAGTCTACAAATAAATTCTAATGTTTTCAGGGTTCATATAATAAAAATGTATTAATGTACTACAAATTATTTTTGTTGTATTTAGTAGGGGTGTAATGGATCACAAAACACACGGCTTGGATCGTGTCACGGCTTTAAGGTCACAGTTTGGATCATTTTTCTGATGAGTAACAAGTAAAAAAACAACAAGAAAAAAGAAGATGAAAGCCGAAAATTACTTTTTTTAAAAAGTTAAAAATATATGTTTAATAAAAAGTACTTAAAAGCATTAACTCACACATTTTGAACTTTGAACATAAAAAAACATGTATTTTCTGATTAAATGTACATGTCTGGAGACAAGTCTGCAAAAACTGAGAGAAAGGAATGCTTAAAATGCTATCCCACCAAATTAAACTGCAATTTTGAAATTAAACTTTCATTATTTTTGGTATTAATTGTTGTATTGAAACTAACTGTGGCAACATTTAAATATATCAAATAAGTATTATTAACTATAGTACATGTCCAGGTGACGCACTGCCATACCCGCGTTTTTTCTGGTTAATTTTGACCCTAACGGCTTGCTCTACATTCCCCTGTCGGCTCTTGCCAGCTGGGTGCAGGAGTGCGACAGCGGCCGCTCTTCACTGGAAGGTCTCCTGAACTCCGACACGGAGATGTGTACCGATGTTTTTAATTCAGCTCTTCAAAATAAATCAATCTCTCGGTATCCGCGTTCTTCACGAAGAGTTCCAGAAAAGTTTTGACGGAAGCTTCTCCCACACTCAGCGAGGCGTCAGAGCAACAGACTTTCTAATGACCTATAAGCATCAAATAACCCCAAAATGAATTCGCCGTGGACAGACAATTGATTGTAATAAAGCGCGCGGGGCGCGAGGTACGCAGCGGCAGCGGGGGTTGCTGGTAGAAGTCGGCTCGTGCGCGTTTGTTTCATGCCTTGTTTCATGCAGACGAAGGACGCGGAGTGGAGTCCAAAAAATGACCGAAATGACAGCAAAGAAACACAATAATTAGATACAAACACTTACTCGCCCTGTGGAGACTAACTCTCTAACTTTTACTCGTTAAAATGGGAGAAAATGTTCGCTAGCAAGCAAGTGTTATTTGCGGACCCTTCAAAATAAAAGTCTATCGCGATAGACTCATTCTTCTATTGAAAAAATGTTCTATCGCGATATCAATAATTATCGTTTTATCGCCCAGCCCTACATTCAAAAATAAGTAATTTAAATAAAATTTCAATTAGCTATTAATGTAATATGCTATATTAGTGATAATTATTGTGGTGACAATACGACTGGCGATACATCCATTCGTAAAAGTAGAGATCAGTATCATCAGCATAATGCCAAAGTTTGATGCTAACGTAGAATGGGATTTGCCATTGGACGACTAATGCTAACGCTCGGTCGACCCAAACATACATTTCTGACTAAATGAACATCTTTAAAAACTCACGACCATTACTTTTGAATGAATGAATGAATGAATGAATGAATGAATGAATGAATGAATGAATGAATGAAAGGGTTTATTTCAAGCAATCAGGTTATAATACATGGAATAACTTCACATAATAAATCACAAATAGATCGCTTGAAAGGGGGTGGAAGGAAGCAAACTTATATAATCCCACCCCGACTCGACCATTTTCTCTACATGAATTATCAATATCCGGTTCAGGACTTAAAATCAAATATCAATATAGTTTCAGGTAATAAAAGATCAATAATATCATTGATGTAATATAATTTCAAAAACATCCTTAGACAAATCATTTATATTAATCATCAACAGTAATCTAAACATTCTCATAAAAAAATAAAAAAAATATCAAGTAGTAATCAACTTCATTTGTTACTGCAGGAAAATATATCAAAAATATTCTTATTAAAAAAGACAATTTGACAATTTTGAGAAAATCATTTTTAAAGTAACCATTTGTGGTCTTTTTTCTTCTTCTTTAATAAGGTGTAATGCTAAAGCGCGATCGCCACCTAGTGGCCAAACAGAAACGCCCTCCAGGAGAAGCAGATCAATTGTTCTCCGTTTAAGAATCCATGTAACGCTGTACATTTCATTATTATTTCACTTAAATTGTGTCCGAATTCCTTAAAAAAAACTAAAACTTAAACAAGTTTTTTGTTTGAAATTGTTCGACCGCAATGCATTGTGGTCTATATTCGCTAATCTAGTGAGCATCGATGCACGCTAGTTTTTCTGGGAAATTTTTTAGTGCGCTCGATGTTGAAATAAATGCATTCGGACAGCACTAAAGTATGGGGACTTCATCAAATGAATATGAATATCCTCAAAACATTTATATAAATTATTTATGAAATTCTAAACAAATTTGCGATCTGTGTTAACTCAAAATTGAATTGAAATCTGAATCGAACATATTTTGGAAATTATTGAAATTTTTGATACCCAGCTCTAGTTTTCACCTTAAACTCCATGGCGGGTGTTGGGGGGCCCGGACTACCGCTTAATATTATACTTAATAAACCCCTGTTGGGACATTAAAATCTGTCCAACGCAAGAGGCTCTCAGCCCGTATCTGTTTGCTCATCTGTTGGACAGGACAAGTTTAAAAAAAAAAAAAAGAAAATCCCACCAATCCTCAATCTACATGGTATTTTACAATATTAATCATGACTGATTTGATTCTTTTTTTGGTAATATTTTAATGGTTCTGTATAGGTCGATTGGAACAACTTGACTCAAACGTATCGATCTGGTTATAAATAAATCGATTAATCGGTTAAACGGATTAGTCGTTACATTCCTAGCTTACAGGTTATCTCAACGGGAGACGAGTATGTTGGGAAAAGTACAATAATCTGTATTTCTGGTTGTACTGATTGAAACTAATATGGACAACAATTGAGAACAAAAGAGGTCGAGTGTTTTTCAAACATATTTATCGCGATTTACGGTGTGTTTTGCATAAGATGATATTTAAAAACACATTTTATTTTTTAAGGATGAGATGATTTCCTTACTCCACAGTTCAGTTCACGTAGTTCGTAACACGTTTCCCGACTCTCATCTCGCCGTGGATTAGGGCTGTGGATCGTTGCTTAGGTGGCGATCCGATACGATTCACGAATCGAGCTCAACGATTCACGAGTTGAACCACGATTCTTACTTTAATATCATGTTTATTGCTATGAGAATATTTACTGGATGGAGGAGAATTGAAATTATTTGTATTAAATCACCAACATTTATTTAGAACAGTAGATCAGAATCAACAAAACTGATTTAAAAAAAACCCAAAAAGATTCAGATAGAAAGAAATTTTGTCATTTTAAACTTTTTTTTTGTCAGCCTTCTGGTTAAGTTCAGCAGTAACATAAACAACATAAAGAGGATAAAAATTACTGCTGTTTTGGATCATTTAACAACAAAACTTAAAAATGTTTTATCCTCAAAGTTCTTCAATATTTTTCAATGTACAGCCCGTGTGAAAAAAGTATTTTTTTCTGCAGCAGAATCATCTGATTCACGTTGATTCCATCCTCCTTTCAGCAGCGTGAGGCTGAGTTTCTTCAGAATAAGATGGAGTTTCGTTAATTGCTTCAACTGTTGAAGAGTTACTATAGCCAAAAGAATGTAAACACTGAGATAAAGCTCAGATGTTAAAGCTAATTCATTTTTTCTAAAGTTATGTCACTGAACAGAACTTCAGTCTCAGTTTTTGAAGGGAAAAATATGTCTCGCTAGTTTTACTTTGAAAACCGGAAGTTTCTCCGCAACTAAAAAGTGTTTACTTTCGGTTACTAACGCGGCTCTTTCGGCTTTGTTTTAGTTCGTAAACTTAAAATAATACATTAATCTGAATTCCAGAAGAAAAATACATCATTGACAGATAATATTCTGATCATATTTTACTACAATTTACTATATTTATAAAGATCGCAAATCAGCGATCTTGGACGTCACGAATATTCGTACTCGGATTTTCGGGAGCAGATCGCGAATACCCGAGTACCCGGATACTCGTTACAGCCCTAATAACGGGCCGTTACAAACGCGCGTGGGTGCGGCGGCGCTCCTCCCAAAGATGACTTTTCACCGTTTTGAAGCTGAAAATTAATTAAATGATTGAGCGTAGATCGGTCTGCAGCTGCAGTAAACCGCAGACCCAAAGGAGTCCAGTTAAAGAGCAGAATCCCATTACAGTCTTGAGTGTTTTAACAAAACAAACAGCACAGCAGAGGATACAAATAGCGTAACGCGGTGCGATTATCATAAAATTACATGACAGACGTGCAATTAATGCTGAAATATTAGAGCCTGTGTGCAGTCTGCTGGCTCTCAAAGCTTATTGACACGATTCATGCAAATGAGGGAATAGATGAATAAATTACATTACAAAAAATAAAAGCATCGTTGTCATTTCAACGCATATGCTTCTTTTATTTTTTGAAACACGAGACGCCATGTTTTTTTATTACACGGCGATTCACTCCCCGGAACAGATAAATGATGGTTTATCTTTCCATGCGCGGGGTCGAGACAGGAGGGCAGCATCGGATTGGCCCTCCAGGAGATAAAACTGAACAGTGGGGGGGGGCCCTTTGACCCTTATTTCCTCTCCGTGTTTAATGATGTGTCTGCGCATGAACCACCTATCACGGAGAGCGCGCACGTCAGGCACGGCCGATATATTTGGCGCCGGAGCCCACGCGCCGCCGTGGTGGCAGACGCATCATGAAGCTGACGGTCTGTTTTTCTACCACTGATTCACTCTGACGTTGTGTCCACATTGGCAGTTTTGTCCTAAGCAGTCTCAGGAGTCTGTGCTGATGGAAATCAGATAAAGCTGCTCGATCACCATTTATGAGGGAAATGTTCGAAGACTTCCTGTATGGAAAACGGTGAATCAGCTCAAAAAGTGTCAAACATATTCTGTGATTTGTCTGTATTTACTTAGTGTTCTATATAGTGAGGCTGTGTTTGTGAGTCTGACGAGACGATGTATATCGTATCGTATAATATAGGTCCCTGAGATCATGTGACTCAGTGTTTTCTTTTAAAAAGCAGCTAAAAACACATCTTTTTAAAATTGCCTTTTTTTATTTTCTGTTTTTTACTCTACTTTTATTCAGTGTTTTACTCATGTTTTACTGTGAAGCACTTTGATTTTGATCTTGAAAGGTGCTATATAAATAAAGATTATTATTATATATCGCGATAAACGCCACAATACTGTAACAGAGACAATATATGACATTTTTTTAAAGAATATAAAAACTTTATCTAAACATTAATATACCTTTCACATGAACAAAAGTGTGTAAAATGTATTTTATTTTACTATCAGAACTGTAAAGTCTCACTTCAAACATCTTTTTGGTCTTTTTATTATCAAGGTTCCCGCTGGGTCTTAAAAAGTCTAAAAAGTCTTGAATTTGAAAATTTGAAAATAAGGCCTAAAAAAGTATTAAATTGTGATGAATTGGTCCATTCAAAACTTTTTTTGTTTGAAAATTTTATGTTTTTAACCATGATTTTGTGAGGACCAAAATGTGAGAAATCAAGTAATTATGTACAGTATGTAGTCTAGAAATTGTAATTCAATTAATGTAAATTGAACCATCATTCGTTACGTTACTCCTTTAGTGACAACTTATTGTTCTGAAATTCAAGGATTTTGTTTTTTTCTTCGCCCACAGGCCTAAGAAATAGTTGAGAAATTGGTCTTAATTTTTCATAAGGTCTTTAAAAGTCTTAAATTTAATTAGAGGAAACGTGTAGGAACCCTGTGTTATGTCTTTAGTCAAAACGTATTGTTTTCTATAGTTTCTGCAGAGCAGCAGAAGTTATTTAGAAGTTTGCCTTTGAGTTGTGGGCGGGACTGTAAGCCTGCACTCACTTCCCATCATTCCTTTTTTCACACTCCATACCGTCGGGGTCTAAAAATAGTATCATTTTCAATACAATCATTACAGGTCTATGAAAGACATGATTTAAAAAAAAAAAAATTAATAAGATGAATTTAATACCTAAATCTGACTGTACGTTCAGTGGAACTGATTTTGGTTTATATCTTCACTTCTAAAAAAATTAATCGATATTGTTAAAAACGGCTGAGATAGTGTCAGATAATTACTGTAAATTACTTGTTAATCTGCTTTTTACTCTTCCAATATATTTGTTGCATTACCTTAAAACCAAAATGGTTAATCCAACCATTTTAGGTTGCTTTTTGTTTTAATAATTGGGAGGTTAAAGTGAGATAAAGAGAGCGTAGTTGTACAAAAATGGCAGTCATTGGGTGGTCTCAGGCAGACGTACACATTTTCACACTTTTTCTGTCATGTTTAAACAAAGTTTTTAGGAAAAAAAGCCCAGTTTTATACAAGGAATTCAGAGATTTATGGGGATTTTGTCAAACTGAAGACACTGCACGGAGGAGATTCAATGACAATCATTTACAACCAATCAAGACGCAGAAAATTAAATGTTTTTGAAAAATCGTGCAAACTTGCATTGAATAAAAACATTCACAGATGCTTTGAGGTTTGATGTTTCTGATGCTACAAGGTTAGTATGTTTTAGTGTCATTTGGGTCCAATATACTAAAGTATTGCCAATAATTTCCAGAATCTATTTAATTCAAATTTTTTTTCGATTCTTTCGATCCTCTCAATTCATGACACATTTGTTAAAAAACCATTAATAATCTATATATGTTAAATAAATGTTAATAATGTCTATTTTTGGCACGAACAAAAGCAAAAAATATATAAAATATAAAAACTAGCATCTCTCAAAAAGGTATTTTTTTACGTTTTTAACTTTAGTAGCAAAAAAGCTAGCTTGTTGCTTAATTACTAGCTGAACTTCAAATTAGCATAACATTTATCTGTAAATGAAATCAACCAAAAATTTTAGCATGTTGCTGAAATAAAAGCTAAACTCAAAATTAGCTTAAAACCCCCAGTAAATAAAAAAATTTTAGCATATTGCTAAAATATTAGCTCAACTCCAAATTAGCATAAAAAACTAATTAAAGGCCAAGTCTGCCAAAAAGCTAGCTTGTTGCTTAATTACTAGCTGAACTCTAAAATAGCCTAAAGTTTCTCAGAAAACTAACTTGGTCAAAAACGTTAGCATGTTGCTAAAATAGAAGCTAAATTACATTATAAAAAACAAATTTCAGTAGATAACAAATTAGCTGAAAACATTAGCATTTTACTAAAACATTAGCTAAACTCCAAATTAGCATAAAATTTCTCAGAAAACTTGGCCAAAAAACGTTAGCATGTTGCTAAAATAATGGCTAATCTCCAATTTTTTTGAAATTATTTTATTTTTCCTCAGCCAGAGAGCCACCATAGAGACCCCTGGTTTAGGCTAAAAAACTCCAACGTGAACGGATGCTACATGACGCAACAATTGGAAAAAAACATTTTTTTTTGTTTTGCTAGCAAAAAACTGGAATTGCATCTTTTTCGAGTTGATGTTGTTGCACAAAAACACTTATTAGAAATGTGGATGTTGATGGATGCTATCCACTAACAGTAGTTATTATGGGATCATTTGTGTATTGATGAAAGATTTTGGCCGCACAAAAAGCTTCAGCGAGTGAATAAAATGGATTATTTATTCTCTTTTTTTGTTTCCCGCCCGCCCGCCCCTCCTCCGTCAGTCTGTGTTTCGCAGCTCTCCTCTGCTGGGCTGCTTCCTGTTCGGCCTACCGCTGGGTGTAATTAGCCTGATGTGCTACGGCATCTGCACGGCGGAGTCGGATGACGGTTCGGATGACATAGACGCGCTCAAGAGGGAGGGCCTCACTGATGAGGAGGAGGAAGAGGAGGAGGAGAGGCAGCGCGCCGCTGAGCTGGAGGCCCCCGAAGAAGAAGACGAAGAGGAGGAGGAGGAGGAGGAGGAGGAGGAGATGGAGGAGGAAGGAGAGAAAGACCCCGAAGAGAAAAAAACTGATTAACACAGGCGTGCCTGCCGGATGTAAGATGATGGGCCTAGTCAAACGCAGTGACATGAAACTCAAAGACATTCCTGTGTTGTACTCCTCTTTGTTTTTCATCTCATTTCCCGGGAAAGCCCCCGGACCGTTCTTCCATCTCGGAGTTTTCGGGGGTCGGCTGCTCGGCAAAGTGTCTGAATTAAAAAAAGCTTTTCCATAGAGGAGTGTAAGCGGCGTTTCGGCAGATAAAAGGACGGCTACCAACCCCAGATAGCGGCGTATTTATTAGGATTCAGCTGCTGTCTGTGATGTTACACTCTCATCTGCTACATTACTGTTGTGAAACCACTTCCAAGTAGACCCCCCCCTCTGCTTTATCTTCCTCTGTCATATCACAGCCTATTCTCTTTATGTCGCACAAAGGTGGAAACAACTCCATTTTGCCTTGACTATTGAAAATTGCTCTTTTTTTTTGCTTTTTTTAACCCCAAAACTGTAGATATTGTTGCTTGTGTGCGGAGTGCTAAAGGAAGTGCCCAAAAGGAACTCCTGCCATAAAGCAGGGGTCCCCAAACTTGTTCTCCTGAGGGCCACATAACTGTTTTTTCTCTTTTCTCTGATAGTCTTAACGTTTATGGTTTTCCATAAACCCACACATAGCCAAATTTTAAATAATTCATTTCTGTTATCTTCACAGAAAAAAATAATACTAAAACATTTAAGAAAAACTATCTTTATAGCATTACCTGCAATAACGCTAGTGTAAATGCTGTCAGCTGAATTTGGCTTAAATTGATAGCTAAAAACTCTGAAGATGATAATGGAAAAAGTTTAAGCTGATAGCTTGCTAAAATATTATTGAAATGCCAAATTAGCTTAAAAAACTAAAGTTAAACTTCAAAATAGCCTAAAAAACTGAAAAAAGCCTAAATTATCCAAAACAGCTAACATGTAGCTGAACTATTAGCTAAATGACAAATTAATATTCCTTTAAAAAAAAAAAAAAAAAAAAAAAAAAAAAAAACTAAAACACTCTTTGCAAAAAAAAAAAAGAAAATATAAAAAAAAAAAAAAATCTAAAAAATAAATTAGCTAAACACAGCTAGCATGTAGTTAAAACTCTTATTGACAATTTAAAATTAAAAAATGCTAAATATCACCTTTAAAACAGCTCAATATAATGAAATTTATTAAAACTCCAAATAAAAAAAAAAACCTAAAAATTAATCCCCAACCAAAACAGCTAGCATGTAGCTGACATATGAAATAAATCAGGTTAGTTAGAAATTGAAAAAACAAATTAACCCTAAAACCTTTTAAAAATGTCTAATTAAATTAACCAAACAGTTAGCATAAATCAACTTGAAAACATTAGCTAAACTGAAAATTAGCCCTTTTAAAACTTGAAAAAAAAAAAAAAAAAGCCTAAATTATCGAAAATAGCTAACGTGTAGCTGAAATATTAAC
This sequence comes from Oryzias javanicus, assembly GCA_003999625.1. NCBI lineage: Eukaryota > Metazoa > Chordata > Actinopteri > Beloniformes > Adrianichthyidae > Oryzias > Oryzias javanicus. Next base: position 5,624,825 of record CM012456.1, on the reverse strand, counting down.
TAAATGACAAATTAACTCAAAAACTAGAAAAATGTTTAATTTAGCCAAAACAGTTAGCATAAAGCTGAAATATTAGCTAAAATTCAAATTAGTGAAAAAACCAAGGGAAAAAAATCTAAATTAGCTAAAACGGCTAGCATGTAGCTGAAATATTAGCTGAATGACAAATTAACCTTGAAAAAATTGGAAAAATATCTTATTTCACCAAAACAGCTAACATAAAACTGAAATATCAACGAAACTCCAAATATTCCTTAAAAAACTGAAAAAATCCTAAATCAACCAAAACAGCTAGCATGTAGCTGTCATATTAGCTAAACTCCAGATTAGTTATAAAAACTGAAAAAAACCTTAATTATTCAAAACAGCTAACATGTAGATGAAATGTTAACTAAATAACAAATTAACCTAAAAAACTTTAAAAATGTCTAATTTAGCCAAAACAGCTAGCATAAATCTAAAATATTAGCTAAACTTCAAATTAGCCTTAAAAACTGAAAAAAAGCCAAAATTATCGAAAATAGCTAACGTGTAGCTGAAATATTAACTAAATGACAAATTAACTCAAAAACTAGAAAAATGTTTGATTTAGCCAAAACAGTTAGCATAAAGCTGAAATATTAGCTAAAATTCAAATTAGTGAAAAAAACGGAAAAAAATCTAAATTAGCTAAAACGGCTAGCATGTAGCTCAAATATTAGCTGAATGACAAATTAACCTTGAAAAAATTGGAAAAATATCTTATTTCACCAAAACAGCTAACATAAAACTGAAATATCAGCGAAACAGTTAGCATAAATCTGAAATATTAGCTAAACTTGAAATTAGCCTTAAAAACTGAAAAAAAGCCTGTGGCTAAAATATTAGCTAAAGCCCAAAATAGCCTAGAAATCCTTAGTAACTGGCATAAAAGGTAGCATAAAAAAGATCTGAAGATCTACGGACGTCCAAAAAACATTCGGAAGAAAAATAACGATAAAAAAATTAAGAAAAAGTGAATCGCACTATTCGATCAGTAAATACTTTATTCTCTCACATCATATTCAGACTGCAGAATGTAATTCTATTTGATTGGCCCAAAAAAAAAAAAAAACGATGGCGTATGGGGGGCCGGATCCGGCCCGCGGGCCGTAGTTTGGGGACTCCTGCCATAAAGTGAAATGTGCTTTTCCTTATTGCCTGAGAGCGTCTCCTCTAGTTCTTCATGGGGTTGCAAAGTGCCGAGACGGTCATTCATTTCAACTCCTTTTTCTTCTCCGATAGCATCGAAAGGACGATCAAATCAGACGATCTGAAACGGAAACTTTCCCCCAAAAATACAACCAGTTCAAGCCGTGACCGGTGGCGTTCTTCAGATAGTTCTTCCATCCCTGGTCACTGCATTGAATTCTCCTGGTTACGACTTCTTGTTCAAACTATCCTGAGACTAAAGCTTACGAAGGAGCAGAACCCGGGGAGGTTTTGTGTCCTCCTACCCCCCCTCCACGAGGACAATCTGTTCTAAGCACAGTACGGTTTAACTTTTGGAGTCTGTACCAGAAATCCAGAAACACGACCAGAGAAGCACAGGTGTTTCCAGCAGGTCACCGCCCTCGTCTCGCCTTCTGGTCCGTGTGGTTCCACCCTCTGCTCCTCTTTAGGTTTTACTCCAGATTATCATACTTTGTTACAGGTTTGAAAAAGTTGAAATAAAGACTGTCCTCTTTTTTTTTTGGACTCATTTTTCCTTTTTTCTGAGTGAAATGCTTTAAACTTTTAAATTTATTTAAATTTTTTTGAATTTATAACTTTAAGTTGTAGGTTTTTCTATACGTAGGCTGGACAAAAACATTTGTTTTGTGGAAACTATATATATACAATATATATATATATATTATATATATTATATATATATATATATATAATTTTTCCGATTAGTCGACTAATCGGGTCATGCGCAAACTGGATGTAAGACGGTGAAGTTGATTACCAGCTGAAATATTAATTAAATGCCAAATTAGCCTAAAAAAAAAAGAGCAAAGTTAACCAAAATAGCTAGCATACTGCTGAAATATTAGCTAAACTCAAAATTAGCCTAAAAAACCAGAAAATCCTAAATTAACCAAAATAGCTATGTCGCTGAAATATTAGTTAAACTTAAAAATAGCTTAAAAACTAAAAAGAAACCTTAAGTTAGCCAAAACAGCTAGCATGTAGATTAAATATAGCGAAAACTCCATAAAAGGCCAAAGAAACTTACTAAAATTCCAAAATAGTCCAAAAAGCTAACAGAATGCTATTATAACTTTTAACTTTACTACACTCTGACTTCATACAATATAAAGCAACGATTAATCGACTATTAAATTAGTTGTCGATTATTTTAATAGTCGATTAGTCGACTAATCGTGGCGCTAATATATTATATATATATATATATAATAAATAAAAAAATCTGGACCGATTTTCAATCTGAAATCACCCAAGTGGACCCTTGTCCCGGACCAGGGACCACTCTCTAACCCAGTGTTCCTCATTCCAGGTCCTCGAGAGCCGCCATCCTGTCTGTTTTCCAGCTCTTTGTGTACTGCTTGCTGCTGATTACCTGGACCAGGTGTGTTCATTCAATCAGAATGTAGAGACATCTGAATGAACTAATCAGCAGCTAGCAGGGCTTGGAGATCTGGAAAACAGGCAGGGTGGCGGCTCTCGAGGACCTGGAATGAGGAACACTGTAATCCATCTTTTAAGGGGGTCTTGGTTGGTTTCCAATTGGACTCTGAGTTTCCTCAGTCTGAATATGCTCCATACTCGGAGTGGAACAACTGAACCAAAACGGCCACTGTAGCTTTTTGGAATGAAGCAAATTATGAGTCACTGAAAATCACAGATTAGCGATGAGACACAATAACTCTTTGAATGTGGTCGGATGAATAGAGGCTCCTTAAAACAACTTTTAACGAGACGCACACATCTCTTCTTATACCGTTTTCCTGATAATCTATATACCATAAACACTTCTCAGCGTACCTTTTCAGTCGTCGCCTCAATAACCGTCCTCCAGCATTCTTCCGCCCTCCCAAAGTAGCAAGTAAATACTGTTTTTACCTGATGTTAAAATCACTATGAATCCCGGACAAGCCCCCAACTTGTATTGCACCTCTGACTGGTGTCTTGTAGAAGGTTGTAACATAAAGGTTAAAAAAAAAAAATTTAATATCCCAACGACTCAAAAACTCACAAACAACCCCAGACTGAAAATAAGATGGGATTTTATTTACAGAAAAATTTAAAATCTCAAAACAAAGATGGGAGGTAAAAAAGAATCACCAAAAACTTCCCACCGCAGCTGAAAAACACTCCAAGAGCCGTAACAACACAGACAATCAAAATTTTAAATATCCTGACAAGGATTGCAAAGCGCAAAAGTGACATTATTCTTCCTCTCAATGCTTTGCCCCGCCTTCGTATTTTCTGGCCAATGAGCGAAGAGATCTCATACAGACCAAACTCGAGGTCAGGACTCGATCCGGATCAAGTTAAGATGACTAGATCCATTTTAACAGATTTTTTTACAGTCCGATTTGTCTCTGTGTGTTACCTTGTTCCAACAGGTGACCTGTTCAGGTTGTTACAGGTAGGATAGGCTCCAGCAGCTTTACTTAAAAGGGAGTTTAGGTTTGGAAACCAGTTAGAAGTTTAATCTCAGCTTTTACAAAATGTTAAATTAATTTTTTTTAAATAAATGCAGAAAAAAAAACATTGAGAAATTTTTAAAATGTAATTAATAATGTTAGATATTTTTCAATAGAACTTTAGTTTTATTCCTGATCGAATCTGAAAAGGCAAAAATGGGGAGAGTTTTTAAATCGTAAGGCTCTTTTTTTTTTTTTTTTTAATCTTCATAGTTTCAAGGTGGTTTTTGTAAAGCAAAATTGTAATCTTTGATTTTTATATTTACCTTTAAATTCAGCTTAAAAGTACTGATGTATTCTTGTTGAAAGGACCGCGCTCTGACGCACCGACCTGACCTCCCTGACCTCCCCGACCTGCAGAAAGTCATCCGGACGGATGTGCAGGAGCAGGTGGCGATCTGAGATCATTTTCTTTTTGGTAACACCTTCAAATGAGGAGTGAAAACCAAGTGATGAAAATGGAGGCGATAAAAGAGCCTGGGAGTTGATAAATGCTGCAGTAAAAGTGGAAGGGAATTTGAAAAATGGGGTGATAAATTATCAAGTGAATGAACTCATTTGTATGAAATAATAACCTCCTTAGGTGTTATGCTAAAAAAAAAAAAAAATGAAGAGCTGCCAAAAACAGATTTGCCTGTATGATTCCGGCGGGGGGGGTGTTGGAGCGGTTCGCTCGGCTTCAGCCAGAATAAATCAAAGGTTTTAAGAACCCATAGTGACATCAGTGTAACAGGAAACATCAGAAATGTGTTCTGTGGTCCACCTGGTCTGTGCTGGATCCCACATGACTTTATTCTTAGAGAAGAAAATGGGTCTTGGTTAAAAAGGATATTTTGTATCGTCTAATTAAGGGCTGGACAATTAATCGATTTTATTGATTGATTCAAATTTGCAGTTTAACAAGAATAAAAATCAACTCCCAAAGAAGATTCCTAAAAAACAAAAAAAAAAGTAAAATATATTCCATTACTTGTAATTTTTGTTTATTAAAAAAAAGGGAGGAAGAAAAAATCGATAAAAATCAAATATTGACTTTAGTGTGAAAAAAACCCGATTAAAATCAGATATCGAATTTGATGTGAATTTTTTAAATTAAAATATGATATCAAACTTGGTGTGAAAAAAATGGATTAAAATCAGATATCAAATGTGGTGTGAAAAAACATTAAAATCAGAAAACAAATTTGGTGTGGGAAAAAATTCGATTAAAATCGGATATCGAATGTTGTGTGAAAAAAAAAATTAAAATCAGATATCGAATTTTATGTGATTTTTTTTTATTAAAATGGGATTTCAAATTTGGTGTGAAAAAAATCGATTAAAATCAGATATCGAATGTGTTGTGAAAAAAAACCCATTAAAATCGGATATCGAGTTTGGTGTGATGAAAAAAGATAAAAGTTGGAAAATAAATTTGTTGTTAAAGAAAAAAGATTAAAATAAAATTATGGAAATTGATGAAAATATGTTTTTTAATTAAAATCGTATTTTGAATTATGTGTGAAAAAAAAAATTGAGACCGGATAACAAATTTGGTGAGGAAAAAAAATCGCTGAAAATCGGATATCGAATGTGGAGTGAAAAAAACTCTTTCCCAGCCCTGGACTGTCGTGTGATTTGATTAAATTTTCTTTATTTCCAAACACAAAATAATATAATTATTGGGATAAACATGATAAACAGTAGAAAAATAATTTTATTTACTTTGACAGAAATGTAAATATTTTTAACCAAACCTTCAACATAAGAACTAATATCTATTTTAAGTAGTTTATTTTTCCTAAAAGCCTTTAATCAACAGTTTCTTCTTCATCAGGAAGGTTTAATTTTTGAAAATGCAAGCATTACTTTATTGAACTGCAAATGTAAGAGAACTTTCTGCTTTATTCTGTTAATTTTTTAATTTTAATCAAATTGTTTGAATCCGCAAACAAAATTCTGTTTGGTACTCTAAAAAATGAAACATTGGATCAAACAAAAACTAACTGTAATTGTTACATTTAAAATAATTCGTTTTTATCTAATTAAATTTTAAGACAACCTTAAATGTAACAAATTACAGAGTTTTTGTTATTTGATCCAATGTTTCTTCGTTTTCCTGCATGATTTTGCCGCCAGACAAGCGCTATCCACCCATAAGGGCAGTTGTGGTTCTAAACAAAACAAATTCATAAAACACAAAAGACTAAACAAAAATACCCAGTGCAGTTTAAAACAGACTGAAAGAGTCATAAATCTATAAATATAAACCATAAAAGTAATAGATTACTTTAATAGGTTAATTAGACGAATGATGCAAATAAAGCCAACGAGATGAGTCTCCACAGGTGATCTTTAAGTCCGGTATTCCACAGATGAAGACCGTTGTGATGAATTTGGTGAATTTAGAAAAAGCATGTGACGAAGTAAAAAAAGAAACGATAATATCGTCAGAAAAATGAGGTTAGAAGACAACATCTAGACCTCATTACAGGAGGAGGCCAAAAGAGAAAGAGAGAGTCTACACATGTATAATTCAAAGTCACTATTGATGTCAGAAAATCTAACTTCTCTGTAATTACTAGATAATCCACTGTACCAAATGTAATTGTATGAATCCTCTGATCTGTCTCCTTTTTTTTAGTTAATTCCTCGTCTGTCTTCCATCTGTTTCAGTTATCATCATAATTCTAGGTGGAGGTGTCCACTCAATTATGGCGGATATAATCATATTTTTGGAAAAAGTCGGTTCCACCACCGGCTTGATTCGAAACTCATTTATTTCTTTTCTTTAGGGAACGACGGCAATTACAAATGAAAATCGGAGACGTGACTTAACATAATGAAAAACCACACCGTTCCCCCCCCCCCCCCGTCCCCCCCCAACCTGATCTTCTTCAAAACTTCGCAGAATGTTTATTTTCTGGCGGGTGTCATTCCGGGGATCAATTGCCACAAAGGGGGTAGATAATGTATTACTACCTCTGAATCGGTGTCGTGGAGTGGAGCGGGTGCAAAAAGTAATTCATCGCTCAATTACCCCGCCACATATTCGGAGAATGAGCTTCATCTTGAGGCAAATGAAAGGGGCCTGCTGCCTCTTTTCTGTAGAACGCTCTTTTGCACCAGACAAGGGCAATTACTCTCTGCTGCTCGCTTTGACGTCGATCTTGGGCTGAAACGGCGAGTTAAGGATGAAGTGGTTATCTGCTAATTTCTGAGTCCCATAGGAGATGTTTGCGTGTTTATTTTTGAAAGAAGGGTCAAAAAACGCTTGTGGGCGGCGACCTGAATGTAAGTTTTTCAGCAAATTCATCGTCAACAGATATTTTTAATAGGAAGGCGACACTCTCTTTTTGAAACATTAGTCGCTGAAATTTTAAGAAAAATATCACAACCTAACTATTTTTTTTTTTTTACATCCATCGGTGTGGGGGTGAGCCAAAATATCGATACTGCGATATATCGCGATATTTTGTCCCCTGATCGATTCTCGATGGGTTCTTCTCACCAAGTATTGATCTTATATTTTTATTTGAAGAGGATGTTGCTCTGAGCGTTTGAATCAGCTGGGCGCTCTTCGTCGGACATTTTATGGCGACGCACGCAGTTCATTCCGGAGAAAGTACCGGCGAGATACCGGCTCGGTAGCGCGAGTGTAAATCATGTCTACCTGTGTGCAGGTATCATCCATCTGTAGAAGAATCAGCTGGTAAGAAGTGAGTTTGTCTGAGCGGTAGAATGGTCGCTTATTTCCTGTTTGATCGGTGCGCTGTGGGAACGTAGTTGGTGGTGTGTACTTCAGGTACCAGTCGGAATTTTCGATTTCATGCACTTTGGTGTTTAACCTGCTGGTGTAACTTTGGTAAATTTATGGTGTGAATGTCATTAATTTTTGCTAATGTTAACTTAAAGTAATTCTTGATGCAAAAATTCAGGATTTGATCTATGAACTTACATAAAAATGTAATTAAAATGAAGTACATGAATTTACTGTAAAATAGGGAGGGTGTTAGTTAATTGAATTGAATTATATAAATTATCATTGATTAAAGTCTTTTATTACTAATCTGTAAATATTTTTTGCCATTATTATTATTATTTTGGGGTTTTTACCAACTGACTTACCAAATGGAAAATAAATAAAGATTGGATAAATAATGTCAAGTGTCAATCTGAATAAATCAGCCTTTAATTTTGAATGCTCAGCCCTTTTTCAAATGTGGGGAAAGTGCACAAAAAATTAGGAAACACTTGAAAGAGGCTGTAAAACAATATATTCCTCATCTTTTGGTCTGACGTATCTTTGGAGGTAGACAGCTGTCACCACTTAAATTAATTTGATTTTTGTTGTGTTGCTGACAACAAATCTGCACTAAATAGTGTTACTGCTGGTCATGTTTACTATTGTTAACACTGAATTTTACAGAGAATTCCAATTCAGTTGGTGTCAATGCTTGTCAAAGACAGAGTATCACTGATTTTAGCAATGTTGCTCAAAAGTGCCTATAATTTGGGCACAAGTTGTTTATTATGATTGTGTTTAATAAAAAAAAAAAATCTTCTATTTAATGTGAGTTATTAGAGATGATTTTTTTTTACCAATTATTGCAATATCGCGATATTATCGATATCGTTATCCATGTATCGTATCGTGAGGTACCCAGTGATTCCCAGCCCTAATTCGTGGTACTGATTAGACACATCTGGAGGTTGTGCAGTGGCAGTCCAGTGGCAGGCAGGTGGCAGGAAGGTAGCAGCCCAATAATTAACTGTTAGAAGGCTGCCAAGGTCACCTGACTGCCACCCTCCAGCCACCTGCCTGCCACTGTGCTGCCACCGTCCGATAGTTAGATATTGACGGTAAAGAAAACCTGTTGAAATGGGGCGGGGCATGACCAGACGTCAATCTGGCGATCCCAGCTATAGTGTGACTTATCGTGGCGTTGATGCTCAGAAGAAGACAGAACATTGAGCTTTCTTTGGAGAAATGTGTAAATTGACGATATTATAACGTGTTCTCAGAATCTGAGTTATTTTTACCCCTGGGCTAGTGATTGGCTGGTGGCCACTGGCGACTGATATGGACGGAGAAATTTACAGATCATCCAGTAAGAACTGATTATTTGGGCTGGGTGTTGGTTATAATTTGCAGAAACGATTTGATTTGATTCCCGATAGTCTGAATTGATTCCATTCATTTTTTAAAATATTTTTTATGCAAAGTAGAGTCTAAAGACGGGGATGAGCAGTTCTATTTAGTCTATAGCTATTGTTTATATTTTACAACAGACCTTCTGTAAAATTGAAGGTCATTCTTTTGAGGTATTGGGTTATATAAATAAAAATGAATTGAATTAAATCCCCCGATATAATCTGGTCCAGAAACCGCTCTCGTACCCACCTTTCCAATCGGCCTGAGCTATGGTCTGCTTTGAGTCTGAATAGGCACCGCGCTCCAAGTGGAACAACAAAACAGCCACCGTAGCTAAGCATTATGGGATGTAAACAGAGCAGGACTGAAGCCAGTAACTCATTGAAATGTGGGTGGACGAATGTAGGGCGACGTTAATGCTGTCACAAAATCACAATTAATCCCGGACAAGCCCCCAATTTATATTACACTCCTGTTTAAGGGCTTTTATAAGGATCTAACATTTAAAAAAACCCTAATTAAATACCCCAACGACTGAAAAACTCACAAACTAAACCAGATTGAGGAATATATTTACAGAAAACTACACAAAAACAACCAAAATACCAGAAACAAAGTCTCTAACAACAGAGTAGAGGTCTTCTGATGCCAGTTGGAGTTCTGTTTTGTCTTCGTATAGCGAAGATCCAGATTATTCCATGCGACTCTGATCCAACTTTTCACTAAAAATCAAGAGAGTTTTTTAGCTTTCTTCCTCACCAATGAACACGACGGAGGTTGGACTACACGCAAAAAAACATAACGTGAGAGACGGCTGATGAACCGGGTTTATCACGAAACCCCCCCACCTCAAAGTCAGACGCTTCATGGATGACGGTGTCGACTAAAAGTATATTTATCTGCCACAGCAGCAGGAAAAATACACTCCAACTGTAGAGGAAACGGCAAACCGTTTTTAGGTAAATATCTATTTTTTTTGTGTGTTTCTCCATCATCAATCATTTCTTCTCACCCTGTCCAAGTATTTTTAGTGAAGCGACTTCACCTCACTACTTCAACTCGACATAATAGCTGGCTGTCAGCCTGTCAGCTGATGGAGTTGCTGTTTTCCTCTGAGCCGCCTGACATTTCAGCAAACTTCTTTTTTTTTTTTTTTTGCCCTGTCCGTGATAAAAATTTGACAAAGATGCAAAGATGGCCGCCGGCCATAAAGGCTGTGAAAATCAACCTTCTGCATCAGAAGTCATCAAGCAGACGCACCTCTGCTGTGGGTAGTAATTGTGGGTTGGAAAAAGAACAACGTGTCACTCAAAAAAAAAGAGAATATTTCTCGACAAACACTGGAAACCGAATTGTATAAACTTTCTTTTGACATCTATAAATTGATTTGAAGACATCCACCGCAGGCGTTCCACCGTGAGTGAGTGAGTGTCTGCTGGAGACATTTATTATATGTGACTGCTGCAAAAGTGAAACAATTGTCTAGAAAACAACACGTATGAAGTGAAGACAAGACGTAGAAAAATATGGAATTTAGGGAACTTTTGTTGGTCGGTTGTGACTTTTATTCATGATTTGAAACATTAAAATGATTTCTTCAACAATTTTAGTCACTTAATGCTTTGCTAAATGTTAGATTTGAAGCTGAATTATTCAAATTCATATTTTTGAAAAGGAAGAGTCCTGACCGTCGACTGTAAATGAGAACTGGACATTGATACAGACCGATCGCTGTCGACTGGCTACAAAAGGCGGCGCCTGTATCGCAGTTAATTCGGTACAGCTTTTCTTTTGGGTGATGTCATAGTTGCTCTGTCCAGTTCTTTCTATACAGTCAATGTTTGCAAGTTGCAGAAACGTATTTTTTGGAATGCCTGGGGGAGGGGGTCATTCCATCCAGTTCTCATGTACAGTCCTGATTAAGTCAGGAGTCTCCTTTGCAAATAAAGGCAGGTCCGGTTCTTTTCTATACAGCTAAAATCTAAACTAATGTTTAGTTATTTAAAGGAAAGATTTTTTTGTAAGTGGGAGATAATCTATCAAACCACATTTAGTGAAATAAATTAAAACTAAAGATGCTCTCAACAAGCAGTGAAAAAAATTCAACATTCTGATCTACAAGGAAACTGCTTCCGTTTATTTAAATCAAAGTGAAAAAGAGATAAAGTGACGCAAGATTGTGCGAGTAGATTTAAGGTAATGAAGCACTCAGATATCTGCTTTGAACCTCGTAAACTGACATTAAAATGCAAGATTTTCTTTATACTTTTTCTTCTTTTTTAAGATAAGTGCTTTCTTTTGGGGAATTCTACCCCTAAATGACCAGCTGCTGTGATTTTTCAGAACAGACCACACACTGATCTGTAGGATAAAAGTGACATTTTTCCACATTTCCATTGATCTGAGCCTTAATCCAGTTACTCTCCTGAATTTGTTCTCTTTTGCAGTTTTTCGCACTTTTATAAAAGTTAAGCAAAATTATTATGTTGCACGGCACATCTGTTTTTTTTTTGTTCCCAGCCCCTATTTTCTGTTTTAAAACTGTTAAGCACCAAATGATGCAGTTCCTCAGATCACCACTGGAGGCAGCGATTTAACGTTGAGATTTCTGTGTTGGGAAACATTTACCCCCCCCAAAACTAAAGTGTCAAAAACGTCTGCAAGTTTCTCTTTTTTTTTCCTTTCTTTTATTCATTTGGCTGTTTTGTATGGAGCTAAATCAAAACTATTTTTCAAAAATTATTTGAAACCCAAATACAACAAATTGAAAAAAAAAAAAAAAAAAAAAAAAAGTCAGAAATGTCCAAAACCTTTTGCTATTCTAAAAATAAGCGTAATTATTTTCTACTTCAAATGTTCTGTTTTTTAGGTATAAGAACTCAAAATTTCAGTTTAAAAACTTTTTTATTTAGTTTAATTTTTTTTCACTTTCAAATTTAAAAATTTCAGTTTCAAAACTTGTGCCCAAATTATAGGCACTTTCGAGCAACATTGCTAAAATCAGTGATACTCTGTCTTTGACAAGAATTGACACCAATTGAATTGGAATTCTCTGTCAAATTCAATGTTAACAATAGTAAGCATGATCAGCAGTTGCACTATTTAGTGCAGATTTGTTGTAAGCAACACAACAAAAATTAAATAATTCAAGTGGCGACAGCTGTCAACCTCCAAAGATACGTCAGACCAAAAGATGATGAATATATTGTTTTTCAGTCTCTGTCAAGTGTTTCCTAATTTTTCTTGCACTTTCCCCACATTTGAAAAAGGGCTGAGCATTCAAAATTAAAGACTGATTTATTCAGATTGTCACTTGACATTATTTATCCAATCTTTATTTATTTTCCATTTGATCAGTCAGTTGGTAAAAACCCCAAAACACAAATAATAATGGCAATAAATATTTACAGATTAGTAATAAAAGACTTTAATCAATAATAATTTATATAATTTTAAGAGCTTCAATTAACTAGCAACCTCCCTATTTTACAGGGAACTCATGTACTCATTGGCCTCGTTGTTTCGCGTTGGGCGGGGAAAATGCGTAGGACCAATCAAAATCGATGTGGGTGGGAACTTCAGTCCCGGTGCATTCACTGACTCTGTGAACTGTGATAATTACTAGTGCTGGGTATCGGTTATAATTTCCAGAAATGATTCGATGTTTTCGATTCTTTCAATTCTTCAATTCAATTTTAAGTTTACACATTTAGACACATTTTTTTAGAAATACTTAAAAAAAATATCATGAAATTTGAATGTATGTATATTAATCTGATACATAACTGTTTTAATTACTTTGTTATCAAGCATGTGTCTGATAACAAAATAATTAAAACAGTTAAGAATAATACAGACACTATGAATTTTATCGTATTAATCTGATACAGTTCACATATTGTAAAAGTATTTGTAAAATACTGAGATTGTTCTGCTTCTCCTGGAGGGTGTCTCAGTTTGGCCACTAGGTGGCGATCGCGTTACAGAAGTACACCTCATTCAAGAAGAAGACGACAGTATGAGGAAAAAAAACAAAATTCTAGACCACAAATATTTACTTTTAAAATTATTTCCTAAAAAGAGTTTGGAAAATTAATACCTGTGAATAAATTAACGTTAGCATCAAGCTAACAGACTTTAGCTTTGCGTGCTAAATCAATTTATATCTTTTGTGAATCAATTATTGATCTATTAATCTTAAATCAATTCAAATCGATTAATCATTTTTTTTTTTTTGTTACTCAACTACGGTCAGAAAATGGCTGTTGAAGCTGAAAATAATTTAGTTTGTTGAATAGCAAAAAGTTTTGGACATTTTACTTTTTTTTGACCAAAGACTAATAATTTTTTTTATTTGTTTTATTTTGGTTTCAAATAATATTGGCCCCAATATATCTCCATAGTTTTGATTTTTAGTTGCATACTAATAAAAGGGGTGGACTTAACTATACTCCAGTCAAGATGGCCGCCCCGTCATCACACACAAACGTGACATCCAACCGACAAAAGGAACTATTTCTCGAAGCGTGAAACCCAAACATTTATCAGAGAAATAAAAAAGCAGCGATTAGAGTTTAAATCCCAGACGTCCACCGCGGTTTCGTGGGGAAAAGTTTTTACAGATGCGGTTCATGTGTTCGGGGTTACCGGAGATATTATCTCTAAGACCGAGATGATATTTTCGGATATGGTTGAGGCTTTTACGGATCTCCAAACTATAATCGCAGATAAAAGGGTTTAGAAAAATATGAAGTGTCTGAGAATGCGGCTCCGTGTGGAGCGGGCAACAATCTTTTTCTATTTTCCAGACCTCCTATCTGTTGTCAGCATCTCTCTATAATCCTCGGTGTGCCGCGGTTATCTCTCTGGTTGTGTGTGTGCGGTGGGGGGAGGGGCTCATCAAATGTCACTGCATCTTGTTTTAGACTTTTTTCCGCATCTGATTAAAATGCAAAGCAGCAAACTATAGACTCCTGTTCAAAAACACCCTCAAGATTACCAGTAACATTTGCACAATAAAAGACATTTAGCCTATAATTAAACAGATATATTTGATATTAGCGTTTTTTACTACCCGTTAGAAGCGCATGAAAGCCTCTTTTGAGAGTTCTGCTCAGCTAAAAATATATCTGTCGAACCCTTTTAAGTTTTTTTAGAAGCTTTAATGTAATGCGTGGCGTTTTATAGAAAAAACTTCAGAGAATATTCATGTATCCACCAACTTTTCAATCAAGGAGGAACCGAAGGCGTTTGGTTAAAGACTGGCAGACACTTGAACGTTTATTGGTTAAACTGAATTTTATGTCTGGGAAATTGCTCCATAAAGGTGTCGGATCAAACGGAAATCTTAACTGTCTTAACGAATGGATACAGGCTTTAAATTAGCCTAGCGTCTGGTTCACATCGAGCGCGGAAGCCTTCTGCTTATGTTTGTCTCAGTGTTATGTTCAGCTCTACAGTCTGTTTAAAAACTAAAATATGTTTTTTTTCTTGTAAATTTACGACTTTTAATCTCATAAATTTGTGAGTTTTAATCTCACAAATTTACAACTTCATTATCTTGTAAATTTAGAGCCTAAAGTTCAGCGAATTTATGCCGTGAGCTGAAATAGACCGACCAAACTGTGAAAAGCGTCTTGGATTTCATCAGATAAACTGAATTTTTAATATATTTCAAATGTTTGGACAGTTTATTAAAGTTTTATTAATTGATGGCGGCTTTCAGGATCTCTGCAGATCCCACTGATGAAGCGTTGTCCACTTCCAGTCATTTCTTCCTCTACAACAGACCAGATCTCCTCCAGTTTTTGGAATTTTCAATGTTCTTGTGCTAACGTAGCAGATGAACTATTGTCATTTCTCAATGTTGTTTTGTGTTCAGACGCGACGTTTCTTTTGGAGAAGGAGGCGTCCGGAGCTCTGTTTACATTCTCGTTTGGTTTCTGCGCATGACAGAGACATGATGTAGGGTGGTGAAAGGGCTTCTGGGAAATGAAAGGTATAATAAAGTGACGGTCCTGATGAACATGGATCTCTGAGCTCATTGATTTACATATGAAACTCCGCACTACTGACACCGAACCCAGAAATAATTTGATTTTGAATCTCCAAAAGGTTCAGAATTTCTTTATTTTAACACCGATCTGGATATAAATCTTCACCAGATCCTCCACGTCTTTCATCTTCAAGCACGGCTCTGATAAACAGACAACTTTGGTTCTTTTCTCATAAATTTACGACTTTAAATCTTGTAAATTAAAACTTTAAATCTTGCATATTTATGACTTTTAATCTTGTATATTTACAAGTTTTTTCTCGTAAATTTACAACTTTAAATCTTGCATATTTATGAGTTTTAATCTCGTACATTTGCAAATTTTTTCTCGTAAATTTACAAATTTAAATCCCGTAGATTTACAAGTTTTTTTCCCTATATTTACTAGTTTAAAAGTCGTAAATTTAGCCTATAACTTTTAAAGTCATAAATATACGACTTTATTCTCATAATTTAGCAGTTACGACTTTTTTGTAAAAATTTACGAGATTTAAAGTCGTAATTTTAAAATTATCTTTTTCTTTACAAAGTGGACTCAATACTCTGTCGTAAATTGTAGCTGGTGCTAAAGGTGTCTTTATTTATTTTCCCTTAAATTCAAGATGGGGACCTCTACCTGAGGTTAAAGATCAAAAAAACTTTTGTGATGGTTGTAGAGTTAACCTGGCAGCACGCGTGTAAAACATTCCACAAAAGTGTCGGATCAAACTAAAATCTTAACTGTCTTAACGAATGCATACAGACTTTATATTAGCCTAGTGTCTGGTTCACATCGAGCGCAGAAGCCTTCTGCTTATGTTTGTCTCAGTGTTATGTTCAGCTCTACAGTCTGTTTAAAAACTAAAATATGATTGAATTTATCAATCGCGTTTTTTTATGTGAAAAATTGGTTATATTTAGAGAATTGACCTGACGTTCTCGTGTGTCTTGGCGTAACTTCCTGCCAGAATTGCCCAAACGATCGGTGCACAGCGGGACTCACGGAGCGCCAAGTGCTTGAAAAGCGGCACGGAATCACCTGTGCCGGTCCCGTGGATAGGCGATCTAGGCAGCTGGCAAGAGCGCCATCTATTGGAGGGGGTGCCAAATTGCAATGATATATATATTTTTTACAACTTAACAAACCACTTTGGTGTAAAAATTTGAAAAAATGTAATAATTTAAACCATGAATAAAATAGCTAAAAAATTTTGACATAATTAATAATTTTACCTGATGCACCCCCTGTTAATTCTGGGGGGGTCTGTTAAAACTTTAAGGATGAATAAGCAGCAAAACAACAAATGGTTGTGAATGTGTGTGTGGATGGGTCTGTGACTGTAAAACACTTTGGTAGCAGGAAAGCTCCATTTACCATTTTCGTGTTAGCCCCGGCCCAATGCGCTACAACGGCGCCAAAAGTTTTGAAACTGAAATGTTCAGATTTTAATTTTTTTTATAGTATTGAAATTAAAATTTTGAGTTTTTACACACCTAAAAAAAACCCCTATTTTTTTACCTTAAAGCAACAGCAAAAAACGGCAGGAATCGAACCTGCAAACGTCCGATCAGATAGACTCCGCCTCAGCTGCCCCACTGAGTGTTTAACTAACTCTACACATTTTTTAACCCTTTTTTCTTCTCATTTGAACATGTTTAAAGCTGAAACTGCTTTCCATAAACACATGTGTTCTCCGTCTGCGATAAGTTGTTTTGCATTGCTGATTAAATCTACGAGAGAATTTTCAAAGTGTCTTGGAAATTACACTAATTTTCTGTATTTTCTGGGTGGCAGCAGCTCATTCTTTCACTGCTGGAGTTCTGATTAAAACGCAAAAAAGTTGAAATATTTAGAAAAAATGCACGGATTCTTAATCTTTCTAAAGTGATTCTCTCAGAAATCAAAGTTTTTTTTTTCATTTGAACTGTTACTACATATAAAGGGGAAGAATATAAACTATGTGTGTAATTTTATAGTCCAAAAGGAACATTATTTTTTTAGACTAATGAGGGACAAATCATCAAACCTCCTCTGTCAAGCATGGTGGTGGAGGGACAATGATCGGGGCTGCTTTAGTGGCCTCAGAATCTGTTCACGAAACCATGAATGTTGGTAAACATAAGGTGATAAATCCGGTTAAAAAGTGGAATTTGTATTATAATTCACTGGAAAACATTTTTAGACATCAAAGACTATAAAAAAAATTGGATCTTTAATGATTTTTGTGGCTTTTTGTTCAAGTCTTTCAAGTTTTGTCGTTATTCTGTGAGGAAAACGTGGAGTAAATGTCAAAGGAGGACGTGATGAGACTGAGATTAGAAAATCTCTCATTAGTTAAGAAGCATAAATGTTTCTGCAGTGATTCTGAGCACAAACGCATCAGAGGGAAGAAGAGAATTCGAGAGATGGAGGTCAAATGACGAGTAAATAAAGTGGAGACTTTTATTTTGTTAAGGAAGGAAAAGAGAATTCTTTAAAGAAACTGAACCAAATTACCATAAAAGAAGAACTTCCTGTTTTTTTTCTTTGTCTTTTTTTCCTGAAAAAGCTGCTAAAAACAAAGCATTTCCTGAGTTTGAAAAAAAAAAAAAAGCAGAAATTTGTTGTACTTTGTGACTTCCAACATGTGAGGAAAAAAATCCTTCTGCTTCCTTCTGGTGATACGTCTGTCAGCTTTGAAGTTGGTCCCTGATGAAGTTTATGCAACTTTTGCTCCCATATAACACGATACTTCCACTCAACTTTGATGAGGACTTTCTTCAGAGAATGACGACCCTTTCATCTCCACCGCCGGCTCCACCGGCTCCACCGCCATGAACCGGCTTGAGCCGCGACTCCCAGAGTTCAGTGCGAGGGAGCCCGACCTTTCAAGAGTTTTTACCTCTTTTCTGGTGTGATTTTGGTTTCTTTTCCATCATCAAATCCAACATAATTCTAAAGGAAGTCTGACGTTTTTCAGTTGGATTAGAAGAAAAGAAACGCATCTTTTCAACCCTTAAAACTGTTAAGGTCAAACATTTTCCTACTTTCAGAGATCTGCAGATTAATATCATATTTATAATTCAGCATGTATTTTTAATTAAATACAACAACTAAGTAAATGTTTTTTTAAAAACATGACAAAATTAAATAGAGCTGTCTTTGTATAAAACAAATAAAATCAAAGCTGGTAGTGGCGTTTCGTGGCTCACAGGTGCTCTACCCTCCCCCACTATCGCTACCCTCAACCGCTCTTTTTTTTTTCCAAAAAGAAGGCTTTCTGTTGGCTTTATCTCCATAGCAACCATTGTGTGTTTTGGTCGGCTGGAGCTGTGGAACAGATCAACGTAAGTTTTAGAAGAATCAGCAAAAGTAAACTTTGTGATTTCCTTAGCAACGGGGGTTGTTCGCTAGCCACGCCCACATTCACAATATATTCTTTTTCTATTTTACATTATTTTGTTAATCTCTAGTCAAGGATCAATATTTTTCTTTTTCTATTTTTCTTCCATTTGCATGTAACAGTAGAACGCTAGTTTTGCGAGCTCGCCACATGCACAGCGTCGTAAATCAACAACTCTAAACTTTTTTTTTTTTTTGATGACTTCCCGATACATCGAGAAGACGATCGATGAAAGTCCATAGGGGTTAATTCTTACAACAGAGTATTAGTGCCACCAACCCCCCCCCCCCCCCCCCCCCCCAAAAAAAAAAAAAAAACAGGTAATATTGCAAGTTTTTTTTCTCATAAATTCACGACTTTAAATCTCGTAAATTTATGAGTTTTAATCTCGTAGATTTACGACTTTTTTCTCGTAAATTTACTGAAGTCGAGGGGAGCCTACAGTACAGCAAATTTATGCCGCGAGCTGAAACAGACCGACCAAACTGTGAAAAGCATCTTGGATTTCATCAGTTAAACTGAATTTTTAATATATTTCAAATGTTTGGAAGTTTCAAACCGATCTGGAAATAAATCTTCACCAGATTCTCCACGTCTTTCATCTTCAAGCACGGCTCTGATAAACAGACAACTTTGGTTCTTTTCTCATTAATTTACGACTTTAAATCTCGTAAATTTACAATTTTAAATCTTGCATATTTACGAGTTTTAATCCCGTAGATTTACAAGTTTTTTTTCATAAATTTACGAGTTTAAAAGTCATAAATTTAGCCTATGACTTTTACTGTCACAAACATACGACTTTATTCTCGTAAATTTACAAGATTTAAAGTCATAATTTAAAAAAAAAATGTCTTTATAAAGTGGCCCTAATACTCCGTCGTAAATTGTAGCTGGTGCTAAAAGTGTCATTTTCTTTTTTTCTTAAAATTCAAGATGGCGACCTCTACCTGAGGTTAAAGATCCAACAAACTTTTGTGATGGTTGTAGACTTAACCTGGCGGCACGTGTGTAAAACAAAAGTTTCTTTTTCCCTTATTGAGGGAAAATGCAAAAATGTTCAAATCTCATATTTTGCAACAAAATGGCCGCCAAGCAATGTGTACTGTGGCTATCCCATAATAGTGCAAATCCAGTGGATATCCATGATACGTGTGTATTGGTTTTGTTTGTGGATTCTATGTTTTTCTTTTCCCCAAAGCTTTCAGCAGAATTTTCAGTGACAGTTTTTCCTCCGACCCCATCAGCATCATCGTACCGTATGCTTCATCGTTTTGTTCAGTTTGAGCCTGAGTTCTGAAATGCCAAAGTAGAAAAACTGCATTTCCTTTTAAACTGAACCAGACACTTATAAACTCTGCTTTATCAATTCCATTTAATCTGAGTTTGTTAATACAGCCTGATATTACAACAGGGTTGTTTTAATGGCCTTCACACCAGTAACATAAATCTCAAAATATGATCAACAGTTGATTGTTAAACTAGACTAAATAGACCAAACCAAACTGGTTAGCTCAGGGGTCGACAACTTTAACCGTAAAAGAGACATTTAGACTCATTTTTTAATTATCAATACCTATAAGGAGCCACGTTGTCTTACTTTATAGCCTTTGAGAGATTTTGACTTTTTTTTTTTAATTTATTTATTTTTTAATAAGTATGAATTATGTTTCTTTTTTTGGCATGAATAAATGCAAAAATACAAAAATACAAATAGGACGGATCTTCTCTTAGAATGGATAAGTGATGTACCAAGACTGTTAAAGAAGAATTAGCTTATCTAACTCTACAACTACATGTTTGTATTGTGTCGCTGGTGGGCTTCATCCAGACGGAGCTGGGGGGCAGTTGGGGGCGCAAGTCGAGCCAGAGGCGGGGTCACTGCCTAGAACAGGAGCGCAGACGAGCCACCTGGACACATGACTCACACTGCACCAAACAGAGATATTTACAGGGCTGAAGTTGACTTTGGTAAACTTAGATTTTACCTAAGATATTAAATGCAAACGTTTATTAATGTTTGTAGTGATCTATTTGTTTTTTTTTTCACTCAGATCAATTTTTTTTACACATTTATCTCTTAAATAAAAAAGTCAGGTTATTTTTAAAGCACTTTAGGGTATAATAATTTAAATAATAGGTGAAATTTACTTAAAAGCAAAGATGAAATAATTAAAAATATGAATTAAAAAGTAGAAAAATGAGCTATAACAGCTGATAAGTTATATGAAAAGACAACATTAGTTAAGGAAAGATCAATATTATTGTATTTTCATTAATTTTAAACAGTGAAAAGAAACGTGAAACAACTACATTTGCCGGATTTATATTTAAAAATATAAAAATAAATAAAAAAACAAGCAAAATTAGCTTAAAAAAATTCAAATTTGTTAAGATAAAGAGAAAAAGTTTTTATGAACATGAAACATGGAAAATGATTTTGAAACTTTCTGTAATGCGGTCATTAGATGGTTATTTTGAGGATAATTCATATTATTTCTTCTTGTTTTCATTTTTTTAACACCCTTGATTGACAGCACATTGTTGTTTTTAATAACCTTCTCTAAGAAGTTACAAAATAATTAGTTGTATTTCTTTTTGTCGTTTGTTTTTAAATGACTAAATTATGCATTTTTGTTGTTAATTAATAAATAATTTACTGTTTATTATAATCGTTTCTGTAAAAAAATAAGAGAATGGACAAAAAATGCCTTTTAAATTTCATTGTACGATGCTGAATACAGTATTTTTTATTGACTTAATCAGTGCTAAATGATTCTGATGTTTTATTAAAGAAGAATTACGCTTTAGGAATGCGTCTGACCCCCTCAGCTCTGCGGGAACTGTGGCCCCGTTATCCCTGTCACCTTAAAGATGGAGCATTTCCCAGTGGAGGAGCTCTGCCCATCTCTCCACCGCCGAGCTGCTGCCTAATGATGTTACCGGGTTGTGATCATTTACTGAGGGAACCTGTCCCCCCAGGGCGGACACACACTGGAGGAGGTGGACGGCGGCCATGTTGGGCCCCCCGATTATTTGAAATCGGCCTCGGCGGTAGCGGGTCGATGACGACTGCTAAAGCCGACATGGTTTAATCTGACATCGGGGATGCGGCGCCGCTCGCCTGCAGAGCTTATTCCCAAGCGGGACGGGGACTGCAGCCAGCCGGGCGTTAATGATGGTCAACAATACTTATAAACACACATTCTTGATGCAACCACTTTTGGCAGCTTAGCCAAAATACTGGAAAAAACATAGCGGGAGCTGAGAGCTGCACTCTGTGGAGAGTTTTTTATATATATAATCCAGTCACGAACGGAGCCAGAGCATTCCGAGCTTTTGACAGATTTGAAGCATTCTCACATCCGTTTGATGAAATCCCGTAAAGAACACCCAGCTTTGTATGGGATGTCCTTCATATCAAAGGACGGAGGACGCTCCCGGTTTGCAGAAGATAAATATTTAGCTTTTACATAAGATGCCGTCCTGAAATATTAATGGAGACTTCCAGTAAATAAAAATAGAATCATTTATTAGACACTCATTTTAAATTTAATCAGCCTTTAATAATTTACTGAATATCTAAGACGCAATGTTTTTTATCGTTCTTTATCATCTTTTCTGTCTCGATTTAATCCAATTATGTCATAAACTGATCAAATTCACTTAAAAGAATATCATGAAAGTAGTTTTTCTCATTTCTGTCACTTTTTTTTAGAGAATGAAGCTTTGAAAATAAATCATCATCTGAAATGTCGGAGTGGTGGAAATCTGTTAAATTTTGCTTTCTCTTTCACAGCTCTATTCCGATATGTTCACTACCTGCTCAACCAAACGGTGAGGAACATGTTTTTACAAATATTGATTGTGTGTATTACTCCCCAAAGTACGGAGCATCTGAAGGGAAATTAAACAAAAACAAAAAAAAAACAAAACAGGTAATTTATTTACTTATTTTTTTTTTTTACAAAAAATTGAAATAATAACAAAAGAATTCCGGTTAGTAATGGATTTGCACCAGTTAGTAACCAGAAAAGAAAAAAATATTCACTTTATAGGCAAAAAAAAAAAAAAAAGTTACTCTCTTGTGTGCACCAGTTACTACTTTAATTCTCAGAAAAATAATTTCTGGTTAGTAGCCAGAACTAGTTTTTATTATTATAATTTTTTTAATAGAGCCCCTAAGTATTTATGGAAAATCTTTTTTTTTTACTTCAAAAAAACCTTTTTACACTTTGATGTCGCTTTAGGGGCTCCCTACCATGGCGAAAAGCAGCAGTTAGGGATCTATACGACTTGGTATTGTGGTCAAATTGACCACATTTATTAATTTCTCGTTCATGATCAGTCATGAAACGGTTTGAAAAATACGCTACACTAAAAAAAGTGAAACATTGGATAAATTAAAACTTCTGTAGTTTGGTACACTTAAAATTCTGAGCTTGTTTGCCGCCTGCCCCGACCCTTGCAGGACCCTGACCACTCTGGTTGCTCTTTGATGGACCTTTGCCTGCCTGAGCTGCATTAACAAACCTGCTACAGTTGGAAGCAGCTGTGTGACTGTTCTGTGACAGTCTGTTTAATTATTGCATGTAGAGGCAGAAAATTGACTTTCATAGCGACGTTTTGAACGCAGAAACCCGAAATGTTCATTTACATGCGTTTATATGGACTTTTTATCAGAAGTGGGTACTTGAACACACATTTCTGAAGATTCTTTAAATGAAATCGAAAAACTAAGGTTGGGAATCGATTAATTAATTAATCGCAAACCTGGAAAAAATGTATCAAGATTAATCATAATTAAATTTTTCTTTTTTTAATTACAGTATTTTCTAGACACAAAATGTACAATGACCAGAAATAAGAATTTATCTCCTAAGAACACTATTTATGTTTTTTTTTTTTCAGCCTTTTTTTCATAAATGTTCCTTATCGGGTAAATAAAAATAATAAAAAGGTCAATAAAAAGGTTTGTGGTAGAATTTTCAGGTTGACTGCTGGAATCTGCTTTCAGATGGAGGCGTGTCTTTCCGATCTAAGCCGTTTGCAGTGGGCGGGACTTACACGTTGAACCGTGGAGTTTTTACAATTTAGACAACGCTGATGCTCGTTAATATAGAAAAAATAATGTTGGTCCCCATCCCAAAACAAAATATTGATCGGGTTTCCTCAATGGATTTCTAATCGCACAATAACGATTAGGCTCCGCCTACCACAGCATATTGAAGTTCATCTTATTTATTAAAATAAAAGATCGCTTCTGTCCAAAAACTACTAACAAGTGCTGTATTATCTCTTCAATTTAATAAGATCTCAATCACAGAATATTTAAAAAAGCTTAAGTTTATTTTAGACAGTTTTATAGCGCAAATTTCACATCAGGACGCAGGCTGTTAGTAAACGCATTAACTCTGTTTCGATTAATCGCGTGTGTTAACGCTTTAACTCTCACAGCCCCACTAAAAATGTAAAATGTCACATTTAGTATAGAAAACAAGATAACATATAAACTATAAAATACCCATGTTTTCAGTTTTGAATATTGTAAGCGGAATAACTTTAAGCAGTTTTAGACGACAATGCTAATTTATAAGAATCTTTTTGTAACATTTTTTTCAAGTTTTCTTACTTTTAAGCCATTTCTTCTTCAGTTTGTATTTTTCTGTGGCTCCTTTTTTGTAGCAAACCGAAAATAAAAACATTAGAAAGTCTCTGTGGTCAAGAAAAATGAACAGAAGATGCTGAAGTGAACAATATTTAAAGTTTAAAGAGAGCAGACGCTGCTCCAGATTCCAACACTTACAGACTAAAAGAGGGTTTAAAGTTACCAGAGCGCGGTCGGACTGGGTGTGAATATTGACGAGTCGAGGCGTACGTGCGGCATCGGCGGCTGCAGTTAGCGCTTATTACTCAGTCCACTTCAGCATCCAGCACCTCAGAAGAATAACAACCCAACACCTCCAGAGACTAATAACGCCCCGGAGCCCCGTGGCCGCGTTCGGCTCCGGCCAGTGGCTAAACTTTTTACAACCTAATGGGAAATGTTTCCCTTTCAGCTTTATGTGACGGCGCTCTAATTGCTTCCAGTGACACGGTCACCTCTGTCCTGCTGAAGCCCGCAGAAGCGGTTGGGTTTGCAGCACAGCAGGAGAGAATAATAATCCAATCATGGAATAATCAGGAGAACGTTAATGAAAACAGCTATTTGTTAAAAATGACTTAAGGGGGCAAATAATTCCCTAAAAATACACGTTTCTGTGGGAGTGAAAAGAGGACTTTTGTTGTGTTTGTTATGACCAACAAGTAACTGACACCTCAGGGCATCGGTGAGGTCTTTAATAACAAATGGCTCCATGTGAGCGTCAACAAACACTTTTATTAGAGGAACCTGGTTGCTCTGAACTTTAGTTGCTTCGTATTTTTTCTAGGAAAGTATCTAACCAGGCTGGAAGAATTCAAACATTTTTCTTAATTTATTTTTTTAATCAAAAATCAATTTAATTTTTACTTGGAGTTTCAGAAATGTTGGATTTTTAATAAATAAAACACATTTCTTCATAATCAAGTGTTTTCAATATTTACATTTTTATAATATTTAAAGGAAAATTTGTGTTTTTCTTCAATACTTAAAATTAATCATTTCGGCCTCAAACCTGAATAAATACACCTGGTGTCAAATTTTTGACGAACAAAAAATCCAAATTGGTATCCATACCAGATCGGTGGAGGTCCGGGTTCCGCCATCGGGTGCCGGTGGACAAAGAAAGAGAGGAGAGAAGAGAGGAGAGAGAAGAGCAGAGTTGACGAGAGAGCGAACAACCAGAGTTAATGATGCAGAACAAGGTTTCAGTTCGAGTACGCACAAATGAATCCTGGTCCCGGACCTATGGAGCTAAATCGGGGCCAATATTATTTGAAACAGAAAAAAAATATTTTGAAAAAAAATATTAGTGTGTGGCTGAAAATATAGGTTTCCAAAACTCAAAATTTCAATTTCAAAATTATTTTTTCAGTTTCAAATATTTTTTTCAGTTTCAAAACTTTTTTTTTCAGTTTCAAAACTTTTTTTTCAGTTTCAAAACTTTTGGCCCCGTTGTGGCACGTTGGGGCGGGGCTAACACGAAGACCAATCAAAATCGATGAGGATGGTATCCTCAGTTCCGATGCCTTCACTGACTCTGAGAACTGTAACAATTCCCAAGACGGGTGTTTAAAGCTGAGTTTTATCCCGTATAAACCGCATGACCAAAACTCCGTTCTAGCCCGTTCAAAGCGCCATTTCATTGAGTTAAATACAGGCGAAGAAAACGTTCTTTTGCTGGAATAAAATCTCTCAGACAACTTCAGACTATGAGAGTACAGAATGAACAGCCATTTCCTGATCGTAATTGTTACAGTTCTCAGAGTCAGTGAAGGCATCGGAGCTGAGGACACCATCCTCATCGATTTTGATTGGTCCTCGTGTTAGCCCCGCCCCAACGCAATGGGGCCAAAAGTTTTGAAACTGAAACTTGGAGGTTCGTAAGCAAAAAAAAAAGGTTTGAAACTGAAAAAAAAGTTTTGAAACTGAAAAAAAAGTTTTGAAATTGAAATTTTGAGTTTTGGAAACCTATTTTTTCGGCCAAACATTAATATTTTTTTCAAAATATTTTATTTCGGTTTCAAATAATATTGGCTCCGATTTAGCTCCATACGGACCAGAACCGATCTCGGATCCATCTTTGGAGGCGGTCTCGGTTCGTTTCCAATGGTCTAAACTTCGGTTCAGTCTGGGATTCAGTTGAATACGATCCGCTCTGAGACTGGAACAATTGAACCAAAACAGCCACCGTAGCCGGTATGTAAACAGTAGGGTTGGGCACTGAAAGTCTCATAATTTAGGTTCCACATTTCGGTGCGAAGTTTCAATTAAGGTCTATTTGTCTTTGGACTTCTACTCTGTTTAGTACTTTGATGTTCTAGCCAATCATTCTGCCTTTCCAACGAAAGTGGGCGGGCTCATACAAAACCGCTGACCAAATGGAATCTTCAGGACTCGATCCAAACCAACCGACATTCCAAGTCTTCATTGGATGAATGAAGACATGAAGATAGGGTCAGATGTAGGGGTAATGTGACATTTAACCTACAAAATATAAAAAGAGTCTGAGTGGAGGAGCTAAAGCACCATTAAAAATATTAATACATAATTCCACAAACAAATAAAACAAGACATTCAATATCTTTAGCAACATTTCTGTAAAAGAAAATGTCACTCACAGGTGGGCGGGAAAAACGGGGCTGTCTTAAAAGGTTTTTCAAGATAAAAGATCCTTCAGACTCATAATAAAACTAACTAAAACTCACCAGATATCAAATTCAAAACCCCCAAACTGGGTGGAAAAACACACAATCTGGCAACACTGCTGGTTGAAAACACAGTTTGGTACCTCGGTGTAAGAAATTCATTAAAGGTAATTTACCCAAAAGTGGCTATGATGAAAAAAGCCGAAATGAGAGTCGATGATCAATCTTTTCATAAACAATAAAATATGTTTTTGTATTTTATTTAAGGCGAAACATTGATTTGTTGTGTAAGAATTCCTTATTTCATTAATAAAATGTTTATTTTTGGTCTGAGTTAATAACTTCTTGTGTTTTTCTTAATGATTTTTGGTGGGTTATTTATTAATAAAATAGTCAAAAATTGAGTTAAATCATGAAATGATAAAAAGCGTGAATCAAAACTCGGTCGATTCTGTCCACAGAACACATCCTGCTTTTCTGAAGCTCCGACCTGCTGCAGTTCGTGTTGCTTTCCTTTGCCTTTCTTCGCAATTTAATCCACCCAGTTTTCTTTGTCTGTTCTCTTTCTCCTTCTTCTTAAAATCTTGAAATGTTTTTAGCCGTTCGCTGCAGCACTTTGGTTAGTCAGATAAAACATCTTCTCACCTGCTTCCCACAGGCTTAAGTACACTTTTGTAGACAAATTTGGTGATGAATAAAACAGACAACCCTGAGAGTCCTACAGGGTTTGAAGGCTGCAGAAGTGCATTCTTAAAAGGATGGCTTCCAGATTCCTCATTTGAGGCTAACATTAAACCGTCTGACAGTTTTGTTATTCTGTTTTCTTAAAGAAATGTTTTCATTCTGTCGGTATGAAGAGCTGCTCCTAATAACTACAACCTACCGGGCACAAAATGTCTGACTACATCTCAGATAACTCTGTTTTAATCCATATTAGACGTCTACCGAAAGAGGTTTTCTACACTTGTAGATTTTAGATTAAAACAAGTAAAATAGGGACTGTAATTTTACATTTAGTTGTACTCTTCTGGGTTAAAAGAGTCAAAGAAAAGTGCATCAAAACAACAATCTAACCTATACATGGAACTTCCTGTGTGAACGCCATAATCATCCGGAAGAATCCGAACAGGAAATGCTCATTTTTCAACTCACTTCAACGCAAAACCCAACTGTAGAGGTTTTAAACACAGAAAAATCACCTAAAACAGGGGCGTCAAACTCAATCGCACAGCGATTGAACACTCTTAAACGACATTTTTTAAGTTTTAAAACCGTAACTTTTTAACATATTTATGAGCTAGATATATTGCATTATATGTGATAATGCTAGAATGCTGTAAGCTGAATTTGGCCGCAGAAGATGCTAAAGCTGATAGCCGGCTAAAATATTAGCTAAATGCCAAATTTGCCTAACAAACTAAAATAAAACTTAGGGTAGCCAAAATGGAGTGTTGCTGAAAAAATAGCTAAACTTTAAAATAGCCCTAATAAACTGAAAAAAGTAAATTAGCAAAAACAGCTAGCGTGTAAATATTAGCCTAGCTCCCAAACACCCTAAAGAACTTCTAAAAAGCCTAAATTAGCCAAAACAGCTAGCATGTAGCTGAAATATTAGCCTAGCTCCCAAACACCCTAAAGAACTTCTAAAAAGCCTAAATTAGCCAAAACAGCTAGCATGTAGCTGAAATATTAGCCTAGCTCCCAAACACCCTAAAGAACTTCTAAAAAGCCTAAATTAGCCAAAAAGCTAGCAGAATACCAATTTTTGAAATTTTAAAATTGTAACTTTTTAACATAATTGTGAATAATAAAGGGGCAGGACTATTATTCCAGCATAAATCAACGTAACAAACTTTCAAAATTATACAAGTTAGGAATAGAGCACAAGACAACATTAATTTAATCACAATAAAATAAAATAATCTGGAGGGCCGGACAGAATTACCCGGAGGGCCCTAAGATGTCAATGCAGAGCAAATACTCTCGAACAAATGTACTTTGAACTATCAGCAGCGGTAGTCTTCTAAGCCACGAGTCTCTCGGTTTGATCCCTAGCTAGAATGACTGAATCCAAGACCCTGCAGGAGGCGCCAAATCCGTTTTTCACCTGAACTAGACGCTTCTGCTACATGTTAGCTGTTTTTTTTTTAGCCTCATCGCCACACTGAAGCATTGACTGTGTATCTCATGAACAAAGCAAGGAAGACCCAGATGATGTTGAGAGATCTGATTCATTTATTTTGAAGACTTCTACAAAAGCGTCAGAAATCTCCATATCTGGGTTCTTGAGATCATTCAGAGACTCTCCCGTTAGCTTCCGTCTGAATGACGAAGCTTTCAGCGGTACTTCTGTCTATATATCCCAGTTTGGCAACTTGCTGTCCTACATTCATGTGAGGAGGGAAAAAATAAAAACAAGAATGATGTCTCGATTCAAAGAAGAAAAATATCAAAAAGTTAAAGAGGAGGACAATTAGACTCTCCTCCATGTTTGTTTTGGGCAGTGCGTCTTCTTCTTCTTCTTCTTCTTCTGCGTTGCTGTCAGTAGCAAATACTGATACACACACCTACAGTGCCCTCTAGTGGTTGTTGGGGAGAAACAACCACTAAAGGGCAACCTGTTGTTAGTGAGAAAATAATTAATATATAAGCACATTTATTTATTTTTAAATCACATATAAGTCGCTCCTGAGTATAAGCCCAAATTATGTAAAAAAACAACTTGTACTGTGATAAATAAGAGCTTCATACATATTTGTCATGTGAACATGTGAACACGTGAAGTAGGTTCAATCTTAATCTGTGTTTTTGATATTTATGAACTGCACCTTTTAAAATAGTCTTTGTTTCTTTACCTCCACAGTTTCCACCATTCTAAGTGAGGAGACTATTGCTTCCTCTCCAGTTGGTGGTTCTGGTTCCACTCTTACAGTGAAGGAGATTAATGGACCGGATTTACATTTATTAAATCCACCTTAAACCGTAGTTATGCACCGTCCAGCCTCTAGAGATCAAGCAAAAAGTTTAAGAAGAAAAGGATAAGAACTGATCAACTTCAAGTCACTTTGTAAATCGCAATGAAAAGCTTGTTTAAATTGTCAAAGGAAGAGTGTAAAATAAAATATGTTCATCGTTTACTCTTTAGAAAAAAAATCTCCAGATCCACTTGGTATAAAACATGTTTTTGTCCAATAAGCCCCAAATATGGTCAATTATGGTTCCAGGAAGGTAAAAGCGGAGGATGAAGAAAAAAGCAATCGTGGCTTTAAACCAGCTGTTTAGCCCTGGCTGCCATCACAGCTGCTCAATCCATTAATTATTTATTCAATGGAAAACCCCAGGAGGCTTTTTTTTTTTTCTTCCAAGCAGCGCTCAGAGGTTGCAACGCTCTTTCGATGGAGGATTTACATCCCTATACTTTAAAGTTAAATTATTGCAATTTTTCTTCATAAACCGCAGGATTCTTTTGAATTTGATGCTTGTTACTGAGGCGTGGAAAGCCGCCTCGTCACTGAACGCTGGAAGTTCAAACCGTTCCTCTGTTGGGGACGATGGCTCGGCTGCAGGAGGCCGTGTTGGAGCTGCAGTGGGATCTCTAGGAGTCTGGCAGTGTGTTTGCCTCGCTGGTGACAGACGCCACGTGACAGTAATTATTCAACTAGACAACGCTGCTTTACTGCAAATCGGACGTATTTCACCCCAGTTTGGTTGCAATGACGTGATTGCAGCTTCGTGGGACAGCACCGAGACGGTCAGAATTTATGAAAATGAAGCTTAGAATTGCATTTCTGAATATTTCTTCAGTTAGATTGTTGTGAACCAGAAGGAAAAATGGCTTATTTGTGACAGAAAATATTCTGCTTTACTTTATTCTTATGCATCCTCTTGCAGACGACCTGCGACGTGCCTGGGTCACTGTGATAGTTCTAGCCATTTTTGTAACGTCCATAATGTTAGATTGTAGACGTGAGGGGCTGTAAGCTAGCGGGAAGAGCCTATATGAACAGATGGGTGATGGGAAGGGGGGCGGGTTTGCTCCACAACTCTGAAGCGTGAAGCAGAAAGTGGAGGTGAAAGATCCCAAATGCAGGAGACTTGGTTCAGTGAACTAATGAACTTGAACAAGTCATGAGCCCAGGGAACCAGTGACCCGACCCGGTAAAACCGAAAACCAGACACCTAAAGACACTGACACTTCAACAACAGCACCAAATCCTGACAGTACACCTCCCCAAAAGGACAGATCCCAGATGCCCAAAGACTTGAAAAGAGGGGGGGCCTGGAGGAACAAAACAAAAAGTAAGTCCAGGAAACATTCAGGGCCTCTGCAACCAGACGGATGTCAGCGGTCTCAGAGAACCCCTCCTCAGGTGGAATGTGGATAATTTCTTACGTGGCGATCCGATTCTTTATTTGTGACAGAAAATATACTGCTTTACTTCATTCTTATGCATCCTCTTGCAGACGACCTGCGACGTGCCTGGGTCACTGTGATAGTTCTAGCCATTTTTGTAACGTCCATAATGTTAGATTGTAGACGTGAGGGGCTGTAAGCTAGCGGGAAGAGCCTATTAACACATGAGTGATGGGAAGGGGGGCGGGTTTGCTCCACAACTCCGAAGCGTGAAGCAGAAAGTGGAGGTGAAAGACCCAAAATGCAGGAGACTTGGCTCAGTGAACTAATGAAATTGAACAAGTCATAAGCCCACGGAACCAGTGACCCGACCCGGTAAAACCATAAACCAGACACCTAAATACACTGACACTTCAACAACAGCTGTGGATGATCAACATGAACAACTCAAACCAAGAAAAAACAGAAAAAAAACAACTGAAGCACCAAATCCTGACAGTACACCTCCCCAAAAGGACAGATCCCAGATGCCCAAAGACCTGAAAAGAGGGGGGGCCTGGAGGAACAAAACAAAGAACAATTCCAGGAAACAGTCAGGGCCTCTGCAACCAGACGGGTGTCAGTGGTCTCAGAGAACCCCTCCTCAGGTGGAATGTGGATTTTTTCTTACGTGGCGATCCGATTCTTTATAAGTCAAGCTCCATGATTCACAGATTGAATCACGATTCTTATTTTTTAATATATTTATACAGTTGCTTTATGAATTTCTTTTTACGAGAAAGGTGAACATTAAAATGATGTCTATTAAATCATTGTTGCTTAAACCTTAATTTAAAACAGGAGAATTAACAAAACAAAAAAAATAACAACGTTTTAGATAGATAAAAAATGGTGTTTATTCCTCTTATGTTCATTTTTCTTAGACCTTTTGGTTAAGTTCAGCAGTAACTTAAAAACAAACATCACTGTTTTGGATCATTTAAAAACAAATCCAAAAATGTTCTCCACAGTTTTTCTATCCTCAAAATTCTGCAATACTTTATATTCTAAATTAGGGCTGCCACGATTAGTCAACTAATTAACGACTAATCGACTATTAAAATAGTCGATTAGTCGTTACTTTATATTATATGGAGTCAGAGTGTAGTAAAGTTGAAAGTTATAATGGCATTCTGCTAGCTTTTAGGACTATTTTGGCATTTATTAAGGGGTTTTAGACTATTTTGGAGTTTAGCTAATATTTCAGCTTAGGGCTAGCTATTTTGGCTAATTTAGCCTCTTGTGGTTTTTAGGCTATTTTGGAATTTAGTTAGTATTTCAGCTACATGCTAGCTGTTTTGGCTAATTTAGGCTTTTTTAGGCTATTTTAAAGTTTTGCTATTTCTTTAGCTACATGCTAGCTGTTTTGGCTAATTTAGGCTTTTTTAGGCTATTTTAAAGTTTTGCTATTTCTTTAGCTACATGCTAGCTGTTTTAGCTAACCTAAGTTTTTTTCAGTTTTTTAGGCCGATTTGGCATTTAACTAATATTTTAGCTAGCTTCAGTGATTTCAACTATTAGCTTTAGCATTTTCAGCTATCGATTTTAGCATCTTCAGCTATCAGCACTAGCATCTTCAGCGGCCAAATTCAGCTTACAGCATTCACACTAGCATTATTGAAGGTAATGTTAAATATCTATGTTTTTAGTTAGTTTAAAGCTAATGATGGTTAAGATGTGTGTTTTAAATCTAGGTCGCGCATGACCCAATTAGTCGACTGTTAAAATAATCGTTTGTGGCAGCACTATTCTAATGCATTGCTTATTGGTGCAAATCTGTCTTAAAAATTTGCTGTTTTCCTCTGCAGAATTAGGGATTATTTATGCGGCGCTCTATATCACTCACCCAAATAAAAACCCACTGGAGTTAGATTCATCTCGTCAGAAAATGACATTAAAGAACTTTAAAATGTTCCAAAGAAGCTGCAAAACAGATCAAACAACCTCGCTGTGTCATTGTCAATAGTTTTCTCCTCGTGGGAGGGGCGGCGGCCTCTTCTGGGACAGCCGGGGTAAGCGATGCAGAAGTTGTCAACCATCCAGATAAATCGCCTCAGCGCTGCGGCTTAGACCACCCAGGACCATCCAGCCCAGAGAAGGTTCTTCAAGGACAGCCACAGGCAGACTCGGCGCTGGCCCTCGGCCCCGTTTTGGGTTTTTTTTTCCTGTGTGGTTTCAGCCCGTCCGCCTCCTGAGGATGTGCCTGCGGTTGGGCCGCACGCAGCTCCGTCACGTGTTGCTGCCCGATTTAAACAGAGCGGAAAGCGCAGGAGGTGCGGTCCGTTCTGGCTGACGATGACAGAGCGGCGGAGGATGGGACGGATCACCTGGAGTTAATGAAAAAATGTAACGCGAAGGATCCAGCAGGATCCCGGCCTGCCACAGCCACTCAGAGGCTGCATTCGTCACGAGCTCTGAACACGGCGCAGGCAGCCGGCGCCGACTGTCAGCCTCTTCAACTGTATTATTTTCTTTTGCTTTCAGTGAGATTGACATGAAACTAAGAGAACAGATGCCAGCTGTCGGCGCCGTCAGAACATGGGAGATCAGCAGATATTAAGGAAACGGTTTGTAACCGGCTGCCTGCTTTCCAGCCTCGCAAACGTTTCGTCTTTAAATATTTAAGAAGAAATCTAAAAACCATCATTTTCTTAAAAAATGGACGCCATTAAATCACAAAGAGCTCCATAATAAGCTAATAAAATTTGAGGGCAGTAATTACCAATTTTTCAAAGTGCAGCTTAACTTTACCGCTCACTGGAGAAAAGTTAAAACCAGCATATTAATGGAGCAATAAAGACTGGATTTTACATCTGTAATAACTGCTGCGTTCCTTAAATCTTCACTTTTTTCTGATATTTTATTCATATTCCAGAAAAAGACATAAAACGAAAAAACGGAGGGTGGAACTGTTGCAAATCTCTGAGTCTTTCTGCCACATGAACATGCAGTTTACCTTCATTCAACTACTTTTTCCACTCCAATCATCTTTGGATCTATTTTAAAATCCTTCCAAGAGGTCATTTAATTGTTTTTAGATAAAATCTATAAACCTGTGCGGTTTTCAGGGACATAATTCATTAGAAATTCAGCTCTCAGTTGTGGTTGGGACTGCTGGCACAGAGCAAGCCCGCCCCTCTTTTTCCTCGTCCATCTTTGTCCTTATTGGTGTCACAATACATTTTAATATTGATTCAATATAAATCATAATTTGGGGTATACAACACGATTCATAGTAGATTTTGGTTAATTTTGAACATTTCGATACGATTTCCTGACCTAAAATTGATCCTGGACATCTTTAGCTAAACATTCAACAGGTGGTCCAATTCCAAATTCTTCCCCCACCCCTAAAAATACAAAAAACTGATCGAATAATTATTTCCTCTGTAATAAACTATGATGAAAGTGGGCTAATGTCCTTCACATGCCGCTGTGCGCTGGACGATTCAGGATTGTCAGGTTTTTCTGTTACTTTCTGATAACGGACACCTCATCAGAAATTATCCTTTATTTATTTTATGTCTTCAATCTATTTTTACATGTTAGCTGTTTTGTCTAATTTGGGCTGTTTTTGATTTTTATTTGAAATTAAACTAATAGTTTAGCCTTGTGATAGCTGTTTTGGCTAAATTACACATTTTGCCAGTTTTCTAGGATAATTTAGCATTTAACAAAAATTTCATAAAGCTATCAGCTTCAGCGATTTTAGCCGTTAGCTCAAACATTTTTGGCAATTTCAGCTATGAGCTTCACCATTTTAGGCTATCAGCCTTTTCAGCTTCAGCGTTATCAGCTTCAGCATTCTCAGCTATCAGCTTCAGCGTTATCAGCTATCAGCTTCAGCGTTATCAGCTATCAGCTTCAGCATTCTCAGCTATCAGCTTCAGCGTTATCAGCTATCAGCTTCAGCGTTATCAGCTTCAGCGTTTTCAGCTATCAGCTTCAACGCTATTAGCTTCAGCGATTTCAGCTTCAACGTTATCAGCTACAGCGTTCTGAGCTATCAGATTCAGCGTTCTCAGCTGTGAGCTTCAGCGTTTTTAGCTTTCAGCTTCAGTGTTGTAAGCTTCAGCGTTATCAGCTTCAGCGTTTTCAGCTATCAGCGTCAGCGTTATGACCTTCAGTGTTATCAGATTCAGCGTTCTCAGCTGTCAGCTTCAGCGTTTTTAGCTTTCAGCTTCAGTGTTATCAGCTTCAGCGTTTTCATCCATCAGCCTCAGTGCTTTCAGCTATTAGAAATTAAAGCTAATAGCATTTTCATCTACTTACTTTAGCGTTTTAAGCTATCAGCTTCAGTGTTTGTAGCTATCAGTTTCAGCAATCAGCTTCAGCAATGTCAGTTATCAGCTTCAGCATTTTCATCTATCTATTTCAGCATCTTCAGCTATCAGCTTCAGCATCTTCAGCAGCAAAATTCAGCTTACAGCATTCACACTTGCATTATCATAAATAGGCGATATATATATATATATATATATATATATATAGTTTATTTTTTAACCAATTTTATAGTTGTATGAGCTGATATGATTCACAACTTTCCTCAGAAAAAATCAGTCAGGTTAGATAAAATAGAAATTCGTCATTGATATACAGTATAGTTGCAACCCTATACGTCCTCCATCATCAGAAAAATGCCACAGAAACATGTTAAAAACACGGAAAACCTTATTTTCATGATTGATGTCATAATTAATAATTTTCAATTTATAAAAAAAAAAAAGCCAAACATTTGGGACGGGCTCATCAGTCGTGTTGGTCCTCCTCAGGTCAAGTTCTCCTCTCTAGCTCGACCCAGAGTGATGGTTACCAGGACGACGGTGACGTAAGGATCGGATTTTGTTATTTCTCAAATGAAGCTCAGTAAACAGCAGCTGCTTTCTCCTTTCCAAAATGTCCTTAGCTAGCCCGTGTGACTCTGTGCCAAAGCTAAAACCCATCGAGATCCTCTTGCTGTGAATAATTTATCAATGAGTGCTCCAGATTTAAGAAGTTGTGTACATGAACTACTTAATATTACTTTTTGGCACTGAGCAACAGCAGGGAGGTCTGGCTAAAGACAGACTGGAGGAATCTGGTTTCCGCGTGACACCAGTAACCGAGAGTTCAAAGCGTTCGGGGTTTCTGGGGATGTATTAGCCATCGATGGGAGCGGACGGCTTGACAGCCGGACAAATGGGCAGTGCTCGGGTCAGGGTTAATTTGAAGACGGCGAGAAGAAAACCAGAACGTTTTGAGGGTTTTCAGCTGCAGGAATGATCGATGCCCAAGAAGCTGTTTCTGCAGATGTTTAACTGCATGTCATCCAAAACACGGCGGGAAGGATGCTTCCTTTGACTAAACCGGCAGAGTGATTCATCCCTTTTCACGTTTGTGTTTGCAAATGTTTACCTTTGGAGGGGGAGGCAGCATGGCGCACATTTGAAAAGCAGCGTGATGCTGGAGGCGACTGGTGTCAGCAGTGGGTCATTCCACAATCAGGACTGCATTTTTAGACTGTTAAAGGATAACTGGTAAAACATGCAGCGTTCAGCAAGATTTGTTTTTATTTTAACATTTAATTAGTCTTGCAGAGGAGGAGAAGAAGACGGAGATCATCAGCCTGATTCTGTCATTTTCTCATTTTTGATTCAGAATTTTATTTAATTTTTTTTTTTTTTTTTTTAATGAATAATTTTGCTCAATCTTTTCAGCAAGGTCGCTCATTTCTCCGTAGAAAATCAGACTTAGCAAGTCTCATGATTCACAAAATAAGATATTTTGGATGATAATAAGCCTCTTATACCAGAGATATTTGTGGATTTTTAATCTGTTTTTAAAAAAAATAGAAATATGAAAAGCAGCTTTTATTACCAAACCATAAACAGACACGGTTTGAGGGAAATAACAGAAATTCGATTAGTTGAAGGATCACAGATCTAAAATTGACAGAACTCGATTTTTTTTTAAACCAAACTCTGGAGTCTTGATCACTCCTCGCTCTTTGAGATTCCAAAATCTGCTGTGTCGTACTAAAAGATGTTTTTTGTGTACTTCATACCTGGTTGTTGTATTTTCTAGAGTTTTGAACAGTTCTTAAATGTAGTTTTTGCTTCACAGATTTTAGGTTTCTGATTTCCTGCTGATCAACGTTTGTGGACGTCTGTGTTTTCAGTCCAGCTACACAGTAGAGGGTTGTCCAGGTCCACGGAGGGTCAAAAAGAGGAGTGATTGCATATTAAGGGGAGCACAGGTGTGTCTTGAAGTTCTCTTCATATGGAGAAAAAATTGACTCACTCCGATTCTTGATTTGTAACTCATATAATACATTTTGTGTGTGGCACTGTGTGGTTAAAATAGACGTTTAAGTTAAATTGGAAACAAAAAAGGCCCCCCACCCTTTCAGTACTAATGCGAGACATTATGAAACATTTACAAC
This sequence comes from Oryzias javanicus, assembly GCA_003999625.1. Taxonomy (NCBI): domain Eukaryota; kingdom Metazoa; phylum Chordata; class Actinopteri; order Beloniformes; family Adrianichthyidae; genus Oryzias; species Oryzias javanicus. The sequence continues at coordinate 5,587,497 of CM012456.1, read as the reverse complement.
TAGAAAAAATTAGGTTCACACTTAAAAGAAAACAAGAAGTGTTTTATAGAACCTGGCAACCCTTCATAGACCTTTTTGAGATTATGAAAGAATTAGTAACTGAGGCTTCATAACAACTGTAAATGTATGTCCTCTATTAATGTATAATATTGTGTTATAATATTGTGTTGTTGTATTTTTTTTTTTTTTTGGTTTGTTTTGTTTCACAAGAAAGAAAAAAAAAACTGTTTTCCACTTATGTTATCTTTGTATGAAAATCTGAATAAAGAGAATGAAAAAAAAAATAGACGTTTAAAATAGTCCCCCCTCCCCCCATTTATTTTATTTTAAGTGTGAAACAATTAGTAAAACTAGTGTTATTCACATCTAAATATATTGTGTGTTCAAAACGGTATTTTCTGTAGTACTTAGTTCCACCAGTAGAGGGCGCTCGGCGCTTTGGGCATCAGTAGTTGACACCGGAAGACGGAGCCCAAGAGCGAATCAGGAGAACGTGAGCGAGCGCGCGGCAGCTATTGACCGTTTTAATGTTTACTTTCCAGGTAAGCTGATTGGAAACAACACACAAATGATATGTGACAGTTATAATGTGTTTTAAGTTATTTTCAGAGAAGAATAAGTCGATAAAATGGGGCGTTTAACTGGTTTGAATGAGTCAGACACAACGTTGTCTAACTAAGATGGCGGACGTGAGTCGGTGGAGACCGCGCTAACACATCTGATGAATGTTTGAATGTAGTGTAAGCTAACATGTAATACGATCAACGTTTTTCTGAGAGATAAATGTGAAACGTTTGTCATTGCATTAATGTGAAAAAAAGTACCAAAAAGTGTAAAATAAATTAGTTTAAAATATGTTTTCTCAAGTAGATACAGTTCAAACTAGAAATTCACAAGAGGTCTGTACGGATCTATAACAGTAAAATACAGTATAGTTGGGTTACTGGAGTTCATGTGTTTAATAGTGTAAAATGCATTTTGTGATTTGTTAATTTACAGAGGTTATGTCAAATGTAAAACTATATGTAATTGTAAAAGCAGTAGATGAGCAAGTCAGAAGAACGTGACCGAGCGCGCGGCAGCTATTGACTGTTTTATTGTTTATTTTCCAGTGTTTCAAGCATTTAATATGTTGCACCAAGAGTGAGTTGGCCAATCATTCTTAGCCGTGTAACATGCCCATAAGTTAAAATAATTGCAAAATAAAAAATAAAAAAACAATTTACCCAAGCACAAATTAAAATTACAACAGCTTAAAACTAATTACACATACAAATCTTTATAAATTACGCACGAATCACCTCTTACGTACAGACAAAACCTCAGTTACGCACAGATCATACCGGATATTAATCACAAATTAAGTATAAAACATCTGATAAGAAAACTCTGATGAACGAGCATTCTAGTATCATTTAAATGCATCACTCAGGATGAATTTGTGAAAAAAGTCTCACGACAGATTCATACGTAACAGAAGTTTTGTGTGTGCGTAAGAGGTGATTCGTTCGTAATATTTAAAGATTAGCTGTTGTAATTTTAATTTGTTCACGTTTAAATTGTATTTTTTTTATTTTTACGTTTTTTATACCTAAGCACAAAACGTATTAAATGAGTTACAAATCAAGAATTATGCACACACAAATCGGAGTGAGTCTATTTTTTTCTTTATCATGACTGGATACTTTAGCCTGCATCCACCCATAAGAACAGTTGTGACAAAGGCTTTTCATTTGTCAAAAAATTCCAGCTTCCTTGAAGCTAACATCTACACTGCCGTCATTTTTTGAGTCTGTGGCGTGATCGAACCGATGCTTTCAATCCCTCTGTTTTTGGCTTTACAGTCCACCAACTATTTTTTTTTTTAATTTGTTGTTAACCGTTCCCAGTGGTCTTTTAATTATGATTATGCATTTTTTAGCCAAAATCATAAAGCTTTTTTCATTTTTTAAGTAGGGTTGCCATGATTAGTCGACTTATTGACGTCTAATCGACTATTAAAATTGTCGACGACTAATTTAATGGTTGATTAGTCGTTCTAATATTATATAAAGTAAGAGTGTAGTAAAGTTATAAGTTATAATGGCGTTCTGCTAGGTTTTTGGACTATTTTAGCATTTATTAAGGTTTATTTCAGTTTAGCTAATATTTCAGCTGCATGCTAGCTGTTTTGGCTCATTTAGTCTTTTTCAGTTTTTAGGCTATTTTGTATTTAGCTAATATTTTAGCTGGCTGTCAGCTCCAGAATTTTAAGCTATCAGCTACAGCGATTTCAGCTATCAATTTCAGCATTTTCAGCTATCAGCACTAGCATCCTCAGCGGCCAAATTCAGCTTGGAGCATTCACACTAATATTATCGCAAGTAGTGCTATATTTTTTAGTTTTTAGTTAGTTTAAAGCTAATGATGGTTAAGATGTGTGTTTTACATCCAGTTTGCAAATGATCCAATTATTCGACTAATCGGAAAAAATAATCTGTGACGAGTCGACTATTAAAATAATCGTTTGAGGCAGCACTATATTTAAGACACATTTTCTGCAGCTCAATAGAAATACAATTCTGGGCGGGACTGTAGGTATTGAAGTTAGCTCCGCTAGTTTCCCATCAGCTCTTTGTTTTCACTCTCTTGTTAGCTTATAGCATCACACAACCCCAAGCTAACAATAGCGTAGCATCATAACGGCAACCAATATTGGAGTTATGCAGTTTGGAGCCAGACACCAGCTCAGACTGGAAAAATTAAGACGGAATCTGCACTCTTCCCGAACTCGAAGTCCCTTCAAATGCCCCTTCAATTGAAGGAGTAGGGGGACGATTCAGATTTGAGCTAAATTAAGATGCTAATAGCGCTATTTTTCTGCAAGAATTGGAGAAAAGGTAGACTTTGGCACTCCCATTTCAGCAGTCTGAGCATTTTTCAAGCATCTGGTTTTCATCTGATCCTGATTCAATGCAATATTTAAAAATACCCCAAAATTCAGTTTTAATCATAAATTATTTTATATAGATCCTCTATTATGAGGAAAGCTTCTAAAACATGTTAAAAACACAAAGAAAGTGATTTTCATTGGGTCTTTAAACTTAACTTAAACTTCCTTTCAGATGTGCTAAAAAAGCAAAAGTGATAAATGGAAAATACTCATGAGACTATCACACATCATCATGACTTATACATGATAATGTTACAAAAAACCCGTAGAGCCAAAGCAATCCAATGTATTTTTTATTTTTGTCATTATACCTTTTTTCCAGATTTAATTTCATTCACTTCTGTGGTTTATCATCTCCAATGTAGGGGCATGTTTCAAAAATGTATTAAAAAGAGATTAAAAAACGAAAAATATTTGTTAAAAGTGTAAAAAAAAATTGTCTCTTCAAATGAAAATGAGACTACGACGGAGTATTAGGGTCACCGAAAAAAAAAAAAAGGAATATTACGACTTTTAATCTCGTAGATATACGACTTTAAATCTCGTAAATTTACGAGAAAAAAGTCGTAACTGCTAAATTATGAGAATAAAGTCGTATATTTATGACTTTAAAAGTCATAGGTTAAATTTACAACTTTTAAAGTCGTAAATTTTAGAGAAAAAAACGTGTAAATCTACGGGATTTAAAGTCGTAAATCTTCGAGATTAAAAGTCGTAATTTAATGAGAAAAGAACCAAAGTTTGTCTGTTATCAGAGCCGTGCTTGAAGATGAAAGACGTGGAGAATCTGGTGTAGATTATGTCCAGATCGGTGTTAAAAACAAAGAAATTCTGAACCTTTTGGCGATTCAAAATCAAATTATTTCCGGGTTCGGTAGTGCGTGTGTTGTCTTGCGTATCTTCAAGTAAGCAAAAGAGGCGCTATTATTGTGTTAAACAGACTTTTTATTAACAGTCTCTTCATACTGCTGCACTGTGCATGACTAGCGCTCATCTGCTGCTTACCATTTGCCGTGCACCGAACATGTGACCAGTCGCTTGGCCTTCTGGGTAATGCAGTTCGTAAACAGCTAACTTCAATACACAACAGTGCGGAGTTTCATATGTAAAATAAAGAGTTTAGAGATACACGTTCATCAGGACCGTCACTTTATTACGTCTTTCATTTCCTTTTATTACCTTACATCATGTCTCTGTCATGCTCAGAAACCAAAAGAGAATGTAAACAGAGCTCCGGACGCCTCCTTCCCCAAATGAAACGTCCCGTCTCGACACAAAACAACATTGGGAAATGACGATAGTCTGTCACGTTAGCACAAGAACATTGAAAATTCCAAAAACTAGTCCTCTTCAGACAGAAGCATCACAGAGTTGGAGGAGATCTGGTCTGTCAGAGGAAGAAATGACTGAAGTGGACAGCTGGAGGATATGGACCGCTTCATAAACGGGATCTGCAGAGATCCTGTAAGCAGCATCAACGAATAAAACATTAATAAACTGTAAATCAAATAAAGAAACCTCCAAACATTTGAAATATTTTAAACATTCAGTTTACCTGATGAAATCCAAGACGCTTTTCACAGTTTGGTCGGTCTGCTTCAGTTCACGGCATAAATTCGCTGGAATGTAGACTCCCCTCGATTTTAATAAAGTTATGAGAAAAAAGTCGTAAATCTACGAGATTAAAACTTATAAATTTACGAGATTTAAAGTCGTATATCTACGAGAAAAAACTTGTAATATTACTAAACTCATACATTTACGAGATTTAAAGTCGTATATCTACGAGAAAAAACTTGTAATATTACTAAACTCGTAAATTTACGAGATTTAAAGTCGTATATCTACGAGATTAAAAGTCGTAATATTACTTTTTTTTTTTTTCGGTGACCCTAATACTCCGTCGTATGAGACAAATAAATCTATACAGATTTATTCTAAATGATGTAACAGTTTAGTTAATATTTAAAAGCAGCTTTACTTGCTCCTTGATGCTGATAAAACAGAACTTTTCACATTTTCATTAAAAAAATAAACATTTTTATGACTGTAATTTTTTCTGATTTATATCACATGCTGTGTATTTAAAGAAATATTTAAAAATAATGTCTAAATTCTCCACTTTGTCATTTTTTTTTTCAGATTTTGCACCACAATAATCCTTTCTTAAATATCTTGTATGTTTTTTTTTTCTATTGTAGTCAAAGGAAGCAAGCAGTGAAGTCGCCCACCAAACTTGTAACTATAAAGGTGATTTATGACTTCCTAAAGCAGAGCTGGCATAAACAAAATTGTCCATTTTCATGCTCGGTGCAGGTATCAGAAAGCATCTTTATGCCCGCACTCACAGGGGTACAATCAAACTGAGCAAGCGAGACTTCTTATTTGTTTTTGGTAAATTACTCTATACGGTCCCGCAGAGGCTCATATTCCTTAATACTTGTTATCGGCCACAAGTGTCAACCTTGTCTGCTTCGTTTCTGCACAGAAGCTTGACAGGGATTGTGAAGTCGCTGCAGATTCTCATCGCAGGTGCAAACGCTCGCTCGCTCGCCGTCCGCCTCATTTATTCTCCTCTGTCTTTTGCTTTTGTCAACATCAAAATTAATCGAGCTCCTCTGCTGATTAGCATGCAGTGGAGACGGCGCGCTTTTTGCATGCGAATAAACGGTTATCAAATTACAGCTGCAACCTGAAGACTGGAAGCTGTCATGTAAAGTGGAGGGAAACGCATTAGAATAATCCTCGCTTAGCTTCAGCCTTCGGGACCCGAGGCCGCGCGGGCGGCGCCGAGACCCGGCGAGGAGCTCGAACTGATGACCTGGAACTAACCGCTTCTGCTGTAAGCACATTTCCCTCCTGCTGGAGCGTTGCACGGCAGAGCAAGCGACCAGCCAAACACGTCTCACCTGACGGTCCGTCCGAGCCGGTGGCGTCCTGGAACGACGGACATAAAAAAGGCGAGATTTCTGCAGCGTTTTCAGCTGACATCAGAGACGCGGCGCTTCATCGTGCATGTTTTATGACATTTATTGAAGTGTAAAGCCGCTATACATGATAAAACATTCATAGAGACATTAATACAGTGTACACTATTATGCTGTACTGAGGAGTATGCAGTTTATTTCCATGGGGACAATAGTTGGTGCTTGAAAAGCTGCAAACAAAGGAGGAACTGAGGCAGAACGAGCTGCAGCCGTGGTGTTAATTCAGGCGAAATAAATGAAGAATTTGATGTTAAGCGCAGCATAGAGATGAGGAAAACTGGAAAAAAAAAACAGGATTTTTGCAAGTGTGAAACAACTTCTTTTCTGCTTATCACGTTTTGCTGTTGTCGACCTCAAACGTGAGAGCGGTTTCTGCTCTTTTCTAATCAGGCAGATAAAAGCGCCTCTCTATTCCTACCTCATGCAACTCAGAGAGGAACTGCAGAGGCACCAAAACATTCTGACAGAACCTGAATAGAAATAGTAATGGGACGTACCTGGAGTCATTGTTTCACCTTACAATTACAGAGTGTAAGGAATGAAATCTAATCTGATAAGATTTCAACCATTGTCATTTGTAAAGCATCATATATATCAGCTTTCTCATCCCAACATCAACATTTTTTGGGTGGTCCCAACTCTTTTCTGACATGCTGGCTGTTCCAATTAAATCAAGTTTTGTCAGACCTGGTATTGGACGTGGACCAGGCTAAATTTAGGGTACCAGGTTAGGTCACTGGTACCGGCCGTACGGTACCAGTGTTTAGTTAAACACCAGGTTAAGGTTAGAGCATCGGTGCATTTAACGTTCTGGTACCAAAACGGTACTGGTTTACCGACCCAGTGTTTGGGGAGCCTTGATTTAAAGAGCATCCTCTATAAATGAGACTTTGAAAGTGTTGTCTGGTGCCACATTTTTAACAATTCCTAAAAATGAGTCCTGCCTCAAATGATTATTTTAATAGTCGACTCATCACTGATTATTTTTTCCGATTAGTCGACTAATCAGGTCATGCACAAACTGGATGTAAAGCAGATATCTTAACCATCATTAGCTTTAAACTAATTAAAAACTAAATATATAGCAATACCGGAGATAATGCTAGTGTGAATTCTGTAAGCTGAATTTGGCCGCTAAAGATGCTAGTGCTGATAGCTGAAGATGCTGAATTTGATAGCTAAAAAAGCTGAAGCTGATAGATGAAAACACTGAAGCTGATAGCCAGGTAAAAATAGCCTGTACTCATACAGGTACAGGTACTCATCTGGGGTTAGGGTACCAGTGCGGTCTACGTCCTGGTACTGGACCGGAACCAGTTTGTGGCCCAGAGGTCGTGGAGCTTTGATCTAATTTGAACAGCCACCACGTCTGAAAACGACATGTTTGGGACACAAAACATCAATTTTTTCAATCCTTCCCTGTGGTCTGTTAAGTATTATTTTGATTTTTTTAGTCAAAATTAAAATCTTGTCATTTTCTAGGACATAGTTTCTGCAGAGTGGCAAAAGTTCATTCGAAATTTGCCCCTGATTTCCCATCAACCCCTCCTGCTAGCTTATAGCCCCTCACACCCCCAATGTAATCTTATTGGCGAGCAATGTTGGAGCTTTCCAGTCACAGATTGGAGCCTGATTCCAGCACTGACGAAGACGTGGTGGAGTGGAGCAGGGAGCTTGTTGCCCGCTAGGGCTGCCACAAACGATTATTTTAATAGTCGACTAATCATCGATTAATTTTTCCGATTAGTCGACTAATCGGATCATGGACAAAGTGGATGTAAAGAAAATCTGAAATATGATTAGCTTTAAAACAAAAAAATCCTAAATAAGCTAAAATCGCTAGCATATAGCTGAAATATTAGCTAAACTCCAAATTAGTCTAAAAAACTGTACAAATTCCAAATTAGCCAAAATAGCTAGCATGTAGCTGAAGACATAGCAAAACTCCAAATTAGCCTAAAAAACTGTAAAAATCCCAAATTAGCCAAAATAGCTAACATATAGCTGAAATATTAGCTAAACTCCAAATTAGCCTAAAAAACTGTAAAAATTCCAAATTAGCCAAAATAGGTAGCATGTAGCTGGAATAATAGAAAAACTCCAAATTAGCCTAAAAAACTGTAAACATTTAGAATTAGCTAGCTAACATGTAAATGAAATATTAGCTAAACTCCAAATTTGCCTACAAAACTGAAAAAATCCTAAATTAGCCAAAGGAGCTAATATGTAGCTGAAATATTATCTTACTTCCAAATTAGCCTAAAAAACTGAAAAAGCCTAAATTAGCCAAAATAGCTAGCATGAAGCTAAAATATTAGCTAAACTCCAAAATAGCCTGAAAACGCTTAATAAATGCCAAAATAGTCTAAAAAGTTTGCAGAATGTCATTATAACTTTCAACTTCACTACAGCCTGACTCCATATATTATAAAGTAACGACTAATCGACTATGAAATTAGTTGTCGACTATTTTAATAGTCGATTAGTCATCGATTAGTCGACTAATCGTGGCAGCCCTATTGCCCGCTGATTGCAGATTTTACACAACTTTTTCTAATTGCATTCCCAACTATTCAAATACTCAGAAAGGCAGTTTTAAGCTAAATTTTTTAAGCTAAACTATATATATATATATATATAAAATTAGCTTAAAAAATTATATATATATATATATATATATATATATATATATATATATGTCCTTCCTCATGAGGAAATTTCCAAAGAAAACATGTTAAACACCCCAAGATCAACAATTTCCTCTAACTCAACATCAGATGTCCTTTAGAGTTTGTGATTTGGCTGCGTAATGCGGGGATGCGACGTCTGCATTGTTCCTGCGCAGCCTCCTCTTATACAAGGACGTGGTTCCCACCAGTGCATCGATAATATGGAGAGCATTTCAAAGGGCTCACAATCACCATGGTTTCAGTTCATGTCTCCTCATTACATGGTGGAGGCTCACATTTTGTCCAGATGTTTTCCTCTCCTGAAGTGTGTTAGGAACTCATTTTAGTCTGGCAGGCGATCACGGCTGGTTGTTGTCTAGGAGACAAGTCTTCATCTTTGCATAGACGATGTGTTTTGCAAATCTGCCAAAGATATGATGCTGGGTATGCAGGGTTTATTAACCTGTAGATGGGACGACGTGGTGCAGTCGGGGATCAAACTACAGATCTATCACATGGCGAATGACCTTTGTATCAGCGAATCCCCAACAACCTCGATCCAGAAACTATCTTTATTCATTAATGAAGACTAGAAAGGACGCGCCACTATGTGATCTGAAGTGTTTGTAAAGCTCAGTACAAGCAAGATGCAGAAATTCACTGATAGAATTGTAAAATACGGCTTTATTGAAAGGTTTTCTTTACAGGTTTCAGCGTTTTTTCCCAAATGTTTTGTAGCCCCTCAGCCTTTTTTGTGAATTGGTGTTTCATGAATTGAACTAATTACAAACTTTTTGTAAGATTTGGCAATACTCCTCTCTCAGTCTCAAGCCTTAAACTCATCTATCCTTATTGGTTGATGCGCCCTGTCTTTGGGTGAAAATGGGCAAACATGCACAACATTTTTACATGGTAGATCAGTTGGTGAGCCCGTAGAAAGAAAACGTTCATTCGCATTTTTATCTACGGGTATGCTGGGGGCGACAGGTTGTAGAGAACACTTTGACAACACTTAAGGATAAATAAGATTATTTAGTATGAGGCCAGTACCGTATTTTTCCAGAGTATAAGTCGCAAGAGCAAAAAATGCCTAATCAAGAAGAAGAAAAACTATATATAAATCGTTCTGGAGTATAAGTTGCACTTTTGAGAGAAAAGTCTGAAGTCTCATAAAAAATCTGCCAAAGCTAGCGTAACCAAAATAAAATAAATAAATACAATCTTTTGATGAGTATAAGAAAAATATCAAAGTTTAAGAGGAAAACAATCAGATTCTCTTCCATGTTTGTTTTTGGATGACACTTCTTCTTCCATTGTCAGTAGCAAATACTTATACTCAGATGCAGCGCCCTCTAGTGGTTGTTAGAGTAAACAACTGCTAAAGGACAACTGGGTTTTACTAATAACAAATATAAGAGCCTGTTTATGTCTAAAAAAAACACACACAAATAAGAGTACAAATCGCAGCCCTGGCTAAACTATAAATCAATGTGACTTATACTCTGGAAAATACGGTACTCGCACATAACTAACGACTAGAGCAAAGGTCTGCAATCTTTTGAAGTTAAAGAGCCATTTTGGAGGATTTCTTACTCACAACATCCAAGTAGGAGCTACAAAGTCTTATTTCACCCTTTGGAAAAAAAAAAGACACTACTTTGTATTCATAGTATTGTTACTATTATGTTAAATACATTTGTTTTGTTTTTTTCAAGCATAAATAAAACAGAAACATAAAAAGAAAATAGCCTTTTTACAAAATATAAATTAGTTTCTAATTCTTTAGAGATCTAGAATGACTTTCTTTCAAAATAAAATACCTCCTGTACTACATAAAATCATCTCAATGGAGAGAATATAGTTATACGTGGTGAAATGTCATTAACGAAAAGTAAACACACACAAAACCACAGTTTGTGCTGCATCTTGACCAGAAATTCATAAAATAAAACTAATAAAATGACTCTCATTATGTTTTTTTTTATAATTTAAATCTTTCATTTTTTATTCAAAAATATAAAGTGCACCTTAAATTCTGGTTGTGTGTACTAACTTACTTAATTGACCTTGTCAGAAGAATATGTTACATTTTCTAATAAAAAATATTATATTTATCTTAAACCAGAGAGCCACAATGGAGGGGTTAAAGAGCCACATGTGGTTCCAGAGCTGCAGGTTGCAGACCCCTGGACTAGAGTATGGTATAACTGTACTGTAAAACAACATCTTTTGTACTTAATAGTGAATGCTATTTACATTATCCTTACGAATACTTCACGATACACTTACCACTCCCACGACAAAATTCCATTTTCACAACGTCCCTTGAAGTGGCTGTAACAGTCTTAAAACACACCAACACTCACCTTAAGATGTTGCTGCTCCTCTATGACCCTCCACGAGTCCAGATAACCCAAAAACGGGTCAACCTCCCTTACAGATGCATGTGACTAAGGCTTAAGTCATTTATGGAAGAACTATAAAAGAACCAAAATGCATAAAAAGTTCACAATAGATCATTTACTTGGCTTTAGACGGTAAAATCCTCCTGCTGCTCTCTCAGCGTGACTTGTTCTGTGAAACACATTTTCAGTTGCTTTTCATGCTAGACACAAAGATTAAGCCATTAAAGTCTTACATAAAACCGATCAGACTTTACCAAGAAACTGAGTGAAATTTTCCTGGAATAGTGGCTTGATGTTTGACAGGAGTTTGAGTTTCTGCACCAGCGTTTAGTTTGAAGACACATGACAGTGTAAAGGTGATGTCAGGAGGCAGAGAGGGTTAGCTGGCCTTTAACAAGGTCATAACCCGAGTCTGTCATGTCTGCAGTTTGTCAAAGCAAACTCACCAACGGATTTTTAGTTGTCAGTGTCCTCTCAAATTCTACTTACTTTTCAATTTTTTGTGTTTATTTATTTATTATAAACAGACGTTTCTTTTCCCGAATTTGGAGGGTATCAACCAAAACCATGACTGAGAAGGTCAGTCCAGGCCATTTACTAACTAAATTATTCATGTGTTTCCATTAAAGGAAATTTAAACCAGATATTTTTTCTTTTCCAGTATACATAAAATAATCGATTCTTTAATCTACGACCTTTTCTTTTAATCTTTTCAGGAAAATTGAACCAATACATCAAATGATTGAGAGAAAAATTAAATTTTTTGGTGTTAAGATGTTTTTAATTATTTAAATCCTCAAACGTTTTTTTGCAACATCCTTTTTATGGCAATATGGATAGTATTACTTATAATCTGTTTGGTATTTTGGTAAGTTTTTGCTCACAACAATGTTAATTTAAGATGCAGAAATATTTAAATGAGTGTTCAGGATAAAATGGACCTTACCTGGATCCAGACATTTTCAGTATGGTTAACCTTTCTATCAAGTATCAACTAATTTTACATTCAAGTAGTCATTTGAAAATAAATAGCAGTAGATTAATTATTGTTACCGTAGAGTTTAAAGAGAGAGAAATATTTGTTTGGAGGAGGGATGAATTTAATGTGACATTTTTGGGTTAGTTATTAATTTGAGCTTCTTTGTTCTGCAATGGTGCAATGATTCTTTTGACATGTATAATTATGCTACTGTGTGTGCATTTGGTTGAAAAAAGTAGTTAAAATAATTTTTGAAGCCTCAGATTTTTTTTCTCTTTTTTAAAGCGTGAATTTTTTTTCATTGTCTTTTACATTCTGAAACAGTGAAAGTACTTTGATCCCGCTTGTTTTCAGACACATTTTTGCCACTGGACAAGTCTAAAATCAGCTTAGTGTGAAATGTTGGGTACATGGCTGGCTTAACAAACAGTCTGATGTTAGCATTTTAATGACATGGAACATTTGCTGTCCTTTTATTTCTGCTTTACCCTCCATGAACCAGCAAACATTTGACTGAGCACTGAAAACAGAAAGCATTTTACTTTGTGACATCTCTTTTATGTCTCTGAGCAGCTGAAGAGATGGATCATATTTCAGCCCTCAGTAATGCTGCATTAGAACGAGTGACCCAGTCTGCCACAGACGCATTCTGACCATCAAGTGAAAATCTGCTGCTGAGAAACAGGATGTTCAAATATCACCAGATGGTGTTTGAAGATCTCACATTGTAAAAGGCATTAAAACTGGTTAGTGATTGATTGCAAAGGCAAGACAACACAGCAAGACGAACAGTGCATTTCTGTTTGGAGTCTTCAGGAAAATAATGACAAAAATATTTGTAAAAGAAATGACAAACTGTTTTACTGAGATGCTTACGGGAACATGTTGAAAGACCGTCATGTAGAAATTAGGGCTGTCCTAATCAGACTTTGATGGGCACGATCCGATCCTGAGACATTTGATTTTGAGGGTTTATTCAGGCTGGACGAATTTGGTTCGCTTACATCGCAAAGGATGTGACAGTAGATCATTAAAGGGAAATACATAAAAACAATAGAAATGTGTTAGAAAAAATGCCATCAGCAAACAATCATCCTCACCAAGTTTCTAAGAGCACTATTGCTGGGAGATTTTCCCCCGAGCAAAAGTAGTGACATGAAATCCAATATATCGTTTTTTTTCTGAGTGTCAGGGTAAAGTCATAAATGTCCCAGGAGTGTGTGGACCAAAGATCAAGTCTCCAGTATCATTCTTTTTTTTTTTCTTGGAATTTTTTGTTCTCAAATTCCTAATTTTTCCGTCATTTTCAAGGATGTTTCTACAATCCCTCTATGCTTACATTTTCCATTTTCTTAAATAAATCACAGTTTCAAATAAAATAACAAATTTATCATGAGTTGTCATATTTTGATCTATGACAAATACTCTTTTTTGGGTATAATATATCGGGTAAAAATTACCCAGCTAAAGTTATGGTGTAGGGTTAAAACCCTCAACACTAAAGTTTCTCTTCACTCATCACTCCCTCACGGCCGTGCTTTTTTTCCCCGCGAGGTCCTCCTCAACACCCAGAGAGCAGACAGAGTCGATCAGCTCTAAGCCTGACTCCGCTCCCTGGGCGTGAAGACAACACATTGTCACTCCCAACGTGTCACATATTGACGTTTGGTTAAGGACCCCTCCGCTTCACTTCTTGGCGTTTTTGGTGTCCCAAACTTGTTGTTTGGCATGCTTTGTATAATGAAGGGTCTGCAACCCTCAGTACGGGGTACCAGATGCGGTGCAGCACGAGAACAGGTGCTTGGGACATGGCCGTTAGTAATAGCTTAACCGGGTACTGTGACTCACGGGTGGGCGGCGGTCCAGGCCTCGGTCCTGGAGTGTAACCCACACTGGAGCCAGGCTCAGAGACGAAGAGCTGAAAAAATGTGGATTTCTCCATCCGCAGGGTCTGAATGACAGGGGGCCCTTTTCACCCTGGAATGATCCAAGAGGAAGGCCTCCATCTTAACCAGCCTGTCCTCACAACAATAACAATATTTCTTATTATTTCCCCTGATTAAAACCTTTCCCTTTGGGAGACCCTAAACTTAACCCCAGGGACCCTGGCTAATTAGCCTGATCCTTAGCCCTCCCCTTTTAAAACCAAACCAGGGAACCTTAAACCCTAAACTTAACCAACCCCTTCACCTAAGAATTAGAATTCACCTTAAAAGCCTGCCCTCTGAAGCCCTCATCTTAACCCCTATCTGATAGTCTAGAATTTAATTTACTTCCTTTTTTCTAAAAAATATTTTTTTGGATGGAAGCTCTGCCCATGGGTTGACTGTACTGAGTGTGCATTGTCCTCTGCCCTCCAATTTTTACTGGGGGGCGGGGTCCAAACGCTTTTCCTTCTAACCCAGTACTCTAACTCAGTACTGCTACGCTAACCCAGTAACTGGTACTGGATGCTGTACTAGATGCAGTAACCAAGCATGGGCCTGGACCCAAACCAGTACTGGACATGAACCAGGCCAATACGCAAACTGGTACCGGTTAAGCCTCATTTCCACTGAGCAGTCCGGTACCATACACTTCTGACCCGTACCCCTTGAGGGCCACCCATCTGCCCATAGAAAAACAGAAAGGGATAATTGGGGCGGAGTTACTTTAGCCACTCATTGATTAGCAGAAAATGATGACGACATTAGAAAGCACCAACATAACGCTCCGTTTTCCTCTTAGCCGACCGCAATCTTTTAAACAACGCTAAATCCTTGTCATACATGATGTACAAAAAGTAAAGCAAGAAAAAGACGAGCTGCTGGATGACCTCAATTGTTGTTGTTGCTTATCTAGTCATTGCACTACAATAACACGCTAGCGGTCTACACCACGCATGCGTGATGAAAACAAACTGCTCAGTGGAAACGAGGCTTTAGGGTACCATTTCTCTTGGTGTCCTGGTACTGTACTGGTTCCGGTTTGCGGCCCAGAGGTTGGGGACCTGTGATTTAATGGGAACTGTCAACAAGTCAAAAATGGCGAGTCGAAGACGCACAAAAATGTCAAAAAGTGAGGCAGACGGGTCCTTAACGAAACGTCAATGTGTGACGAGTTGAGAATGAGAATGTGTTGGTGAAGAGGGATCTGGCTACACCTGCTTGCTCCAGAGATTCGGGCAAAGGCTGTCTGTGGCCAAGAGACACCACATAGTGAGAAAAAAATAGGCTTATAAATTCCTGATTACAAATGTCGCTGCACGGCCACCTTTACTAAAAAACTTGCATTTAGGTTGCAGCTTGGTGGCTGTTTAGGGTATGTGACCGTAGTGTTACATCCCTTACGGGTAAACCTGACTCGGGTCTAGAGGTGGAAAAAATACAGAAGGGGACAATTATAAAAACTGGACACCAATGACAACAAAATGAACACGGTTTATTGGTCCTGAAATGAAAGAACAAAATAAAACGAGTGTGCTAGTCCAAACAAAAAGACAAAACAAAGGGAATTGGAACCTTGGCCAAAAATAAAAGAAGACCGTCGAAGTCAGCAGCTCCCTGCTAATGGCTGCTTAACCAAAATCTACTTAAAGAAAACAAACAAAGCTTGTAAATCAAGACTACCAAGGTCTAATCCGAAACTAAAATAACAAAACCCAGCAGTCTAATACGACTGAGTGAGGCCTCCTCCAACTCCCACTGGCCACACCTGCCAGGTAAAGGTGCAGCAGCAAGACGTAACAGTAGTCTCAACTCATTTAAACAGCTATTTGTAGCAACATGAAGTAAATTTTCACAAAAACCACCAGCAATGTCCCCATCTCATCCAGTCGTCTGAAGCATTTCTACTGTTTTTCTTTAGGTTTACATTTCCAGGTTTCGCTCGAGGCTCATGGTGCCACTTTTGGAGTCTGAGCAAACACGGACGGACAAACAATTATTAAAATGGTTTCACCTCGGCGTGTTTGCCGCCCTCAAAGCAAACACAAGTGTCAGAGGAACACGCCTCGTGAGTTTTAAACACGGCTCTGGTCTGAAGCAGCAGCAATGAAACGTTCAGCTGAATATTCAGCTGCACGCCATCATCAGACGCTAATGTGAATAACGGTTCATCATGTCATGACATTTCTGCCGGCCCCCCCTACTCCTTATGGCTTTTCTCCCCCATCCACACGATTACAGGCTCCGAGATGATGCAGCGCTTCGCTGTGACTTGTGTTTCTGCTTTGTCTGCTCCGCTGATGTCACACCGTGCGCCTCGGCAGGAATTTTATTGGCATTACACTGCAAAAACCCGAGCGTTCGTCACTGAACCAAATGAACCTGCGGTCTGTGAAATCATTCAAAGGATGTAATGATGAGCTATCACGGATCTGTTTCAGCTTTTATTGCAATAAAACACACTGATAGAGTTAGAGGCGTGAATATGCTGACGCCCGGGAACGGGGAAAGCTGCCACAGCAGAGTTAGGATGCTTTCTTTCTTTTTTTTTTTTTTTTTTTTTCTCCACGCTCTCATTCATCTGAAAGTATATTTCTTCAGAGGCTGCGGACACTTTCATTAAACCCCAAAGGCATCTTGGGATGCCTGTGCGCAGTCTGCTGTTATTAACTTATATTTAATCCCATTTTCATACACACCCTGACAACTTTTTAAATGTATTTTGCATTATATTGCAGAATAAGCGTTAAACATTTATGAAAGATGTTCAATCATTGTCATTAAAATGTATCATCAGTATCTTATCTGCAAATATCAAAAATATCTGCTTCCATGTTCATTTTTCAGGCTAGAATTAAACAGGAAATTGTAAATACTGACCTTTTTAGTCAGTTTCCTCGTCCCAGTCGAGCAATTCTGACTATTTAACCTTACGGACGTCTGCGGAACAAGTCATTAGCGGAATGCTAACATTTAAAGTAAATAATGTTGACATTTTCTAAGGTTATGCAGACTGTGATCAATGTGTCTGCCGTTGCATGCTAGGATGCAGCTAGCTGCTGAAAAGACAGTGACGAATGAAAGGGACTTTATGCTGCTGTTAATTCTATGCACAAGCTCAGCATTCAGGCATGCAAAGCAGGAGCAAACGCATTCTAGTAATTAGTGAGACTGCATATACCTAACATAGGAGAATACTCCAGGGTACTGTGGTATTCCGGACACTTGTGTAGTGTTTGGAATACAGAGGCGAGGTTTAAGACGTGATGGGAATGTGATAAACAAACGAACAAAAAAACTTTTTAAAGAGCAGAAAGGTACAGTTTAGGGTTTAAAGGTTAGTTTTACGTTTAGGGTATTAGTAGGGCTGCCACGAGTAGTCGACTAATCGATGACTAATCGACTATTAAAATAGTCGACGACTAATTAAGTAGTCGTTACTTTAAATTATATGGAGTTAGAGTGTTGTAAAGTTTAAAGTTATAATGGTATTCTGCTAGCTTTTTGGATTATTTTAAGGTTTTTTTTAGGCTATTTTGGAGTTTAGCTAATATTTAAGGTACATGCTAGCTATTTTAGCTAATTTAGGATTTTTTTCCTATTTTATCAGGTTAATTTTGAGATTTTAGCTAATATTTCAGCTAGATGTTTTGGATAATTTAGGATTTTTTAAATTTTTTAGGCTAATTTGGATCTTAGCTTGCATTTCAGATGTTTGCTTGCTAGTTTGGCTAATTTAGGACTGTTTCTGTTTTTTAGGCTGTTTGGTAGTTTGGCTATTATTTTAGCTACATGCTAGCTGTTTTGGCTAATTTAGGATTTTTTCATTTTTTTAGGCTAATTAGAAATTTAGCTAATACTTCAGCTACTTGCTAGTTATTTTGGCTAATTTAAGCTATTTTTTTAGACTGTTTTGATATTTAGCTAACATGCAGCTGAAATATTAGCTATTTTGGCTAATTTAGGATTTTTTTCTGATTTTTAGGCTATTTTGAAGTTTAGCTAATATTTCAGCTGCAGATGCTAGCTAATTTGCTAATTTAGGCTTTTTTAGTTGTTTAGGTTATTTTAAAGTTCAGGTAATGTTTCAGCTGGCTTTCAGCTTCAGCAAATTTAGTTATCAATTTCAGCATCTTCAGCTATCAATTTCAGCCTGCAACATTCACTCTACCATTATCACGGGTAGTTGTTTAGATCTAGTTTTTATTGAGTTAAGAGCTAATGATGGTTAAGATGTGTGTTTTATATTCAGTTTGCACATGACCCGATTAGTCGTCTAATCAGAAAAAATAATCGGTGATTCATCGACTATTAAAATAATCGTTTGTGGCAGCTCTAGGTTTGTGTTTGTTTGGGGTTACATTCACACCTCACAGAGAGGACGCTCTAGTTTGAGTCACAATTGGGAGTTTGTGTGTTCCCTCCATGCAGGTGTGGGTTTTCCTTCCTCTTACTGTCCAAAAACCTTCCTATTAGGTTTACTGGTATTTTAAAAGACAGGCAACCTGTCTGGGTTGACCCCGCCTTCGCCAACAGTGGCCGGGATGGACTCCAGCACCCCCGTGACCCCAAAAAGGGTTAAAAAAATGAATGGATCTCAATTTAAATAAAACAGAGTTTATGGTGTTTAGTTACAAAAAATCCACTTGAAATCTTAATTTGAAATGGAATGGTGTTAGTATAGAAAGAGTTCATGAATTTAGATTTTTGGGGATTAGTGTTGATGAAAATGTAAAATTGAAACAACATATTGTTTATACAAAATAAAAAAAATTGACAATCATGCAATTTTTAACAAAACGAAATATTTGTTATATTACAAAGCTAATCATATTTTGTATTTCTGCTTGATTTTACCATATTGTTTGGAAGTCTGGGGTCATTCTTATGAATCAAACCTAGAACCTTTAATCATTTTGCAAAAAAAAATCATTACAAATAATGCATGCGACTCCTTACAATGAGCACACATCTGAACTATTTTAGGTCAAGAATACTCAAATCTAAAGATTTATGTTCTTGGCAGACACTGCTGGTCATGTTTAAGGCCAAAAATGTTATGTTGACATGTAGTTTACAAAATCTTTTTGTTATAAATTAAGGAAATAGATGAAGAAATTTTGACTTTAAAGTATCTAAAGTAAAAACTACACGAAAACAAATTCCTTTGCTGGGGTTAAAAAATTGAATTCCTTGGATAATGACCTGAAAAAGTTTTTAAGTATTGTTTGTTTTAAGTTTAAATATAAAACCAAAATTAATGTGTATGCAGCACGATGTAAATGTAGTGTTCCTGATTGTGTTATTGTTATGGATTTTCATTTTGTGTTTGTTTTGATTATACCCACTAATTTACTCATCTATTTGTATCATACGAAATCAAAAGAATAGATTTGGGATTTGTAAGAATTGGTCTTCATTCTACTCGTGATATTTAAGTAGAATGTATGTATTGTACATTCTGGATGAGAAAAAAAAAAGTGTGGACAATATTGTTTTTTTTCCTGTTTTGTCATTTGGAAATTGCCACTTACAACAGTATCAACTTGTATAAAAAATTTTTATTTGTTTTCATTATGATCATTTTACTTAATTAGTCTTTAAAATAATAATTTTTTTAGCGCAAATATTGACTGCAAACATTATAATTTACTATTTGAGTGCAGAACAAACGGATGGTTGATGAAAAACATGAAAATGTAACGATTTAACAATTAAATTTTTACGCAAAACATAACAGACGTGTTTTAAGCATGTTTGTGGTGAGGAAATGAATGTGCTATTATGTCACAATATTGTTTTTGGATGAAAAGTATCATTTTTGCAGCAAAAATTCATCTTTAAATGTTTGTTAAAATGTTTAATAAAGACTTAAATGAAACATCTGCTTTCATCAATTCTGTATTAAAATCTGACTTCAAACTTAGTTTAATGAAATACTTTCCATTTTAAATGAAGGGGTTATTCCTGATTATTATAGATGAGGTCAAAACGAAGCATTTCTCATGGCCGTCATGTTTCTGCCGTCCTCGCCAGCACTTCTGTCTGAGATTTCTGTGATTGATACTCCTGAGTGAATCATGAGCCTGCTGGCTGCCTCTTCATCGCTCTTCGTGTCCTCCCCAGTCTTTGTGGGTGGTTCATTTTTGTCCGTGGGGGGACAGAGACCGCCTCACAGGTCTCTGGTATCTCGACGGCCCATCTGTCATCAGCGGTCAGCCCAGTTCCACGCTGCGCGCCGGGAACATCAGGCGTGGGCCGGCCGGCCTGCCAGCTGGCTTCTTGACTTGGGTTTGTGCTCACAGTTACAGAACTGTCCACAGATTGGATTTGTGTCAAGTGCAGCAGCAGGTTTCAGCAGATATCAGCTGTAATCTTTGTGTGTCCTGATGGTTTTCACAGCGTCAGCAGTTATCATGTACTGCATGATTGGATGTGACTGAAGACTTCCATTCACATAACAAAACTAAATAGGAGGGCTGACAGCGTGACAGCAGGTCTGCTCCTCAGTGCAGGACAGCAACTTTGGGGAATATTTTCAGGAAAATAACTCAAACTTCCCAAACTAATAATTATTTCTTGCTCCAATGTTTTTATTTATTTTTTTTATCTTAAAAAAAATCACTTATTTTATTAAAAAATATTGAATTGATATTTTACAAATTAAAAGTTGTGAAAATATTTGGTTTAAAAACACATTTTTGCAATTTTCCATTCATCGAGAAACATGAAAAGATATTTTTCCCCTAAAAAAGAAGAAATATCAAAAGTAATCAAATAAAAAAAAGCATTAAATGAAAATAAGAAACAAAATCTAGAAATTGTCTTTGAAAAAAAATACATAAAGAAAAGCCATTTTAATGAGGATAATGTCATAAAAATATGACTTTTAGAATAAGCTTATTCAAACTATATATGTGGTCTCTAAACTCAGAACAAACACCACAATTAATTAATTTTAATGATATATTATATATATATATATATATATATATATATTATTATATATATATATATATATATAATATATATATCGTAATAGAGCTGTGAAAAAGATTTACTAGATTTATTTGACACTTTGCTCCAAACTACTTCCAATACTTGTATCAAGTTGCGACAGTTCAGTGTGAGTACAATATTCTAATAGTGTGCTCAGGAACCCACTTATTGTTGAAAGTGCCACACGTGAATGAAGCTTAAAGCTCTGAAGGCATAGCCCAGGTCAGCCTTAGGCAATCTAGGCGGCCGCCTAGGGCACCATCTGCTGCAGTGGACGCCAAATTGCAATGATTTGACAACTTTACACACATTTCGTGTAAAAATGTTTAAAAGGATAATAAAAACCACGAAAAAAATAACTCAAAAGTTTGACATAACTAATAATTTTGCTTAGGTAGCCTAGCTAAGCTAGGTGTTTGTGGGGAGGAGGGGATGTTAACTGTTAGGGCTTCTTAAAAACTTTAAGGATCAAAAAGCAGCAAAACAAGCCTCTAAGGACAGCTCTAAGGTTAAAAAAGGAAGGAACACGAGGACAGAACAGACTCAAAAGCAGAAGTTTGTCTGTTTTATTTACATTAATTTGCTTGGAATTTCCCCCCTCTCATTTCGGCTGAACAACACAATGTAACACAATAAATAATGTTTTTTTTGGCATTATTTTGAAGTCAAATTACCTTTTGTGGCTTTTTTTTCCCCATTGTTTATTAACATTTTTTTGTCAAGAGGAAAGAAAAATTGTGTTTTTTGAGAAGTAATTACTCTGTTTTGGCAGACATCATCAGAGACTGTTTTTTTCTGCATAAGGTAATTATAATAATGCAGACTTTGAAAATGTGACACCTCAGATCAATGGGGAGACAGGAGAAGCTTCGAAGATTCTTTCAGACGTTGTGAACACATTTAGGGCACCAAACAATACGGAAGTCGGCACCAAAACACCAAGATTAATGAATGCAGACGTTTTCAGCCGGGAAGCATCATTGCTGCGGCGGGTAAATGAAAACAAATGATATTTTTGTCTCTTTTTCAGACTCCTCCATTTATCTCAAGGCAAGTGCGTGGATCTGAGTTTCCGACAGTAAGTGCTGAACACGTGATTCTATTAAAGGCCCATTTTCAGGGGTTTCAGCATTTTTTGAAGCACTCTCTAACCCAGATTTTGTCTCCGTTGAATCTCCGCCCAGATCTGGTGTCTTGGCTTTCCATTCTGCAGGAATGCTGAATATCCGTTTGTGGGGGAAGCTGAAAGATTAATGGTAACTGCTTCTGTTACAGCCTTTTGTTTCTTCCTCTTGTCTTTTTGGAGGTCAAGTCTGACTGATAACTATAGCACCAAATAATTTTTTTACAGTCTGAGTTGCCTTCTGTGATCCCAGTAAACACTGAGGTCAGTCGGTTGCTGGTTTTACGCAATATTATCTTTTCTCATCTTAAATATATATTAAAATACGTTGCTAGTTTGCAGGAAAAACGAGAGTCTGGATTATTTTAAAGTATTATTTTAATAGTCAAAATATCACTGATAATTATTGCCGGTGAGTCGACTAAAACTGGAAGTAAAACGCACATCTTAACCATCATTAGCTTTAAACTAACTAAAAACTATATATATATATATAGCATTACCTCCAATAATGCTAGTTGGAACGTAAGGTAAAATTGGCCTTTGAAGATGCTAATGTTGAAAGCTGAAGATGCTGAAATTGATATCTAAAAATGGTGAAGTTGATAAATGAAATAGCTGAAGCTAATAGCTGAAAACACTGAAGCTAATTACCTGCTAAAATATTAGTTAAATGCCAAATTAGCCTAAAAGCTAAAGAAAAGCCTAAATTAACCAAAGTAGCTGAAATATTAGCTAAACTCTAAATTAGCCTAAAAAAGTCTAAATAAGACAAAATAGCATGCTAGCATCAGAAATATTAGCTAAACTCAAAATTAGCCTAAAACTGGAAAATGTCCTAAATTAGCCAAAATAGCTAGCATGCAGCTATAATATTAGCTAAACTCCAAATTAGCTTGAAAAACAAAAAAGTCTAAATTTAGAGAAAATAGCTAGCTAGCATCTGAAATATTAGCTAAACTCAAAATTAGCCTAAAAACTGAAAAAAATCCCAAATTAGCCAAAATAGCTAGCATGTAGCTGAAATATTAGCTAAACTGCAAAATAACCTGAAAAACCCTAATAAATAGTAAAATAGTTAAAAAAGATAGCATAATGCCATTATGACTTTCAAATTTACTACACTCCAACTCCCTATAATATAAAGTAACGACTAATCGACTATTAAATTAGTCGTCGACTATTTTAGTCGTCGAGTAATCGTCGATTAGCTGACTAATTGTGGCAGCCCTAGTGACACGATACGTATCACAATATATCCCTAGACTGTACAAGAACCTTTTTTTAACCAATTTTTTTAATTTGAAACTTCTTGTAAACCTCTTCCTAAATGTTAGCTAATTGCAATAAAATGGTAAAATTAATTTCAATGCTAATCACTGCAACTTTCTTTTGTAAACAAGCGGCTTTTACCCGAGAAAATACTTATTTTTATGGTAAATGAATAAATATTTGTTTTTAAAGGGAAGAATCAACATTTCCTGAATTCTACAATAAAATATTTTTTAGTGTGAGAAATAAGAAAGTGGAAAAAGAAATTATTGCCACGTCACCATTTAAATTCCAATTAATTTTATTTATTTAGCACCTTTCATGCTAAAAGAAACAGCTCAAAGCGCTGTACACAAAATCATAAAACACAATTCCCCACATATGCAATAAAAGAAGATAAACGCCACATAATAACACGTTTTTAAATCAATACAAGTATTGCCAAATAAAGTATCGTGATTTATTGCAGAATCGATTTTTTCCTAAATTCGAAGAAAAACAATTCTGAGCATCAGCTAAAAAAAAGAAAAAAAATCTTATTATAATCTAATTCCCTTCTCTGTTAATACTATGACCAATCACTAAAAAATGTATATATCCATTTTTACCAATAACCTCTCTTTGCTCTTGAGATTTCGTCCAGTTTTTTTTACTAACAGACATATTTCTCCATTCCATCTTTTTTATATTGGCTTCCCTTTTACTATCTGGGGAAAAATTAATTGGACTTTTATCACCATGCATACAGGAATAACAGCCTGAGGATATGGATTGGTCAAATGCAAACAAGAGAGATATGCTGATCCTAAATGTCAAGACTTGAGGGTTTTATGATGTTTCGGAGCTTAAATCTCTGCGACTCGGGGCAAAAAGCTCAGAGAATAAAATAGAGGGAACAAAAAAATAGAGGGGATAACAAGTATTTATGTAGTCTGTGTCTCTGTAAAGATTGATAAACATTGTGTTTTTCTTTTAGTGACTTCAGCAAAGTTTGGTTTTATGCGTTTAAAAGCTCAGAAAAATGGGATTTTCTCCAAAGACCTACAGCATACTGTATAAGTTAATCTATACCACATTTTCTAGAAATCTACGACTTTGTTTCAATGAATTTTCATCACCTTAAAAAAAAAGAGATTGGAGTTTAGTTTGAAGGTTAGAGTTTAATTCAAGGAAACTCTTGGAGAGGTCTCTTTTTAGCCCAGAGTCTCACCCAATCATGTCTGAAAACCTCCAGCCGTGTGACAAAAATCACCAATTTCACTCCACTACCAAGGGTTTTTGCATGGATATGGATAGAAGCATAAATGCAAACCAAATCAAAATATCCTTTTAGCATGATTGATAGAAACAACAGTTTTAGGAAGATACTCTCAAAAGATTTTAGTCAAAAAGTGGTTAAATTAGAATGAGGGTCCCCAAACGTTTTCTTGTGAGGGCCACATAACTGTTTTCTTCTCTAATGGAAGGCCGGGGTTTGTAGGCTTACAAAAAAAAAGTGGAAGTGAGCTACATTGTGGTGCAACCAGTTGAAGACCAAAGGTGTGTCCAAATAGACTTTACCAATTGATGTAAGATAAGGCCCTGTCGGTTTCACGAACCAAGACCTCAGGTGGGAGATGTTGGGTTCAGTCAAGGAATGGTGGGGTCACCTCCCAGCCAAACAAAGCCTGTAACCATAATTAGGGGGCCTTCTTCTGACTCCCATCACTGATAAGAGCTGTGTACACGAATACTTTTGGCGTGATCCAGAAGAAAAGCACTCTAGAGACAACACTGAAGTTTATATTAAAAAGCGTTAATTTTGATTTATCTTGAATATAAATCACACGTTTGTAAATGTTCATTCGTTTTTCAAAGCTTATCTCTACCTCATCCACACATGGGCAAACACTTGAAGGAAATAAAAAGTATCTTTTGGTAAAACCCAGCGCTAAGTGATAAAGAAAGAAAAGAGCTTGACAATAGGAGGTATTATTCTCATTCTATCATTTTGTCTGTCCATTCTCTTTTGACCCCAATATTAACAAGACATTTTTGTCCTGCTTTTTTCTGGATATTTGCCATTTTTTCTCCGGCTATTCACAACAAACCTGTGTGGGAAAAACTCAGTAGATCAGCAGTTTCTAGAAGTTCCAAACCATCGCATTCAGTCAGGTTTTTATACAATATGGGGCCTAGATTCAACTTTCGCAAGTCATTTTTCATGCCTAAATCTACCGATCTGCTGCACTGCGACTGACTATTTGCGTGAACAAGCAGCTAAACAGGAGTACCTAATAACATAGCTGGTTGATGTGGGTTGTTTGTCTTGTTAAACCACAGATAATTCATGAAGAAAAGAGTGCTGACAAATCCCCAGCACATACATGCTCTCCTTTTCTAAGAAAATAGTAGTTGAAATGCCAGATGAAATATTCAGCAGAGAGAAATACAGGAAGATAACTCTTTGCCTAAAGCAAGCGGGACTCCTGCTGCAAGATAGAGAGAAAAAAGAGGGAGAAAGAGATTGGGAGTGACTGCAAAAGATGAGTTGGAAGGAATATAAAAGGATTTGTTGAAGACGGGCACAGGGGAGGTGGGTCACAGAATGACCAGTGGGCAATCAACACCTGCTACCTTCAAGTTCAACTTTGCTAAAGTTCACTTCACTTAGAAAGGTCAAATCGAACTGCAAATATGATATGAAGTTCATAAAATTAAGTTAATACATCCCCAAACCCTTACATGACTTATTATGACCACATTTGTCATTAGTCTCCTGGTTCAAACGAGGAAATTCTCCAGAAAAATGACAAAACTGTAACGAGAATTGACACTAATTTCCCACCTGACATTTTGTCTCCACACTCCTCAGGAGTGTCAGACATTCAAACGATCATTAGATCATGCGAGAAAAGCAAGATGTATCGATTCCCGTCTTCAAATTCTAGGTCAGCATTGATCAGGAGACACAGGCCCTTCGCTTGACGCTCTGTCATGGCTGGGCCCTGACTTTTATTTTTAGGTTTGAGCTGATCGATAGCAGGCCGCTTTGCTCGAGTCTCTGTGGCACTGTGCCTTCCCGTGGAGCCTGTGTAGGTCAGACCAAAGCCCTCCAAAAGGTTGAAGCATTGATGCGAATCGATGGATGGGAAATGTCAGCTAACATGGCTGCTTACCATGCTGGAGAACCCTCTGGATTGTCTTTGTGTCATGTAAGCAGGTGTTTAAACCCCATAAAGACTATTAAGAGTTTGTCCTTTTACTTAGTTGGAATGAGGAAAAGTCATGGTTATAAGTTAGTAAAAGCCCTTTGACATTTGTGGAAGACAATAAAGCTAACAACATACAACTTTTAATATTATAAAGATATAAATGTATTTACATCAAGTTTTACCAGAACAATAGTAAACTTGTTTTTGTTCCTAGTTTCTAGAGGAAACATTTAGAGAACACATTTTATCGTAAGTGTTACGGGTCCCGAGTGCCACGATAACAAAAAGAACGTTGTGACTGGAAAAAAAAAAAATGGCAGGACTGACACGAGCACTCACACAGCAAGTCTATAAAATTATTTGAACAAAATTACAATTTCCACTCAGTGCAGTATTAGTTATATTCAGTTATCCAATGTACAGTTTGACCATAAAAAAACTCCAAACTAAATATCTGATTATATCACATCAATATTTTTTTAAACCTTCTGTCCTATTTTCCTTTATAATGCATTACATTTCCATTTCAAAAGGAACATTCAATAATTACATACATTTAATTCACTATGGCTTCTATAATTGTTATGCAAACAACATAGATTCTGCTTTTTACTGTTAAAGCTTATAAATGCTTGACATTGCACATTTAGAGAAAGCTTTCACATTAACAAACAAAACAAAACAAAATCTTTTAAAACTGCTACAAGAACCACTTATGATCATTTTGTTTTTAGACATGTTTAAAATGAGGTCAAAAGTCTTATAAAATTATCCAAATACATGCAGAGCCATAGATGTAACTAGTCTACATGGTCGCCATGACAACATTGGCTCATTGTAGCGCGAGTAAACCCAAATCTCGTCATACAGACACGAAATATCGCGACATCACAGGCTAAATCCCGTTCGGCTTTTCCCGCCATTTTTTTTTTTTTTTTTTTACGAAAAAGAGTTAAAGTTTCTCTATTTGATTAAAAAATGCAAAACAAATAATTCTGGTAATCCACTGGAAATTTAATCAAAGGTTATGGCTTTCATCTGTTGGCGTTTTAAATCAGATACTAACCTGGAAAAATAAAAATGAGTCTCAGAGCAGCTCTCACTTTGTTCTTTTTTCTTCACAGGCTACATTTAATCAATGTATAACAATAAAATTACATTTTGATTACTGAAAATGAATGGCATTCAAAATAAAATACCAAATGTGGACGCACATTTTTGGTTGCACCACATGTCTTACCCCAAATCTGTGCTGGTCCGTCGATGGTGAATCTCTGTCGCGTTGCGTGGGGAGTCCATCTAATGACCGTCAGTTCTCATTCTTTCTGTTGCGTCTCCAGTCCTTGCCCCCCCCCCCCCCCCCCGCTCTCCGTGGAGTAATTTGTCCTCCTAGAATCGTGTTAAAAACGTTATAAAACCTTATAAAATTATGTTTTTATACTTTCAAAATTAAACTTTTGTTGCCCATGAAGGCAAAGATGTTAATGGTGTTAGCTGTAATGTTAACATGCGTAATCCCATAGCCGTAAATATGAAATAATGTTTACCTTTTTTAGTTATTTTTATGTAGTTGTATTTTGAAAAGTACAATGGAAGTTTTTATTTTGAAATCTGCACTTGTTTCCTGTTTCTCTGGGTTTTACTGCCAAATTAACACGTTGAAGGACTTGAAATAGAATTCCTGTGTAGAGCTTGCGTTGCATCTACACGTGATGTAGATGATGCAATCAATCGGATTGATTAAGGAACGTTTTGTTTTTTTGTGCCTATGCAATGGAGACACTGCAGAAGGATCAGTGTAAACCCGCCTTTAGTCACATGCACCCATAACTTCCTGTGTGGATGGTGAAGGTTTTTGGGTTGGTAATGCCTGTAGGTTTTTTTTAATAATTTTATTTTCAAACAAGAACAACAACAAAACAAATAAAAAAAACAGTGAAAAACAAAGAAACAAAAAAAATAAGAAACAATACAATTTATCCCACAATCAATCTTGAATGCAACAAAAGATGTTTAGAGCTTGAAAAAGGGTTTTGGATGAAGCTAAAAGCTCATCAGGTTGTATCTTAAGGGAAGCTCAGGCGTGTCTTGCAGTTCCTTTGAGGTTCGGGCGGTCACCTCAAGGGACATCACGATAATAGACACCACACTCTATTAAGGCATTACTCGCTGCTACAAGTTCAGTCGATGACCTTGATATGTCCCGGAAACCTGGACGCCCCGTACAGTTTTTGCCTAATTATTGCCTGCAGACGGCCTGTATCCACCTGTAAGGGCGATGGTGATTAAGGCCTTAAGTTTTGTTGTCATAAATAATTTATGGACAGAGTTTTCTAATGTGTTAAGGCTTTTAGAGGAAAACTTCTGAGCTCGTTAGCTATGGCTGTCCAATTAGTTTGAGCTTTTCTGACTTTTGATTTCATAGCAGAAAAAGTTCATCTGAACGTCGTTTTTATTTTTTTTTTTTTTTTTTTAGTTTGGCTCTTATCCAAGAGGCTTTCTCCGTTCTAAATTAAACTAGTGAGAAAACTGGTTTTATAGGCTCCTGAGGGAGAACTTTGATTTGATAATGATGATGACTAAGTCACCAGAAAGGAGACATCCGTGGTTTCGGGTCACATCGACCTGGGAGTCCATTAAAATATGGATTTAAAAAAACTTGTTCTGCTATGAAAGAGTTTTACAAATATATCAATCAGAAATCCTTTTTAAGATCTTTGCCTATTTAGAAACATAATGCATTAACGATACAATACGTTTTGTTCTATTTGAGGTAAATACACAGCAAGGAGATTTTGACTTTAAAAGACTGCAGGAATCAAGTTCCAAAAAACCCACAGACAACTCTGGAAAGAGATAAACCTAAAAAACAAAACCTGACACAAAAAACCCACACGGACCTAAACTTAGAGAGAAAAATCAATAAAAGAAACAAGCAAGGACAAAAGGGCTGCAGTTTTATTCCAGCTCTGAGCATTCACCTGTCCTAAGTCTTTGCTTTTCTTCAAGCATCGTCTAATCCACAAAATATTCCTGAAAATCTACTTTTTAACACTTTTTTCCAACTGTCATTTTATGGGTTCAAATTTAAATCCAACACAGTGACAAACAAAATAAAAAAACAAATAGGAAAATCGTATTATTACATTGCATTCCAGTGGGCCAGTATGAGGATGGAAGAAGGACCTTAGGCTAAAATAAGAGTGACAGTTTCAACTTTTCTTTTCTTTTCTGTTTATTTTCTTTTCCTGCAGTGGATGGATGTTTTTGAAGAGATGCTCAAATCCAGAGCAAAAAAAAAAAAAAAAAAAGCTTCTACACAAGGGAAAACTTTAATTTAAACTAAGAGAAATAAGATTCTTTAAAAAAAAAAAACCCAGAGAAACAAGTTTCCTGCAGCTGAATTCAGTTTAAGTTTAGCTCCTGCAGCATTGCAGACTTTGAACTCACTCGCAGCTCTCACACGCCAACAATAACTCTCACGCATCCGCTAATCAGCAAACCTTCTTCAAAAGAAAAGAAAAGAAATAGATAGTCATTACTCAAAGTAAACTTGCCACATTCCCCAAAGGAATTTCAACAGAAAAGAGTCAAACTTGGCAGAGTTGGTTTTAGATTCCTTTAGTGTGGTTTTAGTCTTTTCTCTTCCAGTTAACAAACAAAGCTGGACCCTGCTGAATGAAGCCCTCAGACTCCACGTCTTATCTTTATTTTGTGGGTCACAGTCATTTGTTGATTGTGAAACTTTAAAGATCCTCACACCTGAAAAACAGTAACACACAAAGGACACAAAATTACATAAATCTAGAGGAATATTGAGCATTAGGGATCCAAGATATCGAGAGGAACCACCTGGACGCTTCCCTGGGGAGGTGTTCCGGGCATGTCCCACCTGACCCAAGGGAAGACCCAGGACATGCTGGAGAGATTTCCTCTGAATATCTCATAGAAGGACCTGGAGGAAGTGACCAGGGGGAGGGAAATCTGGGTATCTTTGCTTAGACTGCTGCCCCCGTGACCCAAAGAAGATCAATGGATGGCCCATAGACATAAACATTTTTGCAGCCATCCTGGACTACAAGCATACATTTCAACCCCCCACCATATACTCAAAAACTCACCAAAAATGTTCACGCACCTAAAGAATAACCACCCCAAAACAATGATGAGAAATTGTCAAAAGAATCCATTGGGCCAAAATCTACTTTGGGACTCAAAAAAAGTTCAAATGTCACCGAAAAAAATAAAAAAAACATGTGTCAGGAATATTGCAAGGGAGTTTTAAAATGATTGTGGGATAGCCGCAGAACCTATGGTTTGTCGGCCATTTTGTGGCAAAGTGTGAAATTTTTGCATTTTTACACAGTATTTTACACACCAAGGCTTTGTCCGAATACCTTCCTTACTCACTATATAGTGCATTCGCCATTGTCTGAATCTATATTTCCAAAATCGAGTCCACCAGAAATTTCCTAGAAGTCTTTGCAAAAAAATCTAACGTGCATCAATGATCACTACATTATCGCATATGAACCGCAATACATTGCGGTATTTTAATGTAATTTTTTTAATAAGTCATCAATTTTTTTTTCTTAAAAAAAATCATCCATATTTTCATCATTACATAAAACATTAAAAAAGAAACAATCAAAAGAAAAAGTAAAGGTGTGATCATTAAAATAAAATGAAAAGATTTTACAACCACAACCAAAGTTGACCTTTAAAGGAGGCAGCCATCTTGAATTTTTCTCCCAAAATATCATCCTTGTATGTCCTACACATATATACTTCTCCAAACAATTTAAGTCTGTTGCCTGCTAACTCCTCAAGCATCACTGGGAAAAAGTCTTGGGGAAAAAAATGTGGCAAGCTTGCAAAAGTGTGCTGTTGCGTGAAGATTTTTGTACTGGAATATTGTGAAAATGTAATACAGGAACTCAGAGCTCCAGCTGCACGATTGGTACATCACACAATATTAGGTATCTGGGGGGTGTGGTTACCAAAAAACTTCTGTTGCTAAGGAAATCTAAAAGTTTACTTTTGCAAATTTTTTTACAAATTACATAGATCTTTTCGTCACACCCAGGCGAGCAAATAATAGAAAGGTTGCTATGGAGATAAACCAACAGAAAAGCTACAATTTTTTATAAATGCCCCTCCCCCTCTGCAGGTGGCTCAAAAGGGGGAAGTGGGGGAGGGTAGTACACTCGTAGCTTTAATTTACATTAATATTTTTCTCATTTTATAGGATCATTTTTTTAGTTGCAAATTTAAACAATTTAGAAACAATCAGCTTTTGGAGGTACAGACTCAACGTTTCCCGCCTTTAGATCTCCATCTGTTTTTCGGTTCACTGATTCACCTAATGCTATGCTCAGCGACGAGTAACGTAAGCTGACAACGTAGTCATGAAGTGTTTAAGTGCAACACGCAACGCGATTAAACAGATGTTTTGAACGAAGGTGACCCGGCTGCCTAATTACCACTCCAAACAGTTTTCATGCTTTTCTTGTTAGTGCTCATTTTCATGCAAGAGTTGTGAAGCAAAAAAAAATCCACCCACTAACAGGAGCCGCTTCGCTTGCTCCATGAGTCAGCAGCATTACGAGGCAAAAATCACAATCTGCCTTTGAGAGGCAATTAAACAGTCGGGTTTCTGAGAAGTCTGTCCTGATGCAAGGAGCTGTTATGAGCCATTTGCCTCAAAATCTAATAAAGTGTCACTTATTTGTTTTGTCCAGGATTCTGTGGGCAGCTAAATGATGCAACTGTGTGAAAATCTGGCCTGACTGCACCGTTTTCTTTCATGCCAAGACTCCAGAAATATGTGTCTAAAATGTCAGCTGAAATAAAGTCACCAGCATGTTATGCATTAGGATTTCTTGTCACTTTTAGCTGCATGCAGCAATTTTTACATCCCCCAAAAAATGGCAAAGAAAAAAGTGAAAGCAATGAAGGTTCATCAAACGTGACGCATTTGGAGCAATAAAAGAAATATTTCAGAAATATTAATGATTTCAATCTGTGGGCGCTGTCAAACTTACAACAGAACAGGACGTTATTCATGCATGCTAAGGAGCTTTCTAGGTAAAATAGCAGCAATTTTTTGAATTTTCTTTTTGTTCAGACGATATTTTTAATCTTTCTGTAAGTGCCAGAAAAGTTCCAATATTGTTCTGCACCCCATCGATCTCTATTTGAACTTTAAAAAAAAAAATGGTTTCATTCCGGTGATTCATTAAGTTCAATCAAACTCCTCTAATTTAGATTATCTTTTTTATCTTGTTTATTTAGCCACACTAACTACGTGGCCACAAAAAGTCACTAGTCCCTGTGCCCGTCCCCAGCCCGCACAAAATACAGGGGTTGTATCTGGAAGGGAAAAATGTCTTCCAAACCACCTGTGCAAATGAGTGAACACGAATTCGCTGTACCGACCACATAAACGGTCTCATCAATGGACTGATCAACACCTCCCTTCTTGTGCTCCAAATAGGAGTACCCGCTAGTTGCAATAAAGCTAAAGTCCCATAGATTTCCACTGAGAAATAAACAGTAACTTTTGGATCATTTTACTTGTCAGAATAACCATTCTTGCTCTGATGAATTCTTATTAACACGTTCTTTCTAATCTTAAAAACATGTTTTCTGGGAATCGTTTAAAAAAAAAAAATTAACTAATTAATTGTAATTAGATTTTTTTTTTTACAATATTTGCCAGCCAGTTATTGTCTGAAAATAATCTCAATAGGAAATAAAACGCAAAATTGTATATTTAAAACGTTTTTTTTTTTTTAACTTATGGCCTAAAACTCTGTTTTGAATTTACCTCTGTACGGTCATTTTAAAAGACTACCTGCTTATTTGGTTTCATTTTAATCAGCACCATGTCTCCTATGTGACACTTCCTTTATTTTGTCATTTTTCTATCTTGAATTCACACACTAAAGACATAAAATTATGCAAAAACAGAAACTTCCATCTGGAAAAAATGTATTTATTTTGCTGTGGAAATCGGAAAAATGTTTAACAAACTGTTTTACAACACAAAATGAAAGTTTTAGGTGTAATTAAAAAACAAAAAAAAAAAACAACAATATGTTTGGTCATCAGATTATTCCAAGCTCACATTCAGTGGAAGGGGTGCAGACTTCCAATAAGCTGGAACAAGCTCACTCATGATTGGTGACAGTAGTTCCTGCAAAAATGTGAATCACACCAACTCGGACCAATCACTGTTGCTGGGGTGCAATTCTTTGCAATATGGCAGTAGACGTACCAGGAAGTGACGGCGAAGGCTCTGGTCTGATTTCGTGAGGGCCGAAGGTACACCGGTTCAAATAAATGATCTTTAGGTGACCCCCGAAGGGATAAGCCGATAGGTAAGAAAAACTGGTTCTAAGATCGGTTGGCATTGCTATTTTGTTGTTGCAATGACAATAAAGTTCAATTCAAAACTTTTCAGCACACTTGATTTACCAAAAAAACGACCAAAAATAAATAAATAATAAAAGAAAAAGTTATTTTGTGAAACTCAAGTAAGTAATCAAATTAAAGACAATTTCTGTTGTTACTCAAGTTTCAATTTTCAACTAAATTGACCTTTTAGCTATCCAATCAAGACAAAAATCAATAAAAAAAAGGGTTTTTTTTGTCGCTAATTACCTCGGGTTAAAGGGTTTAGAGAAAACAAGTTATAAGATAAATAACATTTAATAAGGGATTACAGAAATATAGAGAGGAGTAGTGTACTGTCAGTGTGTTGGACCTAAACAATGTTTCTCTAAACCCCTTGACACCATTTGAAAATCCATCAAAATACTTTAGCTTCACATTCATTGAAAATACTGTTTGGTTTTCCCCACTACTGGTTGGTTCACCTCAAGCATATGCCTAGGAACCTTTCGCAAGCATTAGTTTCTTGTAGGAAAGGTCAGAGACGAAACACCACCTGGTTCATGTTTGCCAAGATTGCTTCTTGCTACACATCTGTATTATCGGACGGTAATCTTGGAATCCAGTACCAGGTAAGTTGTGTGAAGACAAAAATGTGTTATTGTGTACTTTAGTTACTAAGGATTAGTGTAAGATTAACATTTTATAACATATTTGATTATTTTCGGATGAGACTAAATGGCAAAAATGGTTAAGGAACAGACAAAGTGGCCTCAAGTGATACAAATTTCTCCTTTGTTCTGTCAAGTGGTTAACTCCGCCCCTTTCCTACTAGGATCCGTTTTCAATGGGTTTAAACCCTTCTGCAAATGCAGGCTCTGATTCTAATTGGTTTATCGTATGTGTTGTGAGCTGCAGTGATCTGTCAAACTTAGACAAGACCACACATTTTCAGTCTTGTAAAAGATATATTCTATGACATTCCTTTAATGTGAGATTAAAAGTAAAATCACTTATAAATTCCTATAAATTTGCTTTTTAACTCCAAAGAAATGTTATGTAACTGCTTTTGACAGTAAAAGATTGCATATTAATAAATAAATAAATGCAGAAACGCTTTAATCTTTCGAACTGTTAGGAGTTGTCAGAGAACGTTGAAGCAAATAAAAAAAAAATCCAGATAAACAGTTTCATTTTTATATGTTTACAACTTTATGAAGAAATTAACAGACTTTCCAAAAGAAGGGCATTTATCGGACTGAACAATTTTATTTTTTTGACGCATTATCAGCTCTGACTTAGTTGTAATCTACTTTGCTCTTTGTAGTTGTCTTCAGGGTTGTCATGGTTTCTGCAGTGCTGTCTGTATTATTTGTTCTCCACTGATGGTTGGGTGTGCCATGGATGAGGTCATAAGTCAGTAAAATTCTGTTTGATGTTGGTCCGTTGATGACTGAATTGAACAAGTGGATGTTGCCTGGTTTTGGGGCGTCTTTGGTTCAGTCCTTTTTTTCTCAGTTCAGTTATTTCTTGTTGTTCTCTCTCTGCTCCCTTTTTGAGTTTTTGTCACATCTAACCTTAGTCTATTTCCATCCATCTTCAGAACTTGCAGTATCCCATTTAGAGGGTTGCTGGAGCCTATCCCAACAACAGCTTGGTAAAGGCCCCCCTTTAAAAGGTTGCCACTCTGTTGCAAGGTCACACATTCACACACCATTTAGAGATACCAATGAACCCATGAATCATGTTTTGACTGTGAGAGGGTTAGTTACATATTTGTTTTACTAAATCAGGTTTCATGCCTTCAATTAACTCCCTCTGATGTCCAATCTTGACAAGTTTTATTGATTACGCATTTATTGCTTTTAGACATCAAACCTTTACATTTATCGAACCTCAAGTCCTCATCAGTGACTTTTAAAGACCCACTCCAATGAAGTTTATGTTTTTATCATATTCTTTTAGTATTTTTCTCAGGATTGACAACATACATGAAGAAAATGAAGATAAAAATGGGTTTGAGTATTTTAAATTCAAATTCTAAAAAAAGCTTGTAGTTGTGACATAGGTGCTACAGTCAAAAGTCCACAAGCTCCCTGCTCCGCTCCATTCTGATGCATCCACTTACAAACAAATAGATCCATGTTCGTCTTCCTCATTAAGCTCAAAACCGTACAGCTGGATAGCTCCAATGACTGGTAAGGTTCAGGCTTATTCCACGCCAACAGTTACGCCCACAACTCAGAGGCAATTTTCTAATGCCGCTCTGTAGAAACTATGTCCTAGAAAGCAACACAGTTTTTTGGGCTAAACATGGCATAATCACAGATAATCGACCATTGAGAACACTGACGGTAGATCAAAAAAAAATTGTCATAGTGGGACTCTAAAGCCTCGTTTGGACTGAACAATCCAGTAAGGTCCGGTGCGTTGCGGTCCAGTTAATTCCGCCAAGCGCTTCCACTCAGATAAGCTTCTCCACTTACATGTTTGTTTTCACGGTACATGTTTGGTGTAGACCAGTGATCCCCAACCCTTGGGGCGCGGACCGGCACCGGTCTGTGAGTCATTTGGTACCGGGCCACAGACAGAACTAATAAATAAAAAAATCAGCTAACTTAGATTATTTCCGTTTTGTTTATTTTCTAATCCTGAAGGAAGTTTAATTCACAACATCTGTCTGGGTCATGTGACTTAAAGAAGCTAACTAGATTGCTAAGTTGTTTTTTCTGGAATTTTTTTCAAAACAAACAATTTCTACAAATCAACAACTTTGTTAAATTGAATCTTTATCATCTGCAAAAAAAAAATATCTACTGACATTTTTTAAAATTTTAAAATTTTTTAAACAAAATTTCTTGTAGTAGCATTTTATTTTGAAAATAGATTTTCATAAACCAGAAGCTTAAAAATACCAACTTTGGCTCAGTTCGGACCGGTCCATGAAAATATCGTCTGATTGAAATCGGTCCGTAGCCTCAAAAAGGTTGGGGAACACAGGTGTGGACCACTTGTGTGTCATTGCGTGACTGTCGTGCAACGACTAGAAAAACAACAACAATGGAGGTCGTCCAGCAGCTCGTCTTTTTCTTACTTTACTTTAGATACAACGTATACAAAAGAAATTGGATATTGTTTAAAAAAAGATTGCACAGTGGAAACAAGGCTTAGGTTAATTGGAATCTCATTCTAAACTCAGTAAACATCACATTCCAGTGACTCAGCTGCGTCTGTCAGGGAGCTAACAGGTGACGACAGAAGCTCGAGCCGGAGTGGTTACCCCGAGAGCCTGGCGACGGCGGGGCCCGCTGACGTGGGCTCAGCTGCAGCTCCGACTGGGCAGATGCTTCTCATCGGACACGCGGCTCAGAACTCTGATCCATGCGGCCGAGCCTCCTCACACTCATTAGCGGCATTAGTCGGAGCGCCGTGGGGGCCAGCGGAGCTGCTCCAAGTGTTAGGCACAGCTAGTAGTAGGTCTGAGGAGAAGCGATAACATGCCCCGTATTCAGGCCAAAGGAGCGCGAGAACCACCAGGATCTCTGCAGAAGTCTTGTTTGGCAAAAGTGAGTTTGACAGTCTTGCACACAGATGGTAAAGTCGAGTGTTAATTAGTTGGGAAATTTTAGATTTGTGGCCTGAAGACAAGAAAACAACTTCAGGAGAAAAAAACAGCCAATTTGTGTAGATACTCATCCACGAACACGAAGAGTTTTTACCTTCCAGTGATAATTGCATCCTCATTACATTTAAACTGTTCACTACACCTGTGTTCTGTAAAAAGTTGTTTAAAAGTCCATCTTTGAGCAGAGTGGATTTGCCAACCTGTAGAAAAGGAGAATGACTGATTACACACCTTCAGCTAATAAAATGGCCGACTCCTTGGAATGGCTTTAGTGTATTCATATAGAACTATAATTTCCTAAAGGAATCTCTGATCTGCAGATGTCTTTGAAAATCTTTTGCATACTTACCTATTTTCTTTTAATTATGATTATGTAGTTTCTGGCCAAAATTAAAGGAGAGGAGTTCATTAGAAATTTGCTTCTGACTTCTAGGTGGCCACAGAAGTTAGACTCGGCTAATTTCCAGTCATCCCTCTGTTAACACTCTCTCACTAGCTTATAGAACCTCACAACCCCAAGCTAACGTTAGCGTAGCATAATAAAATAGAGTAATATCAGAGCTGCACAGGGAAACTCCGCCTCCTTCCTCTCGCTGCTAACGGATTTCCACGTTCTCCTGCTAGCTAACAGCGCCTCACACCTTCAACTTAACATTACCGGTGCAGAAATAAACATTATTAACCCTTTCACTCTCCGAGGCTTGTTTACATTAAAAGAAGAGTCATCTGGACCTCACAAAACAGTGCGCTGAACTTTACTGGTGTCCAATGACAGACATGAAGTCTTGTCCACCTTGTCGACTTTGGTCGTGGAAGGGCTAGCACCTCAATGTTAGGGTGGGGTCATCTGGACCCCATGAGAGAGCACGAGGGTCAAAGCTTTCCAGTCGTATAGTATTGAGTTAGATGCCAGTTTAGACAAGGAATACGAATTTGTACATGGATCTATGCATCTGCTAGAGCAGTGGTTCCCAAACTGGGGGGCGCGCCCCCTAGGGGGGGCGCAGAGGGTATTGCAGGGGGCGCGCGGCAAGGCTACGGCTTCCCAGGTTAATTACAATGCTAGCATAACAGCATGGACACGTTTGTGACAGCGCTCCCAACCTTCTGCATCTCAGCTTGTTACGAAGCTGGGGGGGGCGTGTGCATGTGAGGAGCAGCGCGCTCTGAGAGGAGCGAGAGAAAGAGAGCGTGCCGCAGAGAGAGAGCGCGTGCTGCGGAGAGAGAGCGCGTGCTGCGGAGAGAGAGAAAAAGGAGAGAGAAAGGAGAGGGGAGGGCGCGCGCGAGCACGTTAGCGTGCGGAGAGTTGTTCTCGAGTTTGTCTGCAAGTTAAAGTAATAAAAGTTCAGTTCCTCTACAATAGCTAAGTGTAATTATTCGGCTTCGCATGCTCCAAAGAATCTGATGATCCAGAAAGCTCGGCTCGGCTCCGCCCACCACCACAGCGGCGGTCATCATCATCTGCTGCGCTTGCAGCCGTGTGATTGACATTTATCTTCCGCCTTATTTTATTGAAATAAAATATTGCTTTGCCCAAAAAACAACTGCCAAATAAATGCCACATTCCTGATTTAATTTAATAAAAATGTCAGGCTAAAATTTCAAGGACGTTTAAGTTTATTTAAGATGAGTTTTATATTATGCTTTATATTACGTGCGCACAGCTGCACGGCAGGAGGAGTCTGCGCTGTTTGAAGCCGTTCTGCTTTGGATTTAGGAAGATAAAGGCATTATTTTTGATTACTGAAGTACCGCAATAAGCACCGAAAGGGAACCGAAACCAAAGAACCGCGGTAGCACCGGAACCGCATCAGATCCCATGGTGCCCAACCCTATGTGAGATAGGGTCAAGACTAAATACAGATCAAAGTTGGACATTGAAAATGAACTAAGAGTAGCAGTCTCACAGCTGCAGCCCCGATTTGAGAAGATCTGCAGCATGAAGCAAGCCCCACACCAGTCACTGAAAAGATGTGGACATTCAAGCTGCGGTTTTGCAGAGTTAAATGTTCAGGATTTTGTTATTTCTTCAGAGAGGTGGTAACTGTAAAAGCCACTTTCATGCAGGAATGAAGTTTACAAGAAGATGTGTTGAAAGCCATGAACACCATTACATTGTAAAATGATGATACATGATGCAGTGTCACTTTTAATAATTGTAAAGGTTATTGTCTTTTTTTTAGTTTTGTTCAGGAAGACATTGCCGTTTGTATGACTTACAATGTTAATTTAAAGTCCAGTGGAATTTAGAAACAAAGGATTTGTATGTTTGTGTCTGTGTGTGTGGTGTGGTGTGGGGGGGTGAGGGGGCTCGAAAATATTCTAATCTTCAAAAAGGGGGGCCCTGCAGAAAAAAGTTTGGGAACCACTGTGCTAGAGCAATGTTCCCCACCTTTGATGTGGCTGCGGTAGCTTATTGGTTTTGGTTTTGTTTATTTTAAAGTTGTTTCCGTCTGTCCCTGCTTTTATTCCTTTATTCCAGGGGGTGTCAAACTCAGTCGCACAGGGAGCCAAAATCCAAAACACACTCAAGTTCGCAGGCCGAAAAAGATAAACATTTATGGAACACACTAAAACTAAATTTTTAAAATGTTAAAAATTTAACTTTTTGGCATACCTATGAATAATAAAGAAGGCAGAAATATTATTCCAGCAAAAATCAATTTTCATAAAAATGTATTTTGTCAAAATTAAACAAGTTAGAAGTCAGCACAAGATAATATCGGCCCATTGATAATAAAATAAAATGATTTGGAGGGCCGGATGGAATTAATCGGTGGGCCGCATTTGGCCCCCGGGCCTTGACTTTGACACATGTACCTTATCGATTTGTAAATAAACCTTCCACGTTCAATTTTTCTCTTGTTATACGCCGCCGGTCTACTTTTACTGCTCAAGTGACCAAAATGTAACCGAGAGAATTCTGTTACCTACAAAGATTGCTCGGACATAGTCATTTTGCCTCCGCTTAGCTAAACTTTTGAGCTCAAGTCCTTAAAAGTGTGAGCTTTTTTTTTTTCAAACTAAAAGATTTTTCAAAATAAGAAATTGTTGAGACGTTAGACAAAAAAAAAAAAAAAAAAAAAACGCAGATAATTAAATATTTTCTCAGCAGCCCGGTGTCAATTGATCC
Source organism: Oryzias javanicus (assembly GCA_003999625.1). NCBI lineage: Eukaryota > Metazoa > Chordata > Actinopteri > Beloniformes > Adrianichthyidae > Oryzias > Oryzias javanicus. The sequence goes on along the minus strand of CM012456.1, from coordinate 5,546,859 downwards.
ATTGACTGGTACTGGTCCAGGGATCACTGTGCTAGAGGATGCATCAGAATGGAGTGGAACCGGAAGCTTATGGTCTGCCCAGTGTACTTTCTACAAAATAAAAACAATCGTTTTCAAACAAAAACCTTTGATCTGCTCCTGATTTGCAATAATTTGATTAAAAAAATACTTAAAAATGCAAGATTTTTATTTTCTTTTTCATCAGTAAAAATGCTACGAAACATGTTTAAAGGACCAAATAACTGTTATTTAACACTTTCCTTTGAATGCAACATTTTAGCCAGTAATCAAAACTGAATGCTAACAAGTCTACAAGCATAAACCCTTTACTGGATTGGACAGATAAAAACAAGCTATCGGTTGGAAACTGCAGTTGAGTGTCATTTATAAAGTGTAAGAAAGATTGCCAATGCCGTATTTCCAAACTTCCTACACATTTGGGGATAAACACTTGAAATGACTCCTGAAGTAGATGGAAAAAGGGCTGTCATGCCTTTTTCATTTCAAAGGGAGCGTGTGATCACTGCGTGTCACTAAAACCCGACATTCACAGTTTAAAACCCCTCCATTTGATCCCAGCAGCCCCGCGCGGCTCCCTCAGTACCGGCACAAAAATACTGCAGAGAAAAGGAGTGGAAGTTCACTTGATGTTTCTCAACTTTCTTCCACAAACGTCTGACACTCGCCGTCTTGCGCAATGCTCAGTGCACCTTGTACTTCTGTCAAGCAATGCTTATTTTGCTCATAACATTTGTTTGTGGGCACCTGAAAGGATGGAGCGACGGAGGCTGCCTCCAAAAATAGGCTACCTATTTATATCCAGTATTCAAAGCTGCACTTACTTCCTGCTTTATCTTCATATTTATATATTTTTCTTCAGCGGTTTACTTTAAACAGTGTCTTTGGAATTTTGAACCATTCGAGGATGTCAGTAGGGATGACTGTCTTGCTCTGTTATATTGTTAAATATGCCAATCACAGAATAAATACCCAAACTATGAACTAAACGGGTCTTAAGATCCAGTTTTGGTTTGTAGCCACGGGGAATTGAGATCCTCTTTTGGAAACATTTTGGAAGTTGTTGATGCTAAATTTATGAATTTCTATCACAGAAAAGAAAGATTTTCAACATGAGACAACGATCAAAACAGCTTTAAAGCATCGGCAGCAATGGGATGTCTTTGGAGAGTCATGAGGAGTTCGCTTTTACTCACGATTGACAGAATAGTTATTTGAAATCACCCCCAAATTGGTTAAAAATATATTTAATAAAAAATATATATATTAGCTGGAGCTGGATGTAAAAACTTCAAGATTTAAAAAAGCTTTATGGTCAGACTTTAGACCACATCTGCAAAAAATTATGTTTTTATTTGACTATATATATATATATAAATGAATATATATATATTAGTGCTGGGCGATATGGAAAAAAATGTATGTTACGATACAAATTATTTTATATCACAATAATGATAATATATATACAACAATAAAGTATGTTTTCAGTTGCTCTATAAAAGAAATATTATTTTTCTGACTATTTCAAGTTACTGATAATTAAAATTTTCACAAGATCTTTTTTAAACAATCTATTTTTTCAAGTGCGCAACAGTTTCAAGTTTGAGAGTAGAAGAACACATTTTTGCACAAAATTCACCAAAACAATAAAAACACTGGAGCTACAGCTCTGATTTTAAAGCTTTTTTTTTTGTCAGTAAGCAGAACTTTATCCTCATGTTTTGAACAAAAAAAAATAACTTGCTAGTCTTACTTTGAAAACAGGAAGCTTCACTGATATTTAAAAGTTTGTAAACTTCCCGACAGTAGGTACTTTTATTCATATTCTGTATTTACAGCAATCAATGTGTAGTGTACTACACTCTACTATATTTATAAAGATCGCGACTCAGCGATCTTGGACGTCTCGATTTTCGTACTCGAACTTTCGGGAGCAGATCGCGACACTCCGAGTGCTCAGATACTACTCCACAGCTTGGATTATCTCTTATTTTTTTGTAATCTCATATGTTTACTTTTGTGTACGTTCCATGAGTGATAGAAGGCTTGTTGTGTAAGCATCGGTGCAGGAATAGCCTCCTAGCATAGTTTACATATTACTGTCTTCTGCTCAACGTCGGACGTCTTGAATCCAAAATGCAGCCAAATCACAGACGTACACCTCTTTTGCTGACGGTGCTTCTTCTTGGGCTTCCTGCATCTGTGTTTCTGCTCGTGGAAAACAACTTCAAGCTGGTCCGCGTCCATGGTCCAAGAAAGTAAAACAGTTTGACGTCGCAAAACCACAAGATTGAGTTTCTTTACAAAGAATTTCTTTTTAAATTGTGTTTGTTTCCCCTTATTTACAATTTTTGCACAAACTGACGAGGCAACACCTATGAAATTATCTTGGGCTATTTCATAATATATTTGGCGTTATAATTCATGTGATATATATATACATATATAAGTATATGTATATATATATATATATATGTATATATATATATATATATATATATATATAAGTATATGTATGTATATATATATACACATACAGATATAAGTATATGTTTTTATATATATATATATGTATATATATATATATATATATATATAAGTATATGTATGTATATATACATATATATATATTATAGATACACATACATATATAAGTATATGTTTTTATATATATATAAATAAAAGTATATGTATATATGTATACATATATAAGTATATGTGTATATACATATATATATATGTGTGTATATATATATAACTATATATATATATACATGTGTATCTATCTATCTATCTATCTATCTATCTATCTATCTATCTATCTATCTATCTATCTATCTATCTATCTATCTATCTATCTATCTATCTATCTATCTATCTATCTATCTATCTATCTATCTATCTATCTATCTATCTATGTTTGGGTTTAACATAAATAAATCTAAATACATTTGAACACAATCGATGAAGATTGTTAAAATGAGATTGTATTATCCAGCAGTTTTCTTTGAAGCACTTACCCTAACTTTTTATTGTAACAATATTTCAGTATACATTTTTTTTAAGTGGAGTGGTGTAAAGGCTCTTCGTAGTTGCTGTTTAACAATGAGGCACAGAGGCTTGACAGCAGAATATAACAGAGAGGGAATAAAGCTGCTGGCCAGTTAGCGGCGGACCCCTCGGTATTAGCACATGCAGTGTCTCCGCCGCCGCCGCCTCCAAAAGCGGCATTGCGCTTGTTTATCATTGTGGAGCTTAGAGTTTTAAAATTCCAATGAGGCTCCATTGAGCTGTCTTTATCATGCTGGATGATTTAAGAGCCTCCGGGGAGCCGGAGCCTGCCTCCCTCGCTGTACCAGCAGAGTCTGCAGCAGGAGGCCAGTGTCAAGTGCGTTTGATTTTTAAGCCTCTTCACAGTGTGAGCATGCTGCCTTCATACACCAGCACTCCAACCAAATCCTCCCAGCTTTTCATCTACAATTTCACTTATGGAGTGTCATTGTGACAGGCTTTTAAATGACTCATTTCTCAAATTTCTTTAGCTGGCTAAATTAAATCTAAGGCTATGAAGTGTACATCTGCGTGGTTGCCGTGCCGCCATATGGACAGCTTAAATCAGATTGTACAGACACACACGTGAATGCTAATGTTGATTGTTGCTGTCAGTGAACATTTGGATCATTCTAGACAGTTCTGGGGTACAGAAGGAAGATCAATAAGCTCCATCATCAGAGTGCTGCAGAAATGGTTACCGCTCTGGAAAGGTTGACTTTATTGATTAAAAGCACACAATACAAAATCTTTGTTGGCAAAATGATATTGGCATTTTCCTCTAAGTCGCTTGTGCTTTTTATTTTTTTTCTAAGCTGTCAGTCTATTTAATGCTGATAGTTTATAATTTTAGAGGGGTGTGGCATGAAAGCAGATACAGAGAAAAGGCTGATATATTTACTCTGAAAGACAAAGCTATCAGAGTAGAATTAAACAGATCTCTCCCAGAATACTTCATTTATTCACTAATTTATAGCTGTTTCGTATCCAGTTTAATATTCTACTCTGCAAAAACGATTTTATATTACTAAAAAAAATACACTTGTACACTTTGTCCTGGCTTTAGCAAGTATAATAAGCATTGTTTAATTAAATACAGAACGTTTTTCACCAAAACTCTTTCTAAAAATGCTTATTACCCTAATTTGTTCATTTAATATAACTCTAATTTACAAATAGTATCATTAGTTTTTTGTACTGTTATCTATGCTTTTATTTTCTTTAAATAGTTTATTTGTTAATAGCACAAACTCTGGCAAAACCTTACAGAAGTATAACTGTAAGATACATGGGCAAACTCTGTGGTCACATGACCCAAAGAATTGCAAAGAAAGGCTGACTCCGCCCAATCCTCGATGATCAAGATTTAAACAAATTGACGAGATTTTGCCCAAACAGGTGTTTTCACTTATTTTCACATGCAACCCTTTTTGTTTGGGACCATCTAGTGTCAAATTCAAACAAAATGTTCCGTACTTTTCTTTTTTTATTTTATAAGTTATTCATATTCTAAAGGAAAAACCCAATTATTAAACTTTATTTACTACGTATTAAGAATTTTTTCACATGAAAAATCCATGCAATGCATTGTGGTCTATATGTTCTGAGCATTAATGCACTCTAGTTTTCAGTAGAGACTTCTTGGAACTTTGTAGGGCACTCGATTTTGTAATTGCAAATTTGAACAGCCCTACAAGTTGGTAAAAGCACTAACTAAACTAAACTAAACTCAACTTCAAACAAAATAATAACAATAATAATTATTGTTTCATTTTTTTTAAACAAATACATTTTGTACTTTAATTATATCAATAATCTAATGAAAAACAATCTGCATATATATATCTTGGTCATTAACCTGTATATGGTCATCTCTTTATATATCTGATCTGTAAATACTGTCCATATCCTTTATAACAACCTGTACCATACGTATTTATCATAATATTTATACCACATGCTCTTACTGCCTATTGCACTTCTGGTTAGATGCCAAACTGCATTTCGTTGCCCTGTACATGTACATGTGCAATGACAATAAAGTTGAATCTAATCTAATCTAATCTAATTTATTTTATTGATGTTGATCATTGATCTGCATATGCTGTGATAAAGTCTGAAATAGTGTTAAGTCTACTTACATATTCATGTGATTTATGAAAACAAAGGGATTTTTAATGACCCGTAGCTGTGTTAGTAAGCTAAAAATATCTGATCAGATTTTATGAACCGTAAAATGATAATTTGTTTAAAGTAAATGGTTGCAGGGATGGGAATATATAAATTCACTTCCTCCCTTTCAAGCAATCTTATGATTTGATGCCTAGTAATCGTATATCTGACTTATCTTTGTACGGATGTAAACCTTGTGTTTCACATGCATTTATTCTTGTTTGCTTGAAATAAACGTATTCAATTCAATAAAAAAAGTAGGGGTGGGTGTATTGATCTCAGTATTTATACAAAATTTTATTTTATGCAAAAAAAAAAAAATCTGTAATTTAAATCTTAATTCTTTTCTTTTGGTTAAAATCGATGTTCTCATAACTCGTCATGTTTCTGTTCAATTTTGTTTCCACTCTCCGTTTGCTTCTCCCATTTTTTGGGTAATCTGGACATAGCTTATCTCATGTGAAAGCAGGATAAAACTCCCACAAGGCAACATTTCAGGATTCAGACTGGACTGTTGATGTCAGTGCAAACACTGTAGCCTGACTTCCTCATGTTTTTAACAGTTTTTGCACATTAATTTACAGAAAACAATGATTTTACTCAGATGTTCAATTAAAAATTTGACTTCTTTTTTATTTAATCTGACAAATTCACTTTCACATATGATTAAAAACTGTTCCACTCGACATGGGTTGGCTTTAGCAGCCAGTCTGCAGAGATCATTTAATGAACTGTATTGCCTTCAAGAGACAGCCCTTCGTTAACAGTTGAGCATAGATGGTGTCTTACTCTTTCTTCTTCTCAGACCCTCTCACACATTTGGGATGGGCTGCTGTAGCACACGTGCTCACGTTTGGATGTGTTTTTAAATTAGTTTAGTGGAAATGGCGAGAACATCCCCAGAGAAAATGATGCCCTGAAGGCAGAATTTTTCTCAAATTTTAGCACCGTTTTCAGCATAAATGGTGTCACACAATTGTAAACTACAATTGCAGAGGGCATTTCTTCAACCCCTCCACCACCATGCTTTTGTACATATCAATGAGTTTGGATGTTTTACTCCCATTTATTCCTCTCTGTGTTTGTGTTTCTTTCTGTAATGTATCTGTATGACATTGTCGTTTAACCAAAAAGATCTTCACAACTAAACAATCTTAAAACATATAATTCAGTCATTTACTGAGAAAATTTCACTGAAACAATCCTACATCAGAAAGTTTTCATTGAAATATTTTAGAGCAGAACTGCATCCATTTATTGCAATAAACACAAAAAACACACACATTTGCACCACAAATTTAAAGCAAATTTTCTGAAAAAAGGCAAGACTGTTGCGGTCCTGTTCCACTTATCTTTCATTACATGATTCTACTCTAAACGGAACTTTTGCATTCCCTCGTTAGTAAAAAAATGATGAGCATTCCCTGTTTTTCTGGCATATGGCGCTCCGCCGGGGCTCCTGGTGCCATATGCCATTGTGTTCCCGAGTACAGTCAATGTGGTTGAGACTGCAAGGCTCGAGTTAGGTGATGGGATGGAACGCAGTCGACCACTAAAGCAGCAGGAAGGGGCACTCACCGCTCGACATGTTATATGCATGTAAGTGGAGGGTAAACACAGAAGAGGAACATGTCTGGGAGAAGGGGACGGTAATAGGCATCTAAAAACTCACAACTACTTTAGTTATATCACTGGAATTGGTTTCTGTTGTGAATTTAAAAGTAAAACATTACAGTATAAAAAAAACAAAAGAATGTGGATCTTTTAGTGTAAAGTCATCTTAGTCACTTTTAATGTAACCGTTTTTATTTGAAACCCTAAAGCTACGTTCACTCCGCCATCGGCTTTCCAATGAAAAGTCTATGGCAGAATCTGAATACTTCACCTACCTCTACATTTAGCCCTCCAAACGGAGATTCATGGAAAAATAGTTGGTGTGTTTGAGATGATTTGCGCCTCGCCTGAATCGTCGGCGAGACCAGGCGGGAAAACAGCGCCTGAGATGAAGGAGAACGACGAGACTGTCCAAGAACAAGGAGTTGGGGGATGTCCTTTACATTCGGTTGAATTTTAATATGCCACTCCTCCTAGTATGATCTGTGCTGTTGTGTTTTTTATATTATTTTTAACATATTTTAGAGTAAAACAGATTAAAAAAAAGAATAGCCGCTGTTTTCATTTCCTGTTCACTGTCCCAAATAAATAAATAAAATTAAATTAAGTTAAGTTTTAGAGGCAGCAATAACACAGATAACCACAGATTATTGGATATCTTGTTTATTTTTTCATCAGTGATTCACTACCTTCCAGAAAGAGTTCAAAAATACACAGATTTCCTTAATTTAGTGCTAGCTATTACCATTTTCCACAATGCATTGTTTTGCAGTCGTCAAGGCGGCTTAAAGCCAGCACAGTACCTATTTTTTTGGCTGCACTGGCTTAGGTAGGCGCCTTGAACCCGCCCCTTTCCAGATATACTTCATGGCGGGATAGCATCAAAAAATAAATTAATTTTTAACCATGAAGTATGTCACTTGATTTGAATTTAGAATGATCAATCAAACATTCTGTGGGACATATGTCATTGCACATGCGTGTTTAACTACGCAGACTAGCACATTTTCCCTGCCATTCTCTCGTGTGCTGGGTCCCCAGCGGGGAACTATTTCAGCCAGCAGGAGCGTTTATTGATGCCTGGGGTGGTTCATCAATTGGAAGCAGGACAGAGATACCTTGTCTGGCCCAGCCATCCTGCTACGGGACCGACCGAGGAATCCGATCAGCAATGTTGTCCTGAAGCATGCGCTTCCTTAGCCCTGTCCACAGACCAGGGTCGTCGATCTTCCTTCTCTTCTTTAGAAAGGCACGAGCGTTCAGTGTCAATCTCCTAATCATGGATCTACCTACTGATGTACTATATTTTTCTCCACTGGTCCAAGATCAGTCACTAAAATAGAACATATAACGAAATATACATTTATAAACATTTTTAGTTGACTGATCCGATTGAACAAGCTATTGAAGGCAAAATGAAAGAGAAACTTTTTATTAGGTTGTAACTTTATATCAAATTTTTTTTTTCTATTAAATTCAAAATAAATGCCACTTTCACTTAAAAATCTGTTTTTCTTAACAAGTCTTTCATACATTGGAATAGAGCTGTGAAAGACAAAGCCTGCAGCAAGATTCACACGATTTGCACCGCTTTGACGTTTCACACCCAACCTCTTCCAACTGTTGGGAGTGGAAATGCGCTAGTAAATAGTAGTAGAAGAAGAAGCCCCTCCCTGCTTGTTCTATGTGCACAACACACGCTAAACATGCGTTCAAGAAGGTTTAGCATGTTTTAAAACTTGTTTAGTGTGTGTAGCTTGAAGGACACAACAATAGAAATGCCACCGTTCACCTCTGATTTTTCTAAATGTTAGAGTCAGTCTTACTTAACTTTTATGCCAACTGGAAATCTGATTGTAATTTGCCAGAATTTAAACAAGGAAAGAAAAAATATAAAAAAGATAATAATCATTACAAAAAACAAAAATAAAACTAAATCCTTGTAAACACAATTTGTGATAATTGGAAATGGAAGACTCCTTGGAAGAAGGATTAGAGATGTTTGACTAAATTACAATACAATTAACACTATTTGTATTATACTAAAAATCCTTTTGGAAGTTAAAGTTTTAGAAGAATTAATTTTAGTGCAGAAAGACGACAGGATGTAAGTTTGTCAAAGTAAAAATCAATACCATATTGACTGTAAACATTTCAGTAATCATTACTGCATATTACATATTGTAAAACTCATTGATTGTATTTAAAAAGAAAAAAAAAGCTTTGATTCTTTAAACAAAGTCAAGTTCAGACATTTCGAATTGTTCAAATACCAGTTGATCTTTAACTTGTCTAATCTTCATATTGTGAAATTGGAGTTTCTTTATACATTTTCTTGAATTTATGGATGTTTGTTGTTCCAGAGTTTATTGCCACACACAGAAACACACAAACTTTTCTTTGTGGTTTGTATCAATCTGACTTTGAAGTTCCTGCATCCTCTCAGTTTGTATCCTCCTTCATTTTCTAAGAACTGTTTTTGGATATTGTATTGTAATGTTTTCCCACTAGCTCTGTATAGAAATTGTGCCGTGTAAAGATCGACAAGGTCATACAGTTTTAAAATTCTGTATTGATAAAATAAATTGTTAGTATGGTTAGGATAACCGGCTTTATGTGTAATTCTGGTGGCTCGTTTCTGAAGTATAAAGAGAGGATGTAGTGAACTCTTGTAATTATCACCCCAAATTTATATACAGTAGATGAAATATGGTAATATTAAGGAGGAGTACAATAAATATCTACAGTTGTGTTCTAAAATATATTTTGATTTATTTATAATCAAAAAACTTTTTTGAAACTTGAGTTTATATGTGTCTGATGTGCGGCATCCAACTCAGTTTGTTATCAGTCCCCAAGAATTTAATTTCTGTAACACTTGGGATTAAATCATTATTAACTTTAATTGAGAGCTCTGTATTGGCTTTGTGATTACCAAAAAGCATCACTTTGGATTTGTCTAGATTCAAAGATAGTTTGTTGTAATCCGTCCATAATTTTAATTTGATTAACTCTGTGTTCAAAACATTGATAAATTCCCTTTGATTGTCTGTGGAATAGAATATATTTGTGTCATTGGCAAATAAAATGAGTTTTAGAAGTTTTGAAACATTGAATATATCATTAATGTAAATATTAAACAGCAGCGGGCCCAGAATTGATCCTTGTGGTACACCACAATTTATCCCTTTGGACTCAGATGTAAATTTATTTATCTTGACAAATTGTTTTCTTCCTGTTAGATAGCTATTGACCCAACTTAAATTTAAGTTAATTATTTAACCTTTATTTATTTGGATAAAATCTCTTTTTCGACATAGACCTGGCCATAACCATGAGTTGCATCAAATTGACAGCTGCGGTTGTTATAAAATATTAGGAGCACCCAAATCTTCCATTAGTCTCTTCTCTTCTATCTCAGTCAAATAATCTGAGCACAGCTGCTGCTGTTTCACTCAACCCACACAGAATGGTCAACGTACTCTCTTTTCAACAAAACCAAAGACGAATGGAAAAAATAGGCTTCTTTAATTTCACTTTTTGCGGATTTACTCTGAGTTGTTTTGAGGAACTGACATGCTTTACTGAAGCAGTGGACACGGGGTGTCTGCAGACGAAATATCAAGGTTGTGGACCGTTCTGTGAAACCGCGGAGAAAAATCTGATTTTCTTTTTACTATGGGGTGCTGTAAGCAACAAACACTAATGCCTGGTTCACACTGGATGCAGAGCGGCGCGGAACAGAGGCCGCTTCCATTTAACGGCGTTATTAAACTACGCGGAGGGCTCAGATCGGTGCAGCGGATCATTTTGCCGTCTGGTCTATTTTGTGTGCGAGCCGCATCAATTCTGGCAGAAAGTTACATCAAAATCCAATTTATCTTTTAAAATATAAACACTTATCACAATTGAACACAGCGACTGACAAATGTGCCCATGTTTTAGTATGCAGAAGCGGCTGTCGATTATTAAATGCGCGTCTGGTGTGAATTGCAGGAGAGAGCGGATGCCGCTCTTCCGCGGTGCTTCCACGTCCCGTGTGAACCTAGCGTTATACAACACACAAGGGGGTGAAGTAAACGAGGGGCAGGTGTGTCCTACAGATTTTTCTTTTATCCACCCCTCCCCCAAATCCTTCTGACTGTCATGCCTGCCCTGCTCCACCCCCTCAAGGCAATCTTGCCCTGATTTCCGTCACCTGTGCCTGTGCCTACTTAAACCAGCTCCTGCATCTCAGCCTTGCCGGAACGCCTCAGCCTTACAGCCACGACTACCTGCTCCTGAAAAGCTCCAGACCCTGTTCATCCATTCCATTCTGATCTGACCTGACCTGTTTCTGCCTCTCGACCACCCGTTCAGCCTGCCCCCCTTTTGTGAGTACATCTCCATCTCTCCTGGATTGATCCCTGTGCACCAGACCCTCCTTCAGCCTTGGACCTCCCTTCTGGATCACGGACATTTCACCCCCCTCCTCCTCCTCCCTTTGCTGCTGTGTGTCCTGTGCCTCATCCTGAGCAGAGATCACTCTCCAATCCTCCCAGCCACTACTCCATCTTCACGACAAGTTCTGCACCTCCTGGTGGCTGGAGGAGATCCCTACACTGACTCACCTGTTCCTGCTCATCCTCCTGCAGCCTTCAATAAATCTTTGTGATCTGCTCCTGGTCTGCTCTCTTTTGGCTTGTCCACAGAACCACCAAAGCTGACACTGACTGTGTAAGCATCCTGTTGGTTCTTTTCACATAAGTGGGTGGACCTGACCATTTAGGACTATACCATTATACCAACAGGGTGTTGTTTGTGTGAACATCCTGAGCTAAGTTCACACGACCATCGGCAACGCACGTTCAAGCGGCCATTTCCAATGAAAAGTCTGTGGTGGTCGGCCTGGCAGTTCCTTTGAGACTTGAACACCAGCCTTAATTAATCAATCACTTAATTACTTTCAATAAAAAGTCATAAGACACATTAGATAAAAGCGACAGAACACACGTAAAAATAGAAAGTAAAGGAAACACTGTGGCTACAACTTAAGGAGCCACCCCATAGATTAAAAGATTGACAAGGTAAAGTTATAAAACACTTAAAAGTCCAACATATAAATAAATAGGTTGATTAAATTAGTTACGTATGGACAAAGATGAAAAAACGTATCTTGAATTTGGATATAAAAATCTCCACATAGGCAGAAACTCTCAGATCTTGTAAATGAATCCACAAATGAGGATCACAATACTGAAAGGAGGTCTCGCCGTGAGTCCTGATTAGTGGAAAGAGACAAGAGAGCAGAACCGGAGGATATAGCGTTCTGGAAGGTTTCAGTACTGACTGACCCTCTGTTGACATAAGTTCCTGTAGGATGACTATGAACAGCTGAACATGCAGAACAACACTTCTTATTTTTCTACTGTTTACGACCACATGTCCAAATTGGAAGAGGCTCGGTGCGAAATGTCAAACCGGCACAAATCTCTCCAGGCTTTTTCCTTTACGGCTCTATTTCAACATATAAAAGACTTGGTGTGATGGATTTCCACTCAGGCACAAACCTCAATTATTCATTTCTCCTCTATGATCAATTTTCAAACAGTTGGCGCTTCCATGAACTGAAAAGGACGCTCCGCATGCGTCACTACTAAATCAGAGCCCCTGATTGGTCAAACCTCAAATGGTTCAACTCAAGACGACCTGGTTGCAGACACGATGGTGGTCGAAAATCATTACCTGGAAGATTTGCAAGTTTTCAGAGTCCTAGACACTTTTAATAAAACTTGTTAATGTGAATAAAAGGCTAAACGGATTAACTTAAAATGTGCCAAAAAGAGAGTTAACGTTTTATTAATTTAAAAAATGATATTAATAATATTGAACAGTTAATACTTTTACATTGGAGTTTTAGCTCCAGATCAGTGTTTGTTTGACCCATAGAAATGTAGAGAGAACAGATCAGCTAATTCCCGTTGATCGTGTAAAGAAGTACGGTATGTGAAAGAGTATTGTAGGTTTTAACGTCCATCTCAGGTGTTGAAGGTTCAAAGCTTAAAGCGCAAACAATATAACTGTAAGGTGCATGTTACTGTATGCATAGTTTATAGTACTGTATACAAGTTTTATTTTCCATTTCTGTTGCTGTTTGAGGACCCCCCATTTACTCAACCAAACACAAATTGGTCTCCAGGTCAGTGATTATTAATGAAAAATCTAGTTTTAAAAATAAAGTTGCTTACTGCCAAACAAGGTGATCCCTAAATGTATTCCTACCCCAGGGGTGAGAATAATTTTGGGCTGCACGGTTAATTGAAGTCATTGGAAAAAGTAAAACTTAAGTGAAATCCCAAAGAAAAGATTGGCCTTATCACCTTCACTCGCTTCTTAATGAGAAAATCTGCATCTTTCTCGTCTCCTGAAGGACATATTTGTCCTTCACCTCTCTTGCTGGCTGCGTTGCTTTATCCCTCCTCTTTTTTTATTTCTACCAACTTACAAATCTCTAAGCAAGCATCTTCCATTCCATGATTGCTACAAACTCATCTACTTTATCCTCGTGCTCTCTTATGGGGTCCAGATGACCCCACCCTTACATTGAGGCATTAGCCCTTCCATGACAAAGGTGGACAAGACTTCATGTCTGTCATTGGACATAAGTAAAAATCGACAATCACTAAAAAAAAAAAAATTCAGCGCACTGTCTTGTGGGGTCCAGATGACCCTACTTTTATGTAAACAAGTCTAGGAGAGCGGAAGGGTTACAGTCTTGCGGTGTTACCAAAGAATGGTTAACAAATGTTGAGTTTGAATCATACCATTGCTTTTTTTATTATAACTTCCTTTTTTTTGTATCAGTGTTGATCCTACTTTTACGCCTCTCACAGACGCAACTCGCTGGTATTAGAAGGTAATCTAAAAACCCTACATTTCCCCACAGTTTATTTTAAGCCTCAGCCAGTGTGAATGTTTGGGGTAAAAAGGTGAGCTTCTGCCTGCAGGGACTGAAAGGGGCAGGATAATGGCAAGATATGAGGTTGATTCATGAAGTTTGAAATTAGTTATCGCTGAGCCCTTTCATTTGCGCCTCCGCTCTCTCTCTGAATCTTTCAATCACTCCTAATGTAGTGAGCGAACACATTTATCACTACGACGCAATTCCTGCTTTCATTGTGGTCTCTGCCGCTTGCTTGTATCACTGATGGGCTCCATCTTTCACGCTAAAATAACCGAATTACAGACATTGCAAAGAGAGGACTATGGATTCCACCGGCATCGCCATGGCAACGCGGGTCGGGAGTGTGTGGCGCCGGTTTGATATTGCACTAGCGCACAGAGGAAGGGAGTTAAGACCGTTGTGTTCCTCAGAAAATGGGGGGGTTAGATCATGGCTTTATTGTGTGCAGGCCCGCAAGAGAGATAATCACAAATATAAGATGGAACAAAGTTTTCTTTTTGAAGCTGGAGACATTGCTGGAAAAACAGGGTTCGGTGGGTTTTCAGTGACCCTTTGAACAAAATACACTCCACGGATTCATCTCGATTTTCGTGATCTTTAAGTGTACTGAAGAAACTGATAAAATCAGCCAACAACATCTACAGATGTTTTCAGCAAGCAACATAAAAACAAACTAGAAAAGTTGCATTACCTGCAATAATTCTAGTGTGGATGCTTTTTTGCTGAAGGAAAGTCGCTGAAGAGGCTAAAGCTTTTTACTGAAAATTACTGATGCAATTTACTTTTGCTGAGGTGATTTGCTGAAAATGCAAAAGCTATTTGCAAAATGTTAGATTTGCTGAAAGACTAAAGACATTTTGTTAAAGAACTATGTCAAAGTGCTGAATTTGACCTGGATTTATGAAAAATTTTAGAAAAGTTGCTCAAAAATCCCCAATACATGTCAATTTTGGAAAAAAAATAAATGTTATGTTGCTTAAATATTAACCCAAAATGGCAGATGCCAAATTAGCCAAAAAAGCTAGCGCATCGCTTAAATACTAACTAAACTCCAAAATAGCCTAAAAATCCTCAGTAAACTAAAATAGTCAAAACGTTAGCCTATTTCTAAAATAGAAGCTAAACTCCAAATTAGCCTATAACCATCTCAGTAGATGCCAAATTAGCAAAAAAAAAACTAGCACATTGGTTAAATTGACTACTAGTTAAACTCTAAAGTTGCCTAAAATCCCTCACTAAACTAAATTAGTCAAAATGTTAGCCTGCTGCTAAAAATAAGCTACAGAAAGGAGCAGGAGAATCCCTATATTGTGAACGATTACGTAGCATGCACACAACTACTTCAAAGCTAACAAATGTGTCTGTTTTCCAGGAAAACTTTAACATTTAATCTCGACTACAAAAAAATGATCAAAATACACTTGTTGGTTCTTTAAACTGGTTCAGTTGTTAGACCAACTGCTTTAGCTGAAGTACTGCCTGAAAAAGGGTTTTCTTTCAAACATAAACCCTTCATCTCTTTTTATTAGCAGTTGCTAGTTAGCTGTGGGATTAAAAACAACGCTAAAAGCGCTGAAAGCTGAAAGCTCTTTACTTTTGTTCTCAGTTTCATTTAGTATCTTCCCCTGATTAAAATATTAATAAAGAATGCAAATAAATCTTCCAAATTCTCAAAAAGTCATTGAAGTCATTTTCCATTGACTTTATTCAAATTTTATGACTTTAATGTTGTTATACTGATGCTTTGATGATTTTCTTATAGATTCAAAGTAAAGACGAGTTAAAAAACAAAAATCTGACTTTATATAGAGACAATTATTTGCTGATTGATAAAATTCAACACTTTCATTTTCCATTGACTATGAAATTTCACAAATTGGTTAAATTTGTCTACTGAAAACTTGTCAGTTTGGAAAAATAATTTACTTAAAGCATTTTCTTGTTTGGAGGAAGTGGTTTTTGAGGTGTTTTAAAATGGACATTTCACAACGGAAACAATTTTTCTAATCAAACAAGTCATGTGACCAACAACTGCATATCGCACCAAAGCATCAAACAGCTCATTAAAAGTTCAGCGTGTTGTATGGAATTTCACAAAAATCTCTTCACCCGTAGCCGCTCCCACGTAGCCCGCCGCTCCATAGCCTGAATAAGACGCTGTCGTCGCCTTTGATAGATGATGAGCATTAGTGCCGTGATAGAAGTGTGAATTGTATTTGCTGTACATTAAAGTGTTGCTCACATCCATGTTTTTCAATGACTTATTGTAAGTTGATTTGTGTTTATTTGCATAATTAGCATTTAATGAAAACAGTATGATTGCAAAAGTGTGTATTTTTGACATATTCTAGAATTTCGTTAAAAGTTTTGTGCATGTGTAATATAAACCCAGCTATAGTAAATAAAAAAAAATCACTTAATTTATTATTATCCACCTATTATTATTAAACTGCTTTTAATGTGAGTTAAACTGGCAAAAAAAGCACAGTATTTGTGTTGATGAATATGCAGTACGAGTGCTTTTGGCAGAATGCACAAAAAAAACTAGTAGGAGTCGAAGCAAAGAGATTAATTTAACGCATTGTGATTTATTAACCATGAAACTGTGTTGAAGCCGCTGTTTTTGATTTATTCTGTACTTGTTCAATAGAGTCTTAGTTAACTCTGAAATGAGCTAAATAAAATAAACTATTTATGGAACTTTGGCTTCTCTTTTTTAATCAATCCAAATCAAAGCAAACAAGTGAACATGTCCAAAGAATAGAACAAAAAAAAAACTGTCATTTATTTTTTATTTTTTTTTAGTCTCTGTCAGTGTTCAAAAGTATTCCAATGTCCAAATAAATGAAAAACATAGTAATAAGGAAATGTAAATGAAAAGACAAATAGAACTTAGATACTACCTCTTACTATGGACTTAAATGGTTTTCTTTTCTTGGGGTTCCCTCGGTGGGTCCCATAGACGCTCGTGTTCCAAACAGGAAGAACTTCCTGGCTCCAAATCCCATAGACTTCTATATAGAAATAAACAGCTGTTACTCAGTCATCCTGTTTGACAGAATAACCATTCTTGCGCTGATACTTTTTTTAAACATCTTCTTGATAATCCTAATTTTTTTCATAAAATATTTTCTTCTAGTGTAAGTTATTCAAGTTATAATCTGACCAATCAGATGCTTCAATGAAAGTAGGTGGAGCCTGCTGGGTCCCACATCAAATGTTCAAGTGCAGATCTCTTTAAACTGATACCGGTGTGGAGTTCCAACAAGATCCCCCCAGTTGTTGAGAGTGGTTACCATATAGCCATCGACCAACTCAATCCAATAGCTGCTTATGTCTGGTTCCAAGATGGCGGCGTCTGTGTCTCAAAAAATTGGCGACTTAATTGACTTTATTTGGTTGGAACCGGATTCAAACCATTTTCTGTGTGTGACATCACACTCATTCTTTAGCCTTTCTTTTCAAGTTATTTCCTCCACCAATGTTCAGTGCCAGTACCAGAATTCTTTCTGGTGACTCCGCCCACTTCCTCCGTTTTTACGTGACTTCACACAAACGCTATTTATGTAAAGAAAGAAAACCTTTCTATACATGCTAGAGCATGTGTCAAAGTCAAGGCCAGGGGGCCTGATCCGGCCCTCTGGGTAATTCTATCTGGCTCTCTAGATCATTCTATTTTAATTGTCATTAAGGGACCGAAGTTATCTTGCACTTGTATAATTTTAACTAAAAACATTTTTATGGAGAGTAAAATATTGAAAGATTTTTTAGGGTTTAAGTTGATTTATTCTGGAATAATATTCCTGCCTGTTTTTGTTCATAGTAATGTTAAATTTACATTTTTAACTTTTAAACGGTTTCGTTTTAGAGTGTTCAATAAATGTTTTCCCTGTTCGGCCCTGTTGAGTTTGTATTGGAGCATCACATTAGTGGTGTCCTCATCCAGCACAGCGTCCGGTACTAGTCCATGTTTGGTACCGCGTCCAGTACTAGTACTTGTCTGGTACCGCATCCATTGCTGTGTCCAGTACTGCGTCCACTACTGGTTCTTGTCTGATACTGCATCCAGTGCTGTGTCTTGTACTGTGTCCAATACTGGTTCTTGTCTGGTACCGCATCCAGTACTGTGTCTAGTACCGGTTCTTGTCTGGTACCGCATCCAGGACTAGTCCTTGTCTGGTACCGCGTCCAGTACTAGACTTTGTCTGGTACCACATTCAGTACCGTGTCCAGTACTAATACTTATCTGGTAGTGCGTCCAGTACCTTGTCCAGTACCGTGTCTAGTACTGGTCCTTGTCTGGTACCGCATCCAGTAGTGTCTAGTACTGGTCCTTGTCTGGCATCGCATCCAGGACTAGTCTTTGTCTGATACTGCGTCCAGTACCGTTTCCAGTACTAATACTTGTCTGGTACTGCATCCAGGACTAGTCCTTGTCTGGTACCGCGTCCAGTACAGTGTCCAGTACTAATGCTTGTCTGGTAGTGCATCCAGTACCGTTTCCAGTACAGCATCCAATACTGGTCCTTGTCTGGTATCGCATCCAGGACTAGTCCTTGTCTGGTACTGCACCCAGTACTAGTCTTTTTCTGGTACTGCGTCAAGTACCGTGTCCAGTACAGCGTCCAATACTGGTACTTGTCTGGTACCGCATCCAGGAGTAGTCTTTGTCTGGTACTGCGTCTAGTACCTTGTCCAGTACTACTCATCTGTTAGGGCGTCCAGTACCGTGTCCAGTGCCGCATCAGTTACTGGACCTTGTCTGGCACCGTGTCCAGTACTAGTTCTCGTCTCATACCGCTTCCAATACTGCATCTGGTAGTGGTTTGTCACCCATAGGTTGGGGACCTGTGATTTAATTGAGGCAGCCAGCATGTCAAAAACCAGCAAGTTGGGGACACCCAAAATGTCAATTTTTGACACGGAGGCGTCCTTAACCGTACGTCAGTATGAGAGTGCTTGGAAATGAGTATGGGTTGGCTAGAGAAATATGTATTTTGAACCAATGCGGACTTCCTCAATATTTTAATTGTTGTTGCAATGCTCCAACTGGGCTGTGAAAATGCTGTGCGACTTTCTAACTGTATATTAGCCCTTTAACATTTCAATCACATTAATGAAACCTAATAACAGCCACGTCCTTATTTGCATTCGGCAGGTTCTCATAATCACTGGCAGCTCATTTCAGTCCCGATTGTCCCAAAAGGTTTGGATGTAATTTCTTCTAAAAGTGACGGAGCTGCAGACAATGATCTCATTTAAGGGGAACAATGTGACTCCTCTAGTGTTCCTCCTGTTTTGTTGTGGAAACTCTCCAGCGGTGCTGAATGCGAGAGGCGGAGGGATTCATCTAACTCCCGCTGGATGTACATACAAATGCTGCACACCAAAGTGGAAGATCCAAAACGGCGTGAACTATTTGATTAGATTGATCTCAATCACAGACTTTCATAAACAGATATTTACAGTGGTGCGCCTTACAAAAATTGGATTATTTCCCGCTCCTGCTTGATTGATGCTCACACTGACCTACATTTTTCTAATATATCTGGATTTTTCCAACTAACGTCCCATTTGTTTTTGCAATGGATTAAACTCTAATTACAAGCACCCACTGCCAAAGACAAACACAGCATTAGCATCAAATATGCAAATAGAGGTGTCGTATTACTCAGCGAGATGAATCACAGTAAATGAGATGAGACGGACTCAGCCACGTATCCGCAACAGCTTTTCCTTTGTTCTGGGCTCAGAGTACGGAGCCAACCCGGTAGAGTTATTTGCCGTAAATTGTGTTCCTGACTACAGTTATCTGCAGCAAATATTATACCCATTAAAGTTTCATTAGCAAAGCAGTGTACCAGATGCATTTGTTTCATCCTATTTTCTGCACGGGAAATATTCATACAAAAAGAAAATTTTATTTTTTTTTGTGCCTACTTTCAATTAGGGCTGAGTTTTATTTTTGACAGGAATTGATTAGATTTATGAGAGGAAAAAAGGCACATCGTGTCAAACAGGATTTAATCATTTTAAATGAAGAGGTTTTAGAGTTGGAGAGAAACAAGCCCTGCTTGCTGTGGACTCAAGAAATCGGGCTTCTCTCCAAATGTTTGTGATACATCAACAGTAAGCGTCGGGAGAAACACACTTAGGAAAAATAAAACTCTGAGTCATGAAGCGTAGACGTTAAAGAGGTTGTTAACTACAGTTTCAGCATTGCAAAAATGGTTTCAGATCTGGAATGTGATAAAAGGGAGAGCGAGTGAGATAATGTAGTTCAGATGACATGCTGGAGTACTGACTCCTGCAGGGCAGTTTAGCATGTTTGATTTGTGTTTATACTTTTTAAAAAAACTCAACTTTTAGTTGGAAGATCTTCAGCTTACGAGAGTACGGTTTATTATTGAGCTGTTGTGTATTCTGTAAAACCTGTCAGCAGGTTAAGACCTTAAATTAGTAAATGTTTGCTTCATATACATCTGTGTTGCTCCGGCTATTTAAACAAACTACATCTTTGCTATGAAGACAGAGACATTGATGAGCGAAAAATACTTCTTCTAAGGAAGAGGAGCAATCCAACACAGAACACGGCCCACAACGCAGAACAAAATAAGAACAATAATACTTTGATTAGTAGGTCATCGTAGGCTACCCTTACCAAAAATAAGTATACTCCAAGTATATGTTTAGAAGTATACTAAAGTTTAAAAATATCAAGTATACTTAAAAAAGTGTACTGGAGGTTTACTAACAAGTATACTTCTTGGTACTAAATTGGCCCACTTTTATTTTATAAAAAGTATACTTTGAAGTATACTTAAAGTAACCTTTCTGGTATATTACTAGTTTACTTCAAGTTTATTTTACGTTTATGAAAGTATGCCAAAGATAACCTTTATGGTATACTGTTTGTATACTTCCAGTTTACTTTAAGTTTATTACGTATACTTAACTTAAAGTAAACTTGACTTAAACTAGTCGTATTCCAGAAAGGTTACCTATAATAAACTAAGAGTAAACTTAAAGTTTATTGCCAGTAAATTAGTAGTATACCAGAAAGTATACTTTTTATAAACTAAAAGTGGGCCAATTTAGTACCAAGAAGTATACTTGTTAGTAAACTAATAGTATTCTTTTTTAAGTATACTTGGTGTTTACTTTTTTATACTTAAAAATACTTTTAAACATATACTTGAAGTATACTTATTTTTGGTAAGGGTAACTTAATTTAGATCTGTACTATTATTCCAAGACTAAACAAAATATACTTAACATGAACTTATAGTTTATCTCCAATAAGTACATAAAAAGTATGCTTAAAGTGTACCATCTTAAGTTTAGTTTAAAAAAAAGTATTCCTAAAATAGACTCAAGTTGACTTATTTTTGGTAAGGGTAGTACTAGCAGGCTAGCAGAAAAAGTGTAACAATCACAGCCTAAATGTAAACATTTATGGTTTTCCAGAAAGCCACACATAAAATAATACTAAAACATTAGAAAAACTAGCTATATTGAATTACCTTAATAGATGCTAAAATTGATAGCTAAAAACACCGAAGCTGATAGATAGCTAAAATATTAGCAAAGTAGCCGAAAAATCATCGGTATGTTACGCATATGTGACAAATAAAATTTGAAAAGAAAAACAAAATCAACTGGTAACAAATCCAGCAACTATTTCTGGTGTCTTTGAAACTTTCCTGTGACTTTGACTTTCTGGACGTGTCATTTCTACTCTCCTGAAAAAGGTGTTAATGTGCTGCTGCTGCTGTAACAGCTGTGCTCTGTGACGCTCTCGCATCACGAAGGATCAAGAGCAGACCAGCCGTCCCCGTCTGCAAACACAGCTGAACCTCCCAGGACTCAGACGCTTGTGGCTCAGAATCCAATTTTTTAAGTATTATTCTGAAAATACAGAAAATTACAGCTTCACCAGTCTGCCCGGTCATAACAGGTGAAGTATGTCAATGTTTGTCAATACAAAACAGAACCCTTAAAGCCCTATTTTCTAATAATATACGTGTTTTAGGAAAAGACCTTCAACATGCCTGATTCCATGCTTGCTCATTAGGGTCTTGATTTTTTTAATGACAAAGATCATCTATTCTAAATGTTGATTTTTTTTCACCCGTTACTCTTTATATTTCTAGACACTATGAGAGTCGAGGAGCAGGTTTTTGTGAGGGCGAAGGGGGTGTTCTGAAACAAACCCGTGGTAAATGGAATGCTTTTATTTATCTCTGTTCTGGTCTTGTTGACAACCTGAAGTGCTTTTACTTCAAGCTGCACTCATCCATTCAGACAGCACCATTTTAGTCAAAACATTAGTTTTCTCCTTAAGTCCAGACAGACACTGAAATCATTCCACTAACCTTCCAATCAGCACACGGCGGCCCTGCTTTCCAATCCGCCGTCCGCCTCAGGGTTCATTTTATGAAATATTGTAAGTCGAGAAACTGTCATCTTTACACACAAACCCCAGACGCAGAGTCCGCCGGCTCCTCTGCTCTTTGAAACCCAGAGGCTTGTCATTAGTGAGCTGAAGTTAGCGTCCGACAGGGCCTGAAAGTTCAATCACTTGTTTTTGGTCAAACGGACTCGGTCTAAGTTTGGAGATTGCGGTAAATGCCTTCAGAGTGAACTGATCATGTGGTTTGATTCCAAAAGGAAACATGGAAAAGTAGCTCAAATTCCTGAAAACTTGAAAGAGGCTATAATAGAAGCAAGAACATTTCAGCCTCCTTCCAGGAAAGCGTGCAGCTGTAGAGCAGTCGAGCTGTGGACTTGAGGAATTGATTTACTTTTTAGAAGATTATAAGTCAAGTTCAAAATCATTCATGAGAAAAAGTCGATGGTTTTAGGCTGTAAAGTCACATAATGAAGCTCTGAAAATATCAGGCAGTATTGATCAACAGGTTTGTTTTTCTGCTATTATTTTGCTTTTGTGAATAAAATGAAAGTGTAAAAATGCAGGGACGTTAATGAATGAGCTCAGCCTTCTGTTTTTGTTTTGTTGTTATGCTAATAATGACAAATCATTTTGTTTGATGTCCAATTTTTAAGCAAAATTCGTAATTCATGGAGACCAGCTGTTGTGATAAATCCACAGATTTCACTGCACAAACATCCGTCAGGTGTTGTATTTACAATTTCTGAAAGTTCATAATTTTTCTATAAGTGACTGTTGCATATTGATTCCAATATATAAAATTAAAATATATTAGAATTATTTATATTTCCTTTTCCTTTGCAAAAATACTTCATGTTGACACTCTGACACTAGGAAAAAAGTCTCAAATATAGTAATGCGGAGTATCTTTTTAAAAAAATCCTAACCAGTCAGAGGGTGCGGTGGTCCTATAGTACAAATTACATCAATGAATCAATCAAAAACAAAAACATCGAATTAAAAATCACAATGACAACAAAAATAAACATCTCAGAAAATAAAAGTAGTGTCCAGAAATTAAATTACATTAAAAAAATGAAAGAAAACAAGACACCGGAAAAGGTAAGTCATCCATCCATCCACCCACCCGTCCATCTTTCCATCCATCTCTCCATCCATTCATCCATCCCTCCATCCCTCCATCCCTCCATCCATCCATCCCTCCATCCATCCATCCATCTTCCACTCATAAGGGACCAAGCTTCAGAGTTTAGTAGCATCCGACTTTCCTTGCCCCGGTTCTCCTGGGTAAAACCCTGATGACCACAGGTTCATGACCATAAGTTATGGAACGTGAAGGAAATTGGGATCTTTGCTTTCTGGCATGGCTCTCTGTTCGGACATTTGGACTCAGTTTGGACCCAGCCCCAGTCACGCACTGAGAGTAATTTAAGAGACGCTTTCAGCTGATCAACATAAAACTTTCATGTAAGTAGATCTTATTTTATATCTGAGAGCACGCCAATAGTTAAGAATTAAGACAATAAACTTTATTAATCTGGAGGGAAACTGGTGGAAGAGGACCGCATCCAAAGACAAATTGGCCAAAAGTCAGGCAGGGCCAATCTCCTAGAGATGACCCACGTGGGTCATCATATCTCGATATGATGTTAAAGATCAAGCATCTTTGACCTGTGCCGCAGTAGAAACAGCACAGATTGACGTACAAGCAAAAATACATCAACGCTTTACTAACATTGATTTGCAAAGATGAAAGATCCACAGACACGACGCCCCCACGCCAGGCTAGCCCTTTTTAGCTTCCATGCGTTATTGCACAGCGAATCACGGCACAGCCTGACGGAGCAAGAAGAGTTCAGGATGTTGAAAAGTAGGGAAAAGGTCATGGGGAGGGGAGGAATTTTGGTTTCTATGACACCTAGCTCTGGTTATTGAACTTTGAGGGGATTTTTTTTGGGTATGGCCGAGGGAGTGTGTCCTTGACTTGGGAATATCTGATTAGACCTAAATGTTGCGGATCATGTTTTTGTTTGCTTTTGAACATCTATAGGTACTGCTTTGTGGTGAAATATTCACAAATTCAGGTCAGAAAAAGAAGCTAAATTTTCTGTAATTCATGAATTAATCACAATTAAGGTTGTAATTTGTCACTGCTAACATTTTCCATTCTGTTTTCTCAAATTCAAACGTCATCATCAAATTATCAGTTATGCTCCATTATCCAGTTTCTTATTTTAATTCATTTTTATGTCATTTCAGTTTGATTTCTGAAAATGTGTTTATGTTTCTTTGGTTTTTTTTTTCCCGGTTTTTTTTTGTTTTACATTTCGGCTTCTCACATTTTGTTTTGATTTCTAAAATTGTTTTTTTTTCCTGCTGTTGTGACCTTTAATATATTTCTATATTGAGGGATTTGCACTTCAGGGCCACCGTAGGAAGGTGACGTTACATCCCAGCAAAGTGTCCCATTCGACCTCCTGTCGTCAAAGGACTCTTCACTTTCAGACCTCCGTGCTCGGCCCCGCTCTGAGGAGCCGAACACCAACAGGAAGCCGCTTGTTTCATTTCATCCTCTGCTTTTATCTGCTGGGAAAGACGCCCTCCTTTTCATTTCAAAAATTCAGATTCCTAACGCATTACTCTCCATCCCAGCTTTTTCTCAGGGCAGTGACTGGACCTAAACACTCTCATTTTGACAGGGTTCCTGACTGGGTTAATGCGGATAAAGTGTTCCTCCGTGAGCAGAGGCGAATCTCCTCCAGAGGAGGAAGACGAGCTTTGCTTCCAAGCATTTCCAGGTTTACCAGAACTGCTTTTCTGTTCCTTTTTATAAATAATCCAATCAGCAGATGTGGCATAAATGCTTTAAATAATGCTAAGAAATTTGTTTTTTTTTTGTAGATTTTGGGTTTATGTACAAATAAAACTTGATTTAGCGAATTTGTGGCACTGAACAGACATGCACGCCATTAGCTGTTTATGCTTTTCCTCCACTTCCAATCTCCGCGACTCTCTGGTGTCAACACATATTAGTATTCATGGAGCCACAGTCCTTTGCTTGCACCATAATAAATATTTTGGCAGCACTTGCTGTATGAAAACAGACAAGGTGATTTTCATCATGCAGGATGTTTGAATGCATTTACAGAGAAAATGTTTGTTTATTTTTCTTTACAATTAAGTTTAATATTTAAATTCGTACATGAATGAACTCCATATATGGACGGCTCATGTGAAATCCCCGACGGGTGGAAATGTTTGAACATCCACTCGCATATGAAGTCTGGCATCTTTTAATGAAGAGCACTTAAGCGGTCCCCTCGTCTTCCTCTCGTCTCTGCGTCTCATGTCAGCTTCCAGATGATGACGATCACTCAAATGGATTCGTTCAAGACTTTCCGGCAGCCCTCGTGATGTTTAATTTACCATTTTTTCAGCGACGACACTTTGTTTCTTGTCTCACAAGCTGGTCGCTGTTGCTTTTAAATTCGCCTTTTCATGTTTCAACTGAACGTTTAATACCCGCTCCGATCAGCTTTTGATGTTTTTGAAGCGTTCCCAGTCCCCAAATGTACTCGCTCTCCCACTAGCTTACAGCCCTCACAACCAAACCTAAAAAAAGACAGTTTTCAGCTCAGACGAGAAGAACAAAGACATTCATGGATCTCTTTGTCCGCAGAATAGAGCAGAGTAGCATGTTTTCTTCATCACAAACTTTAAAAATGCATTTTTTGTCTTCTCCTGAATGAAGAATGTATATGTCCTCCATGATGATCAGAAAAATGCAAAAAAAAAAAAAAAATCACTATTTTCATAGAAACCATAAAGCTTCCAGGTTCTGGACTTTTTCTTTTCATCTGAATTTACTTTTGAATTTTTTTTTTTTTTTACTTAAATTCCTTCAGGAGTAAAAGTTTAGCTTGAAGGCGTCGGCACACAGGCTACAATGATTAGTCAATCCAGTGACCTCCAACCAAAACTGGGTTGAATTTCAGTTTGGACACAATTCATCAAAAATGCCCGTAAATGTTATTCAATGATGTTTCAAACACATGTAGGAGAATTTCAAAATTCACTTAACAATTATCACCATTGCTGTGTTGCTCAAAAAAAAAAAATTTAAAAAACAAACATGTATTTTAGGACTGCACCATTTTTAAAGATCAAAGTTTAGGAAGAGATAGAGCAAATGACTTCAAATCTGCAGTTTTATCTGTTCGTTGTGATACTTGATGTATTTTTAATTGGGAACAAAGTTACATATTTTTTTACTTTCTTAGGAAGTACAAGAAAATAATATAAACTCTCCAACAATTACAATGGAGTAAAGTAAAATAATTTTAAAAGACCATGATTTTCTTAAGCCTTTCAGAGTGAACTATGTCAATAATTGATCATATATTACCTTTGACACACAAAAATACATATATTTATGAAATATTAGTTATTTTTCGTGAGCTTTTTCCTACCCAGAAGTAAAATGGTTCGATTCCTGAAGCTCCGCCTCCCGCTGCGTGTGGTTGCTGTCCATTTCATGACGTCATCCCTGTGTCTTAAAGGAGCGCCGCGTCTAAAGTAACAAACTCCTATTTGAGTTTAATGAAGACAGGACACAACTGGAAGATACACGGTACTCTGCATCTAAAATAAATGTATTTTTGCTGATCACCACTAGTTCAGTGGAGAAATTGAGTGTTGGTGTTAGACTGGGGGCGGAGCTGTCAGCATAGACTCTTCCTGGAGGGAGCTGTTGTCAACGATCTTATGTCAGCACGTTTCCAACCGCTCGTTTTCGTGGGTATGGGAGGGGCTTCTGCAGACAGTGCAGGTTTTTAGAGGATTACTCTTATTGCACGAACAGATCACAATACCGCTTTGTGGTTCTTTATAGTGAGGAATAAACTGTAAAAGGCATTTAAAACCTCAAAATGTAGAATTTTCATGTTATTTTCCCTTTAAAATAAAATGGCGAATGGCGTCAATTCTTTTTACAGTCCCACTGATGGAGGCTGAACTCCTGAATACTGGCGCTAACTTATAACCACCAGGAACAATACCAGCTTCAGCCTCTTTGACACACGGGAAACTGATGCCGCGATCGCCCAATCAGAGGTCGACGGCTCTACCTCTGCAGGTATCTGATCCTGGTCCGACCATATGTCAAACTTAGGAACCTTTTGCGCCCTGGAAGTCAAAAACTTTCACTTTTACTTCAGAAATTATGCAGAAAGTTCTGATGTGTTCTCCTCCCAGCTGTGAAACCACTAAAAGTTGAGTAATCAAAAAGTAATCAGATTACACGAGACTTAAAAAAAGCTGCTGCTTGATTATTGTGTTCACATATAGAAATACGTGTGGCGTTTCACGCATACGTTGTGTAGGTCGTTAGCATAAACGCTTTAGCCTGTGAGACGTCTAATCCCCCCATGGTGAATGCACGCCTTCCATCAGCCATTCAGGGGATGAATTTGATCTCCGACTCTTGAAGTTCCTTTTTGTGGAAGATTTTAATGAATGCAAACACTTAAACAGCATCGGCTGATAAAGACGATTGTTTGCAGCGGAGAAACGCTGCGCCCGGCGCCTTCAGACTGCTTGATTCTGTGTAAAAAGACACTGATATTTCCATTTGAATGGACCCGCAGCTCTTTCCGCTGTTGCACGTTCTCGGATGTTTTTTTGTTTCCTCAGCCGCGCATCATAGGATTTATGAATGTGAATAAGTTAATCTTTTTCATACGATTTTTTTAGTTGCTGCACAGCCATGTGGAAACGCGTTTAACCTTCAGTTACTTTCCATTTACCTCCTATTGAGACGCGGCCATGGTAATTGTAGCCCACAGCAAAGCTAAACAAATTTAAAGCTTAATATCTAAGGAAATCCTTGACAGGCCGGAGCTTCAGGCTAATTCTAATGGAAGGTCTGGCGCAGCAATCAGGTATACCTTTGAGAAATGGCTCATTATATCTTCCTTGGCATTTTTACTGGCCTCTTTTCTTTTTACTGTATACAATAAATTACCCTCAGTGTTCATTTTTTTTCCCATAATTTTTTTTTTTTTTGTCTTGTTGCAAGCCACCTGAGAGCTGGAGGTCCTTCTTTCAGATATCAGATTCTGCAGTGTTGTGTCAACTCCCAGCATGCAACTGGTGTGTCGTGGACGCGTTGTGTCTATTGTATTCTATAACCCTGTTAGAGGACCTAATTTGCCTGCGGCAGGGAGCCTCAGAGGAGGAGCGGTAAATCCAGCCGCCAGCAGTCAGACTGATAATGAAAACCCAGAACAACCTCCAGCTTTTCACTGCAGGTCCTTTTCGAATTCTTTTTTAGGAAATTAGCTGCCGTGTAATTTCACGACAATAACTCCAATATGAATCCATATTCTCCTGGACCTAAAACTAAACTATAAAACTGAATTTTCCTCTGGGTAACGTGACACCTTTGCTGCGTAGAGTTATTTTTTAAACTCGCATCACACTTTTTTTTTTTTTTCTTTTCCCAGCATGCTCTTCATTATTCTTCATGTTTCAGCCGATCTTCTGTAAAGAATGTAGTGAGTCAGTGACCTTTTCCTGGTAAATATGACCTCACACTGACAGTCAAGCTCCACACAGTTTCAGACGTGTCTAATGTGTTTCACGACTTGTTTAAAACTTGTTCATTGCATAAATGTGATAAAATAAAGACTCAAAAGTTGAATTTCCCGATTTATCATTTATCTGCTAAAGAAAATTACTTTTATATATAACAGTGAGTGCTTTCAACAATTGGCTCATCCAATTTTAAATGTTCCATCTATAAAGTATCAAAAAACATTTTAAGTACATTTAATCAGTTCAAAACCAAAAACTAAAAGTAAAAAAAGCTTGAAAATAGTTTTAAAACTACCAGATAAGTCTTGAAATGAAAACTTTCTCTTGCCCCTCACCCCTTCTTTAATCTGAAATTTAAATTTTAAATAAAAAAGTGGAAGATAAATTTAAAATTATCATTATTATGGATTAATTGTTTCACTGGTGTCTATTTTAACTGTGTGGACATTATAATTAAAGGAATATTTTTAAAAGGTTCTGCCCAACAACATGCAACACTAACACTTTTTAAGACAAGATAAGAGTGTATTGTCATTTCTATGTGCTAAAAATAAAAAATATTACACAAAAATATACGAACATTGGAATTTTCTTCTAAAGCTATCAAGTCAGATCAGTAAATTACAGAAAAATTATAAGTAGAAGAAAAAGGAGAACAGCAATAGAATCATTTAAAACTTAAGGTATTACAGTAGTACGACGGAGTATTACGGCCACCAAAAAAAAAAAGTAATATTACTAGTTTATTTCTCGTAAAATTACATCTTTTAATTTTGTAAATTTACGAGATTAAAAGTAATAAATTTAGCCTATGACTTTAAAAGTCATAAATATACAACTTTATTCTTGTAATTTAGCAGTTACGACTTTTTTACTCTTAAATTCACGTGATTTAAAAAAAATAAAATTTTCTTTATTAAGTGGCCCTAATACTCCATCGTACAATAGAGTATTAGGGCCAGTGTACAAGAATTGTATTTTTTTATGACTTTAAAGATTTAAATAGTTAAGTGTGTGAAATTTGGGTTAAATTACAAAAATAAAGTTGTATATTCATGAATTTAAAAGTCACAGGCCAAATATATGATTTCTTTTTCTTCTAAATTTATGTTTTTAAAGATGTATATTTATTACTTAAGAGTTATACATTTACAACTTTATAACACATAAATTAACCAGATAAAAGTAATAACGATTTCAATAAAAAATAGTTAATTTACAGTAAAAACAATCTTACATTTACAAGAACAAAGTTATAAATTTGAGTGAAAAAAAATTTACAAGAAAGTTATAAAATTACAATAATGTAATATAAGAAAGTTGTACATTTAAAACTAATACTACCAGTAATATTGTTTTTTTTTTTTTTTTGGTGTCCCTAATCCTTGTTGTAATTTTAACCAAATTATATTTTGGAAATATTCAAAATGAAGTAGAATTAGCATATTTTACCCATTAAAAGAGGTGGCAAGTAAATGATATGCAATTCTACAGCACTTTGCTTTATTGTCACATTCACACACTGATGGCAGACGACCTGGAACCACCTGGAGTAACATCAGTGTCTCTCCAAGGACGCGTCAGCACATTGACTTGTGAGGTGGGAATCAAACCTGCGATCCTCCCATTGGAGTTACAACACTACCTCTGAACCACAGCCTTCCCTTGAACTATATTTAACAAATAAATATTAAAAATATAATAAACTATTAAATAATGTTTTTGTTTTTCAGTATGAATAAATTCATTTTTTTCTATTCATTTAAATCAGATATTATAGATAAAAACAGATCAGAGATTGAATGTCAGTTTACTTTCAATAAAATAGATTTTTTAATATTAATGAATGGAAATTAATTAATTTTTACCTTTTAAATGACACTTTTATCTGATGCTCCAGGTCAAAACTTTGCAAGAAGGCTCAATTTTCAAGGTTCACATATGAATGTTAATGAATCACTTCAACAGAAGCTGGAGGTTCTGCTGAATCTACAGTCCGTCATGTGACGGTTAAGTCCCATTTACTGTGTTTACAGGAGTCGGCTCCTGATAAAAGCACCTTCCTAATGACCCTGTCGGCTCAACCCGACGGCTTGTTTTATGAGACAAACTGAACAGAAGTGAGGAATGCATTCCAACAGGCCATGAATCTCCCTTTCTGATTGTGTGTGTGTGTTTTGTCTATAGCCCCATGAGTAGAAAGGTTAATTGCCATCCCTGTGAACAAGTCAGGGATGGTTAAGTCGACCAAACACACCCGGCTGGAATCCTCCCCAAGGCTAGACTGGAATTATAAAAGCTAGAAAAACAACAAATGCTGCCGGTGAAACCGAGCGACCTGTGGCTGAGGAGCGCCAGGGCTCGACGTCTGAAAACACAAAATACACAAATGTGTCTACATGGGACAATAACACATTCATTTCTGTTTTCACAGTTTTTATTTTAGAAAAAAGTATGCAGTCAGTATATAGAGCGATGAACACATTACAAACAAACCAATAACTTGTGCTTATAGTGACTGTTTTTAATGTATTTTTATTTGATTCAAGATAGAAAAAAAATAACATTATAAAAGTGTGAGAAAAAAGTTATTTGGTGGCCCTAAAGTGCAAATCATTAATTTACAAAAACATCCCAAAGATCACGACAACTAAAAAAAAAAAAAACAAATATTTAAAAAAACAGTGTTACATTGTAAAAAAAAAAACAAAAAAGCAAATTGAAAAATATAAAACAAAAAAAAGAAGAAAAACCTTCCAGAAAACTGAAACTTAAAAAGCAAAATAAAGAAAAGAAACAGCAAAAAATTTCCTCAAAACAAAATGAAATGTTAGAAAAATAAATCACAAAAAGAAACTGCAAAAAGTACAAACTGTGGTACACCCAGTATTACGTCATGTCAATTATACCATGGTCCAGGTGAATACTCGATTCTGATTGGCTGCTGGATGTGAATTAAAACCTTATAATCCAAAGTGATCATGCACTCCCAAAAAAGTTTGATAACTTTTGTCCATCATTTCAACTAAACATTACGTAAGAGATAATGCGCGGCAAAGTGTGCATTATCAGAATTGAATGCACTCTGTGGAAGCCTGAACCGTTAAAGCTGATAATTCAGTCACAGACAGCTGGTGCCTCATGCTGCATGGTTATCAGTTCAGACAACGATTAAGCACAGCTAAACGTCCACAAAGCTAAATCGGGCTCAGGACAGGCAGGAGTCAATCCCGAGCATGGTATCATCCAAGGAGAAAGTATCAGGGTTCAGGGGAGGGTCAGGGCAGGCAGCAGGCAATCAGAGATGAAGCAGGTAGAAACAGGAGATCAGATAAAGGAAGTGTGTGTTGGGGTTGCTGGGAGATGTCGTGCATTCAGTACTCTTGAGACAGTTCCCACCAGTGACCAGAGGGGGAGACAGACCTCTGACTGCAAAAAAAAATGCACATTTCTATCTTAATTATAACATGGTCACTTATAAACTAAAATATTGAATCAACTTTTAGTGCTTTATTCTTGTCATTTTTTTTTGGTTTAGGTCATGTCTTCACAAAAAGGGGACTATTTGGTGACAACATGGTGCGGCGCGTTGTCATGGTAACATAACAAAGTCCCACTGAGCTGACACCGAGCCTACTTCCTCCACGTTTAGACAGAAAGTTCACCTCTTACCGTCGTTTTTGTCCAGATAATGAAGAAAAGTTTGTTTTAAACAAGCCTGTGAAGTGATTTAGAACATTTAGGCTGTGTGACCAGAACTAATATTTAATATGCAGAATCATAATCTTCTTTTTAAGTTCATCTTTGATCACCTTGTGTTCTATTTTCAAAGCATTCCCAGTCTAATTCTCTGGTATAGTTTCTGCAGAGTGGTAGGAGTTTATTAAAAATCCACCTCTGAGTTGTAGGCGGGACTGTTTGCGCAGAGTAAGCCCGACTTGCCTGCGCATCATCCTTCCATTTACGCCAGGGGTCCTCAAACTACGGCCCATGAGCCGGATCCGGCCCGCCTCCACATTTGGCCCAGCCCCCCCAAAATGTTTGGGCTAAATTATGTTTTGTTTCTTTTTTTTAGGCTAATTTGGTATTTTGCTAATAGTTCAGCTATATGCTAGCTGTTTTGTTTAATTCAGGCTTTTTTTTTGTTGTTTTTTTTTTTTGTATTTTTTGGACTATTTTGGGTTTAGCTAACATTTTAGCTACATGCTAGCTGTTTTAGCTAATTTAGGCTTTTTTCTGTTATTTATTCTATTTTTAAGTTTAGCTAATATTTCAGCTACATGCTAGCTGATTTGGGTAATTTAGGCTTTTTTGCTGTTTTTTTTTCTACTTTTTTTGGTTTAGCTAATATTTTAGCTATGTGCTAGCTCTTAGCTAATGTAGGGTTTTTCAGTTTTATGGTATATTGAAGCTGAGCTAATATTTTAGTTATATGCTAGCTGTTTTGGCTAATTTAGAATTTTCTTTAGTGTTTTTGGCTAATCCTGCACTTTGCTAATATTTTAGCTAGCCATCAGCTTCAGTGTTTTTAATCTGTCAATTGAAACATCTTTAGCTATTAATCTATCGCAGGTAATGCTATATATCTAGTTTTGAAATGTTTTAGCATTATTTTTTCTATGAAAGTAACAGAAATAAATTATTTAAACTTTGGCTATGTGTTGCTTTCTGGAAAACCATAAATCTTTACACTTTTTCTGTTCGCCTACAAACCGACCACGGCCCCCCAATCCGAGAAGAAAATACTCATGTGGCCCTCACAAGAAAATAGTTTTTGGACCCCTGGTTTACACACTCTCCAACTGGCTTACAGCCCCTTACAACCCCAACTTTACTGGTGCCAAAAAAAAAAAAGAAGAAGAAAGACGAGCTATACCTGAGCCTTCCAGTCTTACAGTCTTGATCCAGATTCCAGCTCAGACGAGGAAAATTAAGACGTTCTTGAATCTATTTGTATATAAGCAGATATATTAGAATGGAGAGGAACAGAGAGTTTGTGGCTTGCCGACTGCACCTGCAAGCTTTTTCCAACAGTAATTTATACATTTGCTGCTATAAATAAAGACATTTATGGAAACACAATCAGGGGAAAAATGTCTCAGGAACATGTTCAAAACATCATTTTCATTGGAGTTGGTCTTTAACTGCTTTCAAAAGATATATATATATATATATATATATATATATATTCCCAAATTTTATAAAAGATGATGTATAACAGAGTCTAACAACAGTCTAAAATTTCTAGTGCTGTGACGTCACTGCTTGATAATATTCAGCTCCATCCTTTCGGCTTTGTTTAAACCAGCTGTTATTCTGTCTGAAAACGTGTATTTCTCCTCCAGAAACAACGTTGTGAGGTTACCATGAGCAACCATGCACATGTTGGATCTATTTTTGCCTTTAGGTTAACATTTCTTACATGAAAACGTTCTGAATTTGAAGACAAATTATTCAGTTAAAACCTGTTTTTGTCAAAGAAGCAGCTCAGACTGTGCTATGCTCTGAAGCAAAAAGCCTTTGACACGCCCACTTTATTTAAGAACTAAAGACACATCTGTACGATCGTTTTGTGTTCTCTCCACAAACCTGCAGCTTAACGCTCACATTCCGCTCTTGACCACATTTCCCCAGAGTTTAGGAAAAATGTGCCGACATTCAATCCAACGTCCTCTGTCTGCAACATTAAAGGTTTCAATTACGGCGGTTCATCCTCCATTGGGCCCCGGCGCTGCCCGATGAACTCGAGGGACACGGGTTCCCCTCATCTGGTCAAGGCGCTTCACAAACAATGTGGTCGTCCGTCCCCGCGCCGCAGCTGGAAAAGACGTCTATTTAAACCTGTCGGACGGCGTGATCCCGGTGAGGAAAACTCTGGATAAGAATGCTTAACATAACATAAAAGAAAATATTATTCAGAAAAAAACTATATGTTTAAATGTCACAAGTCACAACTATCTTTTTTTTTTAAAGAGAGTTCCCTCTTATAAATATGTTCATGAGTTTCTGAGAAGGTGATGTACCTTTACAACTTACCTAAAAAATAAAACAAGTCAACCTACATGCAGAAAAAACAAACAAATAAATTCATCTAAATATGCACATTAACAACTGTAATAGTAATAAAATTGAATAGAAAATAAAGAAACAAACTTTTCAAGGTTTTTGTAACCAAACCCACATTAAAGTCAATGAATGAATGAGAAGTTTAGTTTCATTCTACTTTATCACACCATAAGCTGTATCAAAGTGATTTAATTTAAAAGAAAGAGATGAAAAAAAAACTTGTAAATTGGAAAAAAAAACTTAAGACATAATGGCTTAAATCACAAAAGCAATAAAATACATAAAACACAGAAAGGAACTCAATAAAATAAAAACTTCTGAGCATTAAAAACGACTTTTCAACTAGCTTTGTTTCCATGGACACAAGTAATCGGAATAAAAGTCCCAAAAAGATCAGAATAAAAATGCATTGTGTAAACTCCTCATTCGGTAAACTCTGACCCGATCTAAACGCATTTCCTTTATTTCAATTGTGTGTCTCTGCACACTTCAATTATGTGAATTTGTGTTACCAATTGTGTCCAGAAAAAAATACCGTCAGATTTTATTTGCTGGTATTCTAAGTGCGTCGGAGGCTAAATGTTGATGTAATCTTATCCTCCTGGTCTGTGCAGCCAAGAAAGTTCAGCACTTATTTAGAAAGTTACGCGCAAATAGTCACTTTTAAGATGTAAATATTATTACTAAAAGCAATCTCAAATGACGGTTTTGCTACATGCTAACAGCAGCTATGTTTGTTCTTCGTCTGGTATTTTGGATCGTTCTGTGCATGTTAAAATTATTTAATCCGATCTTACTGTAGGCAAATGTAAACATTATAATCGGCTAAAGTTTTTCAGTCCCGTGTACTCAGATCAATTCTAATCCAGTCTTTGATCTGATTTAAGACATGTTGCACTTGTAACCGCAGCTGACTGGACTACACATTCTTTCTATCAACTCATCATATATGGATATAATGTGTCACTTTTAGACATGTTTTTTGACATGCTGGCTGCTCCCATTAAAACTCTCATGTTCTCTCATGAGACCAGTGAGGATAAAAAAAAAATCATTTAGAAAAAAATAAAAAGTTTAGCGCGTTGTCTCGTGGGTTCCAGATGACCCCACTTTTAACCCTTGTGCTATTTTATGGGGTCCAGGTGACCCAAACCCTACATGGACGTGCTATCCACCCATGACTAATGTGGATGAAGGTGGACAGGATTTCCTGTCTGCCACAAACAGTGAAAATCAAAAATTATTAGGAAGAA
Source organism: Oryzias javanicus (assembly GCA_003999625.1). Lineage (NCBI taxonomy): Eukaryota > Metazoa > Chordata > Actinopteri > Beloniformes > Adrianichthyidae > Oryzias > Oryzias javanicus. The sequence continues at coordinate 5,510,732 of CM012456.1, read as the reverse complement.
AAGGTCAGCGCGCCATCTTGTAGGGTCCAGATGACCCCACTCCCAACGTCAACATGCACATGAGTTACCAGATTATCAGTGTCTAAGGTTGGGGACCCCTGATTAGCGTCTGTTGCCAATGGCCCTCGAACTGGCACCAGTTTGCAGCCTGGAGGTTGGAACCCCTGATTTAAAGGGTAACCAAACAGGACAGTTGGAGGCTGACTCCACTTTCAGACCTGATTTGAAAAATGCAAAAAGGGGATGGGGCTAGGTGAGGCAGACTGACCGAAGGAGGTGTGGTCTGGATTTGTGATTGACCGTAAGCGACTAAAGGATTTTTTTATTATTGTCTCGATGAAAAAAAAACCAATAAAATTCAGGAAACCCAAGCAGGCCGCTTTCCTATCCTACAGCAACTCTCTGTCTGCCAATCTGCTATCTGTACAAGGGCCGATTTAGCGACAAGAGAGCTGAGGTTGGCTGTTTTCGACGTGGCGTAGCGACTTCCACCGCTCTTAGTGTCAGCATTGCAGAGTGAGCTCCACCTTTTTCAGAATCGCGGGGTGAGATCCACAGCTCTCGGCATTAGCTCTGCCACTCGCGGAAAAAAGCTCAAACGGTTGTGTGATGAGCTTCATCTCTCGGGCCCCGCCCATCAAAGATGACGTGAAACTTCTGGCGCGTACACAAGTTGACCAATCACAAAATTCAACTGCAATACATCGTTTAACCTGTAGGGGGCAACACAAAGACAGTTTTAAACCATAATTTCAGGAATTTAACTATTTTAAATTGTAAAAAATTGACAGACAGCACTTTTAGAGTCCAATTTATGGAGGTCGACAGACAAAAAAAAGTTGATTTACTGTTTGGTGACCCTTTAATGTACATCAAAAAACAACAAGTTGAGGACACCCCAACATCAAAAAAGTGAGGCGAAGGGGGATCGAACCGCATATCCATTTATGGCGAGTTGGGAGTGAGAATGCTTTGGACTGGAATAGATTACAGAAACTCCAAACACTCGTGTCTTTGACTCTTTTAAACAATTGTTTGAAAGATTTGGAAATCCAATCTTTTTAACTTTTTATCATTTTTTTTCTGTCAACTTTGAATTTATTGCGTTTATGGATTGCTACACGGCCAGAGGTCCCTTAAGAAAGAGAAGTCTTCAAATCTCAATGGGATATAAGATGAGTGTAAAATGGCTGAACACAGGAGAAGGGACATATGTACTGAGTAAATATGACCTTAAATATGACCTTTATGTTTGTCCAGGTGGCTCATATGGTTCTGTTTTTGTCAGTAAATCCGCCTTATTTATTCATTTATTTGGGGTTGGAGGAATCTCTTGTGAATAGTAACTTATATTTTAAAACCCAGCAGCTTATTTATTATATTTGTGTGTGTGTATTGATCTGGTTCTTTGTTACAGTCACACGATCTAGCCGCATGGACGTTAGGAAAGTACAATTTGAGATGCTCGCTGTAATTATTACACAGCGTTTCTTTAAAAAGGTCTCTAAAAAAGTAGAGTAACTCCAGCAATGCTGAAAACAATAGTCGATGAATTATTAATTGCTTGCTAGAATAACTTTGAATGTTGCTTGATGGTGGTCTCAACAGGGCAAAAAAGTCTAGACTACCAAATCAGGTGGGCAAGGTTGGCTTTGTTTGACAGTCACTGGAAGCGCGGCGGCCTGTCAATCAGCGGCGGCGTCGGTGTGAAGAATCCTCTGGCGGTAGTGATCTATTTTGAGGTCTATCTCATCAAAGGATCCTGAGTGTTTCCCCGTCTAGCTTTAAACCGTCTCCAATCCCTTAGAATTGTTTGTCCGGGCACCATCAGGTAGAAGGAGGCTGAGGGTTTTGTTTGCTATTACATTTTAATAAGAGCAGTGAGAGGAGAATAAACAAGTAGAGACCTGCCTGACTGCGCTCCAAATTGCAAATGAATCAATTTAGCAGAACGGCATGAAACCCAGCGTGAAAACGCATCCATCTCTGGGCTCGGAGGTCGCAGATGACGCCGCAGAGGCGCGAGATTCGGTGGGATCGGTGGCGACGCGGCCGTCATGTTTTCTTTTGTTGTTAATGGCGCCATACGTCAAGACGGACATTATTGTCACCCTCCCACCTCGGCCTAGTCTGATGATGTTTCGCCGCTATAGCATCACCGACAGAACCCAGTCGGGAGCATTTGTCTCACATACTCAGTGTGATATGACATTAGTTGCATCCCATATGCAGTGAAGTGCAGAAACTCTCATTTGCATCAGTTTTTTTTAGTTCAGAAGAAAAAAAAAAGAAAATAAAAATTCCCCCTGAGGCAGCGTGATTATTAAAACACAACATGACTGACTTGTTGTGGTTGTCCCCTTCCACCCCGTCTTCCTGTATCACCAAATGTATTCTGAAGGTCACATAGCGGCGGCCGGGAAGGTGTGAAATGAAAATTCATCTGAAAATCCTTCACTCCTCCGTTCGGACCGACTATCTCAAAAGCAGCCAAAACAATTTGGGAGAGTTAAATAAACTCAGATGATAGGACACATTTACATACATATGGGTTTTCCTGAGGAAAACAAATGCTATTGATTATAATTCCTGATTAGAAAGTGTCCCGGTGCAGCAGGAAAGGGGCGGAGCCGGGTTGTTTAAAAACGATCAATCGATCCGAATCAATCTAATAATCAATCCGTGAAAGTATATATCAATCTAACGCACAATGCTAAGGTTTGCTAGCGTGATGCTAACATATAATAGGATTTCCCATAGGACGGCTAATGCTAACGCTCAGTTGACCTTAATATACATTGCTGACTTCATAAACTTAAAATTTTCCAAACTATTTAAGGAAATATTTTTTTAAAGGCCTCGTGCGGTGAAAATCATGATTTTTCTAAAACTGCAATAAAACATTAGTATTTATGTCACAAATGAACCCCCGTATAATTATTTTGTCATCCGCGGCCCCGTGCACTCTCTACAAGCGTTTAAAAATAGCGCGGTCGCTCAGATTTTCTGCAGCCTCCGATAAGTAGGTCATAGGTCGTGTGACGTCATGGCAGGAACACACAGCTAGATCCCGTATTGTTGTGCTGACTTTCTGGGCTTACTGACTTACTTCGCATGATAGAATTCGGACTTCCGTGGATTTGGGGATTTATACGGGATAATGGTGAATAGGTGTGTTGTATTTGGGTGCTCTAATGTGCCGAAGAAGGGGGTCTCCCTTCACGAATTTCCCGTGAAAATGAAGGAGAGGGAGGCATGGAAGAGGTTCGTGTGTCGGACGAGGAACGGGTGGAATGGACCAACAAACAACTCAACAATATGCAATAAGCTTTTTTACGGCCAAAAGCTTTGTAAACAAAATGCAGGTGGACATGGGACTTGCCAAAAGTCTTATTCTCAAACAGGATGCTATCCCGTGCTTGTACCCCGAAGGGACATGCCACAGCCAGGCTGCGGGTGGACTTGCCACACCTACTCCCCCAACCCAGCAGTGCAATGAGAAAAAGACAGGTTTTACAGGTAGGTTTATAAATCCAACGAAACCTAAAAGCCGCTCCTGTTGTTTTGAATGGGCTGCAACTGCGTATCATATGCACGCAAAAACCGTGTTTGGCGTATACTATGCACGGTATTCCGAGGGTGCAAAGCCGTGGAATAGGGACGCATTTCACTGAGACCGGGTTGGACCGGGTTGATAAATCATGGGTTTCATAGTTTATTCCCACATCATTTTAAAACTCTTATATCTTATATCTAATATCTGGTTGTTCAAACAATCGTATTTCAAAAGAAGCTTCATCAACACACATATGCTTAATTTAAGATTTCATTACAACAAAATAAAACATTTTAGGCCAAAGGTCTCTCCTAAGCAACACAAAATACATACCATGACAAATCCTGCAGCCTCCATTCGGTTTCGGCTTGATCCCGCTAACGCTGTGTGAGCTTTCCTATCGTCATCCGAAGCCCCGGTATCCTCAGATGAGGAAACCTCCGGCTCAAATTGGTAGGGCTGTACACCCTCTGAACCCTGTGTAGTTAAAATTTCCCTGTTTGATGAAGGGTCATCACTTTCATCCAAAGAAATACCATCTAAATCGCGGTCTACGTCGCTTCCCAGACCGTCCGCCATTGTTGTTTACACTCTGGGATCCCTGAGGTGACGTCACGCGCAGCCCCCGCCCATCACCTCCTATCACCCAAATTTAAAGCTGTGCAGGACCATAAAATGATCAATAAAATCGCCCTGGATCATTTTAAGTGAATATTTTTATCAGATTCGTTTTCTAAGACCCATTGACTTTCTAAATTTAAAAAAAAAATTTGCCACTGCACGAGGCCTTTAAAGTAACCATTCATGGTCTAAAACACAGTTTTTAGCTAATACTTTAGTCTTCTTCTTCTAGAATAAGGTGTAATGCTACAGCGCGATCGCCACCTAGTGGCCAAACTGAAACGCCGCCGAGGAGAGGCAGAACAATTGTTGGATCTTCTTTGTTTCAGAATCCTTGTAACCCTCTATGAGATTAATATGAACATCTTTAAAACGTCTATAGATTATTCATGTATTTCTAACCAAATATGTCTAAATGTGTAAACTGTGTTAACTCAGAATTGAATTGATCAAAAATAAAAAAATCAGAAACAAATCAGAATACATTTGGTGAAACAGGAAGACGGGGCGGAAATATTAGCGATACCAAACTTGTAGAAAAGCTAAAACCTGAAAGTTTGGCTGCGGTGTTTTCATCCTCTGGCGTGATTAAATGAACAGAACTGAGGTGTGAACACTAAACATGCCAGGCTCTCCAACACTAGGATGTCAATTATGTAACATCAGGTATGGGAAAAATATGGAAGTTGAAAAAGTTGAGTTTGGATTGAAGCTGAAATGTCATCATGCAACTCTGGATTCATGATCCTGATTGAAGCCTGGTACATATTCTTACATCAATAAGATTCTTCTCCGGATTTTAGATTATTTTCTTTCTTTTCAGTGTTGTGAACCATAACAAATTATTTTATTTAAAAAAAATTGTGTTATGTGGCTTCAGTGTTATTGTTTTCACGTTGACTTTTGATATATTTTTGTTCTTTCATTTTGGGACACAGGATTTCTTTTATTGGTGTCCAGTTTTCACCATTTTCCCCTTTTGTTTGTTTTCCCACAAGTCAAAGTCAAAGCCCGGGGGCCAGATCCGGCCCTCCAGATCATTTTATTTTATTGTTATTAATGGTTATTAATGTTACCTTGCGCTTATTTTTAATTTGTATAATTTTGTATAATTTACGTTGATTTATTCTGGAATAATATTCCTGACTTTTTATTATTCATAACTTTGTTTAAACGTTATGGTTTTAAAAATTGGCATGCTGCTAGCTAACTATTTTGCCATTGACTAATATTTTTTTAGGCTATTTTGTAGTTTAAATAATATTTCAGCGACATGCTAGCTGTTTTGGCTAACCTAATGTTTTTTCTTTTTTACGTTTTTAGGTTAATTTGGCATTCAGCTATCACTGTAGTTGGCTATCAGCTTCAGCGTTTTCAGCTATCAATTTCAGCATCTTCAGCTGTAAGCACTAGCATTATCACAGCTATATTTCAAGTTCATAATTATGTTAAAAAGTTACAGTTTAAAAATGTAGTTTTAGAGTGTTCATTAAGTGTTTATCCTGTTCGGCATGTGACCTTGGGTGTGTTTTGGATTTTGGCCCCTTGTGCGATTGAGTTTAACCCCCCCGCCATAGACCCAAGCCAGGTTTACCCACAGGGGGCATAATGGTTACCACAACACGGCCTAAAACACACATTTAATCAACGAATAACAAGACAGCGTTTCATATTTGCACTAAAATAAGGATTTCAGGTGATTTCATTGTCTCGTTTTTACTGACACACATCAGGATGGATTCCTGCTTTGAACGTTTTCTCTGTCCAGACACCATTTCTCCGGTTTTTGACGGTTCAGTATCGGTGAGCTTGTGCAAACTCGAGCTGGAGTTTCCTATTTTTAGCTGACAGGACTGACATTTACTGTGGTCTCCAACTGCAGCTCATCTGCTTCAAGGTTTGACACATCGTGCCTTCAGAAGTGGTCTTCTGTACACCTTAGGCGTAACGAGCGGCTATTTCAGATACGGTTGTCTCTCTGTCATCCTGAACCAGTCAGGCTTTTCCCTTCTGACCTCTGGCATCAACAAGACATTTTCACTCGAGGACTGTCACCCTTTTGGTAACCCCCTCCCCCTCATCTCACACATATCAGACCTGATCGGTTTTTCAAAATAAAGTGTATAGATGAGACATAGGAAGACATCTCAAAGCCGCGTTCTGAAAATACTGGATTTAAAATCAAATTAATTCAGCTTTTGCTTAAGTGAAAGAAACAAATGATCCTTTCTCAATAGGAATCCTCCGTCAAATAGTGCTCCTGTCATTGGCTAGATTTTTTATGGGAGCAGCAGATGTGTTTGTCTTGTTTGTTGGATCTGCCAAAAGCACAACCTTCAAGTTTCAATAACTCTTCGTGTTTCATTTTCTCTGAGGACGAGCGCCGCGTTCAGACGCTCGAACCTGCAGGACGCTTTTGGTCCAAGGATTTTTATTTAAGGACATGGTAACCTCCTGATAAAGCCACTTTAAACATCATCACATAGAACGACTGACTGAAGGCTCCTCTCAGGGTATTAATAGAGCAAATAATCAGTTGATGAATTAGACAAAAGACAGGGAAAATATGAAAGAACGAGCTAGAAATGATTTCAACTTTAAATTATGTTTTAGGTTGAAATCTTTCTGAGACTTAATTACCACAGTGTTATATCACAAACACCGTTAGCGTAACCTTTGCTGTCTGTTATACGGTGGCCCTGAAGTACAAATCCCATCAACAAATTAATCAACACTAAGATAAACTCAAAATCATGGCGATAAATAAAAGGAGATCAAATAATTAAAAAAATTACATTTTTGAAATAAAAAAAAACAAAAGGAAAACTCTTGATTTTGCCAGCGATGCTTAAATAAAATGCGTACATTCTGATGTGGAGAAAAGTAACTTTTTATATCGCCGTTGCACCAATATCCATGTTGTAACGTAAAGCGTTGCAAAACGCTTCAAAGTCGCTTATTACAGTGACTGAATTGACTTATTTACATAAGTTGCGTTTCCATTGACTATGAAATTTTACAAATTTGGTGATTATGAATTAACCTAATGGAAACACGACAAATTTGAGGGAAAAAAATAAGTTCGAGGAAGTGGTTTTTGAGGAGCATCGAAACTGACACGTTTCCCAAAACTGAAATGAAAAAACTTTTTAAAGTCCCTCTTCAATGAAATTTTAACATGTCTGTGTGGCATTTTTTATGAAAGAGAACAAATGTAAAAAAAAAAAAATTTGACTATTTCTCCTTTTAAATCTCTGTCCATCAAACTTTCTTGGACAGACTCGGTTTGAATGAATGATCTTCATGCACTAAACCCTCATCTGGTCCGACTAGCGTGTCTAGTTCAGGTTCTGGAGAAGAGAAGATGGTATCTTCACATTGACAAAATGAGCAGTCACTGGATTTTTGGTGTGACTTTCATCCAATACTTACGGTAGCAGGGCTGAGAACGCTGGAAAATCTCCACCAGACTCCACGGAGCTTCTTGATGTGACCACGGAAATGTGAACGGCGGCTCATTTGACCGCAGTTGGAAAGGATTGTAAATCAATGAAAGAGCATTTGGATGTTAACTTTCATTATTTTCTGCTCTGAGAAACCAATGGATTGAATGTATTGATCACAGCAACGTCAAGAAACATTGGAGAATGAGTCTTTGGTGAACTGGAAGGAGAAAGAATCAGGATTTTGGAGGAAGTTCAGGGAAGATTTACGCTAGTCATAATCAGACAAGAGGGGATCAGGCTTTAAGAAGCCCCGCCCATTCTGAAGAGATTTTGGAAACAGGTTTGAGATCAACAAGAAAAATGGCTTTTTAAGACATTTAGGTTTTGGGATTTTGGTTAAAAACGTCAAAAGCATAATTTAAACACAACTGGGAACGTTTAAGTTAAAAAAAAATACTGTCTTGGGAGACTTTAATGGTTTATGTTGCTCTTTTATTGGTCGTTGTGACGTTTAATGAGTGATTTGTGGATTTGTTCAGGGCAACTGAACTAAATATTAACATTTGTTCGCTCCACTTCCATCAAATGTTTTTCAACAGCTCAGCTCCTTTCCGTTCTGGAAAGTGATGGTGAACACAAAGACAAGGAAGGATTCACCCCCGGGGTGGCCATGGAAGTGTTTACTGTAAAACGGACCGATGATTGTTCAACTTCAGACCACACAGCCGGTTTTATTTTTGCTGTGCTGTTTCCAAAAAGCAAAATTTGACTGAGAAGTGAGCAGAAACCCCACAAAGAGAGTTGATTTACAATCCTCAACGACCCACGACACATTCTTCAACGCTGCAAGAATTAGATTTTTTTTTTTTTTAACAGAGAATTCATTCTTTCCTCTCTGTGCTCGTGTTCTTTGTTTCACTTCAGGCCATATTTATTCTGAAAGAAAGGCTCCACAGTATCAGGGAAGGTCACAACTGCTGACTGAGGAGGAATTAAAAATACTGGACAATCATTATTAGACAGCCTGATTATATTTTTTTCTTCAAACTACAGAAAAACCAAGAATTTATCTGTAAAGACTGTTTCTTTGCTTTATTTTTGAGCTTGTGGAGTCTGCTACTGTGCATTTCAACAGGTTTTCCTCGCAAGCAAACAAATATCCTTGAGTAATCACACCCACCTAAAGGAACAAGATTGTCCGAAGAGACAGAACCAGACCAAACAAGCCCGGCATGATTGCATCCTAAGAAGTAAAACTTGCACATTTGCTGAAATACGGGTGGACTGGTGCAGTCGAAGGAGACCAAACAACAGCATCACCCTGCTTAATTATTCTTACAAATACTTCACAGTACACTAAACATACACGACAATGGTATGCCTTACATTTTCATAAAGGGGCCTCAAGAGAACTGCAAGACAAACCTGCACTTCAGTTAAGATGCAGCTGCTCCTCTCTATGACCCTTCATGGACCCAAAAACCTGCAGCACCTGTACAGGTCAAACCCCTGTACAGATGTGTGTGACCAGAGTGTTATTTAGGTACATATAAAGTAGAAAAAAAGCTGTCATATTTAGTGATTCATGTGTATTAATCTCTCCGCGATAAAAACTAAGACCTAATCATATTTTTCTAAGATTGTGAATGTTTTTGAGTTTTGAATGATTAAGACCAACCAGTCAACAATTCACACAAACCTGGTGCTCCTCATCCTCACCTACTGTAATGAAGTATGGGAAAATGATTACATCAATCGTAAATGTTACTAAACGAGCAGATTGGATCATCCTAAAAATAGAACTTTTTAAAAATGATTAAAACTGCAGGATCTTTTAAAATGTCAAACAGTACTTTTATTTAATTTTTACTTATACATTTGAACTAGAGTGGGAGGATAAACACAGATTTTTCAAAGGGTCCTCCATTTCAAGACATCATAAGAACAAATGACAGAGTCTAAAGCAAACAAAACAGGAAAATTAAAATTGTGCCTAACACCCACTGGCTCTGGCTCTGTCCATCCCTACCCAACATGACATTTAAGAGAAAATTAAAAAACTAATTTGTTACACAGAGAAAAAAATTTTAAAGCTAATGCAGAAAAATTAAGCAATGCTGAAGACAATTGACAAAACAAACACAAGTGGTATATAAAGCAAACATATCAGCAAATAGCATTCAGAAATTAGCATAGGTGTGAATCTACTGCAATTCACACCAGATGTGCATTTTTCCACATGTGCTTCTGCTAGAGCTGTTTTTGCCATCACGGGTAAGTTAATATCATTAAAATATTACCCCATGTATCTCCCACGAAGAGGCAAGTAGTTAGAAGGCCTACATTTCTTTAATTTACCTGTTGAGCCACACATAGGGAAGTGTTTTTGGTTTTTTGTGTGTGTGTTTGTATGTTTATTATCTTCTCTACAGTCTGTTTAGATACAAAAACATGATCGAATTTGTCAATTGCGTTCTTTTTTATTGTGAAAAGTTGGTTATATTTTGAAAATAAACTGGATTTTCTCATGTATCTTGATGTAACTTCCTTCCAGAATTGGCGCGGATTGCTGGCGCACAAAATAAGCAAGGCGCCAAAACGATCCGCTGCTCGGCACGACTTTTCCGCGGAGGACCGCAGCACTCTGCGCTCGGTGCGGTCCACACCATAAGTTAATAAGGGCGCCGAATGAAACCGGGCTGCGTTCCGCGGTGCTTTGCAGTGTGTCCGCGTCTAATGTGAACCAGGCAAATTACCAAAAGAACCATTTTTGTTGCGTGTGCAACAAAAATCTAACCAGAGATTTTAACAACTGATATATATTTGGCCCTCGCCTATTGGCTGATATAGACAGACGTGCGCGCACAGGCGCCATTGCTATACATTGAATCATGGCAGCAGAACATCAACCACACAAATCAGGATAACTCCCTAATTTCTTAACCAGATTTTACAAAATGTGTCTGGAATAAATGCTTAGAAAATGATTGATCTTGTGGTATATTAAAATATTTATTATCTATCAAGATTCATCTGTAAATAGAGCAAGAATTATGCCCTCTACAGGTAATGCATTGCTGTCAAATTAACTGTTTCTGAATATCCGTATATGTAATATATATGTGTAATTATAATATATAATCTACATTGCTAAGCTTGAAAACGCTTGTCACCCAAGCCCAGAAAAGAGGGAGAAGAATAACGTTTAATGGCATGAATGACTGACAGAGTTTAGTAAAAAAGTCCTTTCCCTATTAAAAACACATGCAAGTGCTAAAGAAACACCATTTTACCACATTTCCAAATGAAACTACAAATTTTATTATTTTTGGATTAAATACATGCATTACTTTGAGAATAAGCCTCTAGCTGCATCTTTAGCTGATACAAGCAACATTTTTTAAACTTAAGGACATTAATCATAAAATCAAATACCAAACTGTTAAGATTCAAAACACAGTGATAATGAGCTGAACGTTAGCATTAGCGCTGCATTTTCTAGCTGGGATTCCTCCACTCCGTACGACCAAGAAAGAAGCAATACAGTGGTTGCACGGATTTTGAAAATTATGTGCGAACTCACTTTTTTACAAAAAAAAAGTGCGACCGACAAGATTTAGGCTCTTAAAGTAGCTACGTGCTACTTTGCTAGCACAGCAACGTGTGAAGGCCACTGATGTGTGTTCACTTTTCTGTTTTTTTTTATCGTATGAGGATGTTTAATAATTTTGCTTTTTAATTATATTCCACTTTAATTTATCACATTTATTTATGAGACAGGACTTGTTTTGGAGCCTCATTTTTAAAACGGCCGCTGCCACATTTCACCTGTAGGGGGCGCTGTGAGAATGAATCCGCTGAGTTTCTCTCATAGCTGATGCAGATTCTGATAAAGCAAGTTACATCTCCGGTGTCTTCTGTTATTTTCAGATTTTTCAGCTATCAATACAACTGTAACAAATGCAGCAACGTGCATCTTGGCCACACACTTAACGTGTTTCCATCATGAATTTCCATCAGTTGTTGTGCTGGATGCGAATAACATCAGCCATTTTTTAAAACATGAAACAATAATAAAAACATACATCGATTAACCAAGCTAGCATGCTACTCGCGAGTTGCTAGCACCCACTTTAGCACACACTTCACTGTTCCCAGCCTAATTTTTCTCAATTAAAATGCTCTTTCAAACATGTTTTGCATTGTTATTATATTATATTGCTGTTAATATTATTTATGAGGTTGTATCTTTTTGATTTTATTAGTATTGTGAACTTGTCTGGAACAAATTTAATTAAAAAACCTCCTTAGATGAGCTCTAATATGAAGCAGAAACACTTCGAATCACTTTTTCACATTAATCATGGCTGTTAATTGTTCTACTTTCTGCAATCTGGCCAGGTCAGGCCTGTAATGAAGGTTAATGTGCTCTGCAGTATTCATCATTCATTTTCCAGAGACAATCACAATCTCCATTGACAACCACATTATACTGAAACAATGCCATTGTTGTCTTACTGGATTCTCTTTTCTGGCGTAACAATGCGCGCGGGGCTGAGGCTACCATTTTCTGACATGCCATTCTGCATTGTTGTCTAATGACCAAGAGGCAAAGGGAAATATCTTTGTGAAATGTGACGGATGCCGAGGGATTTTCTGCAGGATGTTGAAAAAGATTCATTAACATTTCACTCACAGCGCTGAATCCTGGAGTTAATCTGGCAGTGAGACTCGTGACAGGCTCACAGATTTGACTCGTACAATGGTTTGAAGCGGCAAACTGTTCCAAAAACACAACAGTTAATTTCAGACACACAAAAGCAGCAGCTCATCAATAAATACTAAGACAATACAACCTCAAGGGGACACAATCTAGTGCTTTTGTATCAAATGTGTTTAAATGCAGAGGATCTAATGCAATGTAAAACTTTATACTGGATCAGGTTAACAACAACCACCTCCACCAGTGTTATTGACCTACAGTGTGTTGGTGTGTTGGGAAATAGATGACTGTTGGTAGCAGAAACTTAGAATGTAGGGTGAAGCTGGAAGTTCAAGGTGTGATGTTGAACGTTGACAGTGGATTTGCCCCCCAGGTAGGATGTGAGCAGGAAAAGAAGGAGGCATTCCGAAGGGAGATGAATGAGGAGATCCAGGGTATCCCTGGAGGGGTGAGAATGGTGATTGGATCAGACTTTGACAGACACAGGGATGAAGGAAATACAGGGGATGTGGAATTGATGGAGAAGTTTGGTATCGAGGACAGGAATGCAGATGGTGGTGGTAAAGACATTTTTACAGAGAATGGAAAAGCATTGGAGGAGATATGGAATGGAGCAAACACACTATTTCCATCTTGTGCAGGCACTTTAATCTCAAAGAGATCTGTGACCTTAAAATCATGGCTGAAAAAAGTGCTGGATGGTGGTGTGAGGTGGTGAAGACATTTTTCCAGAGAAGAAAGGAGCATTGGTGGAGATATAGAGTTGAGGGAAAAGCAAATATGCCTTTTTGCATCCTTTGTAGACATTGTAATCTGAAAGAGATCTGTGACCTAAAAGTCGTGGCTGTAAAAAGTGCGGGATGGTGGCGTAAGGATGATTCTGGTGGTGAAGACATTTTTCTGGAGAAGGTAGGAGCATCGGGGGAGATATGGAGTGGATGGAGAACCAAACACATTAATTGCATCCTGTGCTTACATTTTAATTTGAAACAGATCTGTGACCTAAAAGTCATTCCTTAAGAAATGCAGGATAGTGGTGTGAGGATGACTCTGGTGGTGAAGACATTTTTCCAGGGAAGAGAGGAACACTGAGGGAGATATGAAGTGGAAGAAGAAGTAAACACGCTATTTGTATCCTGTGCAGACATTTTTATCTCCAAGAGATCTGTGACCTTAAAGTCGTGGTTGGAAAAAGAGGATGGTGGCGTGAGGATGACTCTGGTGGTGAAGACATTTTTCCAGAGGAGTAAAGGAGCTCTGGAAAGAAGCAAATACATTGTATAGACATTGTAATGTGACCTAAAAGTTGTGGCTGGAAAAAGAGGATGGAAAAACAAGAATCGAGAGCAGATGAAAGGATGCAATTTGAAAAAGATCGTAATCGTGATGTAGAAAATATGCTGGGGTGGGCCACAAACTTCCTGCTCCGCCCCATTGCAATGAATCCATTTTAAGATTACTGGGAATGATTTGAAAATGGATCAAAAGACGATCAAAGGGGGACTACACTTCAATAAGGAGAAGTTGATTCCTATTCAATATGGTCGTTTTTTGTTTCGCCGTTTTCTTTAACGAGTGAAGGCATTTGTCGACACACACAGACCATCACAGTGTTGTGGCGGCTGAGGACTAACACAAAGGCAAGGAGGCGAGAACAGAGAGATAAGAGCATCCCGTTTGAACTCTGAGGAGACGCGACGCTTCCCACTGTCGGCAGCCGCTCTGCATACAGAGCCTGGTTAAAAAAGGGGGAGCGTGCGTTTGTGTTGTGCGTTACACCCGCTCAATTCAAAAGTTCGAGTTTGACCTTTACAGCCTTTTGAAGGTGCAGAGCAGCATCGCTGTGATCAGACCACAGGGTTTCATATTTCATAGGAGCAATGAAAAGGGATTTTTATAATAGAAAAAGAAACCCCGAGGTGTTGAAAACACACTCTGGAGACTTTTTTAATGTCTTTAGCGAGGAAGATATGTTGGCATAAATGCACCCCAACAGTTATGACTACATTTGTTTGTAAATACCAACCAGAGTGATCCCATTGCTTTGGAAAGAAGCAATTACTGTCAAAATATGCTGCTAATTTCTCTTCTTGTCTCTACAATGAATTATAGAATCGTAGCGTCACTTCAAAACGCCTGTCACATAAAGAGGCTGGGCGAATTTGCATTGTCACTGTGAAAACGTTGCATTTAAAATGAGACAAAGATGTAAAGTTATGTCGTTACAGCTTTAAACCACAGAGGGATTTTCTCATGAATAAAAATCAAATCTAAATCAAATCCTTAGATACTTTTTTACATTGCCTAAAAATGCCAGAAGAGTATTAAAAATGAAAATTGTAATTTAAAACATTGTGTTGATTAAATCAGTGCATCCATCTATGTTGTTTAGTTTGTTATAGGAATCAATGCGCCATAATGCATTTGGACCTCTGAAACTCCTGACAGAAATCCACTCCGAGCATTTTCTTTAGAGGACACCTAGTTTCCTGCACAGTCTTTTCAATGTTCTTATACTTATATTAAAACAACTTATTAAAAGACTTAGTATTTCCTTAGTTGTGACACCAATGCTGAAGTAACTGCTTATAATGTGCTCAAAGTCTCTCATAGTGAAACATGGCGTTCACTCTTTTTTGTTGTTTAAATTGTTCTTGGTAAAGACTTTTGCCTTATATATTAATGACCTTGATCTTGTAGTTTCACAACTTATAACATATAATTATAACTTGATTATCTTAAAATTTAAACGTTTCAATCTCATAATTTTACTAATTTAATGTTGTATAATTGCAATTTTCTCTTATAATAGGACAATCTCTATTCTTGTAAGATTACAATTTTTTTCTTTTAATATTACCACTTCATATATTATATATATATATATATATATATATATATATATATAAAAAACAAAATCTGAGTTTCACAGTTATATTTTCATGAAATTACATGTTTCTCCTAATTGTAAAACTTGTAAATTTACGTCTTCTTTCTCTTAGTTTATTTACGTGAAATCAAAACTTTTTCCACATAATTTTATGAATGATTTCTTGTAAGTCTTTGTCTTTTGTGTAATATATTATGAATATGATCTTGCAGTTTCTCAACTCATAGCCTATAATTATAAATGTATTATTTGAAAACATTAAACTTTTTATCACGCAATTTTACGACCTTCTTGTAAAATTACTATTTTTTCCCCTAATTTTATGTCTTAATTCTCATAATCTTTTTTCCTATTTTCACATTTTATGAATCTTTCCTATATAAACGAATGATAGTTAATGAAGGAAATAGAATTACAAAGAAAACTCACGATAGGACTTCACACAGATAGGACTTACGCTAGGTTCACACTGGATGCGGAAGCCCCGCGAAACGACGCGGAGCAGAGTTCGCACAGCATGCAAGTTTTCCTGCAATTTACACCAGATGCACATTTTTCTACAATGCTCAATAGGCGCTTCTGCTAGAACTTTTTTTGTTTTTGCCATCATGGGGAAGTTAATTGCCTAAAAATATTACCCCATGTCTATGCTAAGAAGAAGGAAGTAGTTCGTAGGTCTACACTTCTTTGCTTTATTTAAACCCAGCCCCACCCCCGCTCTGGAGTCGTCCCGGTTCATTTCTACAGTCTGTGTAGATACGAAAACATGATTGCATTTGTCAATCGCTGTGTTTTATTGTGAAAAATTGGTTACATGTATTTCAATAAAAAATAGACCAGACGGTGAAAGGATCCGCTGCGCGGCGCAAGCCTTTCCACAGAGGACCGCGGCGCTCCATGCCTGGTGTTCCGCGTCGCTTCACGGCGCTTCTGTTCCAGAGTGAACCAGGCGTTAGCTTAAATTTAAACTCACTGTGAGGCATAAAGTGCTAAATACAGAGACACTATTCAGCCTTTTTTAGGATTTCACAAACTTGGGGCTGCATTGTAATGAAAAGAGGAAAGGATCTGCACCCTTTGAGCTTTTACACTGATGTCACCCTTGTTTAAGCAGGAAACATGGCGCTTTTGTCTCATCTCCCAGTTCCGCATTACTGCTGAACCTTCCATAATCAGCCCTTCATTGATAGATGATCAAATTTAAACAGCTACCGTTCCTTTTGTTTTCATTATGTGCTGCATAATGGCACCAGAGTTGCTTTGCGTGACTCAGTTTTATCACCAGCCTCCAGTAAACCAACACAATCGGCTGGATTTATAATGCAGTCCGCCGTGGTAATGGCATTCTAATTTGTGTGCGAGTGTTTCCTCGCCGAGAAAACTGCAAACAAGGTGAGAAATCTCCAGTTGTAAGTGAAGCGGCTGTGATCCTGAGAACAAACAGCCCTTTGGCCCGTTTTCCCGCCTCCAGTCACGGGAAAACGGTCGCTTTAACGACAAACAGCAACAATGTTGGAAGCAATTTCAGTCAGAAAGGTTTCTTGGACGACTGACTGAAACAGATCTTAACAGCTCAGAGATGATAGTCAGGAAACACGACTCTTACGAAACAAAAAAATATTGCAATATACTGATATGTAAATTGACAATATGTCAGTCATTTACCCATATATTTTTGAATATATTGGAATATGTGGATGGTCAACCTATAAAAAAATGTGTGTGTGTGTGTGTGTGTATATATATATATATATATATATATTATACATATTCAACCGCTTTTCTTAAAGTGAAATATGGATATAATATGGATTTGTTAAATAATATGGATTTCTTAAATAATATGGATTTCTTAAATAATATGGATTTCTTAAAGTGAAATATGAATATGCTGAAATATGCTTTTATATATATGTTATATATATATATATAATATATATATATATATATATTTGAGCTATATATATATTATATATATATATATATATATATATATAGCTCAAATATATAGCATATTTCAGTATATATATTCAGTATATAGAGCAATATATCACAAATATAATATTTATATATCAGTATATTAAATATAAATATTTAATATACTGATAACTATTGATCCATATATGGAATATACTGTGAATATATTGATAAATACATCAGTTTCATAAGGAGACTAAAGGTCTATGATTTCAATATCTTCATAAACATCAAATCTCCTTAGTATTAACGTCTATGAGCCGCGAGTCCCATCAGCAGGAGTCTTAATCTCACCAACATACTTAAAATTCAAATTTCATCACGCTTGGCGGTATGATCTAATCAGCAGATTTTCTCTGTGTAATTAATGTCAGCGACCTCTGGAAAATCGATAGGAGAAATCTTCTAATGACAAAGCCCCGCCACCAACTTTAATGACCATCATCGGTCATTCTTTATCTGTTGGACTGTCATTTATCCGCGATCCAGTTCATATCAACGGTCAAATAATCCCCCAGCGTCCGGAAGGAGGAAACACGCAACACGTAGCTACAAAGGACTCGCAATTATTTTTAACTGGCATTTGCCCACCACCATTGTTAGACCACCATTGGTGTCTTTCCATATCAGAGTATAATTAAATGTTCACAAGTGGAAGAGCTGCGGCGGAAAAAAAAAAAAAAAAAAAAAAAGCCCACGGGCGAGCTTAGAGGCACCTCATTATCGTACGGACAGGCGGACGCCGAGCGCCAGACTTATTACTGCCAGTGAGGAGAAGAAGCCGTTTATTAGATGATGGCTACTTTGACTCGAAGCTGCCAGGGATCAACAAAACTCGCCGCTTGTTCTGGTGATGCCGGGCCTTTGACATCTCCATTCATCACTCGCCGCTCTGTTATTGATGCTAAGAGGCTTTTATTAGAGCGGGGCGGCTGGAGTGGACGCGGAGGTTTGACATGAAAGAAGAGGATGTTGGTTAATGTGAATTTAAAAGATACATTTGAATTTTCTTTTTTTATAGCGCTGCATACTTTCCTTGTGTCACTGTCTAGTTTTATTCCATTCAATGACACAACTGAGGAGTTAAGAGAAAAATATGAAACATACACAATATAAATATTAGTCAGTAATGAAAATTTTGTATAAATACTATTCAATATGGCATATACAGTGGATAAAAATAATGATAAAACAGCAACAACAAAAATAATACTAATAATAATAATTGTAATTTCAGGAATTTAAAAAAAAATAATTGAAAGGCAGAAATTAAAAAAATAAAAAAATAAATAGAAACAACAACCAAAAATAATGATTATTAAAAACAAAAAATATCTACATTTTAAGCATACAAAGTAACAATATTTATATAGTTTAACAGGTTAATCATTTTACCACTAGTAGAAGAATTTTTTTATATAGCACTTTCCATAAGTAAAAAACACAAAGTGCTTCACAAGACATGATTAAAATGCAATAAAATAGGATAAAATAAATAAAGCAACATAAGTAAAAATAAAATAAATATAAGAACAAGTAAAAGACATTCAAACAGATAAAAGTTACCTAAAAAGTCTGTCTTATATGTTTTTACGAGAACCAACTTATTCAGTCAACTGGAGAGTTAATGACAGGGCGTTCCAAAATCTGGGGGCTAATGCTTGAAAAGACAGGTCTGTGTTGTCGGAACTTTGAGAAGATTTTGATCTGAGGACTGAAGAGAACGGTTAGATTTGTAAGG
This sequence comes from Oryzias javanicus, assembly GCA_003999625.1. Classification (NCBI taxonomy): domain Eukaryota; kingdom Metazoa; phylum Chordata; class Actinopteri; order Beloniformes; family Adrianichthyidae; genus Oryzias; species Oryzias javanicus. Next base: position 5,491,778 of record CM012456.1, on the reverse strand, counting down.
TGTTATCACATCAGAAATAGATTTAGGAGTCTATTTCTTTTAAAGCATTTAATGTTAAAACAAATACTTTAAAATCAATTATAAATTTGTAAAAAATGCAATTATTGTTCCTTTATTTCTGTATTATTTCTGCACGTACTATTTGTTTTTACACTAAAAATTGAAGATTTGAATCAATTGACAAAAGCTTTTTAATTTGTTACATTAAAATATATTAGCTTATATCAAATACAATTTTTAAGGTGAGTTAACCATCAACTCAAATTTTTAGTTTGATAAAAAATGTATCATTTTAAATGGAAAAAAAATTATAGAGCTTTTGTTAATTGATCCAATATTTCACTTTTTTCAGTCTAAGTATATTTGAATTTATAGATGTTTTTATTCTGAATCTAAACTATTCCAGATTTTCAGTCCGCTTATGGACAAAGTAAAATGTCTGCCGTTGGTTTGTTCTAATGTTAGAAAAGTTTCCAGATCCTCTTTAATTCAATTTTATTTGTATAGACCAAAATTACAACACGCTTGTCTCAACGGGCTTCTATGTTTATTTGTTGTTACGGTTAACAAATATAGTTTTAGTCTGATTTAAATTTAATGATAATTTTTTGCAATTCGGCCAATTAAAAAAATGTAGTTCTTTATTCATATTCTCAATAAGATTAGAACACTTGTCATCACCATTAAAAATATTTATGTCATCTGCAAACAGAAAAAGTTTTAATAATTTAGTTTAATTACATGTAGATTATAATTAAGTTTGGTCCTAACACAGAGCCCTGAGGCACCTCATATAAATTCAAGACTACTAGCTTTACTATAAACTTTAAAATGTTTCAACAAAGCTTTTATCTAGTATTATATTACTGTTCTCTGATGTGAATATTAAAAATATTTATTTATTTGACTAAGCATTGCTTTAAAATTAATTAAATTTCAATTAAGGATTTTAAAATGTAATCATAAAGGTCTCAAGGTGAAAGGAAGCATTTATTGAAAAATTGTTTAACATTTACTTTACATTTTTCGATTAGGAGCCTATCAAACATCCAGAAATGATAATAGGATGAACTTTGATAAAGTTGGTCAAGTTCAATTGATTTAAATATCTATGACACACCTGCATCTCACCTACTTCACCCTTACTTGTCTTTACGTGTTGTTAAAGTGTTCTCTATGACCTGTTGGCTGCAGCATGGCCATAGAAAAAAATTACGATCATTATTGCTCACCGAGGGGTCGCGACCTTGATGTTTCTTGTGGGCCACCTGCATGCCCCGCCCATTTTTCACCCATATCCTTTAAACTAAAGCTTTAGACTCACACAGCGTATCAGGCATCAAATCTTTATAAGGATTTGAGAAAAGGTCAAACACAGAAATAAGATCTCACCCTTTCCGCACAACATGACATTTAATTGTTTCTTAAAAGGAGAAAAAGAAGAATTCCACGTTAGAAGGAGAAGAGGAGGAGTGCGTGACACATACAGCTGCAAAGAAAATGTCAAACATCCAACCAGAATCATTTACTGACTTTACTTAATTGTAGAGTGAAGAAAATATGAGAAATTGTTCCACAAACATCCTCTTATTTGTGACATTTCATAAAATTCTATTTCTTTTACTTTGGATCCTCAAACCAAAATGTTCAGGAGTTTTAAAAACTCATTACTGGAGCAAAAATGTTCTGACAACATAGAATGTAAAAAACAAAACAGAATTTTACAGTTAGTCTGCAGTAAGAATAAATGTGTGAAATTACAACTTTTACATAATGTTTTGATGAAGGGGAAACTTTGTAGGATAGCAAAAAATAAAGAAGCTAATAGAACTGCTCTTAGACTTACTCTATAATCAGTAAACATTAAAGTAAATAAACAATCAATAAGCTAAAATAAAGGAGGAATTGTCCGTTTGGATTAATGTATAAAGATTTATTCAGAAAATGTTTGAACAAATGTTTTCCTCCTTCTTCTAGATTTAAAACAAATATATTAGTCAATTATATTATAGTAATATTTAAAATAAATGTATATGCTATTTTGATGAAGGGTCAACTTTATGGAAAAGAGATAAATTGAACTAATTTAAAGGAGGAATTTTTGGTTTGGATTAATGAATAAAGATTTATTCACAAAATGTTTTGAAAAGATTTTTTTAACCTTGTCTTCCAGATTTAAACAAATACATTGCTAAACAATGTTAAAATAAAAAAAACATATAGAGAAATTTTCTGTAATAATTTTTTTGATGAAAAGTCAACATTGTTGGAATAGAGATTAAAAATGTAAATATAGAAAATAAACTAAAATAACTGCACAATGACTCAAAAATCATTAAAAAATAAAGAAAACCAAACTATATAAAGGATAACTATTGGGTTGGTCTGATTTATAAATATTTATCTTTTTAATCGTAAAAATAAAATATATTTAGCTACCTCTTATGGCTTTTTTAAGATATTTTTAAAAAGTACTTAATTTAACAACAAGTATTTAAAGATACTTTTTAATAATATTAGGATGAAATGAAGGCTTTGCAGAATAGATGTGTAAAAAACATTCAAATAAATTAATTAAACTAAAAAAACTGCATTCTGACTACTTCTAAAATGAGTAAAAAAAATCAAATAATAAAAAAAAACCAGAATAATTATAAATGATAATTGTTGGGTTGGATAGATTTGTAAAGATTTATCTATAAAAGGTTTAAAACAAAGATATTTTCCTACTTCTGGCTAAAGTACTTAAAATAAAAAAGGTATTTAAAATAATTTTAAATAATATTTGGATGAAATTGACACTTTAACAGAAACCTTAGCCGTTAATCTCGCCGCTTAGCTATAGCGCAATAGCTGCCAAGGATTTGCAGCTAGTGGCAAAGCTAGCATCTAAGCACCGCTAGCTGAGTGGCAAAGTTTATAGCTGATCACTGCTAGCTAAATGGAAGAGCTAGCGTCTGCAAATACAGGAAGTAAAAAAAAAAAATGCACACTGTCTCACTCCATAAAAAGGAAGTAAATAAACCAGAACAAAATTCAACAATCATAAAGGAAAGTTATTTACTTCAATAATGAAACACAAAGATTTTTTTCTGCTTCTACTGCATCCGCGCAGAAAACTCCCAGCTTCCTGTTTCAAACCAGAACAGTGAAGCAGAAACAACTGCTGCCAGAATAACCGTGATTAATCGTTTAAATTATCCATCGATGATTCAACAACTAGAATAATAGCCGGTTGCGGCTCCACGCCGAGGCTGAAACCAGCTGTTAAATAAACTGCATTTGCTTTGAGACGTCACACCAAGAAAAGCAGCGAAAACTTCTCTTTAAAAAGCAGTTGGACAGGAAACGGAGGAAGTGTGTGTGTGTGTGGGGGGGTATATTTGTTATTATTTATAAACCCTCCTTCCACAATCAAGCTCCGGGTATTATCAGCAGAACACCTCCCAGAGGAAATATAATTTCAAGGTCTATTTGGTATATGAAGAGTCAATGATGCGTTCTAATTTAAAAGTCCTCCTACAATGTTTTTCTGAGCACTTGAGAGAAAATCTTTGATAATCCAGGTGTGATGGGAAAACAGGCTGAGCTAAAAACTGTTTTACACACATTTCTCCTTCAATTAAAGATAATTAGTAAATGTACTTCCCTCATTTAAAGGGGTCAGACACGCTCTTTGTTTATTGACAGCAGAAACTGCAGGTTTTCCTTCTTTAAAATAAACCGAAGAAATAAACAGAGCTGCTCGCATTTGTAATTTACAATGACTTTTGAACTCCGATCAAAGCCTTCATCGACTGCATTTCAAAAACATGACAGAGGCTGGGGGGGGCCACATGCATGCCAGCATTCGGGGTGACATGCAGCTGCTGCATTAATGCATGTTGTGTCCGACTCCAGCATCTGTGGGAGCATCATTAACGCTGGAGTTTAGAGCAGCAGATGCTGCCGCAGAGCCAGACCGTCCAAAGCAGCTCCTGCATACATTACGCAGTGAGGGAATGCGAGGATGGAGGATGGAGCGTGACCGTTTTTTAGGATCACGCCGCAAAAACAAAGCAGAAGTCTTTGTGTTTTATTGTTTCATCTAGATTAAAAAAAAGCTGCTTTTTTCTGTTCAAAATTGGATGAGTACTTTTTCAACAATCACACAACCAAAATTGTGTTTTTGAGGCATTTTTTCCTCATGATGGAGGAAAGAAAATGAAGACTTAAACTGTTTTTCTGATTTTTTTTTTCATTAAAATTGTTGTAAATTAGGAACAGAAAAAAGGAAACTTGTAAAAGATTTGTTGATGTTTCCCAAAAACTACAATTGAAGGGCTGCAAGCTTTCTGCTCCATTCTGATGCGTTCACTTGTAGATAAAAACAGATCCATGCACGTCTTTGTTTCGTCTGGCATTTGCCTCAAAACTGTACGGCTGGACAGATGGATACTGCTTTCCATTTTTGTTGCACCCCTAATGTTAAATTGGGTCATAAAGATGTTTAAGCTATAGTGGGAAAGACTGTAAACAATGGCATGATGGGAAATAAGTGCAAGCTTACTTTTACCTGATTCATTATGCCTAAAAATGGCATTATTTTTATTTAAAAGACTACAGGGTCACACAAACAACGAAGTTATTTATGAAATATGAGTCATTTTTCTGAGTTTTTTCCGATGCAGAAGTAAGATGCTTTGATCTCTGAGGCTCCGCCTTTCCCCACTTGTGGGTTCCGCCCATTTAATGGCGTCATCCTAGAGCCGGCCTCAGAATTGTGTTTGCATTTCTGTCAAGAAAACAAACAACATACCGAATAACTGCCTTTACTGGCCCCAGCCAGAGCTAGCGGCGGGCTAACTGAACAGCGAGATTAGCAGCTAAGCACCGCTAGCTGAGCAGCAAGATCCACGGTTAATCACAATAGCTGACCAGCAACGCTAGCGTCAAAGCACTACTTGCTGAGCGGCGGGATTTGCAGCAAATCACTGCTAGTTAAATGGCAAAGCTAGCGTCTATGCACCGCTAGCTGAATGGCAATGTTTGTAGCTGATCACTGCTAGCTAAGCGGAAAAGCTAGCGTCTAAGCACCGCTAGCTGAGCAGCAAGATTCACGGTTAATCACGATAGCTGACCAGCAACGCTAGCATCAAAGCACCACTTGCTAAACGGCGGGATTTGCAGCAAATCACTGCTAGCCAAGCTGGAAAGCTAACATCAAAGCACCGCTAGCTGAGTGGCAAGGTTTGTAGCTGATCACTGCTAGCTAAGCGGAAAAGATAACATCTAAGCATCGGTGGCGGTGTTCACTACTGATCACCGGTAGCTAAGTGGCGAAACTAGTGATTGAGCATCACTAGCTGAACGAGAGGTTAGCTAATGACCACCGCTAGCTGAGCGACGTAGTTTGCTAATGAGCGGCGAGGTTAGCGGCTGAGCACTGCTAGCTGAGTGGCGAGGTTACTGGTTAAGCACCGCTAGCGGAGCACAAGGAAAGGGTCGTATCTCACTTTGGGACATCAGTTCATGAGGACCCGCTAGTTTTCATGGGTTGGGAGGGGCTGCTGTTTTTAGAGGATTACTCAGAAATACATGAACGGATCAAAAAACCGCTTTGTGGTTCTTGTAGTGAGGAACGAACATCATAAAAGCTCAAAAAGATGATTTTTCATTGTATTGGCTCTGTAAATTGATATACATAGCAAACAAATAATTTGTAATTGTTGCCTTTTCTAATTTGGTGGCTTTTCTTTATACTCTGCACAAAGTTTGAAAATCCATAATAACTCAAAATCACTGAGCTTGGTAACGGATAGTATTAAAAACATTTATAACAATGCATCTTTTTTATCCTAATATTTGATCAAATTTAGCTACAAAAAAAATAAAGCAAAATAATGTAGCCTATGCAATGATGTGTTTTTCTTAAAATTGTTTTTTCCTCTTTAATCCTGGGAAAACATGAAAACACGGAGAGAGAAGCTGCAGTTTATCCTCTAAAACAAGAGCTCAAAGCATGCTATGTATAGATACCAGCAGGTTATTTGTAGTGCAGTGCCTCGCTGATGCATCAATCCGTCTTGCTGAAAAATACCTACCGCCAGAGGACTGAGATGCAGTGACAAACAGCAACGTGGTTTCCTGCTTCAGCAGCGAGACAGAGCCTGTTCCTGAGTGCACTGTACCAAAAATGCCCCTTTTGTTAACACAGAACTTTATTTGGCAGGAACACCTCTATTTGTCACAGAAAAAACGGCGAGTGAATGAGCCACTGAGCGTAAACCAACGGTAAACCACACATTTTAAGGGATTGTTTGTCTCAATGCAGGATTTTCATTAATACAGGTGATGGTTGTAGCGAGGCGGAGCTGAATGCTGACTCGTGCAGGAGGCAGATGGATGAGGAGAGAGGCAAACGAGCCAAACACATTGCTGTGCCAGAAGCAGAGATCCACATGAACATACTGACCAATGCAAGGTATGACAACAAGGTAAAAAACCTGGAAAACAAACGTTGAATAATGAATTAAATGTATGAAATCTCACTAAAACCTGGTGTTACATTAGAGCTGACGTGACAGCTTCATTAAAGTAGATTCAACAAACAGACCTGCTCACCTGGCAGGTGTGGCCAATGTTCTTTAATTGGAACCTGGTGGCTGTTTAAGACAGAGGAGGCCTCATCGAGGCAGGGCTGAGGGGTGGGCGGGGTTTAGGGGGTGAGATGCAGTGCTGGTTTGTTTCTGGTTTTTTTTTTTACCGTCTTTGTCCTTAGCAGCCTTAGAATGCTGGGTTTTGTTATTCTAGTTTGGGGTTGGACCTTGGTAGTCTTAGTTAGGCTGCTTTGTTTGTTTGTTTTCCAGGTTAGGCAGTTTTGGTTAGACATCTCTTAGCAGGGAGCTACTGACTCCGACGGTTGACATTTATGTTTGTATGTTTTTCCTGCATGAAAGCTGAACAATCTGCTGGTTTCGGTGTGTTCAACTAAAGCAGGATGTCAAACTCAATCGCTCAGGAAGTTAAAATCCAAAACACATTTTAGGTAAACATAATTATGAACTAGATTTATAGCATTACCTACGACAATGCTAGTGTGAATGCTGTAAGCTGAATTTGGCCACTGCAGATGCTAGTGCTGATAGCTGAAGATACTAGTGATGATAGCTGAACTCACTGAAGCTGATAGCCAGCTAAAATATTAGCTAAAAAAAAAAAAAAACTTGGGTTAGCCACAACAGCAAGCATGTAGCTGAAAAATGAATAAACTTTAAAATAGCTTAAAAAAAACAAAAACAAAAACAAATTAGACAAAACAGCTATCGTGTAAATATTTGCCTAACTCCAAAACATCATAAAAACTTTTTTAAAAAAGCCTTAATTAGTCAAAACAGCTAGCATGTAGCTGAAAAAATAGGAAATCTTCAAAATAGCTTAAAAAACTAAATTGGCAAAAACAGCTATCGTGTAGATATTAGCCTAACTTCAAAACATCCTGAAATTAAAAAAAAGCCTTAATTATCCAAAATAGCTTGCATGATGCTGAAAAATAGCTAAAGTTCAAAATAGCCCAAACAGAAAAAAAATGGCAATAGCCTACATTTGCCAAAACAGCTGGCAAGTAGCTGAAATAAAACTCCAAAATAGCCTAAAAAATCTAAGTAAATGCCAAAATAGTCCAAATAGCTTGCAGAATTCCAATTTTCAAACTTAAAATCGTAATGTTTTAATATAATTATGAATATTAAAAAGGTAGGATTATTATTCCTGAATAAATCAACTTAAACCTTAAATAACTTTCTATATTTTACTCTCCATAAAAGATATTTTGTCAAATCTCTACAAATTAGATATAAGCGCAAGAGATGAATAAAAATAAAGTATGATGATCTGGAGGGCCGATTAGAATTAACTGGAGGGCTGGATCCGGCCTAGTCTGACTAGTTTTCCTTTTTGTTCATGTTAAAAACTGAATTTTATTTTGAAAACCAGCCTAGTTTATGGATGACACATTTATAAAAAGTTCTACTTTCTACCTAGTTATAAAAAAAGTTGCTTATAGTTGCAAAAACACTGAAAAAAAGTATCTTGTAAAATGTCTGATTAATGTAAAACAAAAGCAGGTTACTATGTTTTATTGGGCATGAAACCTGAAGCTTGCGTTGCCCAGGTGTGTGCTAAAACTGCAGGTGCTCAAGCATCAACAGTGGAGCAATTAATCTCTGTGATTCTGCCAAGAGAAGGTCTGCGGATTATTTTCTTTATACCCAAAAAAGAGATGTTGCAGCTGCTGCCCTGTTCTTTTGTTTTGTTGTTTGCAGACACAGAATTGCAGGATATCTTTTGTGTCCTAATTGTGCAATCAGACATAATCAGTATGCAATCAAAACATACATTATACGGGCAGACGACAGATTTTAGGAGGTTTTATTTCCAAGTTCTGTGCTCTCCTTGAATAAGGCAACATCAAATATTGTAAAGATGCTTGGTTCATTTGTGGCTGAAGTTAAACGCCAAAGTATAGGTGCGTCACCATTAACTCTGAAATTTCACAAATTGAAAATTTAATAATAAATTCTCCACTTTTTAAAAAAAAACTTTCGAAAAAAAGGTTTTACGCTTGGAGGAGGTGGTATTTGGGATGTATCGAAATAGACATTTTTCGCAAAAAATGCGTTTATTGTTATGAAGTGTCGCTCCTGAGCTCTGCACAGCGGGCGTCACGAGAGGTCCCACGGCGTCACAACTCATTATAAGCTGTGCAGCTCCTCTGTAAAATCACCAACCAAAGTTTCATCTTCACCGCACTTTTCAAGCTGGAAGCCTGAATTAGACGCGGAAGTCTCCGTTGAGGATGAGCCGAGCGCGAGTGCCGTGACAAACTTAAATGGATCTTGTCGTATATTCAAACAGGAAAAAATTATGATTTAATGGAAACTGCGTCATTTTAAAACGGTATTTTTTCAAAATTCCTAGAATTTCGATAAAATTTGGCGCAAATGTTTAATGGAAACACAGCTAATGATGTCAGCAATTTCACTTAATGAACATTTCACCTAGTGTCACAAAATGTGGTCTTTATTCCCCAATCTAGTGAGCAATGATGAACACGGGTTTTTCATAGAGATGGGAAATTTCTAGGGAATTTGGTTTTGGAATTGTAGATTCAGACAGCACTACAAAACAGTGACCGCACTATATATATATACTGTATATATATATATATATATATGTATATAATTGGGCAAGGGAATCGATTAAAAGAAATTAGCTAATTAATCGCAAATCTGGAAAAAAGTAATCATGATTAACTGACATTACTTTTTTTTTTTTTTTTTTTCTTTTTTTTAGTTACAGTATTTGCCAGCCACTTTATTATCTGCAAATAGCCATAATATGAAATCACACACAAAATTGTAAATTTAGAATGTTTATATTTAACCCTTTGGAACTATGGGGTCTAAAATTCCGTTTTTGGATTTACGTCTGTATTTTCAAATTAAAAGACTGTCTGCTTGGATATTTTGTATCATCAAAACCACTCAATGTGACACTACCTTTATGTAGTCATTTTTTTCATGTTTTATTCACACATTAAACATAAAATCATGCAAAAACAGAAAATTCTGTCTGGAAAAATGGGATTCATTTCACTGTGGAAACCCCAAAAAGGTTTAACAGACTGCTTTTCCAACATAGAATGAAAGTTTTAGGTGTAATTTTATAAAAACAACTGAAATCAACAAACTAATCATCATGCTTTTGAAGGAAAAAACTAAAAAATCCCAGCTAAAGTCACACCATGCAGCCCAAAAAACAGCAGTTTCTCTCATAAGAGTCTCTTCTCTGAACTGTTGCCTCTCGCAGTGTTGGGGTGGCGGAACTTTCGCGGAGAACCGCGGAGTTGCGGAGTTAGACAATGCCGATGTTTGTTATGGTGGGTGCATTCATATAGGTCCCAATCCCAAAGTAAGATATTTTTGGTTTTATTATCCTAATCTCGCAGCTGCACAGCAGGATGCCTGAGTGCAATTAATATATACTAACAAATTAATAAATGCGTCAACATTTACAGCCCATATATAATATATAATATAATATATATATATATATATATATATATAGATATATATATATATATATATATATATATATATATATATACTATTATATATACATATATATATATATATAGATATATATATCTATATCTATAGATATAGATATAGTATATATAGATATATATCTATATCTATATATATATTTTTATAGCTGTAGAGGACTCCATGTTGTTGTTCACCTGGGCCCCAAACTGCTAGGTCCTCCACTGATTCAGAGGCTGGTAAAGTACAAATCTGTGTCTGATCTTGATCTAAAAAAACTGCAGCAAAAGTTTCCACAGAGCTGCTCATTAACAAATACCTGCAAACTTTTAGCACAAGAGTGAGCCCTTAAATGTCAGTCAGACGCCATTATATTAAATAAAAGCACTGAGATAACCTGACCCTCTTTTAAAGCTGTCCACTTGGAATGGATGAGCAAGCAGAAGATTGTTACCTTGGCAACCGCCCAGCAGAACAACACCTTTAGATGGGGAGAATGTCAGTCACATAAAAGTCAGATACAGTTACATTGTCGTCTGCTTCGCCCTCCTCCTGAGCCTCACTGAGGGAATTGTATTAATCGCCTTTTGTTTGGTGTTTTCTTTCACAGATTAATTCATTTTCCGAAGGTAGAATTCATTTATTCTGTTTGTGTTGTAAATCTGCCTGCAGCTTCAGAAGCCACAGGAAAGAAGGGAGCTGCGTGGGCTTTTGTTTTAAACCTGGCTGTTGTAATGAAAATTCATTACCTGAACATTTGTGTTGGCTCCTGACTAATCAAAACATAGAAATGAGGTTGCTCAAAGGACAACGCGTCAGGTTTTACTAGAAAACAAAAAGGGCCATCTGCATTTTTTTCCCCCCAATAATTTTGTTAACAAAAAATGTGAAGCCAAAAAAAAAAAAAAAAAAATCTTCCTCCGAGTACAGGAGGCAGCTGTGAGGCAACAAAGACTCTGTTTGCACGGCTCTTCAGCAATCAGGAAGTTGTGAAGAGGAGGGCGCAGGAAGGAACCGTGATTTGATCAATCAGCCGGAGTACGCCGCGTGATGAATATGCAGCGGAACACGGTGCACTTTTCACAAGAGCGATGATGGAGGGAGGTTTAATTAGAATTTGGAGGATCTGAATTCAACCGCACACACGCCGGATCCATAACAGGAAGCAGGAAGTCTCAGCGGAAAGTGACGATGCGGCGAAAGTCAGAGGCAGGAGATTAAAGAGACATCTATTTGATTTGAAAAATAAGAAACTTTTGGCTCAATTATGATCACCACAAACTTGATGATTTAGTGTTTATGTCCTTTGATTTTAGAATCGTCTGGAATTACATTGTTTAAAATTTACAGAATGTTGACGATATTTTGTTTAAGCGTCACCGGCGGCGCCTCAGGAATTTAAGGGTTTAAAAAAAAACACATTTAAGGATTTAAAGAGTGCAAAGAATCAGGGTTGTGTTTAACATCCAGTTCACGCGAGACCCGATTAGTCGACTAATCGGTAAAAATAATCTGTGACTAGAAAATAGAAAAGTGCATTACCTCCGATAATGCATGTGTGAATGCATTTTGCAGAATGTGGTTGCTGAAGATGCAAAAGATTTTTCTTTAAGATTAGCCCAAAAAAACCTCAAAAGTTACCAAACTAGCCAAAAAAGCTAACACGTTGCTAATATGTTAGCTTAACTCCGAATTAGCCCAAAATACCCTAAAAAGTTGCCAAATTAGCCAAAAAAGCTACACGTTGCTAATATGTTAGCTTAACTCCAAATTAGCCCAAAGAAACCTCAAAAGTTGCCAAATTAGCCAAAAAATCTAACATGTTGCTAATATGTTAGCTTAACTCCAAATTAGCCCAAAAAACCTTAAAAGTTGCCAAATTAGCCAAAAAAGCTAACACGTTGCTAATATGCTAACTTAACCCTGAATTAGCACAAATTTGGTAACTTGGTAACTTTTGAGGTTTTTTGGGCTAATCTTAAAGACAAATCTTTTGCATCTTCAGAAACCACATTCTGCAAAATGCATTCACACATGCATTATCGGAGGCAATGCACTTTTCTAGTTTGACTATTGAAATCATCGTTTGTCGCGGCGCTACCGGGAAAAAGATCGTCGTCCACTGGAGCAGGCGGAGCTGTTCGGAGACACAGGAAGCAATGTTTTATGATTAAGAGACGTAATTACTGCTCTTAGAAGGGAAAGGGCAACATTCATAAAGCACAATGCATGGACTGCAGAGCCCGACTTCCTGCTAACCGCATTAATTCCCTTTTGCCCCGTTGATTTAAAGCTGGCAGTCAGTTTCTGGGTTTCTTATTCATGAGCAGCATCTGATTGTGCTTCAGGCCCTGTTAGTGCTTGCAGTTTGATAAGAGGCTTGTACAGCAATCGGACTGATTGCAGAGCAGTGTCTTGGCTGCCACTGATGCAGAGCCTGTTGTGCACTGATCAGGCTGAGTGGCGAGGTTGTTATGGTGACAGGAACAACTCCAAACTCAGGCTGAGCTGAAAAATACAGACGGAATGATGAACAGCAGCTTGAAGTTCTGATAATTAATCACAGATTTTGTATGAAGTCATGGTAAAAAAAGGAGAACTGTGAGATATTAAAGGTAAATAATTATTAATTATTGAACACGATATTGTAGATTGTATAGATAATCTTCATAACAAAGAAAAAGTTGTGGACAAAACACTAACCAACTGCTGGAATCATTGACTGTAATTGAAAACTGGACTAGGTGAGTCTGACGTCATCCATGGAAAACAATTTACTTCTGGCTCCAACCAAATAAAACCAACGCAGTCGCCATTTTGGAACCAGAAGTTGTAGGTCAGCAGCAATCGGCCTGACTTGATGTGAGTCGTGAGCTTGTTGAAAGGCCACACCCTCCAACTTGGAGGTGGGCGACACAAAATCTGGCAGACGTTTTGAAATGAGGGAACCGCCTATATTTTTCGAGGCATCTGATTGGCCACTTGAGAACTTGAAATAATGTAAAAAATGAGAATTATTAAGAAAAGATGTCCAAGTTATTCTGTCAAATAGAATGACCATTGAAGTCTATGGGGTTTTGGCTTTTTGGAGCCAGCAGGTACAGAGGGAGGGGTCGAATTCTGTTGATGTGATCCTCGGTTCATGATAAATGAAAGTTCTCAAACTTTAGCTCCAGAAGGAAATAGTTGCTCGTTTTGATCCATCTTTTCTGCACATTTTTTTTTCCAATTTTGAGTCAAAGTCAAGAAGTAAACATTTTTTTTCCCCCAAAATGGTCTCCAGATGGGAACTTTACAGCCACATGAAACCCACCAACGCCAACCACGGACTGTTCAGTCGGCTGAAATCTGGAAGAAGGTTCTGCTGTGGAAACAACCAGATTCACAAACAGCTATTTCCTCCAGGAGTCACTTAAAATATCAACATATTATGTGAACACGTCTGCACTTTATAAACCACTCAATTTAAAGAAATTTTATCTTTTCTGGAACAAAAAAACAATTTTTGTGTTTTTTTCGATAAGTCCATAAGATGATAAATTTGATCATATCCTTAAAGCATGTTTGTAACACAATGTTCTATGCTAACAATATTTAAGAAGTCAGGATAAAATGTACAAAGATTTTCCTAAAATGAGATGATTTTGTAGAAAAAATATTGGAAAAATGTACTATCAACAAAATTTTTTTTTTGTTTTTGGTGTAAATCTGACATCTTTGAAGATATTCAATGAAGAAATGAAATAAATGATAAATGAAAACTCAGATCACGGAGGTGCCAATCACAGTAACTCCACCCCTCACATTTCCTGTCCACGCCCATCTTTGCTGCCATGTTTTTCCACATTTATACATCAAACTCAAATGTCAGGTTGTCAATTTCCTGGGATCGGTTATACAGACATTTCACCTGTAATGCTTTGGGAATAAACCACAAACACACACATGCAGCTCTGGACTTGTAAATAAATCCGTCTTGTGAAGAAAAAGAGAAAATATTGATCAATATTTGACCTCCAGCTCAAAAGAAAAAACATATTTTGACTCATTTCAGAGTTCCATGAATCATCAGACCCACGTGGGCAATCCCCAGAGGTAAAATTATCCTGACTAACCCAAACCAAACCGAAAATTCTTCTTAATAAAGTCTTACTTTCATTGATTTTCCTGTGCTTTAAATAAAACTGTAATAATTTATGATTTTCCAAGTATAAAAGTGCATCACTTTAGTTTTAAATCAATAAATGAAGACAAATAGCAGTGCAGAAGATTTTTAAGAGGGTCAAGCCAACACAAGTTATTTGTATTTATTAGATTTTGTTGTGTCAATTCAAGTGGAAAAAGTTAAAAATCTGTTTTAATTTGTTAAACAAAAAGAAAAACTACTACAAGTAAGTTAAAATAAAGCTTACAAAACCTCTTAAAAATGTGTTTTAGATAAAAAAAAAAGAGGTGACCTAAAAGCATCATCAGTTCTCTGCCTGTTAACTACAGCACAACAGCAGAGCAGCAACATCTTAAATCGTCCAGTCCTGAAATATTTATCAGCTCCACTTATTATCTGTGTTTTGTGTGGTCTTTGCTGGGATGGTGGAAACAAAGCTCAGTCTGTGCCAGAAAACCCTGACAGAAGTCATGTATTATAAAACATGTAAACACAAACTGGTATGTTTTACCTATAGTAAAGACGACAATGCTGAAGAAGAGAGCAGCTCACTCTCTAGTTTTAGACAAACACCCAGATGGTTATTGCTTCTAGAAAATGTTTTTCAATGCAATCTCAATAAGGAAACATTGACAGAGTTTGTTGGGTTGGTAAAACTATATTACAAAAACTTAAAACATACAGATAAAAAAATGAATGGATACAAAGAAAATTAATGTGAAAACTTTTGTTAATTTTCTGATTGACTTCTGAAGGAATGACCAAGGATCGTCTGCATAGATGTTTAACATTAGGACCTACCGTCTCAAAACCTGTTCTTCTGCGCTTCTACTTTAATTCAATTCAATTTCAATTCAATTTTATTTATATAGCCCAAAATCACAAAGAAATTTGCCTCATTGGGCTTAATGCAGGTAATTTTACAGATGCAGAAAATAGAAACATGAAGAAAAATATCTAAAGAATAACAGACTAAATAAACTGGATATCCCTGCCCTTGGACCCTCCCTCTCGGTAAGGAAAACTCCTAAAAAACCTGAATCAGGAAAAAAGAAGAAACCTTATGGATTCCCACAGGAGGGAGAGATCCCATCCCAGGACGAACAGGCGATACCAGAACTGGTAAAGAAAAATTAGCTTCTACAACTACGCTTTTCAATAGAGTTCATTCAGATAGAGATGAGGGACGAGTGCTGATGAAGTCCTCAGTCAGACGAAGCAGAAGTGCAGTCCACGACCAGGAGCAGGAGCGTGGGAGATCCACCTGGGATCTGAAATCACTCCTGCTCCCCAGAGGGGAGAGAGAGAGAAGAACAACATGTGAATCGAACTGCACCAACAAAAGCACGGAGAACTAAGTACAATAAAGAATAAAGACTAGAAGAGAGGAGAGGAAATGAGAACAGAGGACAGAACCCGAGAGCTGATGGGGAGAATAACCATAACAGAAAATCCAAAAATTACATTTAAACGTATCAGTATTAATCTAGCCTCTCAAGAGCCACAGCAGAGGGAATATTCTCTGATTACGATCTAACCTGGCAGAACGCTAACCTGTCCAAAGAGGAATGTTTCAAGGCTAACTTTGAAGGTAGAAACTGTGCTGGATCTCTGACATGAGCTGGGAGCTTATTCCAGAGAACAGGGGCTTGGAGGCTGAAGGTTCTACCTCCAACTGGACTTTTAGAGATTCTAGGAACTACAAGAAGTCCTAGATTTTGTGAACGAAGTGTTCTGATTGGTTGGTTAGTAACATGCTAAAGTTTTTGACTAATTTGGTTTACTAATGAATTTAAGATAGCTTTTTTTTTTTGGCTAATTTGACCTCTACTGGATTTTTTATGTTAATTTGGAGTTTAGATAATATTTTTAGCAAATGTGTCATCTACTGGGATTTTTAGGCCAATTTAGAGTTTAACTTTTTATTTTAGCTACATGCTAACGTTTTTGACTAATTTAGTATACTGAGGAATTTTAGGTTATTTTGGTGTTCAGCTAGTAATTAAGCAACAAACTAGCTTTTTGACTAATTTGCCATCTACTAAGGCAAAAGGTAAAAAGTTCTAAAAAAAAAAAAAAAAACCACACATTTTGAAAGATGCTAGGTTCTTTTTATATTTTTTCTCTTGTTCGTACCAAAAAACAGACATAATTCCAATATTTTAAAAAGAAAAAGGTAATGAATGCTAATCCAAATTTCTTAAAAGCTAAAGTAAATCGGCTCCTTCTAGGTTTTGATCAGAAGAAAATGAGCCCAAATGGCTCTTTTACTGTTAAAGGTTGCCGACCCCTGGCTTAGAGTATTCAGAGATCCAGGAAAAGACTTACTTTTCACGACCAAGTTTGATCACAGTTTAGTCGAAATTGGACATCAGACCAAAAAAACCAAAAGAGAAACCTAGAAAACGTAAATGTTTCATGAGGATATAGAAAGAACTGATGAATCCTAAAAGGAGCGTACTCTTTTTAAATCCAAACACTTGCAGTAAAATCCTTTTTCTCGATCTGGATCTACAGATATTCATCCTGCTGACGGCACAGAACAAAAAAAACGCAGCAAACAAACCCATTTTGAGCGAAAGTGCTTTGACTGACAGACCATTTGCTGGCTGTTGTTTTTCAGACGTCTCTATCTCAGGCTGTGATTGCTAAAATGTTTGTCAGGTCTGATTAGATTCAGCTTCTCTTCTGGTAAACATCACATGAAAAGGCTGCACTGATCATCGCAGGGAGAGGAGGAACACCGACGGTCCATCTCTACGCTGGAGAGCCTTTCGACACCAGAGGAAGTCTTTTTCGGAGATATTTGTTAATATAAAAAGGGTTAAAAAGTATAGCTCAGGGATCTGTGTCTTTCAACACTTAAAGGCCATTTGAGTGGAGTTTTACTAAATACAACCCAATAGGAGCCAAAAAGTCTGACTTCATTGTTTAGAAAATAAGAGACTGAGCTGAATTTATGTTATTGTTACTATTGTGACACATATAAATGAACTATTGTTGTATTGCACACATAAAACATAGACATAAAGAAAAAAAATGACTTTTTTTCCAAAACTTTTTACAGATGTTCACAGGATTTACTTTTGCACGATGGGACGTCACGATTAGCAGCCAGCGCCCAGTTTTTTGAAAAGCTGCTGTCGTGGCCACGATCATTGCGAAATCGGGCGACAGCTGGGCGCTGGATTGGAGGATGTGTAAATGTCTCTGGACAGCGGCAGTCTATACATCAAGTACCACCAGCCGCCATTTTACTCCACTGGTCAGTCGCAACTCAGAGTTTCCCTCCCCAGAAAACACAGCGTTCAGTTTTTCTTATATTTATTATTTTTATTATTGTTTTGCTCTGGTTTTTTAAACCTGCTGAGTATCCTGTTTTTTAATTAATTTATTTATTTTATTTGTTTGAATGTCCAGATTTTACTTACCAGCACCTTCTTTGTGTCTTGTTTATTACTTTAGTAGTAAGTTTTTAGTTTTTTTTTTTTGTTATTACATTTTTATTGGGAATGCGCATCAGACACGTACGGCACAGAAACACCTTATGACAAAGTTGTACAATTTAACCAAGATTCCATTAGTTTTTGTTTAAGTTCAGTTCGACATACATTAATAAATCTTGTATTGTCCAGGTGATACTGGGGAAAACAAAGAGAGAAAAAAAAACAATTAAAAAAAAATATATATATATATATATATATGTGTGTGTGTGTATATGAATGTTGCACTGACTAGGAGTGACCTCCAAATGGTCACTAACTGATGTAAAATAACTGTTTGGTTGATGTAAAATGTATATTTTTTCTTAAAATCTCCACAGTTGCCGCCTCCCATTTACAAATGCTCCTGGGGTATGCGACCATTGTGTTACAGCACCAAATGAGATGATCTCACTGCAGCGAATGTAGTAGTAGCTAGCTAGTGTCATGTGAGGAGTAAAAAACTGTATTTCACTCATTGGTGCATCTCAGCTATAAATTCATAAATCCAAAACAAATAAACCCTCACCATATTTTTTAGAAATCTGCCACTCGGATCGCATTTGGTGTGAACGTAGGATAAGCCTTCACTCGTTTCCCATCAAGCCTTTGTTTACACTCTCTCCTGCTAGCTAACAGCCCCTCACACCCAAATATTGGAACTATTTAGACGTTCAGTTTTGATGCATCAGAATGAAGCTGAGAGGATGAATTATCTACGTCACAGAAAGCTTTTATTCTAGGTTCACACTGGACGTGAAGCGCGTGCGGCATCCGCGCTCTCTGGCAATTCACACCAGACGCAAAATTTGTCCTCTACAGTCGAGAGGTGAATTTTTTTTTTTTCTATCATTGGTAAGTAAATAACCTAAAAAATGTGACCCCAATGTTTCTACTAAGAAGAAGCGAGTAGTTAGTAGGTTTACACTTGTTTAATTTATCTGTAATGATCGCATTTTTCAATCGCGGTGTTTTATTGTGAGAATTTGTTATATTTTGAAAATAAACCATATTTTCTTATGTATCTTGATGCAACTTCCTGCCAGAATTGACGCGTATCGCTAGCGGTTTGTTAGCGGCTCGCTCCCAAAATAGACCAAACGCCGACACAATCCGCTGCACTGCGTTAGCCTCCCGCGGAGGACCGCGGCGCTCCGAACCTGGTGTGAACCACACCATAGGTTAGCAAGGGCGGCGAATGGAAGCAGCCAGTGTGAACCAGGAATTACACTGGAAACTTCTCTAAACAAGTAAAAAAAAATGCTTAAAACAATACATTTTCCACTTGTTTTAAGAGAAAAAATCTGTAGATTTTGACTTAAGATTTCTTAAAACAAGTATTTCTGGACTTGCCGATTTGAGACTAAATTAAATCGCGAAATAAGCTATAAAAACATATTTTAAAACATATTTGCAAATAATGCTTAAAATAAGAGCTTACTCTTCTTTTCTTTTAAAAATAAAGTATAATTATATTATACTTTTACCTATAAAATATCTATTTTAAAGACAAAACAGTCCATCTATTCTTGTTTCTAGACCATAATAATCCTAAATATTAAGAAAATCAGATATTTTCAAGGCAAAATGACTTAAGATATTTAAAATATATTCTCTTAAAACAAGCCATTTTTAGCTCACTGAAAAATTAATTTGGTCTTAAAACAAATGCAATAAGATATTTACACTTGAAACTAGACCAAAAAGTACTTTTGTGTTTTTCCAGTGTACTCATACTGTACTTTATTTTTTTAATATACTCATAAATGCCATTTTTAATTGAATTTTCTTTATTTATGTCTTTCATAATCAGAAAAATACCAGAAGAACATGTTAAAAACCAAGTTTTTATTAAAGTAGGTCTATTTATTAGTGACAGCCAATCAATGCCGGTCAAACCCAAAGTAAAGATTACGTTTTGCAGAGTAAAGTTGGACCGCCTTCAAAGCTTAACGCAGTCTGAAGGCATTAGCACAGACACTCCAAAGGGAAATACAATATCAGCGGCTGCTGCAGAGGACGCAGAAAGGTTATGAATGTCATTACAGTCCTCCACAGACTCCGCTGATCTCATTCAAAGTACTTCATAGTTGCGGTTCTGCGAGGCTCCCATCCAGCCAAAGAGCATTGTGTTTGTAACAAAGAGGTGACGCAGCTCTGGCCACTTGTAATGCTGTAGATAATCAGATAGGCAGGACACACAAAGAGAGGCAGCGGAGCTGACGGCACGGAGAGCCCGGATTAGACCACTCTATGAAAACAGAATCACTCCTGACACTCGCAGCCTTTCACGGAGATGGCTCACAATGAGGGACAGAAATAAATAATCAGTCATCGCCGTTTCTCTTATCAAACGGCTCTTTTCATTTCCTAAGCCCGCCATAGAATTTTCTCGCTCAAGCTCAACGCGGGTGATGATGGGGTTTCTTTTGATTTTTGTCGTCGTAGAGGTTAATATTAAAAGTTAGGAGTGTGGGGAGGAGCGGGAACCGTCCCACAAACCACAGGCTGGGTGTTATTTTTATTCTCATTTAAAAACAGAAAAAAACAGAAATTTGTCTCTTAAAATTGAATCACAAGGATGAAGAACCACAATGCTGGGGTAATTATTTTAACAACTACAGTATGTTCTAATTAATCTTCTTTTACTCCGGATAATTTGCAATGAATCAAAGATAATTTGTACTAATGTACTGCAAAGAAGTACAGATGTTCCCTGAAATTTGATTTTGTGCCTTACTCAAGGAACTGTCAGAAGCACAACTCGTGCAGATTAATAACAATTTTCTCAAGAAACTGCTGCTCATTAATCTTTTCTTTTCATGTTTTTGGCATTTGATTGTTAAAACTACCAAGTCAGTGATAAAAATGTTATTTATGTTCGATCCAATATTCAAAATAGCAAATAAAAAGTGAGATTGTGTTTAATATTATTTACTTTTTCATATGTATATATATATTCTTATAATTGTCCTTTAAATGTTCTTATTTATTTTACACAAAAACACATACAAACATATATATATATTATTGTCTGGATACCACTACGATTTTTAATGACAATAAAAGTATTTTAATTAGTAGAAAACATTTAAACTTTTTTATATTTTATGTCTTTTATTGCATTTCTATTAATAGATTTTGAATATTTTCTTGTTTTTATTGTTCATTTTATTGTTTTTTCTGATGTGCTTGTGTTATGAAAGCAACATAAGCTTTTTCCCCTGCATTCTATTTGTCTTCATAATCAAAACACAAATCTAAAACTCAGTCACTTAGATTAAAAAATGGAGAAAAAACAGAGGACAGATGGGAAAATGAACTTAGTTTAAAGGTCAATTCAAGTCTTTGAGTCACATTTCAGCTTCTAGGAACTGATTATTTATGTAAAATTTGGTAAGAAAAGAATAAAACAAAACTTCTACAATAGTTTGTTTTCATTCATTTGTATTATAAACAATAGCCATGTGCTTTAATAGAATAAACCTCCCCTAATATTGCTGAAATTTTAGTTATTTTTTAGGACTTTGAAATATTTCTCAGAGTGAGTGGTCGCTCCGTTTTGTGGATCTTTGCACTTCTGGTCAGGTTTCAGGATTTTCCGTTTATCCGGCTGACTTCTGTTCTGGATTGAATCAGACTGTTGAAATCCAGAGTTTAGAGGTAGCCGCTCCCTCCTAATGTTAACAACGTGTTTTCTCTGTGTTTTTGTTGGATCGGGGGTCAAATTCTCACACGTGTTTTCAATTTATCTTCTCTTTCAAGTCAACACGAGTCGGGTTTTGTTTGTTCTCATGTTGAGCCATTAAGTTTCCCTTCATGTCTTTATTGAACTGTTTGTAATAAACCTTTGATATTGATTTGAGGAGAAAACACTTTTCACTGTTGTTATTTTCTCCTACATGGAAGGTTAACGTCTTCACACAGGGATTTCAGAGTAAAAGCTTTAAGATTAACTCTCTGAAATTGTACTTTTAGCTTAAATATGTAGAAAAATATGTTATAATCTGAAATGTAATTGTAACAATGAATGAGGTCAATTTTCAGAACTGTTTACCTTAAAAGTAAAATTAAAAAAATAATATTTATGACAGAAAATAGTCAGTAAATGTGTTTTAATCGACATTAAATTAAGCTAGCATGTGTTTCTGCAGAACAAATTTTCCTTCAGCAGTTTATGAATTGAACTTTATTTATCTCAAATCAGAAATTCACCAGAATAAATAGTTTTTAAAACCAAGTTAAATAGAAGAGTTTTGGAGTCTCCAGTGCAGCCAAACTGTCATACAAGCAGCAAATTCCACATTATGATAAAACCTCCACCGTGCCTTGTACTAGGCAGTTTCCTTTGAAATATGTGAAAATTAATTAGGATATTTATTATGTTTATGAATTGTGTTTTATGAGTGCGTAAAACATGAACCTGAAAGCACAGTCAACGTTAATGCAAGCTGTTAATAAAAAAATTTTATCTGCGAGTAGGGCTGGGCGATATGGGATTTTTTATATCACGATATAGCTTTTTACATATTGCACGATAACGATATTGATCACGATATAAACTAAATAACTATATTTGAACACTTTGTGGCTCAAAAATGAAATGTAAACTCATCAGCAGGTTGTTAAATTTAAATATGTATTTCCTATCACACTAAGCATAACAGATCCAATGAAAATTATGCAACTAGTTTTTGAATAACCAAGACTATATATATAAATGAACTAAGCTAAAAATTAAAGCAAAAGCTTTCAAGTTTCAAAAGTTTATGAAATAGATACTAAACTGTTTCTTAAGTTCTATTAAAAAACAAAGCATTAAGTCTACAAATAAATTCTAATGTTTTCAGGGTTCACATAACAAAAATGTATTAATGTACTACAAATTATTTTGTTGTATTTAGTAGGGGTGTAATCGTGTCACGGCTTTAAGGTCATGGTTTGGATCATTTTTCGGATCAGTAACAAGTAAAAAAAACAACAAGAAAAAAGAAGATAAAAGCCTAAAATTAAAGTACTTAAAAGCATTAACTCACACATTTTGAACTTTGAACATAAACAAAACATGTATTTTCTGATTACATGTACATGTCTGGAGAGAGAAAGGAACGCTTCATATGCTATTCCACCAAATTAAACTGCAATTTTGAAATTAAACTTTCATTATTTTTGGTATTAATTTTTGTATTGAAACTAACTGAGGCAACATTTAAATATGTCAAATAAGTATTATTAATCATAGCACATGTTTAGGTGACGCACTGTCATACCCGCGTTTTTCTGGTGATTTTTGACCCTAACAGCTTGCCATAGCTCTACATTCCCCTGTCGGCTCTTGCCAGCTGGGTGCAGGAGTGCGACAGCGGCCGCTCCTCAATGGAAGATCTCCTGAACTCCGACACGGAGATGTGTACCGATGTTTTTATTCAGCTCTTCAAAGTAAATCAATCTCTC
Organism: Oryzias javanicus; assembly: GCA_003999625.1. Lineage (NCBI taxonomy): Eukaryota > Metazoa > Chordata > Actinopteri > Beloniformes > Adrianichthyidae > Oryzias > Oryzias javanicus. The sequence continues at coordinate 5,468,592 of CM012456.1, read as the reverse complement.
GGTATCCGCGTTCTTCAAGAAGAGTTCCAGAAAAGTTTTGACGGAAGCTTCTCCCACACTCAGCGACAGACTTTCTGATGACCGACAAGAATCAAATCTGACGCTTGTTAAAACTAATACAGTGTACAATAAATTAATTGGACGCCAAATGCAGTCGGCTTAGACAGACAATTGATTGTAATAAAGCGCGAGGCGCGCAGCTGCAGCGGGGGTTGCTGGTAGAAGTCGGCTCGTCCGCGTTTGTTTACCTTTCATGGAGATGAAGGACGCGGAGTGGAGTCCAAAAAATGACCGAAATGAGAGCTAATAAACACAATCATTAGATACAAACACTTACTCGCCCTGTGGAGACTAACTCTCTAACTTTTACTCGTCAAATAGGAGAAACTGTTCGCTAGCAAGTGTTTTTTGCGGACCCTTCAAAATGAAAGTCTATCGCGATAGACCCATTCTTCTATTGAAGAAATGTTCTATCGCGATATCAATAATTATCGTTTTATCGCCCAGCCCTATCTGTGAGTGTTGAATGCATATATTTTATAAATCTAACAGCATTTTTAGCTTTTTTAGTTTTCATCTTGTTGTGCTGAGGAATTCTTTTGTTTACTTTCAACATGCCACCTGACGAGACGCGGAAATGTGGGAAATGGATACGTTCCCGTGTCTGCGAGAAGATGTTCTGGTCGGCTGTTGAAACTCATCTTTAGATTGAGGCTTCTCTGTAACCTAGGCAACCAAAATTATTAATAAATGAAAGGCTTCTACAAACTAGCGACACTGGTCTCCTCGTGAGAAAATCTCACTCCGGCTCGTGTCTGCTGTATCGTTTTTCTAAAAGTATATGTATGAATTACGCTAACCGTGAGATTAGCCGCCGCTAACCTCTGCGTGTTCGTTAATAAGGAAGAACGTGACATAGAATAAAAAAAGCTTTCATTTGGTAGAAAAACTCTTCATTACAAATTGACCCACTTATAACATGGTCACTCACAAAATAATTAAATATTCCATCAGTTTTTACTACTTTATTCTTGGCATTTTCAGGAAAAGCGGACTATTTGGTCTGGTGCGTTGTCACGGTAACACGACAACGTGTCGCTGAGCCTCGACTGCAGCAGCAAAGGAAAGCGAAGGGAGAAAGTTTACCTCTTACTGCTCGTTTTTGTCCAGATGATGAAGAAAAAGGTTTTTTAAGCAGCCAATCGCAGTGATAGGAATCTTTTTTTTTTTTTTTGGTGTGCATCCACACCCAGCAGCCAATCAGAATCGAGCATTCACTATGATATAAGTTCATATAAAGTGAAGAAACATTGTTTCTTATGTCTGCATGTCAGCATCTTAGGAGTAATACTGCAGACATAAAAGTCTTTAGAGTTCCACTTATATGAATGTTTATGTGTTTCATGCTAACAATTGACACTCTTGGGTTAATGTTTGATAAATGTAAACATTTTAGACCATAAGAAAAAATAAAGCAAACATTTTCTTTCTTTCTTTCTCAAGTTGGAGTCAGATATTTTTTTCTTTATTTGTGCAGATCTTAAAAAAAAAGAAATAAAACAGCAACGACATGATGAGCATATCTTCTTTAACAAGACTACAAAATGAACTAAAGGAATTGTAGTAAAAAAGATAAAAGGAAATAATTTCTGATGACATATAAGGAGTTTGAAATCCCCGGAACACTCATAACCACTCAGAAACAATCATCATTTCATTTCCCAGTAGCATTAAACCCTTTTTGAAACCTAATTTTATAAGAATTTGTTCAATTCTTCTATGATAAAGAAAGAAAAAAAATATTTTTTCTGTTCATTTTCTTTATTTCACTCCATAAAAGTACTTTTTTTGTAAGAAATGTAATAAAATATAATGAAGTCTAACAGAATTTGTATGATAAATGTTAAATATTCAAAAATACACCTCACCACAATACACTAATGTGGTTTATTGTTTTCAAATTCTGCATTTTAAGGCTTTTAAACATGTTTTTAATTGATTAAAACCAGCTGCTTGATGACAATATTTATAAAAGAAAAAAAAAAAACAATATATTTGTACAAATCCGCTTCATGTTGAATATTCTCATATTTTACTGCAAATAGCTACCATGAATTCCTATGTAAAATAAACAAAAAGACAAAGTAAATTCTGCACAAATAAACTCATGAAATGTTTTCATTTATAGGTTTTCTTTTTTGTTTTTCAGAAAATAAAGAACTTTGTCTGCTTTTGTACAATTTTGTTCTATTGCATTTAAATAGAAAATATATTCAGAAACACTAAAAGGATTTTTTCCCATAATGCTCAGTAGCTGCTTCTCACGTGTGTCATAAATATAAAATGACAGCCTAAGCATCAAGTAATTGCACTGTACATTATGGGCTGTAATCTAAAGATGGAAAAACAACATAATGGAAAATTAATTTACCTGTTGTGTGTTATAACAAGGCAGCAGAACACAGTGTGTGGTGCTCCATCAACTTCCTGTCTCTCCAGTTTCTATAATCCTCCATGTCACTGCAGCAGCTCCGCAGACGAGTATTAATATGCAGTGAAACATTACAGCACTTACAAAGTTAATGAAACCAGCGGCGTGGATCTCGATTGACCTCAAAGCTCATTTATCGATCATCATTTCCCTCCTGACAGAGATCCTTCTGATTCCACTCGGAGAGATCCCGATTCCTTTTTTTTTTAAGTTTAAACTCTAAAAGGAGACGACGATTAAAGGACGCCGAGCAGGAGAACCAAACCATAAATCCAAACGCCACGACCCGAAAAAGCAGAGCTTGAGTCGTCTGAAGGTGACCGGCAACAGTGAGATCAATGAAAACAACATTAAAAACTGACAGAATACAATAAAGAATCTTTGAAAAACAATATTTGAAAGTTGAAACTACAACAGGACCAGCTTACAAGCAAAGGAATTTGTGTAATGACAACGTTCTGTAAATTTAAAAAAAAAAAAAACAGTTAAATTGTGAAACTATAAAAGTGATGGGATACATTTTTTAAAGTACATGTTTTAAAGTTGTATATTTATGAGAAATTAAGTATCAGTTAAATTAGGAAAATAAAGTTGTATATTTATGGAAGTAAAAGTATAATGCTAGCATTTATTGAAATGAAAAATTTGCAATCTCAATTGACCATGACCTCCTGCTTAAATAAAGGTGAAATAATTATTTTTTTATTGTGAATTTACATATTCTAAAGTTGCGAATTTACAACAACAAAAAAAGAAAGTTGTAATTTTTAAATTACATAAATAAAATTATATATTTATGATGTTAAAAGTTATTGGCTAACTGTTTTTTTTCTTGTAAATAGACATGTTTTAAAGTAGTTTTCTAAGAGAAAAATGATTAAAAATTATGAAAATATTATTTTTTATGACATTATTTATGATGATATTTTTTTTACACGTTTTAAAGTTGAAAATTAACAAATAAAATGTCTTAACAGTTAAATTACCAAAAAAAAGGATGTTCATGTCTATAAAAGTCATCAGCTAAATGTATGACCTTTATCTTTTAAATGTATGTTTTAAAGAAAAAAAAATAGAAAAATTATTAACTGTCAAATTATGAAAAGCTGTTTAAGATTTTTAAATTCTTAGGGTAAATTTATTTATGAAAAAAAGCCAAAATTTATGACTAAAAGTCATAATCTAAATGTATGTTTTTTTTCCCAAAAATCTAGGTTTTAAAATTGTAAATTTAAAAGAAAAATAATGAATTTACATGTTTTAAAGTTGAAAATTAACAAGGAAAAATGTCAAATTAAATTACAAAAATTAAATTACAAAAATAAAGTTGAATATTTATAACTTTAAAAGTCATCGGCTAAATTTGTACCTTTTTCTCCGTGAATGTACATGTTTTAACTTAATCACTTTAAAAGTCTAAAATGTATTACTAAAAAAAAAAAAAAAAAAAAAAGACAAATTACGAGAAAAAAAGACGTGGAGCTTTTTGTGAAGCTTTGTTTGCGAAAACGACTCAAAATCAAATCTTTATTGGTGTTTTTGGGGTTCATTGTTGTGGAGTTTTATATGTAAAATACAGAGACACACGTTTATTCTGCTCTGATCATTCTCATTTGTCTCCTCATGTCATGTAAATGTCATGCACACAAAGAACAGCAAACGAGAATTCAAACAGAGTTACATGCGTCCTCTCTCCCGAATGAAACATCAACAGAAAACAACAAAAAGGAATGAAAATAGTTGGTCCCGTTGACATAAGAACATTGAAAATGCCAGAAACAGGACCTGTTTAGACGGAAGTATCACACGGTTTTGGAGGAGATCTTGTCTTTTGTGGAGAAAGGAAGGATGATAAACATGAATAAACCGTAAATCAAACAAAGGAAAGTTAAAAATATTCAGATTGGCTGGAATGTAGGAACTTTAATCTTGTAAATTTATAGGAAAAAAGTCGTAAACTTATAAACTTTTAAGTCATTTTTTTGGGGCCCTAATACTTTAAAAAAAAATTCTGATTTATTTATTTATTTATTTTTTGCAGAACTCATCCAACACTAAATTTGACTGTTCGAGCACAAAGGTGCTAAACCACCTTATCTGGAATAAATTCACATTTAGAATAGGACAGCTACACATTTAAAACGATCTTCTCTGCAAACAATCAACAAAAAAACAAAAACAAGCAGCAACCTCCCGTCATTTACAGGCCTAATAACCATCAGTCTGAAGGTTTGTGAAAAAGGGAGAATTCTGCAGGTCAGGGAGCTTCATCTCTCCTGTTGTTTCAAAACTGTTTTGACCTAAAGTGTCATTGCAAATAACAATGATTGATAAATGAGAGCTTCCAGCGACACTTTGATGGAGGACGTTTTTCCAGGACAATGAAAATGTTTGTTACTTTACTGAACTGAAAGTTGTTGAAACAAGAAAAAAAAAAAAATCTGCGATATTTACATTGGTGGAGAACATATTGTCATTTATTGGGATTCTGAATCCCTATTTGAAATATGAGTTTCATGTAATGGCAGTATAGTAGTCTTAAAAACAGCCCATATTACAATAAAACCTCCACCGTGCTTAATACTAGCTAAGTTGTTGATTTTTAAAAAAATATATTTAAATAAAGTTTGCAATCTTGAGTATATTCAATTCAAATTGTGTGTAACATTAGCCCAAATCACATTGACCTTAATGCCAAAACAAGTCTTTAATGTTTTTTTAATTAGTATACTAACGATAATATGTTTTTCCTTAAAAAATGGCTTTTAGTCCAGCTAAAACCAGACTTTTCAAGCTGTTTTCTATCTATTTTCTCTAAATTTAAGTTGAATTAATCATCTTTAATTCTCTTTGTGTAAATCTAAATGAGAAATAAAACAGAAAACGTCAACGATGAGATCTTTAAACAAACTACAAATCACATCTCAATAAGAGAACAGTCACAAAGCTCGTCTGGTTCAACGTTTGCCCATTTCCCGCCTGCTAAATTGTCCGTCGCTTGTTTTGGCTCGTGACGTAAAAGGTCAACCGGTAATGGTGACCGTCGTCCAATTAAATGGTTTTAACGGCAGCCCAATTTCAATTAGCATATAAATGTGATGACTGACAATGGAAGTGAGACGCCGAGGGAGCGAGGAGAGAATAAGTCGGCGTAAAATACAGTCCAGAGCCCAACTTCCTTTTTCTACCACACAAATGTTAATGTCACCGAAGATTGAAAGTTAATTGGCTACCTTTCTGGCCTCCTGTAGTTAGATGGATTTTAACACAGGAAAAAAAGAAGTCACATGTTACGGAAAGTGAAGAAAAAGACAGAAAATCCTTTAAACTCACCAACAGGTTTTATTTAAAGCAGAGCTGCCATTCATTTAACATTTTTTCTGGTGATAGACTTTCAAGAAGTCGCAGGAAAATCTCACCACTTCTCAAGTCTTTGTGGGTAAATATGTTTGTTTAAAACTATTTGACTTGAAACATTCATAGCATTGGCAACAATTTTAAAATTAAAGCAAAATTAGTCAGAGTACTTTTAATTTCTTTACAATCTGTTCCAGCTAAAACAAATAAATGATGTTGCTACCAGTGTTAGTTGCAGTGCTGAATGTTGTGATCAAAAGAATTTTATTACAATAAGACGTATTAATATTCAGGTATAGTCTTTTTCTAAGTCTAAAATTGTTCTGGTACAGTTTTAGGATATATCGCAATACGTATCGTATTGTCAGACATCGGGATATGTATCGAATCACCAGGCTCTTGCCAACACACACCATAACTGATGATGAATTTTCAAAATTACAGTATCCCCTGTAGTGCTGTCACAAATGATTATTTTAATAGTCGACTAATCAACGATTATTTTTTCCGATTAGTCGACTAATCGGGTCATGCGCAAACTGGATGTAAAGCGCAGATCTTAACCATCATTGGCGTTAAATTTGAAGTGTTGAAGCTTTATGCTAACTTAAAATAAAGACTATAGTTTATTAAACCTTCAATGAATCATGCAGCTCCTTTACTTCATTAGTTTATGGTCGACATAGTCACTATTTGTGGTAGCCCGTCCTAACCATCATTAGCTTTAACCTAACTAAAACTAGATGACGCTAGTGTGAATGTTGTAAATGGAATTTGGTAGCAAGAGATGCTAGTGCTTATAGCTGAAAATGCTAAAATGAATTCCTAAAAACGCTGAAGTTGATAGCTGTAATCACTGAAGCTAATAGCTGAAAATGCTGAGGCTGATAGCCAATTAAAATATTAGTTAAATGCCAAATTAGCCTGACAAACTGAAAAAAAGCCGAAGTTAGCCAAAACATCTAACGCACAGCTGAAATATTAGTTAATCTCCAAAATAGCAAAAAAAAATCTAAATTTAGCTAAAATAGCTAGCGCGTATCTAAAATATGAGCTAAACTCTAAAATAACGTAAAAATAAAAAAAAGCCTAAATTAGCCACAATAGCTAGCATTCAACTGAAATATTAGCTTAACTCCATAATAGTTATAAAAAAGCCTAAATTAACCAAAAAAGCTAGAAAGTAGATGAAATATTAGCTAAACTTTAAAATAGCCACAAAAAAACCTTTAATAAATGCCAAAATAAGTCCAAAAAGCTAGCATAACGCCATAACAATTTTCAACGTTACTACACTCTGACTCCATATAATATAAAGTAACGACTAATTGACTATTAAATTAGTCGTCAATAGTCGATTAGTCGACTAATCGTGGCAGCCCTAATCCCTTGTAATTTTGAAAATTCATCACAGATCCGGTCTGTAGGTGGCGCACAAGCGCTAGTGTTGAGTAGCGACTGACCGGTGAAGACACAATAGGCTAAATGTGTGTTCAAGAATCCGTGAGTGTGTCACGTGTCCTGTGTAAACGTAGCATGAATTCGACTATGGGGGCGGGTCAAAAATGGCGACAGTGCTCCAAAAATTTCAAACATATTTAGTGGTTTTATTCCTTGAATTGTGTTTCTTGTTACAATCGAACACGTTCTCATTTCCATGTCGTCACAGATTGGCGTTTGGTTACGGAGTCTTGTGCTTCTCTTTATGATGTTGTAGGTGTCCCCAACTGCTGGCTGTTTGTAAAATCAAGGGTCCAGAACCATCGGGGTGCAGTTCCGAACGCGGTACCAGACGTAGTACCGCACGCAGACTGGTTCTCAGTTGGGTTAGGGTTTCAGTACTGGTCGTGATACTGGACATGATACCGTACGCAGACTGGTCCTCAGCTGGGTTTGGGTTTGGGTTAGGGTACCGGCACCGGCCACGATAGTGGACGCAATACCGTACGCAATACCAGACGTAGTACCGTATGCGGACTAGTCCTAAGCCGGGTTTGAGTTAGGGTACCAGTACCGGCCACAATACTGGACACGATGCCCTACACGGCACCAGATGCGGTACCGTACACAGACTGGTCCTCAGACTCGGTTTAGGTACCAGTACCGTCTGGGATACTGGACACGATACTTTACGCGGTACCAGATGTGGTACCCTATGCAGACAGGTCCTCAGCTGCAATACGGGACGCAATACCAGATGTGGCACTAGATTCGACCCAGTACTAGGCACAATACTAGATGCGGTACCCGGCCTGACCGAGCACCAGACGCAGTACTGGACCCAACCCGATACGGAACTAGACCCGGTACCCAGATGCAAGCCGTTGTGGGTTTATGGTACCAGTACAGGGTTAGGGACCTGGTACTGGACCAGTTCCATATTGTGGCCCGGAGGTTGGGGACCCATGATTTAAATGGAGCAGGAAGAACGTCAAAAAACAAGTCAGGGACAGAACGTCCTAAACGTCAGTTTTTTACGTGGAATGGTTCTTAACCAAACGTCTGTCTGTGACGAGTTGGGAGTGAGAATGTGTTGAACCATCTTATGACTTTACTATATGAACAACAACCAGTAAAGCTGATAAACAATGAGATAATTTACATTTCAATTTTCTATACTTGGTCTCTGGTGGATTACCATCACCTCCAGCTGCCGTCAGGTTTAGTGGGCGAAGGAAGCGAGATTGAAAAGACTGCAGTCCACACTTCTGTCAAAAAGTCCATTAATGAATAAATAGTAGCTCTGCGAGTCCTGAAAATTAGAATTACACACCATCTGATGACTTGCCAAGAAAAAAATAAATAAAAAAACCAAATAAATCAAAGGGCAGAAGTTAAATGCTTCACCCTTCCCAGGATTAACGCATTTAGTCATGACCGTAACTAAATGTCAGCCGTATAAAAAGGCCCCCAGTGAAAGATGCATTTAAAATTAACAAGAGAAAGATGATATCTTGTCACAGCTACAAGGTCAGGACCGTAACATAATTTGTTTTGCCATATTTTCCTTTAGCATGAATCACTTCATCCTCCTAGTCCTCGACTCTGCGGCTCTGTCCTTCAGATACATCCTTTTAGAGTGGTGTAATTGCACCATGACAGGGCCCATTCCTCTTCCCCATCAATCACTCCGACGCAGATATGGGCGTCCTCTGAACATGACGACTCCCGCTCCCCCTCCTCCCCGATCTGTCTCCACTTTTATGTTGATGCTGATAAATAACAGAATCAGCGTTCAGCCGCCTTCAGCCAAAGCCCGGATTTCCTGGACCGCATCCACCGGGAGCGGGGCGACAAGAGTTATAAATCGACTGGGTTTGTGTGGGGGGAGGGGCAGCTGGTCACCAGATTTGGAGAACAACTGAGGAACAAAAAAAACCAAACAAAAAATAAAGTTTTTTTTTATTTAAAACAGAAGGAACAAACTGAGTATTCAAGTATGTCAGAATTTCAGGTAATAAATTAATGGAAAACACCTTTTTTTAAGAAATATCTGCCTCCTTGTAGGTTTTATCTCCATAGCAACCATTACATTTTTCGCTTCCCTGGGGGTGACGAACAATTTCACGTATGTTTTAAAAGAATCGACAAAAGTAGATTTTACGATTTCCATGGCAACGTTGTTTTTTTGCTCACCACGCCCACATTAATTATATGTTCATGTCAAATTTTATATCGGTTTGTTCAGCTCGAACCAATGATTCGTGTAAGAAACTTTCACAATATTCCGGTAAAAATGTTTGAGCCACTTGGGAACGCCACGTTGCGAGCTCGCCACGGTAACACCGTTTAAAATCTATAAACTTTAAAAACAATATTTTTTTTACAGCGATGGAGGGGTTAGCAGGCGACGGATTGAACCTCTATAAAGAGTGAACAGGTTTTAGAAAAATTCAAGATGGCGGCCTCTGCCCGAGGTCAAAGTTCACTTAAACTTTGTGGTGGTAGACTTCACCTGCGTGTGAAATTTTGAATATATATATATATAATATGGCCACCAAGTTGCATGTCATCAGTTGTGGCCATCCCATAATAATTTTAAATTTTAATTTGGATATCGCCGACATGTGTGTTTTGTTCGACGGAGATGTCCAGTTTACATACACACATAAATTATATATAGAGATATATATATAAATTTAATATATATATATAATTAAAACTTTAAGCTCTTAAGTTTAGAACAGAAAAAAGTCATAACTGTTAAATTTATGAGAATAAATTCATACATTTACGACTTTAAAATTTATTGGCTGAATTATTTACTTTTTTCTTTTTAATTTACGTGTTTCAAAGTTGTTAATTTATAACTTTAAGTGTCGTAAATTTCATACTTTAAAACACATACATTTACGAGAAAAAAGTCAAACTGTTAAAATACAAGAACAAACTCATAGATGTCAAACTTTAACGTTAAAAGACTAAATTTATGACTTCTTTTTTTACATTTACATTTTTTTAAGTTTTTATTTTGTTACTTTAAATGTCTTGAATTAACAACTTTAAAATACGTAAATTTATATTTTAAATTTTGTTTTAATACATACATTGTTCTTCCAGCTCCTTTTTGAACTGGAAAACAATATATGTTTAGAGTATAGTGGTTAAATGTGTATTTTTTGTATTTGTAGTTAGTTAGTTAAGTAATTATATATATATATATATATTATATATATATATATATATATATATATATATATATATATATATTATATATATATAATATATATATATTATATATATATATATATATATTTATATTTATTTGCTCTAGTTCAAAAAAGATTTAAAAAAAAGTCCCAAATATTCAAATTTAAAAGCCATAGGCTAAATTTAAGACTTTTTTACTTGTTATAATATTTTGTGACTTCAAATTTTTGCATATTTACAACTTTAAAACACGTAAATCTACAAAAAAAAAAAGAGCACACATTTAGAAGAAAAAAGTCATAAATGAACTAGAAAAAAAACCAAGGTGCAAGCTTTGTGCTCAAAGATGAAAGACGTGAAACATCTTTTGAAGGTTTATTTCCAGTAAGTTTAAAAAACAATTCAATTATTAACTTTTTTTCATAGTGTTATTAGTGTTTGGTGTCAGTAATGCAGTTTCATACTTAAAATAAGGAGCTCAGAGATTTGAATCTCGTAATATTACAGTTTTTTGTGGTCATAAAACAAATTCTATCGACACATTTTTTTAATTTTAAATATCTCGTAATATTAATATTATTATTTTAATAGTGGTGAATTTAATAATTCTGGTGAGTTTTGGAGATCTTTTGCTCAGTGAGAAAGAAGAATTGTGAAAGTCCAGGTCTAATGCAGGACATTAAAATATAAATTTTGGAACCTCAGCAGATCATTTGAACAAACAACTCATTCTTAGAACAAGCAGAAGATGAATTCTTATACATTTTAATTTATGTTTTTATTTTTTATTTTGCTGCAACCAGAAGCAGGTTGGCGCTGCGGTAGGTTCACCAGCAGGTTATTCTATTCATAGACGTTTGCATAAATGAGTCACTGGAAAGCTTTGAGATATTTTCTCCCTGAAAAAAACAGAAGGGGAAAAAGGTTTTTTTTTTTTCCAGATCCACACAGCTATGGGACGTTTGTGGATATAAAGCACTCTCCATGCAAACTAAACATCTGTGTATTCATTCGGCCGGAGCTCGAGGGTCTAAATTTATGATGAGCTGGATTTAAAGCATCTGTACTCTCCAGAATCCTCCGTTTGTAAATGAAAATATGCTGGATGATATAAAAACAAAGTTGCCCTTGTCCAAAGCGCTTTTATCGGAAATAGCATCACTCTGCGCCGTGCAGCAGCTGCTAACTTGTTTGGAGAGGTTAAATGCATGAGGACAAATTTTCCCACAGGGCTGAAGAAATAATAACTTACAGATTTAAAATAGACGAGGCCGTCACGTACTGTATCCCCTGTTTCCTTCCAGTTGGTTTTAATCAGATGAATTTGCTTAGACTAAAAAAAAAGAAAAAGAAACCATGAAAGATATATGAGACATAATTGATGATGGAGTTTTGAAGAAGAGTGAAAGCAGAAGGATGTTTTGTCCAAACTGTGGTCAAAACTTGATTGAGCAATCGCTGAACTCTTGCAGTGGGCGTGGCCAGAAGCTTAAAGAAATAAAATGAAAAAGGGCGTCCAGTTTCAATGATAAATCACTGAACAAGGGTGCCAAACTCAATCGCTCAGAAATTCAAAAATATGCAAAGCAGATAAGCTTTTATGGAACGCTAAAATTAAACTTGACCTTTTTAAATATAAATATGAATAAAAATTTATATCTCTCCCCTCCTGTCTGATTATGAAAACTCTGTGTGAGGAGCCTGCGGTCAAATGAGCCGCCGTTCGCATTTCCGTGGTCACATCAAAAAGCTCCGTGGAGATTTTCCAGCGTTCTCAGCCCTGCTACCGTAAGTATTGGATGAAACTCTCACCAAAAATCCAGTGACGGCTGATTTGACCACAGAAATGTGAACGGCGGCTCATTTGACTGCAGTCAATATGAAGATCTTCTCTTCTCCAGAACCTGAACTAGACACGCTAGCTGGACCAGATGAGGGTTTAGTGCATGTGCGGACGCTCTCGTGATGCACGTGTAGCAAGTTAACTAACAATTTTAGTTAATGCCCAAGTGAAGGAATAAAGTTCGTCTTTGGAGGAAGAACTCAGTAATAGTGGACACAGACTGGGATGCATATATATGTATATTTACAAGTTGAAGAGAAAAAAATACAAAGCATAATCAGTTCATTGTGGCCTCAATTTTCCATCTTCCAAATATTAATAAATTCGGCTCCAAGTGGCTCAGTGCAAATAAAGTTCAGTTATGTCCATCAATCGACATTCCGAGGTCCAAGTTGTCGAGTCTTCACTTGAGAGTAGCAGTTGGGAATGTGATGTGGATCTCAGCTTGGCTTTCTGGCTCACGCAGGGCCTTTAAGGGTTTAGCAGTGTCCAGACCCGTTACAGGGGTGTCAAACTCCAGTCCTCGAGGGCCGGCCTCCTGCTGGTTTTTAAGAAATCCCGCCTCATCTGTTGCTGACTACCTGGATCAGGTGTGTTTAGCCAATGAAGAGCTTCCATAGAAAGGGTACTTAGAAAACATGTAGGACACCGGCCCTTGAGGACTGGATCTTGACACCTCTGCGTTAGAACCTGGCCAATTCCCCGTCATAAGTCTCGTACCGCTCAGCTCAGCCGCTCCTGGCAAACGCAGCGACAGCTCATCTGACTTCCGTCAATAACATTAACTGTGCATGCCCCCTTATAAACCAAGTCTCGCGGACCAAATCTCGCGATAATCTCGTGAGATCTCGCGATAAAACTACATCTCGAGGGAGCCGGCAGTAGACCAGAAACTATGTCAGGGTTACATACGCACGGTTCATTAATTCCAACGGTTTTTCTGCAACAGTTTGATTGACAACAATTTAAAAGGAGAAAAATTTTGACGTAATAATTTCTTATTACATTTGTTGTCTTTGATAAGAAAAACGCCACGCATACATGTTAAAAACGTGATTTTCATTGTCAAAGTCGTGCCGGTTTCATACTTCACTCGACCTCACTGCTATTATTTTGAGAGGGAAAATCATCATTTATCTCTTTTATCTTGCTCAGAATAATCAAGCTGAAATACGTCAACAGAAACACAAACGTGGGACGTTTTCCTCCCGCCGCAGTGAAACCTCAGCTCTTTAGCAGCTCTGCACATGTAAGGAGACGAACATCAAATCTCCCCTCAGCTACATTTGATCAAACGTACGCCGCAATGAGAGATGGAGACAAAGGAACAATACGAAATGGACAAGAATCAATATTTTCCCTCACAGAGATGTACTGGAAGTAATTATGACGCTCGTGTGTTGGAAAATATTACTGCCAGTTTTCTGGACGCCTCTGGCAGCGGCGGAGAAACGAAGGCGCTGATGACAGGAAAATTGGAAACTGCCATAATAGCGGCAGCCTCTGTAATCTCGCAGCTTAGAGTGATTTGAATGGGAACACGGGCCACCTTAGCTCAGTTTTAGTAACGTTAGCCCACACGGTCGCCAAACGCGGGATTATCCCTTTATCTCAGTCTGCCCAGCTCTGTTCTGGAGAAGCAGCTGACCCTTCAGAGGTGGATTCGCTTCGCAGCCTCGGGAAGGATTCATCTTTTGTTGACACTCTTCATCCGCACAGGTGTTTCGCTCCCGAGCTGGCCCCTCCCCCATCTGCGGCTCCCGCTCCGCTGGACGCCAGCCTCCAGAACGACGGCAGACAGCGGCGCTGGAGGACAGGTTAATGGACGTCGAAGCCCTCGTCACTGATTAGCATGATTAATCAGACAGCAGAGTGGCCCCCGATTCCTCTCCCCCTTCAGATCGCCGTCTCCCTCGCCGTTCCTGCCAGATGGTATCAGTGCAAAGCCGAGAGCCGAGCGGAATCAAAGGCAGGCTTCCATACCCGGAAAGTACGGCAGTTATCTCCTGCCGCTCGCTTATAGGTTTCATGCTCTGTGGGGAGTTCCCCAAAGAAAGAGAACGAACGACCTGTGAGATCTCACAGCGACTGTACGTCGAGTGTTTGGCGGTTTTTAGAGTCGACCTGAATGTTCATATTTATGTTGAATAAAACTATATTAAAAAAATATTTTTTTAACATAAATAGTAGCTGCTCTAAAATCTTGAATCTAATTCCTTATTGTTTACAAAATTAATTTATTTATTTCTATTAGTGATATGCAATACTAGGAATTTTGGAATTGATTCGATACTGAGTAATTACAGAGCTAATAGGGCAGATATCGATACTCTTGCTGTTTTTTTTTCTAAAAAGGGCCCCTACAATGAAAATTCTACATTTTGAGGTTTTAAATTAGGTTTTAAATTAGTCAGAACAAAAAAAAAAACAAAAACTTGGGTGTGCGTAGAAGGGTAGCCAAGTTACTGACATATTTTTATGTTCCAGTGTGCAAAAATAAGGACTTTTTTTTCCTTTCTTTTTTTTTTTCTCTTTGTTTGTGTTCTTATTTAAAAGAGAGGGAGAAAGAAGAAGGGAGGGGGAAAGGGGAAGGAAAAAAAAAAAAATTGAAGCAAAGCAACAACTTCTGTATCTAACGCCCCATTTACACAGGCCGCGAAAGCGCCGCGAAAGCGCCGCGGAACGGAGTCCGCTTCCATTCGGCGCCCTTGTTATCCTATGGCGTCGTTCACACAAGGCGCGGAGCGGCGCGGAGGGCCCGCGCGGTGCAGCGGATCGTTTCCGCGTCTGACCTATTTTGTGCACGAGCCGCGAGCGTTCCGCGTCAATTCTGGCCGGAAGTTGCATCAAGAGACATGAGAAAATCCGGTTTCTTTTCAAAATATAACCAGTTTTTCACAATAAAATGCCGCGATTGACAAATGTGATCATGTTTTTGTATCTAAACAGGCGGTAGACACGGATATAAACATACACTCACAACACAAACGTCCGCGCGCGAGCACAGAGACACACAAAACAGACAGACACGCACACTTTTTTTTTCTTTTTTCACAGACACGTACACACGCAGATCAACGTGGATAGACTCCGGTGCGGGGTGAGGAGTTTCGGGAGTTAATAAAACGACAACAGAGAGACAGAGAACAGCCCATCTTAGCAGAAACAGGGGGTAATATTTATAAAACACACACAACACAGACAGACACGAGCGCGCACAGATCAACGCAGTGAGCTGACTCCGGAGCGGGTGGGCGGGGCTGCGGGATTTTGGGAGAGAAAAAAGAGATGCAGAGAGCAGCTCCTCTTAGCAGAAATATGGGTTAATAATTGTAGTTTATTAATTTACCCACACACACACACCTGCGAGCGCGTGCGCACAGACCCACACAAAACAGAGATGCACACGCGCGCACACAGATCAGTACAGTGGGCCGACAGAGCGGGTGGGCGGGGTTTTGAGAGAGCAGTTTTTCTTAGCAGGAACATGAGTTAATGTCTTTAGGCTATGAAATTATCAACCATGATGGCAAAAACAAAAAAAACTCTAGCAGAAGCGCCTGTGGACCGCCGCGGAAAAATGCGCGTCTGGTGTGAACTACAGAGCGGTGCGGAAGCGGCGCGGACTCCGCTCCGCTTCAAGGCGCGTCCAGTGTGACCCCGGCGTAAAAGTGTTCGTTGTCAATATGCTTTGTCAATAAAACTTGAATTTGAAAAAAAATAAATAAATTAGCCAGAACAGCTAGCAGGTAGGTGAAACATTGTCTAAATGCCAAATTAGCCTAAAAAACTGGAAAAATGTCTAATTTAGCTAATTTGGCCAAATGTGGAGGAGGACCGGATCCGGCCCGCGGACCGTAGTTCGGGGACCCCTTGATTCGATCACATTTACTCGTTGCCCCGTGTATTTAACTTTAACTTCTCTCCGAATGAGCAACTTCCGTTACAATCCAGCTGTCCTCTAACGGTTCATGGTGAGTCAAGTTCCTGTTTTCGACCCTCGCCACTCACTCGATTCTACTTCCTCTCCCATCCTTCACGTTTCATGTCAGACACGTCAGTCGCTGGGAAAAGCACTTACATGAGAGCCCACATCTAAAACTCTCTGCTCTCCTTCGGCAAAGGCGTTAACCGTCATTTTCTTTCTTGATCGGTTGCTGCTGCCACCTGTCTGCCTGGAGGGCGTACTACACCTGCACAGAATAAACAGTTCTGCACAGCTCGGAGTGCCTTATATTAGGGTCAACCAATCTCTCAAATTCCCTGATTTTAGCTGATTTGCTCTAGACAAACGAACTGTCCAGGGTGTACCCCTGCCTTTGATATCACTGATATCACTGATGACCCCATCAGTGATAAAACAGGTTGAGAAAATGAACTTTTTTTTATTGGCTGCTTTTTACTACAGTTAAAATAATGCTATAAGAATCTAAGGATAGGTAGAAAAATCTGTCAGATTACAGACGAGACAGTTTTTTAATGACAGTTTCTCCACAAAAACCCCATTGTGAACTGATTAATATTTGTTTTTAGTGGCTGTTTATATATTGCAGATTTTCTACAAAAACTTTCTAGAATATTTTCTCTTTTCCTCTGTTTGTCAGAAAAAACGGTCTCTGTCAAACATCACCCGCCTGCAAGTTTGAACCTTTTATGTTTTTATCAGAATTCTTGTTTTCTATGATTTTAAATTAGAAAAACTAATAAAGACAACACTTTGATAAAATGCGCGTTCACATGCTTGTTGAGTGTGAAAAGTCATTTAATAACACGTTTCTTGGGGAAACACAGCTGTGCAACATCTTCATGCAATTCCCTCTTCTTTGAATCGGTTGAGTTAGACTTTCTGAAATAGTTTTCTTCAATCGCTTTTTTATTGAGAGAGTAAACTGCACAAACAGATACAGCTGGCGGATCGTTGGTGTCTCTCTGAGGGAACGTTATTGTGGTGTGCATTAGGGGCTTTCTGTACTCGCATTTGTTGCAGTCAAAGAAACGTCTGACTGAAGATACTCTTGTTTAATCAATATTGTGTGGACTTGTTCATTATGTTTAGCGGCTTGTGCAACATTGTTCCTTTCACAATCAACTCTTGGGGCTCCAGATTATCCTCAGCGCAGAGACAGTCTTTCAATCCGTTTTTTTTCTTTCGGTTTCTTTGACTCTCACTGCAGGGAGAACGCGCTCTTCAACATGGATTTAATGCAGAAAGGATCGACAGGAACTTGCTGGTAAAGTCATGTGACCTCTCTTCTATTCCTTTTAGTCACAGACCTGTCAGTTTCACAGGTAAATGACAATCACCTTCCCTTCAATTCACCAGATATGAATCAAGTTTGCTGTGTTTGTTTAGCTCAGGGGTCGGCAACCTTTAAGAGTAAAAGAGCCCTTCGGGCTCATTTTCGACTGATCAAAACCGAGCTGTTTTACTTTAGCCTTTAAGAAATTTGGATTTGCATTTATAACCTTCTTTGTTTTAATAAATATGAATTATGTCAACTTTTGGCACGAAAAAAAGCAAAAATAAATAAAGAAACTAGCATCTCTCAAAATGTAATTTTTTTAACCTTTGTAGATGCTAAATTAGCCAAGAAAGCTAGCTCGTTGCTTCATTATTAGCTAAGTTATTAGCGAATTCCCTCCCTGCTGATAACCAGCTAGAGCAGAGATCGTCAACCTTTAAGAGTAAAAGAGCCAATTGGGCTCATTTTCTACTGATCAAAGCCTAAAAGGAGCCACATTGACTTACGTTAGCTTTTAAGAAATTTGGATTTGCATTCATAACCTTCTTTTTGTTTTTTTTAATAAATGTGAATAATGTCTATTGTTGGTATGAACAAATGCCAAAAAATACATAAAAAGAAATTAATATCTCTCAAAAAGGTATTTTTTACGTTTTTACCTTTAGTAGCAAAAAAGCTAGCTTGTTGCTTAATTACTAGCTTAACTTCAAATTAGCATAACATTTCTCTGTAAATTAAATCAGCCAAAAATTTTAGCATGTTGCTGAAATAAAAGCTAAACTCAAAATTAGCCTAAAACCCCCAGTGGATAAGAAATTAGCTACAATTGTTAGCATATTGCTAAAATATTAGCTAAACTTCAAATTAGCATAAAAAACTAAATAGAGGCCAAATCTGCCAAAAATAATGCTAGCTTGTTGCTAGCTCCAAAATAGCCTAAAATTTCTCAGTACACTGAATTAGTCAAAAACGTTAGCATGTTGCTAAAATAGAAACTAGCATAAGTAAACTAAGTACAGGCCAAATTAGCCAAACAAAAGCGTGTTTGTAGTTTAATTACAAGCCAAATTCAAAAATAGCCTAAAATGTCTTGATAAACTAAATTAGTCAAAAACTTTAGCATGATGCTAAAATAGATGCTAAACTCTTTATTAACCTTAAAAGCCCAAAATTAGCCAAAAACGTTAGCATGTTGCTAAAATATAAGGTAAACTCTAATTTTTTTTTATTACTATAAACGATGAAAACATATCCCATGTCATATTTAAAGGCTTTTTGCTAATCTACTTAAAATTTTGAAATTTGAAGACTTTCTCATTTATTTCCTATGGTGCATATTTTGTTCAATATTTCAAAAACTATAAAGTTTATAAATACTAAAAACACAAGCAGTAAAGTCCTAAACAAGCTGAATGTTTTGATACCAAGATTGATGAAATTGCTGAAAGTTTGATTATAAATAATGCAAATTAAGTAATCCTTACTTTAAAAACAATACTATTATTTTATTTTTCTTCATCCAGAGAGCCACCATGGTGAGTTAAAAGAGCCACATGTGGCTCTGGAGCCGCAGGTTTGCAGACCCCTGGTTTATCTGCTTCGTCAGGTTTAATGTCTTTCTCTGCATTTCACCACAGAATGATCCAGCAGTTTCTTCAAATTGAAGCTGAATAATTTTGGTGTTCCAGAGCACCAGAAGTACAAAAGTCACAAAAGATTGCAATCAGAGAAATTATGCAGTTAAGCTTTAGTCCAGGGGTCGGCAACCTTTAAAACTCAAAGAGCCATTTGGGAGGATTTTTCACTGACCCCAACCCGGTAAGAGCCACTCATCCTTTAGAAAAATAAGACTTTGCATTTATGTTATTGTTATTTTATGATAAATATTAAATAAATTATTATTTTTTAGCTTAAATAAAACAAACTTTAAGGGATTTTTTCCCCCCGAATATGAAACAGTTAATAACTTTTAACAGGTCACTTCCTTTCAAAATAAAAGACTTCCTTTCTCACCTAGGATCATCTCGGTGGAGCAAACCCAGTGGTAAGTGGTGTGATGTCAGCAATGAAAAAAAAAATGTTTTAAGCCTTTGTGGTCCAGAAATTCATAAATCGAACTATCTATAATAAAAATAGAGCTAATTAACTGGATTTTTTGAATCATGAGACACAATTAAAACACTGGAATTTGCCAAAATGTTTAGTTCTCGATTATCAAATCACTGTGGATACTGTGCTTTGGAGCCTTGCAGAGTGATAAGTTTTTAACTAAAAGTTTTGTATTTATCTTCAACCAGAGAGCCACAGTGGAGGGGTAAAAGAGCCAGATGTGGCTCTGGAGCCGCAGGTTGCAGACCCCTGCCTTACTAACATGCACTCGTATGGATACTACAGATTTCGTAAAGATGAATCTTAGTATTGATGTGTCTTTACTGCAAAAAGTCTGCTTTAAAAGACAAGAAAATATGAGCAAAAATAAAGTAAACATTGCTTAAAAGCAAGAAAAAATATCTGCCAACAGAACAAGGAAATTCACCATGTCGAGACTTTTCAAAACAACATCTAGCCTCATAGGAGCCACAGAAATCTTAAAATTAAGATAATTTTACTAATATTTTGACCAATATAAACATGAATTCTAAGATTAATTTTCTCAAAATATTCAAATTGAATCAGGCCATCTTGATTTTAATGCTAATCTGTTTCTTGATGGACTAAAAACTATTGTATTTTCTATTCTTTGAAAAGAATAGTAAACTGTTGTTAGCACTATTCTTTACTCACTGTGCATTATAATTTAATTGAAATTCTTCAATTAAGGCAAAATTCCACACAAAGCTTAAATAAAGATACTGTTACTGTTATAACTATTGAGATTCTGGTTTGTTTTTACTCATAATAGGTCATAAAATCTTAGTAACACCCCGATATATCTTATTGAGATGATTAAGCACCAAAACTCTTAAAATAAGGGAAATTATCTGGTATAAAATCTACAAAGTGAGAGGAATTCTCTTACCATTATAAGCATGTATATTCCTGTTTTTAAGATAGTTCATCTCACTTCAGTTTTTGCAGTTTTCCCTTGAGGTTTAGTCCTTAAAGAACGTCATGAAATTGGAATGTACCACGACTGAACATGTGGAAACTGTATTACTGTTGGCAGACAGCAGATTTATTAGTCCAGACAGGAATTAAGCAGCTAAAAGTCCACAAAGCTAAATCAGGGTCAGACAGGGAGAGGTCCATCCAAGAAGAGACTGGAGGTTTCCTGCGGCGAGAAGCTGATGCTTTGCCTTCATGATATTAAGGGAGAAGTAAGCTTAACAAAAAATGGAAAAATGGGTGAAGAAAATCACAAAATTCATCAAGAAAGACTGAGAGTTCTTTCAAAGAAAAGAACAAATGAACTCTCTTGCAGACGAAGCCTCATTATGTCAAATTTTGACATTCAAAATAGTTTCTAGCTTTGCTAAATTTACTGATTGGGACACATGATGAATTTTATGTAATTGTTTTTGATGTTCACTCTACACATGTTAAGACGCCTGCATGCATGTTAAGACTTGTTTTTGCTCTAATAACACATTTCTGGGAATAAATTAGACTACTGTGCAGAAACATGTCTTCATGTAATTATTAGTGGGCTGTTACATGCTCTTATGGGAAAATCTATAGGCTCTGACACAAGTGTTCTTTGGCAGCAACAGCGCGCTGACCGACACAATTACATCTCGGAGGCTGTAATTAGTTCCATCACTGAAATGGCACGACTCTGGAAGGGAAAAACTAAAGCCCTTAATGTCATTAGCTGGAAATGTCAAGGTGATCTTCAGATGCTGTGGGTGAGAATCACAGAGCTGGACTCTGGAGGGAAGACGGAGATTGAGTCCTGCTTATGCACCACTTCCTGTCTGGGTAAAGCAGGGGACCAAAACTTTTTCTTGTGAGGGCCACACAACTATTTTCTTCTGTGATGTGAGGCGAGGGTGGTTTGTAGGCTAACAGGAAGAGGGTAACAATCACAGCCCAAAGGGAAAGATTTAGTGTTTTCCAGAAAGCCACACATAGCCAAATTTAAATAATAAATTTCTGTTATATTCAAAGAAAAAATAATACTAAAACATTTATAAAACTAGATATATAGCATTACCTGTGGTAGATTAATTGCTGAATATGCTTAAATAGATAGCTAAAAACACTGAAGCTGATAGCTAGCTAAAGTAGTGGCTAGTTAGTGCCAATTAAGCCAAAAAAACTCTAAAAATTTGAAATTAGCCAAAACAGCTAGCATGTAGCTAAAATATTAGCTAAATGCCAAAGTAGTCTAAAAACTTTTCTAATTTAGCCAAGAGAGCTAGCATGAAGCTAAAATTTTAGCTGTGCTCCAAATTAGCCTAAAAACATAAAAAAGCCTTTATTAGCTGAAACAGCTAGAATTTAGCTGAAATATTAGCTAAGTGCCAAACGAGCCTTAAAAAGAGCTAGCATAAAGCTAAAATATTGGCTAAACTCCAAATTTTCTTGAAAAACTGAAAAAAGCCTAAATTAGCCGAGACAGCTAGCATGTAGCTGAAATATTAGTTAAATTTCAAAATTGTCCTGAAACAAAAAAAAGCAGTCAAGGTTAGGATGAACAAATAATTTACAATTTATTTTTATTTTTTTCACATATCTTTGAAACTTCAAAATAAAGCATCAACTGAAATCATTTCTGTTTGCCTAAGTGATCCAATTTTCTGGATTCTTCTTGTAGTTTTGCTGAAGTTTACTGAGAAAATGGGTTTCAGCTGCAGCTCTCTTCAGACCTCCACCCAAGTCCCACAGGCATTATCATATTAAAGTCAGTCTAAATAATTAGAAGCCATTTTGGTGTGTGGAGCCCTCTTTTTAAATCAGATCAAAGAACTTCGCAAGGACATAGGAACTCCCCAACATCGACATTTCTCGTCTTTGTAGGTTTTTGGTAAACATTTAAACTTCACACAGACGGCATCAAATAACAGCATCCTCAACCACAGAGTCCTTTATTTAATCTTCACTTGAACCGACTGCTATGGCTTAAAAACAACCTAAAGAAGAAGTGTGAAATCTATTTTGGTGAGTCATTCTGCGGGCCATCTGGTTAACTCAGAGACCGACCACATCAGGATTTAATTAAGGCGGAGAAGCCAAATTAAGGAGATCAGAGGCAAGCAGGTGAGAGAGTAACACATTTAACAAAAAAAAAAAAAAAGGGTATGAAGGTGAATAAAATTATTTAAACACTGCAAGAGAAAGACAAAAAACACAGAAAATCAACCTGATAATTCTAAAGGGATAATACATCACAAAATTAAGAAGATGCTTCTGATGGGATGAGACACTCAGCAGCTCTGAAGGGGGCGGAGCCAGAATGTTCTAATGGTGGAGCCAGCTGTGGTAATTACTGGGGTGGCAGCAGTTTTTATTGCATCTGAATCACTTAAAGCTTAAAGATCCACTGGTGAAAACGGTATGTTTAACATGTTTGCATTTTTCTCATGATGGAGGACATATATCAAGAAAATTAAGCTTAAAATTATAATTCTTGGTATAGTATTTTCTGAAATATAGGTTACATGAGCCAAAAAATGCTAAATAAAGAGGAGAAAAAATGAAGTTGCTTTGATGTATAACTCACTTTTGGGAGAAAAGTAACACTCCTGAATACGGCTGCCATGATTAATCGACGACTAATCAACTATTGAAATAGTCGACAACTAATTTAATAGTCGATTAGTCGTTAATTTATATTATATAAAGTCAGAACGTATTAAAGTTAAAAGTTATAATGGCATTCTGCCAGTTTTTTGGACAATTTGGGCATTTTTTTAAAGTTTTTTTGGGCTATTTTTGAGTTTAGCTAAAATTTCAGTTACATGCTAGCTATTTTGGCTAATTTAAATTTTTTTCGGTTTTTCAGGCAAATTTGGAGGTAGGCTAATAATTCAGGTGAATGCTAGTTATTTTGGCACATTTAGTATTTTTCACTTTTTTAGGCTAATTTGAGCTAAGCTAATATTTCTCCTGCATGCTAGCTGTTTTGGCTAACTTAAAATTAGCAATTTTATAGTTAATGGAAACGCAGCTGTAGAAGCATTGTCTGTATATCTTATTTGCAATACAAGAAGAGGATGAATTGATGTTGCGAGATCAGGTTTAGTTTGAGAGTTCTAGAAGCATCAGTAAACACGTCTCCATGTCGGGGTTCATGAGATCATTCAGAGTCCAGAGACAGTGAAGGTTTTTGTCCTGAACTTTCATTTATTTTCTTAACCGTAGATCAGGGGTTTCAAAAATACGGATCCGGCCTGCCAGATGATTTAATCCGGCCAAGTCATGAAGATAAAAAAATATTAATAACGATGTTAAAAAAAAAAAAAAAAAAAAACAAGTTTATTGCCCATTCCTGTGGGGAGTTAGGGTTATTGAAAGAAAATGCTGTAATGCGCAATTCCACCAATAGGGGGAGCAAAGGAAACGAAATGGAAACGAAAGAAATTGATTAAAAAATATATATATTTTTTTGCAAGCGCATGGCTCGATTGTTTTTTTACAAAAGATAATAATAATAGCTCTAATAATAATAGTAAGTGATTAGGCTAATTTGTTGTTTGAGGCATTTTTCTCAGCTGAGAAAAAAAAAAAAAAAACAGAAACAAAGACAACAAGTTGATTCAAGGTTATTTTGCTATTATGTTCCTGGTTCTGCTTGAGATCAGACGGGTTGAATGTGGCCCCTCCACCAAAATCAGTTTGACACCCCTCTGTCCCAATCATAGTTGGGAGAAGGCGGGATACAGCATGGACAGATCGTCAGCCTGTCGCAGAGCCCGTGGCGCCGGAGCGATCAAGCTAGCCAGCCACGTAGTGAGCTAGCGAGGTCCGCCGCCCCAGGGTCTTTTATATTACGATAAGCGGCTATAAGCTCCATGAGTTTACGGAGCTTATATCAAGACGATAATAAAAATATCCTTCAATTTCTTTATTTTTTTCTCTCTCAGGTTACTGGACAAACTGGACGGAAGTCAAATTTAAAAGAGCCGTCATCTCACCGTTCTGAGAACGTCTGAATGATCTGGTGAACCCAGACACGGCGACATACTTGACACCGCCTCTGTAGAGCTCTCCAAAACATATAAACACAAGCTACTCGCTCAACATCATCCATGTTTTCCATCATGTGGCAACAAAGAGACAATGTTGGCGGTAGCTCCTCCCACACGTGGCCGGAGCGTCAAAGACATTTTAGGACAGGCGTTGAGCATTACATTTGGCGAAAGATCCAATATCGTTCGCCATTTTTGTTGCACCGGTTTTGTTGTCGTGACGAGCTGTAAGCTAGCAAGAGATAGTATAAACAGAGAGCTCTCAGTTATGGGGGACGGGAAGTGGAGGCGGGGTTGCTCTGCACCAACAGTACTACAACTTACAGGTGAATTAAAAGAACTCAGGTTTTTAGATTTGGGCTAAAAACTGCATGATTATAATGAAAATTGAACATTTTGAATATTTGGTGTCTGACTTTCTATTTTTTCAGAATAAAAGATTTACATAAACTGAAATATGAGAAGAAAAAGAATAAAACAATCAAAAATACCCAAAAGATGGACATGTATTTTTCTAGTTATCTTCGGACTCTGAAGAACTGTGGAACATTAATAATAATTTTAAAATCCCATCATCCACAGCAGTGTCTAATGTATTAAAGATGTGTTTATAATATTCTGCTTAGAAAAGGTTATGATCATTCTTCATTCATAAACACAGAGAACTCAAGAACCTTGAAAGGAATATAACGGTTCACTGCAGCGATTTACTTCACCTTCAATGAAATTACATCAGAAGTGGATCTAAAAGTCTTTTATCTTTGTCTGTTTAATACATATTTGTTTCCAAACCAAATTAGATCTGATTTTAAAGACACAAATAACAAAAAAGTAGTTTAAAACCTTCAGACCTAACGAACCATAACATGTCAGACGATAGTAAGTTTACCAAATGAACACCAAAACTGCCGTAAGTGTAACTCTTGGCGATCAACTACAAATTTCTCCCTTAAATCCTGAATTCTGTGGCTCAATATCAACAAAACAATATAACATACAATATGACAATGTTAAAATTATGGGTTGATTCTGCTAAAAATTTAAGTTTGGGCGGAAAAAAAATTGGAATTTACTGACTAAACCAATATACGTGTGTCGAGGATATCCAAAGGAAGTTTTGATATTATTATGGGATGACCACACGACCCACGGCTTGGCGGCCATTTTGTAGCACAACCAGAAATCTGGCGATTTTCACGTTTTGAAAATGAAACTTTTCATTGTGCGATTTTCACAAAATTCCACACACATGCTGACAACTTAAGTCTACAACGATCTCCGGAGTTTTGTCGACCTTTGACCTTAGTGGGGGAAGCCACCATCTTGAATTTTTTTTTTCTTAAAATCACCTTTAATACTGACTATAAACTAACTCGTCCTAAAGATGTTTATCAATCGAGCATTAATGGGAAGTAATTGTGAAAAAAATGTCACGAATAAAAGTTGTAGATTTTAAACGCCGTGGCGAGCTCGCAAAAGTGGCGTTCGTGTCTTACTTGGTTATTTTTCAACGTAATGTTCATTCTTTACTAGAGCTGAACAATATGACATAACAGAGGACATTAAGATATTTGGAATGTGGGCGTGGTTAACGAATAACCTCCGTTGCTAAGGAAATCCAAAAGTTTACTTTTGCCGATCGTTATGAAACTCATGTCAATCTGTTCGGTGTTCCCAGCTGACCAAAAAATAAAATGGTTGCTATGGAAATAAAACTAACAGAGAGCCGCCATTTTGAAAAAAAAGTTGTTTTTCCAATAATTTGCCATCCAAGGCAGCTAGCAGCTTTAAACTTTTATTTATTTTTTTTTGTGGCTAAGCTAAATACTCATCTCTTTAGTATAAATTTAAAATAAATTAATGTAATAACTTTTTAAAAAAAAATTATATCATACGCTAATTTATTATATTATAGATTAAATCTTTAAAAGACATAAAACTGTAAAAAATAAAATCAATTCAGAGATTGTAAATTCGGTCTTATTTTTACATAAGAAATTACAAAGATTAAAGTTTAGTATGTTATATAGAAAAAAATTAATATTTAGCGACAAAACAACATAAAAACAAAGCTAAGACAAAGTCAAAACTATGAGAAAAACGTGGAAAAAATCCCCAAATTGACAAAAATCCAAAGTTTAGATTGTAATGTCCTTTCTCCGCCTCCCTATCTCTGGAAGACTGTGATGTTTTCATCACTGGGACATTGTGATCCTTTCTGCTCCTTGTTTTTGAACAGAGATTTTGGTCACTGATGGACACGCTGCAATAGTTGGCCCGATTTCTGCTAAATGTGCTGGAAAGTGCAGGAAAACGTTGCACATTGTTTTGCTTTGACACTGAGTGGAGCAGAACTGCCCGCGATTCATCACATGAGCTCGTTTGGGGGAACCTTTGCCTAAAATGAGCTCTGTCCAGGAAGACAGAAAGCACAAAGAAGAAGTCTCTCCTGACTGTCATCATCCATGAGGCCCTTCACCTCCTCATTTTTTTTTTTCCTGGTTTTCTTAGGTATCACACTGAAAGCTGTTTCTTTTTTATGTATAATTTAAAACCCCCGGTTTGCTTCCTCTTTTTGGTTCTTTTTTGTTTTAACTCTGTTGGTAAATTGCTTTAACTCATTAAATATTTAAATAACAATTTTCATGTAGACAATATAAAAACACAAGAAAATAAACAGATGAAAGAAATTAAAAAATATAAATGTTATATATATTTTTTTACAGCCACCATGTGATCAAAATACAAAAACTGTTAAAGACTCAATGAAAATCATGTTTTTGGTAGCATGTTTCTCATAAAGAAGAACAGCTTTAAAAGAATTTAAGATTAAAATAGTCTTTTCTCTGCTACAATTGAAGACAAACAGATCCATTAACGTCTTTATTTTCTTTGTGCGAGCTGGCTCCAAACTGTCTGTATTTCTAGATTGCAGATATTACCTGCAGTTTTTTGCTTCACTAATGTTAGCTTAGGCTTGTGAGGTGCTAAAGCCTCACATTTAGCCTAAAAAGCAAAGATGCTTGCACCAGATTTTAGCTTAATAGCTAATTTCCATCGGTAGTCATTAACAAAACAAAACATTATGTCTAAACATTATAAACATTTACCTATTTAAAATGTTTTTTTAATGTAATATAAAACACATTTAACAGTTTACAAAAGCAAAACGACAACACAAAAATAAACATGTTTACAATAAATCAATTACACCAAAGGCCTGGTTCTCTGATAGCCATCAAATGTTAAACACAAGATGGGAAAGTATCCGTCTGTTAGTGTTAATATGAGCAACACTGATCCTCAAGAATACTTTTCTTGGCAGCTTGTAAAAAACTGTGGAAGTCTGTTACGCTCTGGAAGTTCAGTTCATTCCTTGGCAGCTCCGTAGGAAAAGGCAGATCCAGAGACTTTCTTTTAGACCTCCAGATTACCAGATACCTCAAAACGTAGTATCTCGTGTTTTTCCAGAAAAGAACGATGGTTGTAATGTCTGGATTTCTTGTTGAGAATTTTCAGATTCTGATTATGCAAAGATATAAGAACCTCTGATATGTCAAAAGCTGGTGAGGATAAATTCCAAAATATTGATGAACTTTTTTAACATTATTTTGAGAGTTAAAGTCCCCTCCAATGAAAGCACTGTTTTTTTTACATTTTTTTAAACATGTTTTCATGGCATTTTTCTTACGAAATAAAAAATTTAATAATAAATCATTTTTATCAATTTTTAAATAATATTTCTCCTTTTAAATCTCTGTCAATCAAACTGAATTATTGATCTTCTTAACTTCACAACAGCTCTGCAGCACATGCACCAAACCCCTCATCTCACCACCAAAAGCCACGCCCCCTCAGAGGAGATTTTTGGAAACACAGACTTTAGATCAACATGAAAAATTGCTTTTTAAGACATTTTGGTTGTGAGATTTCGGTTAAAAACATCATAACCATGATTATTTTTATTTTTAAAAAATGTCTCTAAATTGTCTCTTGGAGTGGGTCTCCAATTTAATTTTTAGATTAAAATAATGTAAGATTTTTGAATGCACTTATAGTGTTCACACTGGACAGGGAGGGAGGGGCTTCTACTGTTTACAAGCACGTCTGGTGCACAATGTCAAAGCGCTGCAAATATAGTAAATGTTGCTTCAGGCTTTTTCTTTCACAGCTCGATTCCAAAATCTTCAAGACTTTGTGTCACGTAGTTTAATCCAGGTTCAAACTGCAGTTATTCATTTCTCCTTCACGATCAATTTTCATAGTTTGATTTGGTTTAACTTTAATATGCAATCAATAGCTGTGTGTTTTTGTACACAGAGCTAAAAAAAAATGTACGTAACTACGGATAAATGTGAGACTTTGGAACGCAGAAATATGCATTTTGATAGATTTTTTTTAGTAGAAGTAGATGTTTGAATGAGAATTATTGATGGAAAAAGGAACATTTTAAATTTCATACATTTTTGACATGCAGTTAGGGAGTTCTAATGGAATAATTTGAAAAAAAAAAATTCTTTTTCTTTTAAAGTTCTAAGAAACCTGAATATTCCAGTGTAAATGTATGCATATATTTTTTCTTTCTACTGTTGTCAACTTTACACTTCAACCCACCTCCAATAAAACCTTCAGCTATATAACACAAATGCAAACGTTGTTTATTAGTTATGCAACAAGGCAAACATCACATCCGTTTTCCAGAAGCATCGGTCCATTAGACGCCTCGCTGAGTCTGCCTCGCAGTATTTACTCATGTGCATTTAAATGCTTTAATTGTGTGTCGGTGGGTTACGAGGCCAAAGACTTAATGAAAATCTGTTTTGTGTGGCGCTCGTGTGCCCGCGGCGAGCCGACACGGCCGACATGTGAGTGACAAGCTGGAAAATGAGGGGGATTCGTGGCCAATCTGGCAGCGCCTTTGACGCAGATCCTCTGTAAGCACAACTTAGTGGAGAAAAACTTCACAACCCCGAGGCCGGAACGGCACCACGTTGAGATGTTTTCATCGCACATCAATTAACAAGAATTTGATCGTCTACACGCAGGCACTGCGGTGCAACGCCGAGGAATGAGCCACACGTATGTGTTAGCGCGCCTTTCATGTTACTTTGTAGAAGCTTCAAAGTTCAGGGAGCAGCTCTGGTCTGCACTGATGCCTCATGGCCAGAGCAAAGTGCCCCGGTGTCATTGCAGATGACATGAAGTCTTTTACTGTGAGGCTGAAACAGCGTCTGCCGGGCAGCCGTGGTCACAGAGTTAAAAGGAGGGTACACTTTCAGCAAATGACCCGTGTTCTGCAATAAACGAGAAATAACTCGGCCGGCTTTTGGCCTTATTTGTGTTCAAGGTCACTGGAGGCTGGAGTCTATCTAATCCGCCCAACACAAGCGAACCTGCAGGCTTTAATGCACACGAAGGATGTGGGGAAGTTTATCTGTCTCTTACATAAAACCACGATCTGCAGAAGCTTTTTTATTCTGTTTATTTTTAGTATCCTGCATATTTTTAAAGTTGGTCGGAAAGATTCTTATGCTGCATTCAGACCAGGAGGGGGCGTCAAGTTTCAATGCTGGGTCAACGTACAGACGCAGAATCAACCAATGAGGGACTCAGCTTTAGGAACGTGACATTTTCTTTGATCAGCGGATAGAAAAGAAATCCAAAATGGCCGGTCTGCATCCAGTACTGCCTCCAGGTTGCGCCCGGTACCGCGTCTGGTACTGGTCTTTTACCCAGGAATGGATTAGTGTACTGAGTTTGGATACCCGGTACTGGACTCGTCCTGAGGACCACTATGCTTCTGGTACCGCGTCTGGTACCGGGACCCTAACCCAGTAACACGTTTCCATCTGGTACCGTATGCGCATCCGGTACAAAGTTTGGGCCCGGTTTGTGCCCAATACTGCATCTGGTAGAGGTTTGGTTTGGCCGGGTTAGGGTATAAGGTTTGGGTACCCGGTACTGGATGTGGACTGGTCCGCAGGACATGTCCAGTACCACATCCAGTACAGCATACAGTACCGCATACAGTACTGTGTCCAGTACCGCATCCAGTACCACATCCAGTACCACATCCAGCACCACATGCTGCACCACATCCAGTACCGCATCCAGTACCACATCCAGTACTACATACAGTACTACATCCAGTACTACATACAGTACCGCATCCAGTACCAAATCCAGTACCACATCCAGTACCACATCCAGTACCGCATCCAGTACCGCATCCAGTACCACATCCAGTACCAAATCCAGTACCACATCCAGTACCGCATACAGTACCACATCCGGTACTGTGTCCAGTACCGCATCCAGTACCACATCCAGTACTACATCCAGTACCGCATACAGTACCGCATCCAGTACCAAATCCAGTACCACATCCAGTACCGCATACAGTACCACATCCAGTACCACATCCAGTACCAAATCCAGTACCACATCCACTACAGCATCCAGTACCACATCTGGTACTGTGTCCAGTACCGCATCCAGTACCACATCCAGTACTACATACAGTACTACATCCAGTACTACATCCAGTACCACATCCAGTACAGTGTCCAGTACCACATCCAGTACCACATAGAGTACCACATCCAGTACCGTATCCAGGACCGCGTCCAGTACAGTGTCCAGTACTGCATCCAGTAACACATCTCGAGTGTTACTGGATGTACTTTTGATTTTACAGCCGGCACGTCAAAAAATGAGTTACGGTCCCAGAAAACATTAAAAAGTGACACTGAGAGGTTCTAAACCAAACCTCAATACGTGTCGACATAGGAATGAGAACTGTCTGCCCAGCAGACGGAGACATGTTGTGGGTCCTGCTGTAGTTAGCCCAATCGCTTAATTTCCATTTTCTCATGATGTTTTTTTTTTTTTGTTTTTATTGTCAAGGTGGGCACGTTTATGGGTTCCGTTAGGCGTTAATGCGGGACAGAAGTTCTTCAAACTGATCCACATGCAGCTGGAAGTAATGTTTAAAACATCCAGGAACTGCTCCTGAATGATCCGGTGAACCCAGACACCTTAAATATGGATAGCAAGAGTTTTACACACTTTGTCAAGATTTGTTAAACATGAACCAATTATCTTTTGATCTATTTGAATTCTTGCAAAGCGTTCCAAGTGGTTTTTTGATTGTAATTATCTTGTTTTCAGCCAAAATAATGACGATTTTGTTTTTTAAAGTGTTGTTTTCTTGGATATAGTTTCTGTTAGCCTGCCCTCATTTCCCATTATCCTTTTGTCTACACACTCTACTCAAATTTTCTCTGGCGTGCGTCTTAAAGCTTTTTTTTTCTGTTAGTAAACAGAAAGTTTTCTATGGTCTTTTAAGACTTTTTTGTTGTTTTTTGAGGGAGTCATTTGGTCTTCTTAACCTAATGTTCTCGCTGGAGTGGTTTCCAGCTGCAACCAATCAGAACCTCAAAGTTGTTGTAGATGTAGGTGAATTTTCTCTTTGGACCTTCAACATTCGGGGGCTGAAAACTTCCTGTTTCCATGCAGTGTGCTGAGATATCTCCATGGAGACCGGGTTCAGAGCTCAGCTCTCCTCACATCAAGAGGAGAGAGTGGAGAAGGTTCGGACATCTGGCAAGAATGCGACCCAGATGGCCTCCTGGCAAAGTTTAACCGTGACGAGCTCAGTAGCAGACCCCAGACCCGCCAAAGAGATTTTTTCTCTCTCAGATGATCTGAAACACATCAGATCTTGTGGATGATGGAGTTTGTTGTAAAGAAACTTTAGGCTTTTTAATTGATTACATTCTAAATAATCTCACTGAATTCAATGAAATTTAGATTTACAACATTTAGGATCAACATTTACATCTATATTTAACTTTTCCATTTATATTGAGCATTTAGATTTAATATTTGAGTTCATTTACATGAAAATTTAGCTTTTAACCTGAACGATTTAAAAATAATTATTTATATAAATTCATTGTTTTTTCATTTTAAAATTAATTTGGCCAAAAACCATAATAGATCTTCAAATTTAGGAAAGAAGTGATCTAAATCTGATCAACTGTCAGTTAATTTCTCTCTTTGTACATTCAGGCTCTGACCTCAAACACCAGTAATTATATTACTGTGCTTGAATAATAAAAATCAATAATTGGATTCATACAATGAATTGTATGAAAGTCAAACCTATATAAACTTAAACGATGGAACTTTTCAGGTTTTATCTTTACCAATCAAGCTAAGACAAACCATGACTGTGTACACTATAATACTGTGTTCACCATCGTGTAGTGCAAATATATGATTCCAAAACTGAGCGCCCTTGAAATTTCCCAGAAGTCTTTGCAAAAAAAACAGTGTGCATTGCTACTATATTTAACTATTGGCGGCTAAAGACAACAATGTATTGTGTTTGAACAATTTTTGCGAGAATTTTTTTTTTTTCCATTAATGTTTTTATCACCAGAACAAAGTGAAGTAAAAAAAAGATTGACATTGATTGGATTTTCACTTTGTGAACTCGGTGATGTCATACTTAGTAGTGTCCAAATTGATTAATTAATTTTTTGGTGAAAACCTCTCTCTTGCTTAGTTTAATTTTTGTTTGGAAATACAAATGTTTGCTAGCTAATGTTTTTATTTTCATAAAAGCTTTCCATATATTTTAACCAAATATGTTTATACTGATTTCATTTTAATGTGACTTTTATACATTAATTTTTTTAACATTTATTTGCTTTTTAATTACTTTTTGCAATAATGTGATTACCTGGCCTGATCATGCAAATACTTATTGTATAATTTAAATCAGTAGAAAATGTTGCTTATATTCTTGACAAAAATCTCAGATAATTCTGACTGAATTATCGGATGTTTAAAGAAAAAAAGAAGTAAGTATCCATTGAAACGCCCAGATGTTTGAATTGCACCAACAGTTCAATGATGCATTTAACAGTGAATCCTAAAGAAAGAGTCTCACTCTGTCTTGGACACATTTATACACAGCAAAATGAGCTCCTGCAGTCTATTTAGAAATGACAGGAAGTACTCAGTCTGCTGTGATCATGTGACTGGTCGTGCCCTTGTTGAGCCCAGAGAGATAATTATAAATTTGCAGCAGAATTAAAATCAATATTTCTATGGTCATGGGGTCAAAGATCAGGTCAGGTCATCCAATAATAATCAGTGAATCCAGATCTTGGAGTTTAGAAAAGTCACTATTTGGACTAAAAGAGTTCATGTAAAGTTGTAAGATGTACTGCTATGATTGTATCATATTCACATCAGCAACCACTCTTAAACTCACATCAGAAAAACGGCTGGAAAATCACGGCGAATAGAAACTCCAAACATGGAGGGGTCTTCTGGACTCCAATACAAACAATAGAGTCTCTATTGAAGGTCCGTCTCACATCAGCTCTGGACCACAGCATGTGATCAGCTGTTACCTGAGCTGAATCCACTGCAGTTGACTTACAAACTCATTGAGTTAACGAGGATGTCAGGTTTATGCTTTTGGACAAAATCCTCAAACAATTAGACGTTATAATCCCATTTTTCATCAGCTTTCGATACTATACACCGCATGTGTCAAAGTCAAGGCCCGGGGGCCGGATCCGGCCCTCCAGATGATTATTAATGGCCCAATATTATCCTGCGCTCATTTCTAACTGGTATAATTTTGAAAAAATATATTTTTATGGAGAGTAAAATACAGAAAGTTATTTAAGGTTTAAGTTGATTTACTCTGGAATAATATTTCTACTTTTTTATTATTCATATTTATGATACATTTTATGGTTTTAAAGTTTTAAAAATGGGTACTCTACTAGCGTTTTTGGACTATTTTGGCATTTGCTAAGATTTTTAGGCTATTTTGGGGTTTAGCAAATATTTCCGCTACATGCTAGCAGTTTTGGCTAATTTACAGTTTTCTTTTTTTTTCTTTTTTGACGTTTTTTAGGATTTAGTTAATACTCTAGCTCACAGGTCTGCAACCTGCGGCTCCAGAGCCACATGTGGCTCTTTTATCTCACCATAGTGGCTCTCTGGATGAAGAAAAATAAAATAATAGTCATTTTCAAAAAAATTGGATATCAGCTATTATTTTAGCAACATACTAACATTTTTTGGCTAATGTGTTACCTACTGGAGTTTTTAGGCTAATTTGGAATTTTAGCTTCTATTTTAGCAACATGCTAACGTGTTTGGTTAAGTTTTTTATGCTAATTTGGAGTTTAGCTAATATTTTAGTAAAATACTAATGTTTTCAGCCAATTTGTTTTCTACTAAAATTTTTGGGGGATAATTTAGAATTTAGATTCTATTTTAGCAACATGCTAACGTTTTTGACTAAGTTAGTCTTCTGAGGAATTTTAGACTATTTTTGAGTTCAGCTCGTAATTAAGCAACAAGCTAGCTTTTTTTTTTTTTTGGCAGATTTAGCCTTTAGTTTTTTATGCTGATTTGAAGTTTAGCTAATATTTTAGCAATATGCTAACAATTTTAGCTAATTTGTTATCTCCTGGGGGTTATAGGCTAATTTTGAGTTTAGCTTTAATTTCAGCAACATGCTAACATTTTTGGCTGATTTAATTTACAGAGAAATGTTATGCTAATTTGAAGTTAAGCTAGTAATTAAGCAACAAGCTAGCTTTTTTGCTACTAAAGGTAAAAACGTAAAAACATTCCTTTTTGAGAGATATTAGTTTCTTTTTATTTATTTTTTTGGCATTTTTTCATGCCAATAATAGACATTATTCACATTTATTAAAAAAAAAAACAAAAGAAGGTTATGAATGTAAATCCAAATTTCGTCAATGCGGCTCCTTTCAGGTTTTGATCAGTAGAAAACGAGCCCAAATGTCTCTTTTACTCTTAAAGGTTGACGACCTCTGCTCTAGCTGGTAATCAGCAGGGAGGGAGTTCTTCTTCTTTGGGGTTTTTTTACTCTTTACTAGCGCTCGTTTGCCACCTGAGGTTGATGTCAAAGCGGTTCAAATCTCGCTCAAGGCGGTTTGTTTTCCCAGCTCTGTGCGCCTCGTTGTCATCTTAACCCGACTGAGCAGGAAAAGCAAAAATATTAATTTTACC
Source organism: Oryzias javanicus (assembly GCA_003999625.1). NCBI lineage: Eukaryota > Metazoa > Chordata > Actinopteri > Beloniformes > Adrianichthyidae > Oryzias > Oryzias javanicus. Next base: position 5,432,805 of record CM012456.1, on the reverse strand, counting down.
TTCTTTATCATGATGACAACGGTTAAAAATTTTGAATCAGACTCAACTTACACGTCACCCAAATCCGAGTCCCTCGTGTTCTACGCTCGTTTGCATACTCTTCACCACGCTGATGCTACGGAGAAAAGACTTTTTTAAAAGACAGACAATATTAGAAAACCTTGCCATGTTTGATATTAGTGATCAATATTTCAATGACTGCATGACTTGTGACTAATACATTGTTTCCATTTCAATGAATCAGGTTTATTGAAATAAATTCAACAGAACTTAAGTTATCTTTCAAATACCTCGCCTATACTTATACAGGGTTCCTACACGTTTCTTAAAGTTGAATTTAAGACTCAATTTAATTTAAGATCAATTTCTCTGCCCTATAGAAGAAAAAAAGGAGAAATACTTGAATTTAGAAACAATTTCCTGTCAGTAACAGAGTAATGTAATGAATTACAGTTCAAATTTCAATTATTTAAATTAATATGACTGGACTTCACTTTAGAAACCCTCATTTCTCACATTTTAGTGCACTAAAACAAATAAAAACAAATGTGTAAACAGTTTGCTCTGACATTTTCTCTTGGTTAAAATAAAACAAAACAGATACTAAAAAAAATACTGATGCATGTTTGCTACTGAAGAGTCGGAGATTGGTCAAAGTAAGAAGAAATATGGAAAACTTTATAGGGACATTCGACCACTGGAGATTGTTAAAATTTGTTAAAAATGAAGGCAAAAACATTTTAGTTAAGTGAAACGGTCAAAAGTCTTAAAAAGTAATTCAAAAAAAGTTAGAAATTGCTTTATTTAGCATCATATTCAGAATTGATTTTAAATTCTTTTATTGGTTTATAAATGTTTTCACGGTATCGGGCCTCCTTATCTATCAGAAATGATTTTAAGGTCTGAGCCCTCGAGGACTCTGAGGTCCTCTGGAACAGGCCTGTTAGTTATTCCTAAAGTTAGAACTAAAACATATGGCGAGGTTTCATTCAGTCATTAAGGACCTCGCCTGTGCAACAGCCTCCCAGAATGCATCAGGGCTGCAGAGACTGTTCATGTTTTTAAAGGAAGCCTCAAGACCGACCATTTTAATCTGGATTTTAGTTAAAATCTAGAAAGTTATTTTATACTTTGTTTTATGCTTTTATGTTGTTTTATGTTCTCTCTTTATGCTTTTTACCTAGTTGATGTTTATTTACTTTTACTGATTTATGTCTGTCTATTTTAAATATTTATCTGTCTGGTTATTTATATCTCTTTTTCTGCAGTGGGACCTCCCGGGTCTGGCTCTTTGCTAGGACCTGGGGGGTCCTGTAGTACTTGATTGGGGGTCACAGGTGTGGACAAATCCCTAAAATATTGTTTTCTCACTTCAGTACAAAGCCAGATTTCTATTTCTATTTTCCATCTTTTTTTTTTTTTTTTTATGTAATTTATTTTTTTCCTTACCTTTGGACACTTGGGACACGTGTTGTCGTGTGTGTGTGTTGTCCGTGTGTGTGGAGAGGTGGGGGTGTGGGGGTGTGGACATCGTTTAGGTCCCACAATGTTTCCTCTTCTTTGTTTGTTGTTTTTTTTTAATTTTGATTGTTTTTATGTCAAACACTTTGATTCAAATTTATTTTTCCAGAAAGGTGCTATACAAATAAAGCTTGATTTGATTTGATAAGACCAAGATATCCAAAAATTTAAGACCTTTTTATGGTTTTTAAGGCCTTTTTTTCCAAATTTTCAAATTCAAGGCTTTTAAGACTTTTTAAGAAGAATCCTGTTATACTCAAGTAATTATAATACTCACCTATGATAGATCCTCGCCTCCAATTTTGAGGCCTTATTGTGGCTGATACTGTGATGACGATAAATCTGTGATGCTTCGTGCAGACCACAATGACTTTAAAGACGGGGTTCCCCCAGGCCTGTGTTCTGAACCCCGTTCTGTTTTCTGTGTACGCTAATGAGAAAAAGACACTTGTAAAGCACACAGATGGGACGCACAACTGAGAGAACAAAAAAAAAAAAAAAACCTCCCCTGACAAAGCAGGAAGTCCAAACTCTGGCACAGACTGCACCGAGCCTCCGCCCGCATGAGCTCAGCATCACAGAGTCAAAGGAGCTTTATTGTGGATCCAGAAAGAGCTCAGAAGATTTACTTCAACCACTCGGTAGCTGGTGGAACCGGTCCAGAGCTTCAAACCCTTTGGAACAGTGATGTAAAGTCATCGGTTTTTTTAAAGTCCTCCTCCAATCATCTTTTGATCTATTTTCAAAGGTCTTTTTGTTACGATTATGTCGTTTTTGCCCAACATTTTTGTTCAAAACTGTCGCTTTTTAGGAGTTCAAAAGAATTCACTTCTGATTTATTCACCTCTGACTGTAGGGACAAAGTTAGCCTGCTCCTACTTCCCGTTATCCTCATGTTTACACTCCAGCTAGCTTACAGCCCCAACTTAACATTACTGGTGCAACAAAAATGGTGAAAAATATTGGAGATATCCAGATGTAGATCTCTCAGATGCAGGTGGATGCATTAGATCTGTGTTACCCAGCCTTTTTCAGGCCACAGATTGATTTAAATTGGACAATATTTCTGCAGACCGGTCCGAAGTTGGCATTTATTCTCACAATAAAATGCCACTACAAGAAATTTTGTTTTAAAAATTCTAAATATGACAGTCATGCAGATGATGAAGATTCAATGAAACAAAGTTCTTGATTTGTAGAAATCATTTTTTCTTTGAAAACATTCTATAAAAGAAACATTAAATGATTTTACTGCTCATAAAATGTCTTTTTAACCCTCAATCCAGGCTCAGATTATATTTGATCATATTTAGTCTTTGCATAAATCCTCATTTATTGGGGATTCTTTCAACACAAAGGAACATTTTCTGTTTCTGAATCTAATCCAGCTTTGCTGTAAGAATATTCTCAAACATGTCTTTTACAAGTTTCCACAGATCAGCAACTTTTATTTGATTGAATTTTCCGTCTTTGTGAGATCTGAAGCTTTTCCCTTCAACATCTAAAGAGGACGCTAGCTTCAAACTCCCAGTTTTGTCTGTCGACATCATCTTTATCGTTCTTTGAAGGTGAAGAATTTCCTTCGGATTCCTCTTCTCTCCTCGAAGAAACTTTCCAAAAATTGTTGTTTAGTTTTATATTTAGCTACTAGCTTAGCAATCCAGTTAGCCATGCAGGTAGCTGCTTTAAGTCACGTGACCCAGACGGATATTGTGAACTGAATCCAGAAGTCTTTCAAAATAAAACTTCCTTTAGTATCAGAATATAAAAAAAAAAAAACTGATTATTTCTTTATTTTTGTCTGTGACCGCGGGGTTGGGACCGCTGCGTTACACAGTAAAGCAGATGGCTTGATGCCCGCCAACTGTAATGTCTAGTTTTTTCTCATGTTTTTTTTCTGATTTGTAACAAAAAATATTTTTTACATTTCTTTAAATATGTCTTCCATCGTGAGAAAAATCGCAAAAGCACATATTTAGTAACTAAACCCTAAATAAACTTTTTTTAAGCTGTTGACATCTGTAAATGGGGCTTTAAAAGTTCTGTTTAATTAAATTAAATTAAAATAAAACTGTTTAATTCTTCAAAATATAGTCAAAATCCGTCTGTGCGCTGCCCCCTGCAGGCTGAAATGAGGTATTACAGTTGAATTTTCTGATTGGTCAAACCGTGTAAGTCTCAGAAGTCTGACATCACGATCTGCAGCTCCAGTAAGAGGCGTGTTTGAGATCCCCCAGCGCCTCGCCTGCATCGGGGCGGGGAACGGCGCCTGAGATGAGGGTGACCGACGAGACTGTATGAGAACGAGGAGTTGGGGGTTGTCCTCAACATTTGGCTGAATTTTAATACGCCCCTCCTCCCAGTATGATCTGTGCTGTTATGTCTTTTATATTATTTTTTAACATCTTTTAGAGTAAAACAGATAAAAAAATAGCCGGGGGATTCATTACATGTACACAGTCCCAAATAAACAGATAAAATAAGAACTAAAGTTAATTTTAAAGACAACAACAACACAAATAACCACAGATGATTTGAAATCTTATATATTTTTTCATCAGTGATTCACTACCTTCCAGAAAGAGTTCAAAAATACACAGATTTCCTTAATTTAGCGCCAGTTATTTCACATCAAACTACAAGAACTTTCTGGACACCGTTTCCCACAATGCTTTGTTTTGTAGTCATCAAAGCGGCTTGAAGCCAGCGCAGTACCTATTTTCTGGCTGCGCTGGCTTAGGTAGGCGCCTTGAACCCGCCCCTTTCTCGCGATACTTTATGACGGCGCACATGGTGCAGAAAACTACCCAGCATGCACCGGGAACCAGGCGATCTGCGCCTCTCTCTCCGCCCCCAAGCCCCACCCCTCTGACTGGATTTTTCAGCTGTGGGTGGAGTCAGACTCCAACTTCCTGGTTTGGTTACCCTTTAACAGTAGCCACTGTTTTTTTTAGCCTAGAAATAGAGAACATCAACAAAGTCCACCTTGATCTTCCTGGTTTCCTCCAAGCAAAACAATAAATCAGGTCAGTAACGTGATGAAGTCATCGCTGAGGGTTCTGCATCAGGCAGAACTCCTCCAGCACTTACATGAATTCTTCTTCTTCTTCTTCTCTCTATAATAATAACCGCTTTAAATACCTCAAAATAGACGTCAGTGTTTGTGTCTTTATCTGATTCCACAAACGAGCGTTTTAATGCATAGTAGAACTATTTTGTTGAACCATTTAAAAGATAAAAATCAAAAGAGTTTTGGAGTTGAAATGATGGCTGGAGGCGTGTTTGTGCTCTTCCCACCTTCGGCTTCCTCCACGAGAAGGAGACGACAGACGTCTGCGAGAAGCCGAGATAAAAAGTGTCCTTTGTATTTTCTATACGTGGCGAGAGCGCCGGCATACGGCACAAGACAAAAAGGATTAGAGCGGAGTCGGCCGGCTCGACTTTGTTCTGAGGACTGCTGCCGTCTGAAATGATGCAACCACGCCTCCGGAGAGCAACGCAGACCCGCTTATTTATAAAAGCCAAAGGCAAGATGAAAGGACAAGGGGAGCTGGAGTGACCTGTTTGGAGAGGGAGGTTCAAAGTCAGAGCAAACTCATCTGGTCTTTACGGGGACAAGGGGAAGATAATGAGTACTGAGAACAGCCCTTGAGAGAAAATCACAGAGAGTTCAATTAGGTTTGCATACTGTTGCTTCTGGCTCACTCAATGCTGCTCAGTGTGTCAGGATGACATGTATTGAGTTTTTACAATAACAAGAGCTCACTCGGAGCCCCCTGTAAACCCAGATCTCAATTATATCCCCTCATCGCTTTTCTAAGCTATAATGAAAGCATGCTGCTCGACTGCTGATAGGAGAGCCCATTGTGGAATAGCTTGCTAATTGTTTTCACTTAGTCTTGCTAAGTTGAACTTCTTATTAAGGCTTTTCTCCCCAGTTCTTTGTGAGGGGTTGAAGTCTGGAGGTGTGATTTGTTTGTTTTTTTTCCATCGCAGAATTCATCAAAGCTCTGAGGCTGTAAATGTGCTTAAAGGGAACAAATATCTGTGAAATTACTAAATAGAGGCGGATGTAGCACCCAGGTGTAATACAACAACCAAATCTGTTTCCTGATAAAAAAAAGAATTATTGAGATTCTGATTATCAAAACACACAAAGGAATTAGTTAGAGAATGAAAGGTAGTTTTTTTTTTCCTCTCTCACCTCATTAACCTTTGGTGTAGTTCACATCAGACGCAAAGCGCCGCCGTCCTATGCGGCGGTCACACGCCAATCATTGTTGGAGTCAAATTTTTCACGCTAAAATAAATAATTGACAAATGTGATCATATTTTATAAACACTTTATATACTTTATAAAGCCATATTGTTATTAATAAATATTATTATATAATAAATATTAATTTAAAATTAATTTAAAATAAAAATTTATTTATTTAAATTGATACAATTAATCACCGCATATTAATAAATAAATTGGACCGACTTTAAGGGGATAGTTTTAGACTGGATTAAATGTGAAGGTCGGAAGGGCTCGTTTCCATTTTTTTGCCAAAAAGGTGCGAAACAGGGCTCTGTTTTGGGCCCACAATTATTTACCATGTGTATTAATGATTTATTAAAGGTTTATAAAATATTCTAATTAGTTTATTTAGGTTTATAGAATATTAGAATTAGTTTATTTATGTTTATAGAACATTAGAATTAGTTTATTTATGTTCATAGAATATTATAATTAGTTTATTTGCTGATGACACAAAGGTTTTTTGTGATGGGGACGATTTGGAGCAACTCATAGAAGTTGTAAAGACGGAGATGGAAAAAGTGAAGATGTGATTTGATGTAAATAAACTTTGACTACATTTAAATAAAACAAAATAGTGTTACTTGGTAATTATAACCGCTTTCTGTTTTGGCGTCCCGGGGGTGCCGGATTCTAACCTGGCTGCTGATGGGCACTTTAGGACAGAGGGAGGAAGCTGGAGTACGCATGGATGCATGGGGAGAACATGCAAACTCCACACAAAAAGGTGGGATTTGAACCAGGGCCTTCTGATTCAGAGGCAAGAGCTCTAACCACTGGGCCACCTTTAAGCTCCCATTTGAGTGGAAAGCAGAAATACAAAACTATTTCTGTGTTAAATAAGGCAAAATTGGTTCTGTACTACAAATCTCTACATTTTATATTGTTCATTGGTCTTACCATAATTTTCTTACTGAGTAGAGGTTTGGGGAAATAACTATAAATCACTTTCAATTCTTCAAAAGAGAGCAATACTGGAGTACGCGTGGATGCATGGGGAGAACATGCAAACTCCACACAAAAAGGTCACAAGATGATGAACCTGATTCTCCAACTAGGGATTTGAAACAGAACATTTTTACTGGAAGGCAAGAGCTCTAACCACTGCACCACCATGCAGCTTCTACTAGACACATTTTTAAATGTATAAGACATCAAAGATGTTACCTGTTAATTAAATTGCCATTTTATTTTTTCATGATTGTCATGATTTTATGTTTATTTTTTACTGTGTATTTTGTTGTGAGAGAACAGAAACTCTGTAGATTTACTTTAAAATAAAGTGTGACTTTGTGTCACTTTCAGAGGAACTTTTCAGTGAAATTTCAGCAAATCATCTATCTTTATAATTGCTGTTTTGTTTCTGTTTTTTTTTTTTTCATTTAATGCAGCGGTCCCCAAACTACGGCCCACGGGCCGCATCCGGCCCTCCTCCACTTTTGGCCCCGCCCCCCAAACTGTTTTGGCTAAATTAGACATTATTCCAACTTTTTAGGGGAATTTGACATTTAGCTAATATTTTAGCTATTTAAGCTAATACAGGCTTTTTAAATTGTATTTGGCTAATTTGGAGTTTAGCTAATATTTTAGCTTTATGCTATCTTTTTTGGCTAAATTACACATTTTTCCAGTTTTTTAGGCTAATTTGGTACTTTGCTAACATTCCGTAAGACGATTTCAACAGGCAGAAGAAAAGAAGAGTGACAACAGGAGGCCACATGTACGGAGAGAAATTAGTATCAACCCCATCTATGCACGCGTATTCTTGAGTTGCGCGTGCACTTTTAATTTGTAACTCATAAAATACATTATGTGCATAAGTATAAAAATTACAAAATAAAAAAAAAAAATACAATTCACACATGTATACAATTACACACGCAAATCCTTAACAGTTACACACGAATCCCTTGTTACACACACACAAAACCTCAGTTACGTATGAATCTGTAGTGAGACTCTTTTCACGTCTCTCACATTCGTCCGTGAGTGATGTGTTTAAAAACGACTACAATGCTCGGTCATCAGAGTTTTCTTATTAGCCAATTTGAACTTAGATTATGATAAAACATCCAGTAAAACTTGACATTTTCCCACTTTCTTAAACAGATATGCCCAATAATTAATACGAAAAAGATAATTTTTCATTTTTTTAGATCATTTTTCCCTTTAAAAATTAAAATATTTAAGCTTATTTAGATTTTTTTTTATTTTAATTATAGGGCATATCTGTCTAAGAAGGTGAGAAAATGTAAAGCTTTACTGAATATTATTCACTATTTTTGTAATTATTCATATTATGTCAAAATTCAAAGCGGCTTGTAAGAAAACTGTGATGACTGAGTATTTTAGAGGCATTTAAATGCATCATCTGTAAGACGTTTTTTTAAAGATTCACATATGTTATTACTTTCAAGCTGTTGTAATTTTAATTTGTGTGCGTGTAAATTTCATTTTGTATTTTTTTTTTCTATTTTTGTACTTAAGTACAAAACTTATTTTACGAGTTACAAATCAAGAATCACACACACATAAATCGGGTTGATACTAATTTCTCTCCATACATATCCAAGCAGCAAAGTCAAAGGTCAACCCAAACAGGTTCATCCGGCACCTTACAGGTTCTTTTTTTCAGTTTTAGTGCACTTTTTAGAACTTAAGCAAAGATGATGAATAACAGTCCAGCCACTGTCTGAGCTTTTGTTCAAATCTTAAAGAAGTAAAGAACCAATAACAGCAAAGTTGACTTAAAACAAAAGTAAAATTTGATTCAAAGGAAAACGATTTCTTAACAACAGGAGGAGAAACGATACAGAAAGTAGAGACATGCAAACCAGTAAAAAAGATTTCTTGCAGACAGTTTTAGGAATAAAAAGTTTCCTTTGGTTGTCTGCAGACGGGACAGGAAGGGGTTGGTAGTGATCGACGAGTTGGAGGACGTATCAGGAGGAGGAGGAGGCCGTCCTCCTGACGGGACGCCTGTGCTGAGAGGCCTGCTGCAGCCGTCTGTAGTGAGGCGGGACTTCATGTTCAGGCGGGTGGAGGTTGAACTCCAGAGCCAAAAGACGGGAAACTGGAAGGTTATCAGCTCCCGGCGGTTCATCGGAACTTCTCCTCCAGTTTCTGAGGTAGGAGAAAAGGCAATAAGTCTGTTTGTAGATGAAAATGGAGGAAATCCAGCTTAAAAATGAATTTCTGAGTATTTCTTTATTCACGCCCTTTGAAAAAGATCATATTTAAACTTCCTGCTCTCAATGACGGGGAGGTAAAAAGGGGCGGGGCTGCTCTGGTAACAGCCCCACCCACAACTCAGAGGTGATTTTTCTGCTGTTCTGCAGAACAATGACATAAAAAAGGCTTAAAAAATGCAAAATAATAAATAAAAGATGACTGGGAACGCTTGAAAGATGATCCGAGTGAGACTTTAAAACATTATTAGATACAGTTTCAAATGAAATTAAAATCTTTACGAAGAAAAGTAAATTTAGCTTATAGTTTATTAACTTCCAACAGTAATTTTAAGGTTTTTATGGGGTCAAATCAAGATTATATTTAAGTAAATTAAAACTAGATTGTATATTTGAAAGAAAGAAAGAAAGAAAATCTGAAACGTTTTAAGGGTAAACATTATAAATTTTAAAAAGAAATGCTTTAAATCTAAATAAAAACCAACAGAAAGGAGATTGGAACCAAGAAACAACTTTACATAAAATAACATAATTTCTGTCACAGATGTAGATCACGTAGAATCATGAACTTTATAAGGTATTACTAATAATTCCAGAATTGATCGAGTTCATATTTTTCTGATTCTTTTGATCCACTCAATTCAATTTGATTCAATTTAACTTTAAGTCACATTTGTTTAGAAATACATTAATAATCTATATTTATGTTTTGAAGATATTCATTTTAATCTGATAACGTTCACATACTGTAAAATATATTCATGAGAATGTTAATAAATCCATCAGCATCAGAAGCTCCGAGATTTCTGACCCAGACGCGCAGGTGTGCTCGGCCCCGCCCACCTCACCTGCTTCTAAGCTGCTCTGGTTGCTGTTGGCTCCGCCCAGACTGAGGCTGCGATGACGCTGGCGTTCCGAGACTGGACGAAGGAGGAGGCGGAGTCCAGGGTGTTCCTCCGGCCGCCCAGAACGTTAGTCGGGTCCAGGAACTGTGTGCAGGACACCGTCTAGAAGAGAGCAGAACTTCTGCTTCAGATCAGAACCGAGAATGTTCAATCATTCCTTATTGAAGACGTTGAAATGCTGATTACAGGTGATGCTCAATAAATTTATACAATAACAGTAGTATAATGAAAAGTATTCAATAGACTCTGGATTATTAAACCGGTGAATAAAAATAAAAGAAAAGAATAAAATGGAATAAAATAAAGTTAAATATAATAAAATAAAGTTAAATTAAATAGAAGAAATAAAGATAAATAGAATAGAATAAAATGAAATAAAATGGAATTAAATAAAGTTAAATAAAATGCAATATAATAAAATTAAATTGATTAAAATAAAGTTGAATAAAATGAAATAAGGTTAAATGGACTCAATAGGATGGAATAAAATAAAATAAAAGAATATAAAAAAAGAAAAAAAAAAGAACCATAAATAAAACAGAGTGGAAAAAATAGAATAAAATAAAGTTAATAGAAAAAATACAGTTAATTAGAATAGAATAAAACAGAGAACAATAGAAGATAATAAAATATAATTAAATTAGGGCCAGGAATCAATTAAAAAAATAATTAATTAATCGCAAAAATAGGAAAAATTAATTGTGATTAATCAACATCATTATTATTATTAGTTACTGTATTTTCCAGCCACTCACTATCTGCAACTAATGATAATATGAAATCACACACAAAACTGTAAATTTTGAACATCAATTTTTAATCTTTTGGAACCAAGCGTCTAAAACTATTTTTGAATTTACTTCTATATTGAATTTGAAAGACTACATCAGCACAACTGCACTTATGTAACAATATTTTTATTTCGTCCTTTTTCCATATTGTATTCACACATTAGACATACAATTATGCAAAAACAGAAAATTCTGTCTGGAAAAAGTGATTTCTCTCCAAAATGACCTGCAGTTTATTTGACATTTTCTCTGTATTTCTGTTTTTTTTTTCTTTGTTTTTTCATCTTTTTCCCCTAAAAAACTTTCTTTATTATGCTTTATTTATTTGCACATTTTGCTCCTGGAAAATTATGAAACTTTAAGACATGAATCATTGAAGCTGAATCAAATGACATGACAAACAATGTGGAAATATTAACAAAAAACTTGCCAAGAAAATCCAAAAGTTAACTTTGGCAGATTCCTCTAAAAGTTAAGTAGATCTTATTGTCTCCCCCAGTGGCTTTGATTTATATAATTTCTCCTTCTATCATGTAACACCTTGTCTAGTGTGTTCCATAGTTTTCTATGATTATTTCTTTGTAATAAATTAAATAAAACATCATCAGAACTAAACGCGGTTCTGTTTCCTGAGCTGTGATCGCTGTCACAGCAGTTTAGACATTCTTGAAAGGAACACTTCAGTTTGACACCAGATGACCCAGTTTTCTGTCAGACTGAAGTCTCAAAGCTGTTAATACCTTTGGACACAATTAAGACGAGAAAGCCTTGGGGTTTTGGTCGTCTCTGCATACTGTAGGTCAATGTCAGTTTTATTTATATTACATTCCAGTTGCCCAAAAGTGCTGTAGATTAAGACTGGAATAAACCACTCGTATAAAGAGATATACTGTCAGAAAACATCAAAAGGGCTGCGATAAAATCAGATAAATCGAGGCAAAAATCCAGTGAAATGATAACTGACATAAAAAGTAGTAGTACGGTTGTACTGCAAACGCTCTGTCATCTGTTTGGATTCATTCTTGCTTGGAGAACCTTTATGAGAATCGAAGACCTTCTTCTGAGGAAGAGTTCAGACGAGTATGAAGGAGTCAGACCATTTGGAGCTCCGGAAAAGAAGGAATCAAATCTTTAGGGTTAAATATTTTTGTTATTAACGGCCCAATGTTACCTTGCTCTGGTGATATACTGGAACACCTTCTCATTCCCAAGTCGTCACATAATGACGTATGGTTTAGTCCAGGGGTCTGCAACCTGCAGCTCCAGATCCACATGTGGCTCTTTTATCTCTCCATCTGGATGAAGAAAAATAAAATTATAGTAAATTTCAAAAAAATTGGAGATTAACTATTATTTTAGCAACATACTAATGTTTTTGGCTAATGTGTTACCTAGTGGAGTTTTTAGGCTAATTTAGAACTTTAGCTTCTATTTTAGCAACATGCTAACGTTTTGGACAAAGTTTTCTAAAAATGTTATAGTAATTTAGAGTTTAGCTAATGTTTTAGTAAAATGCTAATGTTTTCAGTTAATTTGTTATCTACTGAAATTTTTTTGGGATAATTTAGAATTTAGCTTCTATTTTAGCAACATACTAACGTTTTTGACTGAGCTAGTTTACTCAGCTAGTTTTTCTATTTTGGAGTTCAGCTAGTAATTAAGCAACAAGTTAGCTTTTTTTTTTTTTTTGGCAGAAATGGCCTCTAATTAGTTTTTTATGCTAATTTGGAGATGACCCAATATTTTAGCAATATGCTAACATGTTTAGCTAATTTGTTATCTACTGGGGGTTTTAGGCTAATTTTGAGTTTAGTTTTTATTTCAGCAACATGCTAACATTTTTGACTGATTTAATTTACAGACATTTTATGCTAATTTGAGGTTCAGCTAGTAATTAAGCAACAAGCTAGCTTTTGGCTACTAAAGTTAAAAACGTAAAAAAAATACCTTTTTGAGAGATGCAACTTAATTTGTTCGCACCAAAAAATGACATTATTTACATTTATTTAATTAAAAAAACAAAAAGTAGGTTATGAATGCAAATCCAAATTTCTTAAAAGCTAACATAAGTCAATGCGGCTCCTTCTAGGTTCTGATCAGTAGAAAACGAGCCCAAATGGCTCTTTTACTCTTAAAGGTTGACGACTGGTTTAGGGTAAACTCCGCATCAACAAATATGTTTTGGGTGTCCCCAATTTGTCTTTTTTTTACGTCCAATTAAATCAGGGCTCCCCAATCTCTGGGTACTGAGACGTGAACCGCACCGGAATCCTAACCTTAACCCGATACGGTACCAGACGGAGACCAGGCTGGGGTTAGGTACCGTCACGTCCCGAGGTTCAGTACCCGTTTAAAAGTTACATTTTTAAATTTTACTTTAGTGTGTTCACTAAATGTTTATCCTGGTCGGCCCCAAGGTATTGGTTTTGAATTTTGGTCCCTGTGCGATCCAGTTTGACACCCCCACTCTGAAGACTCTTGTTGCATTCAAGAATGATTGTGAGAGAAATTGCTTTGTTTCTTGTTTGTTTGTTTTGCTCTTTTCATTTCTTTCTGTTTATATCTTTGTTCTTGTTCGAAAATTAAAAAAAAAAAAAAAAAAAGACTATAAAGTGCGAGGCTATTCGATTTCCTGGATTTTGATCTGATTCGAAAGCGTGCCCACCAGTTTTTATGTTTTATTAAAAGCCAAATAAAAACCGAAGAAATATGAACATTTTCCAAAGATTATTTATGAACTTTCTGTGTTCTGATGATGAAAACTTGAAATATTCATAAAAAATTCAATTCACCTACAGTACATCTCCTGAGTTTAAAAACAATAAAAAATGTTACTTGCCAATCAACATCAATGCATTTAAGTTTTTTACAGAATCTTCTGGGAAATTTCATGGGCATTATGTCTAAATTCCAAATTCCCTCCATTCCAGAGTAACAACTAACTACTAACTTGCTAGATTGTTCCAACACAAAGTAGTGAAGGAATCAACCTATATAATACACTAACCAGGGAGTATTGAATGAATTTGTTTTTAGTTTTCTACTGTCGATGACATCATCAGAATTTGCCGTCACAGTCGGAGTCTCGATGTTCCCACATCCCAATCTGCTGTTTCTGTCTCGTTTATGTTTCATAAAGTCGTAAAAACGGATCCAGCTTTGTAAAGTTCACGTTTGTTCAAGAACCAAGTGAGTTTGTGAGATTTTGATCTTCTCCTTCAAAGCTGTAAAAGCCTTAATATTCTATTGAGGAGTGATTGTCAACCTATAAAAAGATCATTTCAGTCATCAATTGGCTGAATTCTATTCCTTCAGGGAAAAACTCAAGTACTTATTTAGCTGTTATAATTACATATAGTGTTAATACTGATTATCGTCAATACAAAATCATACAAACACATATTTGTTTGACTGAAAGCTTTGCAATCCTAATATGATACTGAAAAGATTACAAAAACTAAAGTTGAAAGGATATAACTAGTATACAGGTATACATGAATAAACATGTACCTATATATACTATGTATCCAGCGTTCCCTCATTTATCGCTATGTTCTAAACCAAGTGTGATAAGTGAAATCTGTAGAGTTGGATTACAAATGTGCTACAGATCATCATTAATTGTACTATAATGTTAACTCTTGACAACATATATGGCATTATTTAATATAATAATTTCTTATTTAATAAAGAAATTCTCTCAAGTGCAATTTTAATCTTAAATCTTAATCTTTTCTTGGAGAGGCTCTTCAAACTCAAATGAGCTCCTTCACTCTTCCAGCCTCTTATCTTCCTATTTGTAACATAGAATGAATATAAAATAGATTCTACACCTTATGTAGAATCTGTTTTATATTCATTTCATGTATAATCTAAGCAGCCGTGTTATCCCAGTGAATAATTAGAAAGGAAACAAACGTGTTAAAGGTAAAAATTCACCAAAAAAAAAAATATTCAACCAAAAACAGGCACATTTATTAAAAAAGTTAAAGGTAACAAACTGTAAAATTAAAATGTAATAAAACATGACTAGCTGACAATGGGGTTACATTGAAATACAAAAAAAAAAAACAAGAATGTTTGAAGATTTTAATGTTCTTTCACCAAAGCAAAGTGATGATTGGCAGGAGTGGAAAATGTCTTCCTCAAATGTGAGTCTGTCTGAGCTGTCGCAGTAAAGATTTATGTGTCATCTGGGAGCAACAATCATTAGTGTAATGTGACACCAGTTGTGGTTTTTTTTTTTTTTTTTTTTTTTGAAGCAGCAAATTGGTTTTCTGAAAAGGGCCGCAGGCTTTGTGCATGGAGTGTTTGATATATGAACGTGACCCGCCCAGGGCACTTCCTGCCTCCCGCCCCACGACAGCTCGTACGGGCTTCGGTCCCAGGTGTGTGAAAAACATCGAGTGGATGCTCCCGCTCGAGTATACAGGTGCAGTCCGCAGCTCCGTGACCCGGGGTTACCCCATCTGATTCACTCCATTTCAAAGAAGATGATGATGCTCGAGCCTCTTCTGACTCCAGGCATGCTGGTTTATTTCACGGATAAAACCGTGAACATTTACACCTGTGAAGCTGCTCGGTTATCCAGGTCACGGTATATAATGTGCTAAAGGAGAGCAGGATTAAAGTACACTGAGATGTCTGTCTGTTGAAGATCCTCCAGCATTTTACAGACACTTGCTTTCCCTGTCTGTCAACAGAAGTCACCGCTTCAGACTGCAGATCATCCTGACACTCGGGAGGAACTCCAGCTCATTCACAAACACAACTACTAAATAGACTGATCTACACGATCAGGAATACTTAAATAAGTATGTCTTTTTTTAAACATTTTTATTATATATATATATATATGTACATTTATTTTATTCTTTTTAAGTCTTTTATCTGTTGTGTCTTTGTGGTAAATGGACCTTGAGTCTGTAATAAAGTGTCTATTAAATAAAGTCTGTGTTGTCTTCAAAGACAGTTTCTGCAGAGTGGCAAGAACCGTCTGCAACTGGATGAATCGGAATGGAGCAGAGTGGGAAGCTCATAGCCGTAACAAATCCAGCTGTATTTTTTTTTTGTCTGCTCCTGATTCACATCGATTTTCATCAGATAATACTCAGAAATGCAATTTTAAGCTTCATTTTGTTTAAATATGTTCCCCATCATAGGAAACACGTCCATGAGAATACGTTAAAGACACTCAGAGCCCAATTCTCATTGGAGTGAGTCTTTAAAGCGTAAGTTGTACCATGAGGTTAGACTTCAATGGGTGTACAGGTGCGCTGCTGTTTTCAGTCTTTCTTGGTTCGCATCTATAGCAGGGTGTCAAAATCAAAAACACACTTTGGCCAGATCCGAATACTATCCCTTCTCCCTTCCCCTTAGCCCTCTGCCTTCGTTTATCCCTCCGTGCTTGCCCCAAACGGAGGGTGGTAAAAAAAATATTTCCGACATGAGTTTCGTTCAGTGACGTCAACAAAATCACCGGTAAGCTAGCGTTAGCGCGGAGCTTCCAGCGCTCGTATATACATTACAACAGCTATTTTATAAATGTAAAGAGGTCACACTGCAACATAAAGTTATTACTTACGTTTAAATGTAAACGTCTGTGGTTCAGAGAGCATCAAAGTGAAGAAAAGCGCTTCGTAGCGCGGCGCGGTTTACTCTCGCGATTGCAGACTTTGGACCCCTCTGTTTGGAGTGTGTAGCGTAAAAAATAATAATTCCGGACACAACTTTGACCTCAACTGCCACTTCAAATCAAGGGGAAGGGCTAAGGGGAAATGAGAAGGGGAGTATTCGGATCGAGCATTTAAGTCTCGGGCCGTACAGGATAAATTATTAAATGCACCAAAATTGGATTTTTAAAACTTTAAAAACGTAACATTTTCAACATAATTATAAACTAGATATTTAGCATTACCTGCAATAATGCTAGTGTGAAGCTGAAGATGCTGAAATTGATGGCTAAAAACCGAATAGTCTTCAGTTGCTGCAGTCCAAGTATCTGTCTGGAAGCCTTTTATCTCTGTTGAGACTATCTTTATCCCTCAAGCCGGGTCGGTCAGTTGGTCTTTTGACATCTTTCAACACACTTCTAGGTAAATGTTTGGTCTTATACCCTTTCCTTAAAAAAGACCCTCTTTCCAAAATAAAGGCTTTTGAAAAAAAGTTCTGAGTCGGTTATAATCTAAAGTTGTGCATTTGCTTTCACTTTACAAAAAATAAAAGTTTAAAAAAATGTATGTCCTCCATCATTAGGAAAAATGTCACAAAAGGGTGCCGAAAACATCCAAAACCCAATTCTCTTTGCAATAGCGCATTAAGTCAAACAAAGAAACTCATTTTTTGTCAAACTTTTTATTATTATATTTAAAAAACCTTTATTTAAGCAGGTTAACTATTAAGAACATGTTTCTATTTACAATAATGACGTGGGAGACTGATTAAAAAATTGTCCTTTTTTAAACGTTTTGAGCCCAGAGAGTGCCAAACATTTAGTTCCACCTGCAAAAAGTTACATCTTTGTGATATAATTGGCACATTCTAATTGGTACGATGACTTAATTATTTTTTTAAAATAAACTTTCGGCAAACTGGAAAAAAGTCACATGAGAACTCCAATCCAACATTAAAACTCTTCATCTCAATTTATCAGAGATAAATTCTTAATGTTCTTAAATTAATAATAAAAATTCTACCTTCGTAATCCACTTGGTAGACATTTTATTTAAGTAAATGTACTGAGTTTTGTCTCAAACATCAATTTAGTTTATTTCCTACTTACTAATTTCCAATGGAAGTCGATTCTAGCTGCAACACATAAAGAAAAAAGCATCAAACTAAGCTATTATAAATAATCAAAATGTTGATAATTCATTGTCTGATTACCCTCATGATGTACCAGCAAGTTCCATTGCACTGTTTTTGGTCTGGACATTGTTGTTTGGTCTTTCTGCTTCTTTTCTTGCTTAAAACAAAACCTCTCCATCGGATAAAAATGTTTCTGAAGGTTTGGAGGAAAGGCTTTTGGAAATGTGAGCACAGCTCACTAAAGCTGAATACAAAGTCAATAACCAGTCAGGCCCCATTCACTGTGGTGGAAAGGCTGGGTCCAGCTGGAAGCAGTTTCCAATGCTGACGTTTAGGAGGCAATATTAAAGGTTGGGTGGAAACAGCCTAAATAAATACCTCCAGTGGTTAACCACTAATTGCTCCACCCCTAATTAATTTTCTGAACTTGGTGGCACGCCCTTCCAAAGACAAACTCTGGTCAACAGGAGCTCCTTAATCAGAGCTTAAGACCATTTGAATTAAATGCAGGATAATTCAGGAATTGAAGTAAGAGCAAAGTCACAACTAATGTCTAAAAAGTTAAATCACAAAAACTGGAAGTCACAAAATGACCTTTTTTAAGGAAAAGTGTGACCTCATTCTGGCCTGTCTACCATGTTGGGTTCAAAGGAGATAAAAAGGAAGAAATATTTCATATGTCTCCAACATTGTTTCCTAAAGGTGAGTATTGGCAAGAGTTTGGTGATACGATACGTATCACGATATGCATCTCACGATACAATGTGTATTAAGGTGTGCATTTCCCAATGTGATTTAAATCCCAATATGCATCTCACTATACGATACATATCGCGACACATCACGATACATATCACTATATGATACAAATCACAACATACATTTCACAATGCGATATATATAGCACGATACATCTCACTATATGATACATTCCACGATATGCATTTCACTATGCAATACAAATCACAATATGTATCTCCCAATTCGATGTATATCACGATACACATCCCTTTACGATACATATCCCAATACATATTAATATATGATACATATCACAACATGCATTTCACAATGCGATATATATCACGATAAGTATCTCACAATAAAATACAAATCCCAGTTTATCCCAACATTGTCCCAAAACAATTTTTTCTCTAACTTTTCAAGAACTCTACGTGAATTTTAATATGGTTCTTATTGTTATAAAATGACAATAAGAAATACCAAAGCAACTTGATTTATTTTAGCAAATTAAATATTTTCTCTTAAAGGGAACAGTCAACATTGTCTGATTTTCAAAGAAAAACATTTTAAATCAATACATAATGAAATATCATGATATATCGCCAAATCGATTACCCCCTACACCCCTGTTGTTTCCCCACCATCTGAATAACAAATGTCATCAAAACCACAACAATATAGAACTCAGCTGAAAAGTGTAATCAGCTTCCTGAAGAAAATAAATGTTCATTTTCTTCTTCCATCAAGCTAATTTCACAGTGAGCCAAGGAAATCACAAGGATAAGCAGGAATCCTGTTGGGTGACCTATTGCAGCCTCTGATTTGATATGCCTGAATGAGGTTGTATATTAACATTAAGTACAGTAATAAATCTTCTTAACAGCTGGCACTGGCTGGAAATTTATTGGTCCTTTTTTTCCATGAAGTCATTTAACAGAAAGTTCATTTTTACTGTAGGGTGAAAGTCACTTAAATTGATTCAGGGGCAGAGGAGCACCTGGTGTGGATGGACGCTATAATTCATCAATTCCAGATTCTAATTTGCAGTAGTGCCCCAGAGATTAGCAGCAGAGTAACACAAGTGGCACAGCTTCTGACTGCACCCTGTAATGGAAAGCTAAACCGTGGAAATAACATTTCGCTTCGGTAGAAGCAACATTTTTGCTAAAAATGTGGGATCTTTTCTGGTTTTAGAGAGCTGGACATTGACAGTATCTTTTCTCAAATGTTTTTTTTTAGCCTTTATATTCAAGTGGGACGTAACAGGTCAATGATTGTGTGAAAATGTTTTATTGTCTGTTTTGTTTTCGTTGTTGAGGCTACGATCGCAAATGCAACTTAGGCGTAGAAATCTGAAATCTACCGAATTTTGTGAACCTTGGAGACCCTCCTATCGGTCAAACACGCCATGATGCTGACGATGTGTCCGGCTGTAAAAACCGCATGGAACTCCAAGAACCCAAAACTGTTGGGGGGGTAAAAATATTAGGGATTTTAACATCTAGTCCAGGGGTCGGCAACCTGCGGCTCCGGAGCCGCATGCGGCTCTTTAAGCGCTGCCTTGTGGCTCCCTGGCACTATTTCCAAAATGTTGGAAAATGGAAAAAGATGGAGGAGGGAAATATGTTTTTGGTTTTAATCATTGTTTTAACCCCGAACAAACATCGACAGATTGACAGGATTCAGGTCTGCAGAGCGCTTCTGCATGGTGCGTTCACTGACCTCTGGACAACGGCAGCAAAACAAAGCAGTTTATCATAGAAAACATTGAACCCCAGAACTGATCCTTATAAAATCAAGGGATTAAAAAGTCTCGCCATTTTTTTTCCTGAAAAACTGCTTTTTCTGAGGATTGTATAAAAATGTCAAAAGCATAGTAGCGGACTGAGTTAATGTCTGGAGTTCATTGAACACAACATGCGCAGTGATCTGTCAATCAGCTGTTCGGAGGTTTGGGGTAAATAAAGGGGGGAGGGCTGGTGCATGAGACGGAATGAAGGCGTTCGAGGTATCCCCACTAATAAAATGATTAGTGAATACAACTTTTGTGGAGTGTTCTGCTGCTGTTTTTCTGGTTAACCACCAAATTAAGAGACTTAAAACAGATGAAGTTTCGGCGTCTCCGTGCGGGAAAGAGAGAGCGGAACGCTTCATTTTTCATTATCGATTATCTCGTTATCACGAGAAAACGATTAAAAAAAAAGTAGGGCAGGGCGCTTTCAGCGTCCGTAATTTCTGATTTTTGTCAGTATATATTTGGAATGACACTTAAGCCATTGGCTGTAGCTAGTCCGCTCCCGCAACGCAACAGAGCCGTGACTCTAGCGGTGTAAGCCCGGGGTTAGGGATATTATTGTGTTTGGTTGCTCAGAAATGAGGATAGCTGCGCTGATTTGGTGTCAAAAGAGAGAGAGAGAGAGGAACTGCTGCGTTTTAGCCATGCACTGACTTGTTTGGCATTTGCACAGAAATCAAACTTAAACTGTATTCATTTGATTTTATACACTTTACCTCTTCAAAAGGCTGTTGTTTTATTTTTATTAATGTATGCTGCGTTTTATTGTACTCTGTTGCCCAGATAAGGGGCACGTTATGCACGTTCCATTGTTGTTTTTACGAATCCTCAAAATAAAAATGACATCAGAAATTTGGTTTCTTTATTGCATTTCTTTAATTTCATCAAAGCAATGAAACAAACTAATTCATTAATATTGTAATGAAGTTAAACTTCATCCTACAACAGAGTAGTCACGTGGGGGATCATTCTCCACAGGATTAAATAAACACTTAATCATGAAGGTTCATCATGTATTTGTAACCAACTTAGTCATTTTGATAGTAGGCTAATATAGATAATATAGATACATACAACATGTGTTGCCTTCATTATAAGACTTTTAATTTTTTGCGGCTCCAGACAGATTTGATTTTGGTTTTTTTGGTCCAATATGGCTCTTTCAACATTTTGGGTTGCCGACCCCTGATCTAGTCCTATCACAACAAAGCTTAATCTCCAAATATTCCGGCGCGGCCACAGACCGGTGTAAAAAAATCATCCAGTTGCAAAAAAATGTGAATTTTTTTTTCTTGAAACCTCAGTGTCCACACATGCTGACATTGGTTTAGACGAGATACTGAGTGGTATTTTCCTTCTGAACCTACTTCCGATTATAACAAATTGCTCAATTAGCAAGACTACTAGCTTTATAAACCACTAATGCTTTCTGTGTTTTATTTATATCAGGGGTGGGCAAACTATGGCCCAGGGGCCACATGCGGCCCCTTAAGATACTTAATCTGGCCCTCCAAATTAAAATACATTGAATCAAAAATCCTAATTTTTGTTCTATTTTCATTGTATTTCTGGTTTCTTCTCATGAATGGTGATGTTTCTCTGTGTGTTTTTTTCTGAGTCAGAAGGTGATTTTCTGATTTCTTTGAGTTTGCATTTTCCTCTGAAGAACATCAACCAAAAAGAGAACAAAAATCAAAATTTAGAAATTAAAATTCCCAAATTTTCAGTTTTTAAATGAATATATGTGAATTTTAATCCAAATTAAAGCATGTTTTTATCTAAATTCCATATCATCTTTTTATTTTATGAGGTTCATTACCAAATCACTCCTTCCATCTGCTCCTTGTCCGGGCCTTATGCCAAATTTCAGAACCCTTTCTGGCCCACAAATCAAAAATTTTGCTCACCCCTGATTTATATGAAAATACCAATTCGTCTAGAGGCAACTAGTGACATATTTTGATCAAAAAGCCTTCAGTTGACACCTTTGAGCTTCTTTTTAGGGCCCTCCTGGCTGTTTGGGAACATTTGTAGCCTCTTCACCGTGGACACAAACAGGTGTCAGTGGCTTCCAGGCATGCCAATCCCAAGACAGGAAGTGGATTATCACACAGACAAATGTCACTAATTAGGCTCTAAGCATTGAAGTGAAGATAGTTTTATTTCTCTACGGTGTGACAGTCGTTTTTACGATGATCAATTCCACATGACAAAAGCAAAGTACTGCTTTGAGATCAATGTTAGAAGGTAACGAACATGTTCCTGTCAACCCGTCAGAAAGTATTCTGGAGTGCTGATGAATAACCCGCCAGATCCATTAGTATCACGGTGACAAATGTGCTGTTTGTTCCAGAACAGATTCCCGCTTTTTACAAAAATAACAAAAAGTTCTGAGTCACCCCGAGCTCATTTCACAAAGACCCTGTGTTTTACAGCTTCAACTTCTGTCACATCTGAGAACACGGTATTCCGTAACGTTGGAAGGATTTCACCAGGTAACTTTATTAAAGAGAGAAAACGCTGACCGTCAGACAGGACTGAAGAGCTGGAAAGATGAACGTGCAGAGGGGCTGCCAGGGTGCAGCGGAACGCCTCCACGTTGCGTCTGAACACCCACACATGGGAGGAACGCAGCAGATTCCAGACGTTTGACTCAAGACCCAGAGTAAATATTAACAGTCAGTTTACAGGCGTTGAGGTTTCTGAACTGTCTGTAACATGCAGTTCTTATGAGCAAAAACACAATCAGGATTGTCTCCAGACATAATTATGACAGGTATATTGTAATTTGACCATAGAAGCTGCTGAAGCAAAACAAAAAGAAAAGAAAAATGTATTTATGCTATTTTAGCATAAAAATTGTAAAAAATAATAGAAAAATGTTGGATATCAAAACTTGATGCCCTGATCAGATCTCCATGTAGTAGATGCTGTTTCTGACCTTTATTTTTGGGTAAATTATCAATTCTAAAGATCAGACATTATTGACACATTAAAATTGAACTTCTATTGCAATACTACCAATATTATAAGATTAAAGACCCTCTTCAATAATCTATTTTAAATGGCTCCCAGAGGTTTTTCTAAGACACAGTTTCTGCAGAACGGCAGGAGTTCATTAGAAATTCGTGGACGGGACTGTTGGCGCTGCTAACGGTGCATTCACTCTGGACACGATTCCTGCGTCACGTTTCAATGTTAAGTAAAGACACTATCTGAGGTCTTGTGGCGCAGGCGGGTCGAGTCAACCAATCAGGGACTTGTCTTTGGGCACATGATGTTTGATTCAATTGAAGGGTTGAAAATCAATCCAAAATGGCCGCTCAATGCAGGGATTTTTGTCCCAAACTTTGATCCATTTTCTTAACCCGCTGGGGTTGTGAGGTTCCCGGAGATTGTCTTGGTTACTGTCGGCCGAAGACAGAATACGCCCTGGATAGGTCGCCATTCTGTCACAGAGTCCATGGAACCGGAGCGATCGAGCTCGCTACGCTAGCCAGCCGCCCGGTTGACAGCGTAGCGAGCTAACGAGTGCCACCTGCAACAGGTGCCGTCGTAGCGGGTGATAAGATATTTTCATCGAGACAACAATAATTCTGGGGCCACAGACAGACAGAATGTAATGTTTTAAAACGGTCGTCAGGATTAAACTCCACACCAGGAGAGACTGAATGATCTGGTGAACCGAGACACTTCGGTGCTTCTGTAGAGCTCTCCAAAGCATATAAACCCAAGCTACTTGCTCAACATCATCCATGTTTTCCATGACGTGGTAACGAGTGAAACATTGGTGGTTGCTCTTTAGCCGCGGCGTCAGGCAGTAAATTTGATGTCAAAAGATCGGCAGCAGACGCAAACTTGACACCATTTGAATCCAGCATTACCCCGGGCTCACATTGCTAGCATTACAGCTCAGGTGCGATCTGGGAGCAGTCTAGCTACAGCCGGCGGCTCATATTAGCTACAGCCTGTCTGCAGACCTCGCAAAACTCCAAACTCAGATACGTCCATGCTAATCCCCCCTTTATTTGCTGCGGTTCAGATGCGTCGTCCAGCAAAATTTGAACCAATCAAAACTGATTTGCAGTGACGCAGAGGACTGACTGCAGACACAGGACGAGAATGCCTGCAGTGGAGCTGTAGCGCTAGCTGTGTGAGCCTGGGGTTAGCCTGCTCCCGTTTCCCATCATTCATCTTTTTAACATTCTCCTGATAGCTTACAGCCCTTTAAAACCCCAACATAACATTAGCCGAGCGACAAAAGCAATAATGAGGCAAGAAAACGTTCCATTGTTTTCAGAGTCTCTTTGTTTGCTTCACTTGGATCATCCATCCTCCATATCAACCTGAAGACCTCAGGTTTGTGTATGTATGTCCTGGACTAAAAGGACCCCAATGTTATTGAAATTCTTCTTTGTTGCTATGTGTTTAAACTAAAGTTTTGCCCCCATTACATAATACTCAAAAAATCACCTTCACCCCAAAAATGATGACATCACAGCAGAGAAATCACCAAAACAAAGGAACGGGGCCAAAATGTCACATGACAAACACACATATTGGAGATATCCACAGGACCTACATTTCACACCCAGGGTGACCTTGGTAAGAGGCCGCCATCTTGAATTTTCCACTTAAAAAAAACCCATTTACTACGAGCTAGATGTTTAAAATCCTCATTAAAAGCCTCATAACTCTTCAAACGTTATTTGTAAGCGACTTGGCAAAAGAATGTTGGTTTTAAAGTTTGTCAACTTTGAATGCTGTTGGCGCGGCGAGCTCGGAAACATGGCTAACTGTGGTTGCTCGAACATTTTTTTAACAGAATATCGTAAAAACATAATACTTGAATTGTTGGTTCAAGCTGAACAAAATGAGATGACACACGATATGACCATATTAGGAAATTAGCCGCAGTTAACAAGAAGGTTGCCAAGGAAATCCAAATATTTACTTTTACAGATTCTTCTGAAAATCACATCGACCTGTTCGTCACCCCCAGGTGACCAAAAAATAAAATGGTTGCTATGGAGATAAAACCAAAAGAAAAGCCACCACTTTGAAAAATGTTCTTCCTTCACTTTGCTTCATGCAGTTTTAGGACGGCACAGGAAGAAGAGGAGGGGGAAGGGCGTTCAGCAGCTGCTCAGCCAGTGAGGGCGGGTCAAATGGGGGCAGGGAAGGCGGGTAGCACCACCACTTTGATATTTTTGTTTTTTGATGCATAAACAGCATAAACCATCACACATTTACGGCTGTTTAAGTTCAGAAAAGTCTGAATAAATACATACATTAAAATACCCAGACCTACAAAACATGGAGCTGTAATTAGGTGCATATCTGCTGCTGCATCTATAGGACCAAATCTAGTCACTTAGAGTGGTCACAGCAGATCCGTAGCGCCGCGGTTGTGGGGCGATTGGGATGCAGCCCCACTTGCTTTGGCACTAAAGATAAACGCAGAGTCTATTTTAGTGTGCAGCTGCAAGTGAAGTGTACATTTACAGAAATATCTAACCCATCAAAAAACATGGAAATCACTGAGGCAGAGAGAAGGTTGTGTAAAAATGAAATGCATTATTTCTTCTTTGAAATTGTACATACTGTGCTATTTGGCTCCTATTGTAAAGTGTCACGCCGCAGTGTGGAAATGTCCTCACTGGGGGACAAAAACAGGGTTATCTCTTCGTAACTCATATATATCATTTCAGGGAGAATTCACAAGATTTTCAAAGTTAAATAGCTTCCTGTAAGCTGGTGATTTCAAGACGAAAAGATATAAGCAACGCTGGTTTGTAGGCAAATGCGTCTCTATTGCTGTTCATGTGAGATCCAAATTCCCTCTCTACTTCTACTATAAAAAAAACTACTTAGTGCTGGGATATCTAGTGTTCTGGATATTAAAAGTAATTCAGACTTTTTCTTAAACACCAAAAAGACAGCAGATTTCCCAAGAACCTACAACGTATGATTCCTCTTGTAGAACAACTAATCGTCAGCAAAAAAATCTTCTTAGTGCTTTTAACACCAGATCACTATTAGCCAAACTTCCTGGAAAGATAAAATGGCAAATGAAAAATTCCCCCATGATATAGCTCTAAACCTTAAAAAAAAGAAACTCACTCGACTGAGATGGGTGGGTCACGTCCACAGGATGTCGCCTTATATGATGCATTTTGAAAGATGGAAAAAGACCAAATGACCGACCCGGCTTGAGGTATAAAGGTTTTAAAAGAGATATAAAATGTGCAGCAACTGAAGACTATTTATTCATGTGCACTGATGATCAAAAATCAGAAGATTTATTAAAAATAAACTTTTTTTTTTACATAAATAATTTCTCAAACATAATGCATTATGGTCTATATTTGCCAATCTAGTGACCGTTGATGCCCGGGTTTCTGGTGTGAATCGGACAGCTCTACAAAATGTTAAATGCCCTGCTAGTGTATTAAAGTCACACTCCAACTATATTTGTCTCTATTGTAAGATTCAAACATCTTCTCAGTGGGATTATGGAGTTTATGGCCAATGTCAAAAAGCCTGTGTCATTTTTTTTAAAGACAGATTTTCAGAGTTCATCCGAAATTAAATCAGCTAATTTTCCCATCAGCCCCTTGTTTTACACTAACGTTGCTTTGCTACGCTAGCAAAACTGTGAGGAATAACAAAGCTAATCAGCCACACAGTTAAGATTCATTTTCATTTATTTATTTCTCTTGTGTACCACTATGATCCACGATAAAAAAAAAGATGATACATAAACATAAAACAAACAAAAAAATGTGACACATGAGTAAAGAAGAGCATGAAGAGGACCAGGTCTTATTATTCATGCGCCTTAAACAAAACACAACTTTGGCCCTCCAGATCACATACTTGCATGTTTTTAAACAGGCTTATGATTTTTTAAATACTACTTCTTTATACAGTCTTTTTAACAAAACAATTGTTTGTGAAATTCTGGCTCAGGCTTGGGAAAAGAAAATGTTAATGAATCTACTAGCCTGCAAGTGGTGGACTGAAAAATATGTTTTAAATTATTCGTTTTCATCAAATTTAATTAATTGAACTGATGGTTTATTCAACTTAAAAATGTAATGTTATAAATATTTGGCTTATTTTTAGTTTATACATTTAAAATCCAACATTATTATGCATTTTAGAGCAAAAAATGCATTGTGCCTGTAGTGGATTTTTACTACTTTTTTTCAAATCAGCAAATTTGGACGTGGCGAAGACTTGAAATGGATTTTTTGGGGTCATATCCAGCCCCATTTAGGTGTTTGAACAACATCTAGTGATCATGAAGCTGAAAGAAGAAATGTCAAGTTACTTTTTAAAGCTAAAACTCCTTAAAATCTCACAGTATATTATTTTTTATTATACTGTATGTAGTATAAATCTGTGGACATAAAGTTGAACGTCAGTCATCCAAACAGTTGTATACTGCGCCGTTGACCCCGAAATCAAAGGAAAACACGGGAAATGCTGTGAAAGAACGGATACAAAGGCTGTTTGTGTCTTTTGTAAGGATCAAGTGTGAGTCAGTGGTTGAAGCTGCAGCAGCAGCAGCAGCATTAAAAAATGAACAGCAGTCCTGCTGGTTGTAGGTAAAAGCAGCCCAGCGACGGCGATGATGGGGGCGGAGGAAGAGCGTTGACCCTCTTCATCCTTCCAGTTCAGGCCTCTCGACTAAATTAGCTGCCACAGAAAAGGCCCAAAGCTGTTCCTCCCGCTCGCCACAGTCCTTCCATCGTCATGAAAAATAAAACTCCTACACCACATCCATTTTGGGGAAGCTTTCAACCCCCAGCTCAGCCTATGCGTTAATATTTCATGGCCTTCTTTTACTTACTTTAGAGGGAATAATTGCTCTGGAAAGAGGACTGTCATGCAGAAATGTGAGGTTTAACGGGCCAGGGAGGCAATATGTTATTGTTTTACTGCACTGGAAAGAAAAAAAAATGTTTTTAAGTATAATTAATGGTGGGAATGTTTTATTTTAGAGTGCAACAAGACAAAAGCTTTCAGGAATTGTTAAAAGATTGGTGACTTCTACAGATTCATATCTGTGGAAAGATATGAAGATTGGTTGAAAGATTCTGTACAATCGTGTTCCGTAATAATATCTTATAATAATATCTTGTCTTGATACTTGATATGTTTTTCAAAATCCGGTCATAAACCTTTTAACATCTACGGAGCATCTGAAGTGACATAAAATAAAAAAAACATTTTTTACAGTTACTTTTTGGTGCACACCAAATAGTAATCATTAAAAAAAAAGAATACATATATATTTTTAAAGAAAAAAAAATAAATTTTGATCATTTTTGACTTATTTCTTCTGGGTCTTCTTTTTAAGCTTTAGATGTAATAGATAATCTGTGAACTTTTCTGGTAAAATATAGAAAAGTGATTGGAAGGTAAGAACCAGATAATGATCATTTATGTCAAGAAAATTAAAAATAGAGATGGAATTATATATTTTCTCTCCCTAAAGTCATTAATTGAACTCCTTTTGACAAACTTAATATTTAAATTTTAATTATATTATATTCTCTATACATAACAGCTATTATGTCTATTTACGATAATAAGCAATGCTTGATTTTATGATTAATTATCCTAAGTTTGACAGATCTCTGTAGAGTTATGCAGTATGTTTCTGTTTGTCTTTTAGTTACATTTTTGTTTTGGTTGGTTGAAATAATTTCCAAAACCTACTTCCTGTTTTATTTAACAGACAGGAAGTGTTTCAAAACAAGAGACTGCCCTGAAAACATTTAAATTAGTATTAAGTATAATTTAAATTATAATAATGATAGTCAGAATTTCTTTTATGAATTTTGTTGCTATTTATAATCCATCCTTTATCTCCTAAATTTAACATTTTAATTTATTTTTCTCTGGTTTCCCTTTAAACAAACAAAAAAAACCTGAAAATGTAATAAATACGACTGTATTCTTGTTTTCAAAGTAATATTCATTCGTGGTGACCTTTATTAAACTTCTGCTGAGTCAGCATCAAAAACCGACTTCCATAGTTTTGCCTCTGACGGGGCTTTTTTTTCCCCAGCCGCTGACTGTCTGGAAAAGCCTTTTTCTCGGGCATAAGGGTTAAGGTCAGCCTCAGCCAAGAGCTGCAATCAATGATGCACAAAAGCACCTCCAGAGAGCTGCACCTGCGAGCACGTCAACCTTTGTGAAATCCCACCAAGCAATGAAAGAAGCCGGTCTGCGGATGACAGGAGGCCAGACCTGCAACTCAGAGTTTCCCCAAGCAGCAGCAGGAAAAACAAAGAAAAGCCCTCAGAAAAACAGGCAGAACATTTTGCTCCATATAGTATCAATGTTATTATCCAAAGATTTCCTGTTTAAGTGATGGAGGAGGCACTCGATATCTTTCTGTAAGTGTGATGCTGACTAAAGGAAATAGAATACCTCTGTGACAGGTAGCAACGCAAGTCAATGGAAGGGCAAGACAAATAAAGTCAAATAGCCATTTATCATGCTGACGGTTGAATTCCCATCGCAGTAATTACAAGTGATGCCTGGCCCTGAGCTGAAACCCATCATTTCAGCGTGGGGACAAATGATGCGGAGCGTGGGACCGCGTCCTGCTTTAAGGATCAATGAGCTTCATCAGGAAGCAAGTTAAGCTGAAAAACAATAAACAATTAGTTCTCGCTCGACAACCCATTTACGGCGGGAGATGGATCTCGACCCGCGCTGGTCACCTTTCGGTTCGAGTCGGAGGGCGACGGGATCGATGGGAGAAACGACATTCTGTGTCCTCGCAAAAAAACATGAAGATGTTTCTGTTTTTCATCTTTATACTGTTGTTTGTTTGTTTGTGGGAAGGCATCAGTCGTGTCCGTCTATACCAGGGGTCGGCAACCTGGCTCTTTTTCAACCAATCAAAATCTCGAAGGAGCCGTCTCACTTTAGCCTTTAAGGAAATTGAGATTTGCATTCTTGATCTTCTTTTTTTTATTAATAAATATGACTTATGTCTATTTGTTGGCACAAATAAAAGCAAAAGATTATCTGTGCCAATTGGGATAATCTCATCTGAACAGCTAGTAACCAGTGTTGTGCAGAACAAAATATGAGGTTTTAACTCCTAAAAGGTCAAACTTTTAACCAAAGTTTTATGTTGCATTTAAAATCCGTTTATTCTGGATGTAGCGTTGAGTAAACAAAACATCTTCAGGTCAACAGGGATGTAAAAACCTGTATAGTTTATCATCTATGTGCAACTCAGCATAGATTTATAAATGTAACTAATCTAAATTAAATAAATGCTAATTAAGTCATCCTTACTTTAAAAAATGCTATTTTTATTTATTAATTCTTTTGTTCTTTTTCCCCTTTTTTTCCTTCAGCAGTCTTACACTACTGGGTTTTGTTATTTTAGTTTGAGGTTGGTAGTCTTAGTTTGCGGGTTTTGTTTATTTGTTTTCTTCAGGTAGTTTTGGTTTCGGGGGACGATCGACTTGGTTGGCTCAACAGTCTCCCTGACTTATTTTATGTTTGGCCACGGAGTCACCATGGAGAGATAAAAGAGATCTATGTGGATCTGGAGGGCAGGTTTGAGGTTAGAAATCAATCGGTGGACAGGCGTAATGTTGTTTCAATCTTTCAAGGTTTACTCTTATGGGGTCCAGATGACCCAAGCCTTACATTAATGTGTTATCCATTCCATGAAAATAAAGTCCGTCTTATGGGGTCAAGATGACCGCATTCCTAAAGTCAACATACCTAAGATAGCATCCACTTTGATACCCTTCCTTGGGCTGGTGTGCCATCAGCCCCTGTTGCTGCAGCAGTCCAGGTAGCAGGATCTCCTGATTTCTACAGAGTATGTCTGCTGTCGGTGTCTGCTGCTTCCACTGTCAGTGGAAAGACTTGATAGATCGATGATGGCAGAGATAAAGATAAAGAACCTTCAAGCCAGGACTGGTTAGGGTCGTCCTGGGACGGATCAAGGGTTTCTCTCGCTCACAAAGCATCTGGATCAGAGAAGAAGGTGGGTTGTGGGTGCAGGAGGAAAAACCAGACGTCAAACCCCTATGAAATCACCAGTCTCCATGTTTGATGGTTGGCTGGTGGCTTTGAATGCTCATAAACTTTTTGGAGTCACATTAGAAAACTGGGTGACGATTCTCCCTAAATGAGTATCGGTGTAACCCCGAGTCAGGGAGGCTCTTGTGGCTCTTTCACCCTTCCACTGTGACTCTCTGGTTAAAGAAAAATAAAGTTTTTCATTAAAAAAAACTAACAGTACTGAGCTAAAACTTTTAGGACTTCATATTTTGTGCACCATGTACTACGGAAAATCAATTCTAAGTCAGAAAGCACAACCAGAACTAAGGCGAACTGGATTTCTAGATAGATTTTCTATTTTTGAAAAATATTTAGGTGCTCCTTACGGGTTGAGAAATCTGTAAGATTTCTTTTTTGAGTTGGATTTGTGTATTTTTGGCATAGATCTACCACGAATGGTAAATAAACATTTATTTTTGTAATCCCTGCTGACATTACACTACCTGCTACTACACTGACAGCACTGAGCTGATTCTATGTGACACAAGATGTCTTTTATTTTGAAAATAAATCAAGTCAATCTCTGTCAAAAGTTATAAACTGTTTCATTTTTTTAAAATAAGTGTTTATATTTAATTCATACAAAAGACGTTTATTTTTAATTCATCAATGGGAGCATTGACATATTTTTTTCTAAAAGATGAAGTGAACCTTACTGGCTCCTGCTGGGTTCTGGTCTGTGAATACAAAAAAAACCAAAACAAAATCAAACTTTTCACAGACATTTAATGCTAGAACACTTATACTATAAAGTTACACCTTCACTTTTGCTGGGTAACTTTTACCCAAAGTATTATAACCAATCAAAGTATTTGTCATACAGTCATACAATAGATCCAAACATGACAACATGATAAATCAGTGTAGTTTATTTTATTTCTAGCTGTGGTTTATGTAAGAAAATGGAAAATATAAGCATAAAATGACTAAAAAATAATGAATCTGAGAACAAAAAATTACTAAAAAATAAATAAAAATGATGATACTGAAGACTTGGTCTTTGGTTCATCCATTCCTGGGACATGGAAGACTTTACCCAGTGACCCATGACATTAATGCAGTATATTGGAAATAGTGTAAATAACTTTAAAAATCACCCAGTGATAAAGCTCTAGGGGTTAAAAAAAGTCATTACCCATTGTTTTCCATTACTTTTAACATCCAAACAAACAAAAAAAATATTCCTAATTGCTTTACGGATATTGTACTGTAAAAACCACAAACACATAGAAGTCAGGTTCAAACAGGAAGTCCAAGTGTTGTCTTTTGGTTTCAAGCTTCTCTGTCATTCCATCAAGACTCCAGTCAACTGAAGTCAACTCCAATGAAAATCGTCTTATTTTGTGTTTTTAACATGTTCTTTAATTAAAAAAAAAAAAAAAAAAAGCAATACAAAATAACTTACAATTAAAACTGCATATCTTTTTTTTTTAACTTGTCCTGTCCAACAGCTGAGCAAACAGATCCGGGCTGAGAGAATCTTGTGTTGGACAGATTTTAATGTCCCAACAGGGGTTTACTAAGTATAAACTCCTGTTGTACTTTATACTAAACTTTATTTACATTGATTATGTTGTACTGTTTTTCTTTTTTTGTTGAACCGGACGGAAACGAAGAAGAGGGAGGTTGTGGGGGGGGGGGTTAAGAGAAAAAAGAAGATGGTAACAGAGGGAGGTAAAAAAAATGACATACGCTTTTGGATTTTGGCTAAAAACTTAATAATTGTAATTAAACGATCACTGGAAAATATTTAACAAAGGTGGAAAATATCATTAGAGTGGGACTTTAAAGACTTCATCAGTTCACTTTTTAAACTTTGCATATCCTTATCCTTTTGTTTATGATGTGCTTTTTCATTGTATCTGGATAGGAGTCGAACGGGTATGTTTTAAATTCTAAACTAATTATAGTTGCTGTTTCTGACCAAACAACTAACCTTAAATAAGTTGAATAGAAATAAATAAATAAAGCTGACATTTCCTGTTTCTTTATGGTTTTACAGTTTATTTAAACAGTTTTATCTGCTTTCGTTTCACTTCAGATCTTCATGTTGCATCACTATTTGATTCTGTATCATATTTACTTTCATTCCTGTTTGTGTTTTAATTTTCGTTTCAGCTGCTTTCCGCTTCAGCACCTCCAGTTTTTTTTCTCTTCCAAGTGATTTGACAGTTTTCATCACCTCCAGTTATGAGTCTTCATAAATGTTACAGCCTTGACTTTACAACTGCCTCACTACATCTCACCTAACCTGCAATTTGCTCTGCTGACATTCTGCTCAGAAAACTTTCAGAGGAAATATTTATACAAGACAAACTCAAAAAAAAAAAGAGTTGTAAATTGCTCCAATATCAATGTTTTTTGCCAGGAAATTCAGTAATTTCTAACCCTAACAGTGTTTTATAAGAAACTTTTTAGGACCAAATAGGATCCTAACAATACACTGATCTTCTCTTTTAAGCTGAGTTCACATCAAACACGATTCTTTATGAGTTTCAATCTTAAATCAATGGTACAGATGCGATCTTAGGTCTTGGAGCGCAATTTGACAAAAGTTCAAATGTTTGAACTACCAAAGGTGAGGCTACCACGGCACATCAACCAGTCAGGGACTCAGCTTTGGGCATGTGAGGTTTTCAGTGACTTGATCAGTGGATAAAATACACATCCATTGATCAGAAAACTCTCTTCCTGAAGTTGAATCCATTTTCTTAACCGGCTGTATCCCTTTCACGGGGTTTCCAGAACCTGTCCCGGCTGCTGTTGGCGGATACACCCTGGACCACAGGTGTCAAACTCCAGTCCTCATGGGGTGGAGTCTTACATGTTTTCCAACCAACCTGCTGCTGAAGCTCTTTATTGGCTGAACACACCTGATCCAGGTAATCAGCAGCAAATGAGGCAGGATTTCTGGAAAGCATGTTGGACATTGGCCCTTAAGAGCTACTGTCCAGCCTGCTCGGACCTCCTGAACTTTAAGATATTTTTCTCAGGATGTTTTCACACATTTATTCTGGACCAGGCAGGTCCACTTCATTTGTTTTCGATCGAGCCCTAAACCTTGCGTTTGTTCTGTATTCAGACTGGAATCTACCGGAAATTTCAGTTCTGGATCAAAACTTTTAAACAAAAAACATGTAACTAAAGATCCCTTCAGTCATTACCCAGCAGTTACAGGGATGGGTTGGAACAAAAAGAGAAAGATGGAGAAGCTGCCAGGGTTGTTCATTGATTCAAACTGACCTACGCCAGGTTCAACACTTTCTACTGCTCCTTTGGTACGGTGGAGGCATGCTAGAAGGTGGTTACTGGGGACACTACAGCCTTAAGTTATGCTAAGAAGTGTTTATGACATATAGAAAACAGTAACAGCGATATGTATCACGTTAAAAGTTGTTTTTATGAGCCTGCATTCATCCAACCACATTTTAATGAACTGCTGTCGCATGGCTGTTCTACGTTTTCCCACTAATAGCTGACTATGGTGGCCATTTTGGTTCAGTGATTTCGCTCTCGGACCACTTTGCAGTCATACTGCGGAATTTCGGAGAGAATCTAAGTTCAGTCTGATAAGAAATGAACCAAGACCACCTCCACAGATGGATCTGAGAACGGTTCCTGGTCCCGGACCATTTAGAAACTTTATTCCAGATTATTGGGGGAAACCAACTCTGTCCAATCAGAACACACTCTTATTTTCATTTAGACAAACAGAAAAAATGGTCCCCTTATTTCATTCTTGTTTTTATTTTTTTCCTCTTGGGTTAGTGCGAGACAGCAAATCTTCAAACTCCGTCAGAGAAAGACTGAAAGACTGCAGGAAGTGTCCGTCATTCAGACACAGCTTACCTGCCGGCAGGGTCTCTGAATGATCTCATGAACCCAAACACAGACACTTGATTACTGATTCTTTTGTAGATCTCTGAAAAATAAATAAACCGTGTCTTCCATACATTCTAATTAAGGCATCCACAGACATCACTCCATGTAGCGATCAGGCTAAAAACATTAGCTGTTAGCTTCTCCCACATGCGTCTGGAGCATCACGCTTACGGGTTGATTTAGACTGGGAAAAAGGTTTGTTCTAGACTGAGTCCAAACCCTTTGCATTTACTTTGTATTCAGAAAAGAAGACTATCGTTTACCAGACCAAAACTTGTAAACAAAACCTATTGACTAAATATCTCTTCATTCATTGGTCAGCAGTCAAAACAAAAACAGAAAGATGGAGATGTGGCACTTTGCAAGTACTTGTCAAGGTATTTCACTTATTCAAACGTATTATTTAGCTGGTCAATTTTGAATGTTTGTATGAGCACCAGGTTCAAGACTTTTTGATGCAACTTTGGTTCGAAGTGGTTACCAAGAACGCCACAGCATGAACTCAAACATGGAGACGCGATGCTTTAATACTGACGCTTTAACAAATCTCTGTATAATAAAAACAGCTGATTTCTCACACCTTCCATTCATTGTAAATGAGATCAACACAGACACCGCTCCATGTAGTGATCAGGCTAAAAACATTAGCTGCTAGCTCCTCCCATTTGCAACTGCAGTATCGAGCTAGAGAAACACATTTTTTGGACAGGCGGCAATCAGCAAATTGACGCCCAAATTGCTTTTGGTGTGAACACAGCTTTGGCCCCTCCTCCTGTCATTCCAAACAGGAAGTACCAGCTGGTTTCAAGAAGCCAAAATCCCATAGACTTCTATAGAGAAATAAACATTTGTCACAATAACCAGTCCAGCTGTACGTTTCTGTAGTTCAAGCTATTCAAGTTAAAAACTGACCAATCAGAAGCCTCACCAGAAGTAGGTGGAGCCTGCTGGCCCCGAAATCTGACATTTGAAACATTCTGTGTGATTTTGTTTATCCCGCCTTTAAATCGTAGGAGTGGCCTCACTCCTGATTGACTAGTGTGGTTGCCATAGAAACCACAGACAGACTCAGACCAATCACTGCTCACTCACGACATCCAACATGGCAGCGTATATATCCTTGAAAAATGGCGACTGAATTGACTTCCTTTGATTGGAGTATTACTCTATTACTCGCTCCGGTTCTCAGTTACAATCGATGGAAAAGAACAAATCCAGGATCAAATTTCTGCTGTTTTGTTTCCAGACATCTGAGCCGCGTCGGTCAGTTAACAGCCAGCGGAGCAAATCCACTTCCTCTACTGTTTTATTTATTATTCAACCAACTCCAGCTCGGACTGAAAGGCTTCAATTCAACTTTTCAGGAGATTGTGAATTGGATTCTATTGTAGAGCGGTGAGTAGCGTGTTTCTCTCTCTGCAAACATGCAGAGTTTAAGGTCGTCTGCTTCACCCCGTTTCATTCCGCTGCAGTGAATGAGTCCCAGGTTGTTTTTAGCAGAGGGGGCGGGGCCAGGGAGGAACTGACAGTGTGTGGCTTCACCATCTGCTCAGTATCCTGCAAGATCCACGGCTTGTTCATACATCAACTGGCTGCTTTGGATCCATAGGACGCAATGATATATTTCCGCTTTGACCTCCACAATAATTTATTATAAGCCGCTCGGGGAAAAATATTCTATAAGCATTGAAGAGTTATGAGAAAAATGAAGGACGGAGTTTAAAAAAAGAGTGAAAAATGTTGAGAAAGTACTGCTGAGACAACAGTTATGCCAGCCTCAGCACCAGAGGGGAAATATTGTGGCACGGTGATAAGTCAAAAGGTGAAGATAAACTTTTAATAAAAAAGAAAAAAAAGAACTTGTTTACCTTGGGAAGAGATGAAACT
Source organism: Oryzias javanicus (assembly GCA_003999625.1). Lineage (NCBI taxonomy): Eukaryota > Metazoa > Chordata > Actinopteri > Beloniformes > Adrianichthyidae > Oryzias > Oryzias javanicus. The sequence continues at coordinate 5,395,870 of CM012456.1, read as the reverse complement.
TAAAAATAAGCCTGAAGGCCTACAATGGCAGCTTCTAACTCTGAGGTCTGAAAGGTCCAACAATTAGGATTATAAACAGATCTGGATCTGGATTTCCATATTTGTTCTACATCGAAGAATTGACAGAAAATTTTAATGTTTTTAAACAGTTTGACGAAATCTACAAAAAAAAGTAAAATGTTTTTTGAGATATTGGATTTTTTTTTAGATAATACCATGTAGTTAGTATCATTATTCATTACCAGCAATCATTATCATTATTAACTTACAACAATTTAAGATTCAAAAATATTTATATGATGTAAAAGCCCCTAATTTATCCAATGTCTCAAATTTGATACAAACATTTTCATGCGGTACAACTGTAATATAAAAAGATAATTGTCAACATTTTTTAAATTATTTCAATACAGCAAAAAGTCATATAAAAAATAAGCAACAATAATAGATACGTTTCTCTCGCAGATAAAGTTTGGGAGAATTACCCAAACTTTTCCTGCCAAAAGTGTCGTTGGCGGGAAAGCAGCTATTTAGAAATGAGCAGGAAAAGGCTTTCTACTAGCCCTAGTGGAAGGATTATGAAGTGCAGGGCAGAAAACAGAATCAGTTTGTAACAAGCTGCATGAAATACACTCTTTACAGAAATCAGGGTTTAACTCATTTTTAATCAAACTATTCAAACAAAGGAACATATATTCTTTAAATTCCCCCAAAACAATATAAAAAAAATGTCCTCTCATTCTTTTCAGTCTCTTTAAGCTTTTTAGTCTCTCTCCCAGTGTTCAGATAAAAGTTTCATCGTCCCAAAAAAAATATTGATCCACCAGGAAACCAGGAGTCCAAAAAAAAAAAAAAAATTCTTCCCCAGCCTTATATCTTATTCCTCCTTATGACAGCCGCCGACGCCCAAAACTTTTCTCCTTTTATTTCCTTGCTGGTAACTCCACCCACTTCCTCCAGAATTCACATGATACAAAATTCTACACAATATTAATAAAAACAGTTTCTATTAGTGTTAGAGCAATAGTATTTTCAAACCAATGTGGACTTTATTTATATACTTACTTATTTATTTTGTCAACCGGATACCTTTGTGACAATGCTACAAGTTTCATAAAATTGTTTTTTAGGAAGTTTGGATCATGCTAATGAGGTGTGAGTCTCAGAAATGCATGTATCAAATATAATAAGTATGGATACATGGGCCTAATTTCTTTATAATTGCTGAGTAAACCTTTTAGACCTATAATTTTAAGTACATTTCAATCTTAAAGCATTTCATCTTAATTTGAAATTTGGTAGTTACTGAGATAATAGGTAACTTTGAAGTAAGTAAAGAAAAAACAATAACATATTATTTGTGATAGAACTTTTTCTTGAAAGAAAAATGAGTCTATTACAATAGACTTTTATTTTGAAGGGTCAGAAATGATCATCTCTGGCGAGTAAAAGTTAAAGAGTGGGTGGAAGCGAACTTATATAATCCAACCCCGGCTCGACCGGACCACTTCTTTCATGTGAATTATTATTATCCGGTTCACATATTTATATCTTTCCAATATAGATTCAGGTTATGAGGAATCTTCAAGTAACAATAAATCACACGATTATGTGAGTAGATAGAACACTATTTTCAGACTTTGTCCATGTATATGTAGATCTCTTATCAAAACTCAGAAAAAATATGCAGGTTATTTTAATAAAAATCAAGTATCAATCATCAACAAAAATGTATATGTATGCAGATTATTTGCCATTGGAAGAGTCAATAATGTAAAGGAAGTATCATAGAAATGTAGGCTGTTATTTTCTTTTAATAGAAAAACATTAAAATAATTCAGGTCAGAAAAATCTAAAAAAATACCTGCAGATCATTTCATTAGAAAAGTTATTCACATGAATCAATAATCAAAAGTATGTGACGATTATTTTTCATTAGAAAATCTTTTTTTTTTTTTGGACCCAGAATCATAAAAAAAAAAGTTAAGAAAAGTTACTACATCTTTTTACTGACCGGACTTTAAGACATGGCGGGTAACTACAAAAGAATTAATTCATTAAAAAGTAAAACGCTCAAAGTATAAATATTTAAATCTGAACAACCTGCTGACGATTATTCTTGTTTTTTAGCCACATTCAAACTTAACAAAAGCTTGGTTTATTTCGTGATATATATCGTTTTCGCCTGATATATTAAAAATAAAACCAATATCGTGATGTAAAAATTCCATATCGCCCAAGTAATTCTACAAATTTAATTATTTTTCACAGTTATCCCTAGTTTTGTCAATTTACTCTGATTGTCGTTCACAAAAGTCATGCTCGGATTTACCATTAATGGATGGAACTTTTTCCTTATGTCAAACAGTTTCTTTATCACCGAACATTTAATGGAAAAAACTGCAAAAACCAAAAGGCTTTAATGATTGTCAGCTCGATAAACTCATTGAAGCAAAAAGAAAATCTCCTGTAGATTTTGGTCTGAGCCTTGAAATTTCAAACCAATTAAGAATTAAAATGAAAAAAAATAAAACCTAATCAACATTTTTTCGATGGAATGGAGTTTTCTGTATCTTTGTTTTTCATATTCCTTTGTGTTTATGTGAAATTGTTGTTTTTAAATGTTCTGATCACATTTTAGAAATCCTGCAGTGAACAATATGAGTTTTGACTCCTCTGACAATATATTCCTTATTTTTTACTTTCTACCAAATTACATTTAAGGGTTTGGAATCAGACAGAATCCGACTTTTGGGATTTTTTTTTGTTGTTGCGCCTGCATTCTACAAAATGAGCACACAAAGTGAGTTTATGCGAAACACCTGCGTGATGCTAAAAAAAAAATCTATTTGTAGGAAATATTGTTTGAACAAAAACAACAAAAGGAAACTATGAATACACCTTTTGCCCCGCTAAAGCAGTCCCAGGCTTTGTGGAAGGAGAGGAAAACAAATCTCTCATCACGGAGACAGGCAGCGGATCAGAACCCGATGATTTTTTTGAAGACAAAACAAGCGGTGACAGGCATCACGACGGATGAGGAACCTTTTTTTTATTGACGGCACAATTGACTGCATGTTTGGCTAACGTGGAACCCTTATGTTAATCTGAAAAAGCAGAAATAAACAAACTAGAAATGATAGGAAGACAAAAAGAAATAATTGCTAGCGTGACTCGAATACGGCGCTCCACAGGTTTGTTTATCTCATGATTATTTCATCCAACCCCACTCAGACCACTTAAGCCCAAAAGACTAATCCATTCTTTCCCTTTGCCCTTTATGAGTGCAGCGAGAGACGCGCTGATATTCTGGCTCCTTACTGACAAACTTCGATCTGTGCTGACGTTGCAGAACGGGAACTAAGTGCTTCGGCTTCTTTCCCATTCAGCGCCGTCACCCCGAGGAGTTCTGCATCATCTATCATTTATTATCACCTGTATACCTTTTTGTAGGACAGGTTTGTGTTTTTGTAAGCAAGTGAAATCAGAAGTATGGTATGGCCGTTTAGATAAAATAAGGCTATATTGGGGGTATGGGCTGTGATTGATGCCAGTTTTATTCAGGATATAATAGAATTTGAGAAAACATTTTTTTTTCTTCAATTAAAAAGACATACATTAGAAATACTAATCATCTATGGTTCTAAACTCTAGTAACTTTGATCTAATAGATTATGTCGAGTGGATTTGAAGCCCCTTCTTAAAGACCCTCTCCGATCCTCTTAATCTGTTGTAATAGGACTACTATAGTGAAATATTGGTGTCAATTATACGTGCAAAATGTTGGAACTGATCACATCAGAAACTGTGAAATCTAGACAGGATTTTTAACAGTTACAAACTTATGCTTTAAATGATCCTTTCGGGGCATTAATTCCACATTTTTGTTTTTAAAGTGTTTTGATTTTTCAATAGAAATGGTCAAAGTTGTCACAAATGCATGTGCAGCAGGTTTATTAGCACAGACAGGATAAATAAATACTCCGACAAGACAATTTTAAGCTTCTTTTTCGTTTAGATCCAAAAACTGCAACAAGAACATTTATTTTACCTTTTTTTCTTGAACAAATGAAAAACACAAAAAAGCATATGATCTGAGCGTGTCTATAACTCTTTTAGTGACGCGGATGGTCGCCTCGGTGTGTTGGTGCTTTGGGTTTTATTTTTATTCTTTTTTAACTCTGTTTTCTTATGGTGTCACTCCAGCTGATTTATTTCCCAACTCTGGAAATGCGGAGGGCACTTCCGAAGCCTCGCCTCTCAGCCCGGGCGGGATCCAGAGGGGACCGCCCTTGGGCCATCGGGCCCGTGGATGTGCGCTCCTTCCTCGAAATTCGACTGACTGAACGTGACAAAAAAAATGACATCCCTGGAACATGACAATAGAAAACTCTGCAGAGATTTCTATTGTGAAGTTGTTGTAACAACCCCCTGTTACATCCCCAACAGGCAAACCTGCCTCAAGTCTGGGGCTTAAATACAAAAAGGGAACAACTACATATACAAACTGGGCAACAGTAACAAAATTAGCAAAGTTTATTTTAATAAAGGAAATCTCCTGAAACCAAAAAGAACTTTTGGAACTTTGGCCAAAAATAAAAATAAGTCACCGAGACAGCTGACCCAGACATGTCGAGTCAGCAGCTCCCTGCAAAGAGATACCAAACCAAAATCTAACTATTCAAAAGAAACAAACAAATAAACCCCGCAAATCAAGACTACCAAACCCCAAACTAAAATAACAAAACCCAGCAGTATAAGACTGCTGAGGATAAAGAGGAAAAAAACCAACACACCAACTAAAACCCAAACAACCCCTCAGCCTGCTGCCCGCCTGCCTGAGTGAGGGCTCCTCCAATCCTAAATACCCAGCAGGTGCCAAATTAAGGAGCATTGGCCACACCTGCCAGGTGAGTAGAATGACAATGGATGGAAAAAGGTGCAGCAGTAGCAGGACATAACACCTACCACTAGTGTTTCACTGGTGAACCGGCAGTTGCTTTAGTTCAAAAATCTAGGGGGGATTCGACGATATATCGCGATTCAAAATGCTCACAAAACGATATGTTATTAATTATTTATTTCTGATTATCCTTCAGGGTCATACTTTTTTTCTCCACCTCAATCTCTGACCACTAGTTGGCAGCACACCGAGCCTCTTTGAGCAGCGCTACACCGCAACCGAAAAGATCTCGCTAGAATTAGCTTGTGTCAAATGTTCAGTCGCGGTTTTTGCTGTTATGAGACATGTACTACTTAGTTTTAGCTTGGGATGGCTACAGAACCAAAACTGTGCCACGTAAAAATGTGGATTTTGTTGCGTCATAGTTAGGGGGATGAATTGGTAAGAGCCTTCCAATGCAATACATATCACAATACCCAGCTCGTGATACGATATGTATCACGATATATCCCAAAAACTGTACAACAAATTTTCACTATTTTTTGACTTAGAAAAAAAACTAGCTAAACAATAATTCAAAAAGATAACTAAATATTGCCTTGTTAGTATTTTAAATCAATACAAGTATCGCCAAATGAAGTATCGCGATATGTCAGAGCGGCTATACATCTGCCAGTCAGTTGGTTTGGGGTCCAATACCCAGACTTAGCGTTCATAAAGTCAACAGCTGCTGAAAGAAATCTGCAAGTCCTTTCAGATACAAGTATGTGCTACAGAAGAAATGACACTTTTTGTTCTTCATTTCGTTCATGTTAGCTCAAATATTGGGGTCTTTAATAAACTCAGCAAGGCAGATCTGTGAATCGTGATACTCCCCACTCATCATGCAGTAAGTCTCGTTTACAGAGAATTATACCATGCACTGTCAATTAGAACACCAGTAAACCTTCAATCTCAGCTGGCAGAATTGAGAGTGCGACTCGCATCTTCTCTTCGGAGAGAGGACGTTGAGCGACCTGAGGACTAACAATAGCTGTGGGAGCAGAGAAAGCAATGAGGAGCCTAAACACAGCATTGATTGCTGCGAGTCGCTCTGAGAGGTTTTGATAACATTTCAATAAATATTGAAATGAGCGTGACTCTCCGAGGGCGCTGGAGCGCAGCTATATCGACTGAGACGTTTCTGTGCGAATCAAAAATCTGTCGGCACAAATACCTTATGTTACAAGAATCTGATTTGGATAAGAGATGCGAAAGTGTACATGGAACGTCCTTGGAGGGTCCATATAAAACCACATCCAAAGCTGGACTCTTCTCTTCTGCGGGTCTGAGCTGTGACAGCTCAGACGTGAAGACAGCCTAAAGCCTGGATGCTTATCTGCTGCCTCACGCCGTGCACACAACTCTGCCCGTTCACCTCCACGCCATTCAGCTGGCTCCACACCCCCCGGGTCATTGCGAGTTACTGGACCATGAAGCTCTCCCAGCTCTGTGTGGTTAAATAAGGCCCACACAATCCCTCTTAACTGACAGAGGTGCGCTGCAGCGTTGGACACTTTGTTTGACTTGTGTCTGCACTTTACTTTACTCACTTAGTGGAGTGACTGATTTGCTGCTTGGCTAGCATCCATGATTGTGTTCTGCTTTGGTGCTGTTTTAATGCCTCAGTCGATGTTACAATCTTTTTGTTTACCATTATATTTTAAGACATAGTTCCTAATTCTGGTCAAAGCAGAGAAGAAATGTTGTTTTCTTATCTTCTATTAGCAGCAGCTCAATGTGTAATAAATAACTAATGTGTGTGTGTATATATATATATATATATATATATATATATATATATATATATATATATATATATATATAGTATTTATTTTTATTATTTTTATTTTTTTACATTTAAATATTTTTACTATTTTTTACATTCATTTATTTTTTTTTATTTTTCCAATGTATTTTTTTTTTGTTTTTCTATTTTTTTAAGCTTTTTTATTTATTTATTTTATTTTTTTAAATGCATTCATTTTTTTTATTTTTACATATTTTTATTTATTTGTATTTTATATATTTTTCAATTTTTCGTTTAAATATTATATTTTTTAACATTTATGTATTTATTTATTCTTTTTTAAATTACTAAATTACATTAATTTAAACATTTATTAATGTATTTAAAATAAATAAATTAATTTATACATTTTAATGACTACTGTTGGTTCAAAACCAATCTGACAAGGTATGAGATATGAAAGATCATCAGTGAATCAAAGATTACAGATTTGGACCCTGGATGTGTCTGGTCGCGGGATGCCAAAAAATTACGGTCCACGACAGGAACAACAAAGACTGATTGTTGTTTTATTGATTTTCAAGACCACAGCTATAAGAAAAGCCTCAACTGTAACAGTATTATAGCTTATTCTCCTCCCCACGTTTCAGTTTTATCTCCAGATTGAACTGCACTTTCCTGTCTGAACGATGGAACAAGAAATCTAATAAAAGCGTGAAACACAGTCGCACCTTTGTATCATCTCCTCTCAGGTGTGTGTGTCGATGTGTGTGCGCTTCTGGCGAAGATATCACAACAGTAAAAAAAGGTTTTGAGAAATGCTCCAGCGGTTGGTGAAAGTTGGTTTTTGACTGAGAAAAATAACAAATTAACTGAACTTTGGTCCACTGAGCCCAGAAACCATAGGATTTCATTCATAGCTCTTCTAATGTTGCTGCTTATCCGCATATCTAAACTCTTTAAACTCCCAACATCTTCTGCGTTGCAGGGTATAATTTAGTTGGGATATGCAGAATGCTGGAATGCAACACATTTTTTTCAAAAACAAGATGCACATATCCCTTCTTTTCCTGTGTTTTGCTTCAGCTGTTTGACACTTTTCTAAAAAAAAAAGGGTGATAATTGGAATGACTGAAAACGGCTCGATCTGATGTTCTTTACTCAGCTACAACAACAACCAGCAGATAAATTGTCAAAATTGGCGTCACTTCCTATCACCCAATCAGCTTTCACTGATTTGTGGCTTTTTACGCTCCTAACACAACCCTTAATTTTAACCGGGCTGTGGACCGGCACAGGGAGACCCAGAATGGTGTCCCCTACTGTTAAACAGTAGCATGAAAGGTCTTGGCTAACTCTATCCAACATTTGTAAGTCTGAAAATCCCGGTTTCCCGCCAGTCCAATATAAGGATAATTTTCAGATCGAAGTAACTGGAAGTGTGTGATGTCACCCAAAGAAAACTATGTCGTTTGTGATTGTTCCGAGCTGGGCAACACAAATGCGTAAAACTTTATCAAAACTTTAGAAAACACAATTTCATTACAGAGTTCCCATTAAACCATCATTTTGTGAATAAACACAAACTAACTCACGCGAAGTCATTCAAAAACATTGATTTAAATTTCTTTCTCAGCACTAGTGCTCATAATCATCTATCAAAGGAGACGTCGGGGTCTTATTCAGAACATGGATTGTTTTACGTGGGAGTGGCTACGGATGAAGAGGTTTCGGAAAATGGTGGTTAGTGATTTTACAGAGGAATCTGTGGATCTAACAATTCTGTACGACACGCTCAAATTTTGACGAATTGTGAGGCTGTGTGACCTCTAGTGGTATCCATGTGACTCATTCGTTTTTGATTCAACTCCTGGTAAAGAATCGGCTCTTTCGACTCTTTACAAAGAATTTTTTGTGGACATTTACTTTACTATAACTTTGCAAAAAAATAGTGGTTTGTATATGAAAGAATGCTTTAATGTGCTAAAATGCTAACCGTGCTACTACTGGACCAACATACCAACACTTAAATGGTGCCACAGAACCTCAGATCGCAATAGCAAGCAAAAAATAAAAAAAAGTAAAGAATCGGCTCCCATCATGTGAGTCGACTTTATCGATTCACTACCAGGCAGCAGTTCTTAGAATCGATGGTTTCGAGTGCGACCATCACTAGCAGACACTCTGACAAATCAGGAGTGAGATGTTTGGAAGTCCACACCCCCATCACTTACAAACAGGCTTCACAAAATCTTTCAAACGTTTTGATCGATGAATCGAGGGGCCAGGAGGCTCCGCCTACTTTTAGTGAGGCATCTGATTGGTCAGCTTATGACTCGCACGAGAGAAAAAATATCATGTAAAAAGGGTATCACCATGGGGGAGGGGCTACTCAGTCCAATTGTCATATACAGTCAATGGTTCAGATCCTCATTCTTGGGTCAATAAAAATTTTACTGTTTAAAATTGTGTGAAACACACATATAATATAATTATTTTGCTGTAAAATAGAATTAAAATATTTTCAAATATCTTTCCTCAAAATTTCCAAATCTAAATATTTTTAACATAATTATTTATTAATTAATCTAATTTAAGCTTCCCACCATAAAAAACAAACTTCACTCACATTTATTGTTCTTTCTAAAATATAAAAATTCAAATTCAAGTTGAATTTGAGGATCTGCAAAAACCTCTTGGTTGATCACGTTTCCACAGCAGAATGATAGATCCTCCATTAATCTGTGACTGACAATAAAAAAAAAAGATTTCTTTAATCTAAACCAAACCTTTTTTATTTCTCTTAAATCACAGTTTCTATTCCTTTAAGTCATAAAAGACTGAAATTTTTCAATATTTTTTTTTTTTTCTAAACTGCTCCAGGTTGATTGGTGAGTTACAGCTCTGACATTTGACGACCTCTTTGAGTGTTCATAACCCCGTAGACTAGCAATTATGGAGATTTATGAGCTTCAAAGTACTTAAAGTACTCAGAGAGAAGAGCTTCATGACACTTATACCACCTTAAGTATGTTAAGATATCATAGAGATTGACTAGAATGATTTAGGAGCAGTTCGTGGAGGTAGATCCGTATGTCTATGTGATTGTTACAGCATCATTTCTAATTGAATGTTATTCTAAAACTAATATTAATATTAATCTCAAGTTTTATTTTTTCCAAACACTTTAATGTGTTGTTGTGAACTTAAAATGTTGTGACTCTAATGCAGGGGTGCCCAAACTTTTTCGCTCTAAGGGCCAAAAAATCTAAATGAGATCCCGGCCCGCGGGCCAAATACAACAAAGAGAAAATAAAAAATATGGCTTAACGTATTTATTTTCAGTCTGTATTCATTATGGTAACACAAATCAGTGAGAATAAAAAGTAGGTGACACAACTGTAGAGTTTTGGAAAACCATAGAGGAGTAATGACAAACGGGTAACGGGTTTTAACTCTTTAACACCCAGACCTTAAAATGTCTGCCTGGACTTTTTTGGCTCATTTTGACTATGAAAGGGTCTAAAAATGTCCTACAATTGAGAGCTTTGGTTTTTTTTTTCAAAAAGACACTGAATTTTCAACATCTATCATCATTTTACAATGTTTTCAACATCATAATAGTGTTGGACCAATTCAAATTGTAAAAAAAAAAATAATTATTTTGTGAGAAAATCAGTGCAAATGTACATCAACAACAGATTTTGTTGGTTAAAAGTACAAATGTGTCAAGTTTTAAACTGTTTACAACAAAATGTTGCATCTTTCTCTCTAAATGTGCAGAAAACGGTGCATAAAATGTAAAACATCTCAGGCGTTTTTGGGCAGTTCTGTCCTCTTTGGCTCTTCAAAGGTCTTGCTGGTTCTCCCAGTGACAGTCAAAAGTCCCAGACCTCCAGAGAGAGTTCATGGTGCAGATTCTGGAGCATCAGTGGGGAAAGATTTCACCAGCTGATGGTTTTCCTGCATCTAGAGGAGTTTGGACATCTTGGATGTGTCTGTGGTTGAACTTCAGTGGATGAGGGTCTCTGTCATCATTTTCTGCATCTTTGTTGATTTGGTGAGCAGCTGTTGTCCCTGACAACCTCACCAGAACCTCCAGCATCCTCAGGTTTTCTCCTCTTAAGAAAAACAGTTTTCATTTCATTGTGATATTTTTTCCTGAACATGTACTTATTTTATAAGACAACTTATAATTTACGAGTAAAAATCATAAGCTAACTCACATTTGAATGACGTTTCTCTCACACAGTTTGTGTGTCAGAGTAGAAACTAACTGAAGCTTCACAAACGTTACCTTTTCTCGCCAAAAATGACTCCTTCCGTTGCTCCTTCGGTCTCAAAATCTTCTCTGGTTGTCTTTTAGACATTTTTCTTGAGTTTTTTGCCGTCAAAAAAACTCTTTTCTCCGCGTCTCTCCAACTGCTGTCTCACCGGTAAACAAAGCAGCGCCGCATGGGCTTCTGGGTAAAATTACCGTGATGTCCAGATATCAAAAAGAAAGTCTCAGCTTTCAGAAACTGTTAAAATTTTTCAAATAGAGCGAACGGTTCAGAAATGACGATAATTCAAAGAGAGAACTTACTTGTTGTTACCCTTCAGGGCCACCGTACCAAGCAGATCCTTAAAGAACCGTGAGGCTGAAATGTCGAGAAACCCCGAGGATCAGTCATACTTGTTTTCTAGCAACGTTTCATGACTTGACCCTTCCCTGACTCTACTTAATGTCAGAACTATATAGAGAGATGGGTCATCAGAGGCGGCGGTTCCACCTTACTGACAACAACAGGTCATAACTTTCTCCAAACGAGCAGCCATTTGGACCGTAACGGCAGAGCCCGACTTTGGTGCAATATGTAACCTGGGAAATGGATTCCGCTGTCAGAGCGTGACCCACAAACTTATCTGGATGGGAACTCATGCAAAATATTCCGGGTAATGAAATATTTTGTCAAGGATAATGGGATTATGAGGGCAAACAGCCTGGCAGGACAGGATAAACATTCATTTAAAAACTTGCAGTGGTGAGTTAATCTGCCAATGTGTGAGGTTCAACCGGAGGATTGAGCTTCCCAGATCTTTATTTGCCTCCTCGCTGGGCCTTGTAATGCACTGAGGCGTCGCACGTAAACAAATTGAACAAGACACATTACAGTGCATTAGAGCACAACACTCAGCTTACAGCCCTGTGCTTTCCTAATGGCTGCCATGTCATCCATCTTTTTTTTTTGTTAATCGTGAGCAGGACTCTCGCTAAACTGTGAGCTCAGATGGCCTTGGCGCACTCCCTGGGCGCTGGGATTCCTGCGGACCCACGGCGGGCCCGGGCTCGATGCGTATCCTCTAAAGCCTGTGGAAAATTACAAACACACACAAGGTCACAGTGGAGCTGAGCCAGCCTCCCACAGAGCCCATCTGATCCAGTCTGAAACGCAGCAATTACCACCCTCTGTGTGCCTCCGTGTGCGGCTGCAGCTTTTTCATTATTTATTTGAACAAATAGGATTACGGTCGGTCTGCAGTGGATTGATTGTGACGAGGAGATGCGGTGGCCCCCGGTTCGCCGAGCCCCCTGACGTCCCGTCCCGCTTCTCTTTGACTTTCCCCGCACGGCGGAGCGCCGTGGCTTCGACGTCTTTGCTCCGCTGCGTCCTTTCTGCTCTGACTGATGGGAAAACGTGCAGGCTGCTTTGCAAACGCCGCTGCTGGGGGAAATATATGTTTATGGGACCATAAAAGCACCTATCCGTCAGCCGCTCTGAGGCGCTGCACTCATATTTGACAGCACATTCACGTCCTGAGTAATGGGACGGTTTGAAGTTGGTCATAAAATAAGACGAAAAACTGTCAACATGTTGGTTTTAATTAGCTGGAAATCAATTTGCTTTTTAATAATGCAGATAAAATAGGACCATGTTGAAATGTATCATAATAAAGGAGTGGAAGCTGATGTAAAATGCAGATATAACACAATTATTATCACTTCCTGCTAATTAGTTGAAAAAATTAAGAAATACTTTATGATAAGAGGGAATATCTGACACCATTAGTACAGCACATGTTAAAGTCAAGGCCCAGGGGCCGGATGTGGCCCTCCAGATCATTTTAATTTATTGTTATTAATGGCCCGATGTTATCTTGCGCTCATTTCTCTCTTGAATAATTTTGACAAAATATGTTGTACAATATTGAAAGTTATTTAAGTGTATTTGTTCTAGAATTATAGTCCTCTATTTTTATTATTCATAATTATGTTAAAAAGTTTCAGTTTTAAAGTTGTAAAAAATTGGCATTCTGCTAGATTTTTGGACTTTTTTTTTTTTTAGGAAATTTGGGAGTTTAGCCAATACTTCAGCTACATGTTAGCTGTTTTAGCTAATTTAGACTTTTAAAAAGAAGTTTTTAGGCTATTTCAAAGTTTAGCTATTTTTCAAGCTGTTTTGGCTAACCTACCTTTTTTTAGACTAATTTGCTTTTTAGCTAATATTTTAGCTGGCTATCAACTTCAGCATTCTCCGTTATCAGCCACAGCGTCTTTAGCAATCAATTGCAGCCAAATTCAGCTTACAGCATTCACACTAGCATTATTGCAGGTAAAGTTATATATCTAGTTTATAATTATGTTAAAATGTTATGGTTTTAAAGTTTTAAAAGTTGACATTCTGCTAGCTTTACGGACTATGTTGGCATTTACTAAGATTATTTTAGGCTATTTTGGAGTTTAGCTAATATTTCAGCTGCATGCTACCTGTTTTGGCTAATTCAGACTTTTTTTTGTTTTTTAGGTCATTTTAAAGTTTAGCTCTTTTTTGAGCTCCTTGCTAGCTATTTTGGCAAACCAAATAATTTTTTTTTTTCGTTTTTTATGCTAATTTGGCATTTAGCTAATATTTTAGCTAGCTTTCAACTTCAGCGTTTTTAGCTATCAATTTCAGCATCTTCATCGGCCAAATTCAGCTTACAGCATTCACACTAGCATTATCTCAGGTAATGTTATATATCTAGTTCATAATTATGGTAAAAAGTTATGGTTTTAAAGTTTTAAAAGTTGGCATTCTGCTAGCTTTATGGACTATGTTGGCATTTACTCAGATTTTTTTAAGCTATTTTGGAGTTTAGTAAATATTTTAGCTAAATGCTAAATGTTTTGGATAATTTAGACTTCTTTTTTTCGTTTTTTAGGCCATTTTGAAGTTTAACTATTTTTTGAGCTTCTTGCTAGCTATTTTGGCAAACCAAAGAATTTTTTCTTTCGTTTTTTATGCTAATTTGGCATTTAGCTAATATTTTAGCTAGCTATCAACTTCAGCGTTTTCAGCTATCAGCTTCAGCGTTTTTAGCTATCAATTTCAGCATCTTCATCGGCCACATTCAGCTTACAGCATTCACACTAGCATTATCACAGGTAATGCTATATATCTAGTTCATAATTATGGTAAAAAGTTGCAGTTTTATATTTTAAAGATGTAGTTTTAGAGTGTTCAATAAATATTTATCCTGTTCGGCCCGAAACCTGTTTGCGATTGAGTTTGACCCCCCTTCATATAGCATCTCTGAAGCTCCAGCTCCTCTAATCACTTGGATTCAGACTGTGTGGTCTCTGATGGCTAATGTGAATTTGACCCGGCGGCTCCCCCCTTAAAGCAGCCTCCGACTGGCGGCCTCAGAGGGGGACTTATCTGCTTGTGGAGATTGATCGAAAGTAATTTTTTTTCACCAAAAGAAAAGCAGGGAGGAATTTGATAGATAGCCCGGCCCCTCCATTTCCCTGATGGCGATATTAGTCCTGATTAAGATAAATGGGTCCTGTCTTCCAAACCATGCAAATGCCCACTGCGGGCGCCATTTATCCACGGAAAGAGGACGCAACAACAAAAGACAGAAGGAAAAGAGGAATATATTCTTTTATTTACTGTTTTAGTTCTAATTCTACAAAAACGGAAAAAATATTTAAATAATATGACTTATTTTTAAACAGAAAATAATATAAACTTTGATCATCTTTAGATCATTTTTCGAAGCGCTCCTTTTAATTAGGATAATGACATTTCATCAGAGCTGCAAGAGTTCATCTGACATTATTTCCCATGATCCCTTTGTTCACTAGCTTACGGCACCTCACAACCCCAACCTAACATTAAACAAACATGGTTAGCAATGTTGATGCCTTGGAATGGACCAAAACAGGGAGCTTGTACGATATTATTTACGTCACAATTTCAATCTTTTCTCATCTGTTCTTGATTCACAACCATTCGAGTAAAGAAATACTTAAAAAGTCGCTTTAATCTTCATTTTTCTCACATATGTCTTCCGTTATGAGAAAATTTGCCACAAGAACATGATAAAACTCAGTTTTTCAAAATTGTGCTCTAGTTACTCTTCTTCTTGCTTTAGTGGTATTATATCAATAATAAACAGAAGTTACAACGTAATAAATAAAAATACAAAGAACACAACAAAAATCCACCATCTTACTTTTGCTTTCCACTTAAACCGCGAGTTGACAGCACAGCACACTTTTTGCAGCTCTGCACCGCCCCAGAAGAAAAAGATCTCATGAAAACGAGCTTGTGTTGTTGCATTGGTTCAGACAGCCTTGACCTTTTTGTTGTTATGAGACATGGATTACTCAGTATAACTTTTTCCTAAGTCGTACTCTTTTGAAAAAAGTGAAAAAATTTTCTGGTGATGTCTTGAGATATTTATCGTATCGCGATACGTGTATCGTGATACGTGTGTTGGATTGCCAGATTCTTGCCAGTACAAAAGTTTTTACTCATATTGGTCTATTTTTTGCCCAATCTGGCAACACTGTAGATAAATAGACGCTACAAACACCGTAAGTAAATTCAAGCTCGAAGAACTGCAACAAAAGTATTGCAAGTATTAATATCATCAATACTTTGCCTTGGTAGCAATACTATTAATTCACAGATCGATACACCCACCCCAATTAGAAACACCAAATTGATATTTTGTGCCGTGGGTTTTAAAAAAAAAACATGATGAACAAAAATGAATAAAGTTTTTAAAAAAGGGGTCTGTGGAAGAAAAATCTCGTCACTTCCCACCCTTAATTTTCCTACATTTTATGCAGACATTTTTACAATTTAAACCTATAATAATATAATAATAATTCATATAAGGACAAAAGCATTACATGTCAGCCATTTTTCAAGCAAAAAGGACTTAAAACATTAAGATGGGGCAGAACGTACACGTGAATATAACGCTTTGTTTTTTTTAAATGCATCTTATTTGTTTATCCAGAGAAGTTTTTAAAATTAAAGTTGATCTACAGTTCAACTAATTATTATAAAAGTTGGAAGTTGGTGTTTTATTTTGATAATTCCTTTTGTTGGAGAGAGAAGAAAAAAAAAAACCCTCCAAAACCTTAAAAGACAATCCGTATAAATGTTACAACAACGGAGCCTTCGGAGATTTCTTTTAGAATTGCATCAACTTGCAAGCTGGAGGTCGAAAGGCCAATTCTTTATTTCTGACTCACCAAGCTTCATTTTAGCTCCAAATAATTTCACCAACATGAAGTCATTATTGTAGCGGTTTTTCTGGGCTATAAACAGAAAATGTTGATAAAAATCCCTGTTTCAACAGCCTTCGGAACCCCCCCCCCAGCTGAGAGGTCTTCTAGAGAACGCCGAATTCTTCTGTTGACTTCTGGGATCGTAGAAGGGTTTAATTAGCTTCAGCTGTAGGAGCGCGGGAGGCCCCGCCAACGTCTCCGTCCGGCTCAAACCTGAGATGCATCATTCTACCTGATGACGAAAAACGCAGTGATGCAAACATTTTTAATAGTGTGAAATGTTTCTAACTTCTCCCGTCGTGAAACCAAATGAGAAATTGCTGCATTAAAATCCCCGTTTTAGGTGTGTTGTCATGCTTCCAGACGTGGAGTTATATGTGAGGACTAATAATGGCGGCTGCTATGCAATGACAGTTATTCTCAATTGCACAAAATTGGAATTGTGTATTTAAAGTAAGAAGTTGAGCAGATAAAGGAAATAAATTTAAAGTTTTATGATATCTAATGATTCCATTTAATCTAAAAATATCAACTTTATGAATATTTCTAAAGCTACACTCACATCAAACTCGATTCACAGGTCAGTGGCGTTCAGTATCAACGTTATTTTAATGCACAGATATGATCAGAGGTCCTGCAGCCCAATCTGAGTTTGTTTTCACTCATAACGGTTCCAGAATGCAAATATCTGAACTTTGGCAAAGAAGAGAAACAGAGACTTTTGGGGTCCAAAACTGACATTGGGGAGACTGATCGTTCTTTAAATAGGAAAGATCTAACTCCCTTCCGGGTAGGATGGGTTCTCATCAACTAAACCTTCCCAAAGTGGGGTCCAGGGCTTTTTTGTGTGTGTTAAAAATTCCCAAAAGCCTCCACGGTCACGTTCGATTCTTCTATTAGCTAGCCAAGATGGCGCGACAACAACAAACGGATAAAGTGAAAAGATCAGCTCCACGTCTCTAATTAGGATCCAGGTTTACTGTTTTTTATTGGAAGAAAGTTTGTTGTGCCTTACTCTTTTATTTTATTAAAAATGGCCATGACGCCTTTCTGTTAACGCTTTCAAAGAGAAATGTTACTTTTTTTTGTGTTCTTACTAATATGTGTTCCCTTAGTGAATACAGAATCAAAATAAATAAAAATTAAACCACATTCTTTATTTTCTCTTTTTATTTCATGACATGTAAAACAATATTGTCCCGTGGACCGGGATCCCATTTATAGATTTTGGCCCTTTGCGTGAAAAATTTGGGCAGCTCGGCTGTAAACCAATAGCTAAATTCCCTGAAATGATATTTCTGCAGTTTGCATTGATAAATAATAAAAATTCCCATAACTTTATTCTCATTTTCACATTTTTCCTCCTTGAACTAATGTAGGACAGTAAGTTGTCAAATTGGGTCACAGAGATGGAAGTACCGCTGAAAGCATCAGTCATTTAGCGAGATATGGAAAAGTAATGTCTTCAAATTTGGACTTCGTTCCCACTTAGGGCTGGGCGATATGGGATTTTTTATATCACGATATAGCTTTTTACATATTGCGCGATAACGATATTGGTCACGATATAAACCAAATAACTATATTTGACTATATTTATTTATATTAGACTACTAAACTGTTTCTTCAGTTCCATTAAAAAAACAAAGCATTAAGTCTACAAATAAATTCTAATGTTTTCAGGGTTCATATAACAAAAATGTATTAATATACTACAAATTATTTTTGTTGTATTTAGTAGGGGTGTAACGGATCACAAAACACACGGCTCGGATCGTGTCACGGCTTTAAGGTCACGGTTCTGATCATTTTTCAGATCAGTAACAGGTAAAAAAAAACAACAAGAAAAAAGAAGATGAAAGCCTAAAATTACTTTTTTTAAAAAGTTAAAAATATATGTTTAAAAAAAGTACTTAAAAGCATTAACTCACACATTTTGAACTTTGAACATGAACAAAACATGTATTTTCTGATTACATGTACATGTCTGGAGAGAGAAAGGAATGCTTCATATGCTATCCCACCAAATTAAACTGCAATTTTGAAATTAAACTTTCATTAATTTTGGTATTAATTGTTGTATTGAAATTAACAGGAGCAACATTTAAATATGTCAAATAAGTATTATTAACCATAGCACTTGACTAGGTGATGCACTGAAATACCCGCGTTTTTTCTGGTTATTTTTGACCCTAAGAGCTTGCCATAGCTCTACATTCCCCTGTCGGCTCTTGCCAGCTGGGTGCAGGAGCTCGATGTGTGTGCGACAGCGGCCACTCCTCGCTGGAAGGTCTCCTGAACTCCGACACGGAGATGTGTACCGATGTTTTTAATTCAGCTCTTCAAAATAAATCAATCTCTCGGTATCCGCGTTCTTCATGAAGAGTTCCAGAAAAGTTTTGACGGAAGTTTCTCCCACACTCAGCGGTGCTTCAGAGCAACAGACTTTCTAATGACCATTAGAGCATCAAATCTGACGCCTGTTAAAACTAATACAGTGTACAGTAAATTAATTGGACCCCAAATGCAGTCGGCTTAGACAGAGAATTGATTGTAATAAAGCGTGCGGGGCGCGAGGTGCGCAGCTGCAGCGGGGGTTGCTGGTAGAAGTCGGCTCGTGCGCGTTTGTTTACCTTTCATGCAGACGAAGGACGCGGAGTGGAGTCCAAAAAATGACCGAAATGAGAGCTAATAAACACAATAATTAGATACAAACACTTACTCGCCCTGTGGCGACTGACTCTCTAACTTTTACTCGTCAAATAGGAGAAACTGTTCGCTAGCGAGTGTTATTTGCGGACCCTTCAAAATAAAAGTCTATCGCGATGGACTCATTCTTCTATCGAAAAAATGTTCTATCGCGATATCAATAATTATCGTTTTATCGCCCAGCCCTACTCCCACTTAATGACATCATCAATAGTCGTCGGTTAACTACGGTAGCTGCAATTAAAAGGGCCTTGAAAAAAACATTTTGGACAACCCTACCCCTACAATTAGAGGGGTAGGGTAAGAATTTGACCTCTGAATGATTTCATGAACCCAAACATGGAGATGTCTTTCCGTGTCTTTCATGTGTTGTTGATGAAATACAGTCAATGTTAGTACAAAAGACCAAAAATTTGAAATCTGGAGTTAATTAAGATATTTTTAAACTGGCAACAAAAGAGAGGCGGCAGAATTATGTGCGTAATTATTAAAGAACCATAAATATGAGACAGTACGGTCAGCAGTGGTAACCCCCCCCGGACGATACGCATCACTCCACCATCCACCTTCCTCCTCTCCTCAGTGTCGGTTGGGTGGCTCAATCAGAAGAGCGCTTTGACAGTCGTTGCTGTTACCCTGCTGAGGGATGCAGAACGGAAGCTGCCAATCAACGGGCAGGAGCGCGGAGCTAATCAATCCAAGCAGGCCATGATGGGATTTTTTTTTTTCTTTTCTCGTAGCTCGGACACACCAAACAGCCTGTTGGCTGGTTGGATTTCCTCCCGTCCCACAGCTTGTGTAAATTCAAAATTATACAGACTCTATTATAAAACATGTAAATGTCTCTCGGAGACTGTTTAAAAGGCAGCTGGGCTGCAGGTTTTACATAAGAATTACAAATTAATTATATGCAGGGGCTGGTATCCAAGTAACACAGGCTGTCTGAATGGGATCAGACAATTTAATGAAAAAATAGACTTTTTTTTTTTGGAGAGGTGACTTTGAGATCATTTGTAATTTAAAAGTGGAAAAGGCTGGTGTGAGGCAGATGTAAGTTTGGAACTCTATGAAATGCCACATCACATTGAGCAGAAGAGCACTTTAATGCTGAAAGAGCACTGGGGTTCAAAGCTCATTGAAACCATGAGGGCTTTGGAGAAGTAAAAGGGAATATTTATTTCTCCGTTCCGAACTGTGAAAATGTTCTTTATGGCGCCTTATTTCTCGCAGAAATCAGACTAAATTAAAATCATGAAATCATCAAAAAAAAAGAAGTCACTACGAAAGAGCTCTGAAGGGTAGAAAGCAGAAGAATTTAAAGAAGGACGGAGGCTTTCATGGCTGCTCAAGAACACGATGTGCAAAGACGCCCTGGAGACAATCCAGCAGGGGTGCTGGATGGAAGGATGGAGGAGCAACGAGAGGACTAAAAGGCAAACAGAAACGCCTGGATCATATATAAAGTGGAGGTTTATGGGTTACACAGGACACAAGGATGGAAGAGATCAGGATCCTGTAGCTGGTAAAGAAATGCTTGATCACTGCAGTAATCAAAGTATTTTCACGTGTGAGGTGGAGTTCTTCAGTTGTGGAGCTTAACAGATCTTCTCTCAAGCGTTTAGCTTCTGGGTTAAGGCTTGTAGGTTAAGAAATAAAGACATGTTTAGCACACAAGGACAGTTATATTCAAACATCTACACATCTACCTTCATTCACATGACTAAGTAGATCCACAACTGCAGAAACAAGCCTGAAAATATGTCAAAATACCAATTATAACTGTGTTTTAGGAATATAAATGTGTGTGTGTGTAAAGGTAGTAACTATTTGTTGATTAATCAATTTCTATTCCTACGATCCAACCAGATCGATCCGTCTAAGGTGAGTTGTTAATCAAATCGACCAAAAACATTAAAAAATTGTTTAAAAATTAGATGAATTGGGAAAAACCATTTGGACTGAGGCAAAGTAGTTTTATTTAACTATAACGTCAAAATTCAATTCAATTCAATTAGCTTTATTTATCCGAACTTCATTTGCAGACCAAACATCGCATAAGTACAGGCTCAGACATGCAAAACTTTGTTAAAACACATTCATCAGCATAAATACATAAAATAGAAATAATTAAGTCAATCAGTAAAATCAGCAAAAAAAATACTGAAACCTATAAACCAACAATCAGTTATAGTCAAGACCACCGCCATAGACAATACTGTACATTACAGCAGAACCATCAGTCCAATGTGTGGAAAGAATTTGAATTTAGCAAAGGCGTGACCATACAGTGCAGTAGAATGTTCTGTTTGCATTATTTTGATGTGGAAAAACAATTATGAGCTTAAATTTATGAAAATGTGAATTGATTTGACATGATTTTGTTTTTGCATGTTTGTTTGAACACATGTTTATGTTACACTTGCATTATCTTGCATAAATGCAAGAAATCTGGAAAACTTTACCTGAACTATTCAGTTTCAGGTATTTATCTCTAAGTGGAAGTTTTGGGTCAAGATGTTCTGGATCCATTTTAGGTAAACGAATCGAATTGTTCAAAATGAACCATTATAGACTATGAGTCGTATTGGCAACCACATATTATGATATAAATTGAATCGTTGTTTAGCAGTCAAGTACCTGGGCTCAGTTCAGTGTGTGTGTACTGATACTATGGACAGAGTAAAAATACCCTCACGCCCCCAGCAGATCGTTAGATCGCAGTATCACTTTGCACCTTCCAGAACCCACTTGATTAGAGTGTCTGAGAGTCCTCCACAACTCAGGCAGCCCAAAATCTGGGATCCAGACCAGGGATGGAGGTACTACCTCTAGAGCCCCCGGTGCCAAACAACAGAAGTGCACAGAAGACCTAGCCTAGATAGAAGCCAAGGTCTATCCATCCAAAAGAAACCCAAAACAATGCCCATAAGTCCAGTAAAGCCAGAGGAAGGAACGCCCTTGAGACGCAGAGATCAACGACAAGAAGCAAAAACAAGGATGGACTTTTGCCTTGGAAGAGAGAGCCAGCACACTAGGATAAGGATAAGTCCACATCTCCAGTGGGCTACTCAAAATCTGCCAATCAAATGCTTTGAATGTTCAATGAGAGTGTCAGGAGTCAGAGCTCTGTCTCCAGAGTACTGACTGCACTACATCTCCCAGCAGCCCCAGCGTACAGTCTCTGGATGCCCGGAGAGCTTCACTCAGTGCGAAGTATTGTTTGTGCCACTCTGCCTGCATTACCAAGCGCTTCTATCTGGAACTGATCTTCTGTTTCTGACCCTGCTTTATCTCTTATTACCTGTCCTGACCCTCACCTGGACCCCGAAGAACAACTTCTTTGATGATCCCATGCTTGTGATTGACCTCTGCCTGCCTGACCCTGATTTAGCTTTATGGACTTTTAGCTGGGCTTAGTTCCTGTCTGAACTAATAAACCTGCTGCACATGGAACCAGCTGTCTGCCCGTGTTTATTGAGGCATTTGATTGGCTAGTTTATAACTTGAATAGCTAGCATTGTAGAAAAATATTATGAATGAAAATAATGGATATCAAGAACGTGTTGATAAATGGTTAAAAAGCACATAGAACGACTTTATGTCTCCATAGAAGTCTGTGGGATTTTGGCCTCTTAGATCCAGCGGATACTTCCTGTTATGTCATATACAGTCAGTCAATTTGCTGGGCACACCCCTCAGACATTTCTGCAATATCATTTACATCAAACATTAGTTTACTGCCTTCGTTTTGTTTCTAGCATTTATAGATGAAAAACAGGAAACCGAAAATATGAAAGACTGCCACGGTTCTTTAATTGCACACGAAAACCATTACAGGACGACAGTGTTTTTACTTTCCTTTCATTAATTTGACTTTTTTGTCACACATTTACTTCCAAGAAATGTGCGCCCACGCTGGCATCTCCCTTAAGATGGTCCAAAAATTCACCCAATTCTGATGTTTAAAAATCTGTTTTGTGTTTCTGTTGATAAGGCAGTGGTCAAACGACAAATTGTTTAATTGACGATTGAATTTTCAGGAAATAGATTGAAATCCTGGCAGGAGCACTGCTTCTTTTCGGTCCAATGACCTCCTCGATACATATTTGATCAGATTTCTTGTGTATCATAACACATTTGTTGCAGCTTGCCAGTTCCTTTCATGTCAAGCCTCGTTGGGAGTCATGTTGCTTCTGAACGAGGACATGCTTAAAAGTCATTCCACTTAGTCAAAGGGATGTTCTCTGTGAGGGGAAAAGTTTCCGTCTTTCTTAAAAGAAACTTCCGAATTAATTAAAAATCACATCAGGAGATGTCGAGGGATTTACATCAAGGCTCAGGAAGGCGGCTCTCTTTCTGAAGAGGCGTCCCTCAGCGAGGACAAGCCTGTGTTCACCATTCCATTTTTCATCAAAGAATGTTTCAATCTCAACTTTCTCTGTATTCCGGAGACATCTTTATGGGGGATCCGCCGTCCTCATCATGTTTTTCCTTTTCCCTCCTCGTCCTGCATGGTTCATTTCAATAAAAAAAGGAAAAATAATCAATTTGCTTTGAACAGTTGAAGGACGGGCCCACTTACAGAGCACAATTCTGCAGTTTGGCTGTTCTGGCCGGAAGCCTTTCAAACGAGACTATCACAGAAACAAGCTGCAGATTTAACAAATCGGCTGACCAGAACTCCTGCCAGAGAACATCAAAGGTGCATCTGGCTCGCAACCCAAACAAAGAAGGAGACGCAATGGCTCAATGTGGCCGGGGAACGTTTAGCCACGGGTCACTCCTGGCGTTTGAAGTGGGTTTTCTGTGGCGAGCGAGCCGCCTCCTCCGGCCAGGCCGGCGAGCGCGGGTCTGTGTGCCTCGGCCAGGAAATGAAGTCAGTCTGACAATACGGACGTGTTAAAAACCACAGAGGACAAGTGGAAATGAAAACAGGTCAGCGGCTTCTATTCTCTGTCCAAATTTATTCCAGCACGGCGAAGCGAACAGATGGATTTTCAGCCAGTATTTTGTTTGGACGTGTGACAGTTTCACAAAGAAAAAGCTCAATCGAATGTTTGGCTGTTCGTTTTTTCAGATAAGAGTTTGTAAAAAGCAGTTTGATAAGATGTAGATATGGTTTCTAATGTTTAAGATAAAGATAAAACGTTCCACTTAAGCTTAAAGTCTCACTCCGATCATCTCCCGGTGGTCTTTTCACTACGATTATGCTGCTTTTAGCCAAAAACAAAACAAAACCCCTAAAACACGAGTCAAAGTCAAGGCCCGGGGGCCAGACCCGGCCCTCCGGATCATTTTACTTTATTGTTATTAATGACCCGATGCTACCTTACACTTGCTGCTAACTTGTAGAATTTTGACAAAATATATTATTAAGGAAATAAAATATTGAAAGTTATTTAAGGTTTACGTTGATTTATCCTAAACTAATATTTCTGCCTGTTTATATTTATTGTTATGTTTTTGATAAAATGTTATAGAGTTTTCAATAAATGTGTGTTTTGGAGTGGCAAAAGTTAAATAGAAAGTTGTGGATGGGACTGCTACCAGAGGGTAAGCCCACCCCCACTTCCCATCACACATCGGTTTACACCAGTGGTCTCCATCTCTTCTCCAAACTATTGACTGTATATTAAAATTGGACAGATTGACCCCCCCCCCCCCCACCCCACCCAAAAAAAAAAATTATATATATATATATATATATATATATATATATATATTATATATATATTATATATATATATATATATATATATATAGGAAGTAACCTCCGGCCACAAAATCATTTGGATCCCAAATCACAACAGGACATTTTGGAGCTTCTATCAAACCATAGAAGAAGAAGACAGATTCAAACCTACATTTCACAGAAGCACAACAGCCATGAACTAACTCCTAAAACTGAAGTGTCCCGCGGTCTTGGGGTCTTTCTCACCGTCCTCGCTTTTCATTTTTACTCACATTCTATTAAAAGAGAACGGGTGTAATATTTTCTATTGTCATGCTTGGATTTTAAGTTTATAATAGCTACAAATAAGTCAAATTTGCAGCTCTACTGTCACCAAAAGTAAACAAATCTTCAAAATAAAGTGTAAAAGTAAAACTATTAAACTAAAAAATGAGACTGAAGTTCCATTTACTGACATTAGTTCTGAAAAAACAAATTTGCTATTTATTTACATTCTTTTGTTTATGGTGACTCTTAAACAATTTATGCAATTAATGTAATTCTGGCTAAATAGAAAAGCGACTTTTAAATGCTTTAGAATGTAAAGTGCTGCTGAACTTTGAGGATAGAAAAACTGTTTTTAGAATTTGTTGTTACATTTTTCAAAACAACAGTAATATATATCGTTTGTTTATTGAAGTTAACATTAAAGTTGACAATATATATATATTGTTTGTTTACTATTTCTACAGGAAGTTTAGACAGTCATTAAGAGCTCGGGTTAGGAACTTTTGGTGCTAGCATTTATCTTACCTGAGATCTTATACTTTTATTTTTTATAAGGCGAAATTAAAATTCACAAACCGTATATGTATAGTTTTAATTTCTTTTAACGCATCATACGCTGAGCATTAGAATTACCAAACATGATGCAACTTCCATGGAGTACCACCACTATCATCCATTGTAAAAAAAAAAAAAAAATCCTCATCACTTTACAGAAACAACAATTGTTGACTAATAGACTGATCTAAAAGTATCAACAGTGACTAACTGAGTACTAGTTAGTGACATCCTTACTAATGATTGGAGCTGCCTTAGAAACGTCGACTCAGACTGACTCCAACCAATCACTGTTATCCGGCTCCAACGTGGCGTAAAAATGGCGACTGGATTGAAAATGAAGACATGCATGGATCTAGTCGTCTACAAGCGGATGCATCGGAATGGAGCTGAGCAGGGAGCTTGTGACTCACATATTGTGACTTGACAACAATTTGAAGCTAATTTTTCGTTATATGTTCTCATCGTTAAAGAATTGTCACGAGAACTCGCTAAAAACACCAAAAATCTCTTTTCTGTCGGCACAAAGATTGACAGAAAAGACATTCTGTGTGGCTCAGTTACTTTATGCGTCATCTAAAGATGTAATTAATCCAAATTAAATCAGAGCTTTCTAATCTAGAATGTGTTTCTTTTTTATATTTTGCTTGTGGGATCTCTCCTTTATGAACTCCAG
Source organism: Oryzias javanicus (assembly GCA_003999625.1). Classification (NCBI taxonomy): domain Eukaryota; kingdom Metazoa; phylum Chordata; class Actinopteri; order Beloniformes; family Adrianichthyidae; genus Oryzias; species Oryzias javanicus. The sequence goes on along the minus strand of CM012456.1, from coordinate 5,369,732 downwards.
CTTGTTGAAGAGTGGTTTGGATCTGGTTTTACGTGCAAAAATATATTTATTTAGTGGATTATTTTTTAAATTGAAGTATTCTCGCTTTAGCTGGAGTTGTTCCAGAGCTCAGTTGAGCGTCGGGGCAGGGTACACCTTTCATTTTTGGAAGTGTGCTCAGTGCCTCCCTAAACCACCTCCCTGTGGAGGCATCGGAGCTTACGTGTTCTCATCAGCGTTCTATCCTTTACTTTATTAAATATTCAAGTTTTCTATGACTAAACAGTGGGACAAGTTCAGCTAAAGTTCATCTAAAGAACAGGGAAGTTTAATTGAGTTGAATTCTTAGAAAGTTGCTTCAAATCTTTTACCTGCTTAGAGTCAAACTAGTCCTCCGGGGCCCCCGCCAACTTTCTGGAATGTTTCCTATTTGATTATTTCCTCTGGAAGTTTCAGCTGCTGGAAAGTTTCAGACAGATGGTGCAACTGCTCTCGGATTTCTTAGCCCAGAAAACAGAGCGAACGCGAAATGTTTGTTTCTATTTATTTCAAGGTTAAATCGAGCTTAAAGGTGTCAGGAGAGAGTTTTAGGGATTGAAAAAGTCTTCGACACACGTTAAAAGTTGATGAAATATCACAGTGTGTGTGGATGTTTCTGTTGAAACATGAGTTTGCTGGAAGAGGAGACATTTTGCTGTGAACTGCTCCTGAACTTGTTTATGTTTCTTTAATTAGGACCAAATCGTGTCGCGGATGTACGCACGGCTCGCTGGAAGTTCGCGGTTATCCCGCCTCATCCCCCCCCTTCTCAGAGATACCGCAGCTTCACGACGCCTTGATTGACACCAGGAGTTCATCTCCAATTCCCTGAGATTCGTCAGCCGCACCAGCCGACAAGACGTACAACCCGAACGACGAGATGCCCATTTGAATAATGCGCGCACGGGGGAGCGGGGATTCTCTTCCCGACCCTTTGATGTGTTTGCGGTGAAGAGATAACTCCTGACAGCGTTTCTGAAAGTCTTTCGGAAAATCTCCCTCTGAAAAAAGCCATGCCACTACATTGGCAGTAAATGTTGTATCAGTCACAGTGGGACGGTTCATTTGGCATCCTCAGAGGAAAATCCCATGTCACTGGTTGGGATTTGGAATCAGTTCAGACGGCTGTTTTACTGGCTTCCTTACAGAGTGAAACAAAACAACATCCAGTCAATTCCTGCGGATGTGCTGCTGCGGTGAAACGGAACTTCAAACGGCTGCTCTTTTTTAAAAAAAAAAAAAAAAAAGATTATACAGACTTCCTCCCCTTTTCTGTCAGCGCACGTAAAGGTGAGCTCTTTTAAATTTCAAATGATCCTCTTGAATGAGGAATTACCATCTTGAAATATTCATGCGAGGTTTGGGAACTTGTACTGTGCACCTGGGAGGGGTCGTGTGGACGCCAGTACAGATTGGTTCTCTTCAGAAATCCATTGTCCTTTTTTTAAAGACGTCGTTTTGAGGGCAGAGGATTTGAAGATTATTCAACATCTAGACAGTTCGGACACCTGAACGTCGGTCCTCTGTTGAGCCGTCCGGTTCAGACACAAGATCTGAAACCTCCTCAGGCCTGTTGTAACGTGATGGCCTTTGTTTGTAGACAAGAACATTATTAGAGAACTAAACAAAAGTCTAATCTTTAACTCTACGTTGCTACAGACTCTCTCCATTGACATTTTGGGTTTTTATACATATTTTGTTGTATATTTTTTAAACATATATGAAGAAAATTAAGGTCAAAATTCAATTCCTGAGTGTTTTTGTCATAGTGAATCAGGAGGAGAGGAAAAAGTGCAGTTCTGAGCTCCACACCATTCTGATACATCCACTTAGCTCCTATTCTTTTTCTTGCTAGGTCGGGGGAGTGAGAGTAAACAGAAGGATGTCGGCGAGCAGATGCCAACAGTCCCACTCACAATACTTTCTTCTGAACTCCTGCCGCTCTATAGACACTATGTCCAAAAAAACAATATTTTATTATTCATAATTAAATCATTGAGATACGTTTACACTACATCAGAGGATGATCAGAATGGAACTTCAAAGCCATATTTAAATAGATGCAGTGAAAGTAACTTTTCAAACATTTATCTTTTAAATGCACCAAATAGATTTTGTTCAATAGTTAATTTTGTTTATTTTTTACAATAATAATAATAGCAATAATAACAATAATATTAATAATAATATTAACAACAGCAATAATAATAATAAAAATAAAAATAACAACAACAACAACAGCAACAACAATATTAATAACAATATTATTATAAATAATAATAACAATAACAGCAATAATAATAACAGCAACCACATCAATTGTAATAATAATAATAATAATAATAATAATTTCCACATGTTCAAAGCACTTACCATTTGTATCCATTATTCATTCACTTTTCATCATAGCCACAGCTGCCCCGGGGCATCCTGACAGAGGTGTGCCTTCCTGCTTCTGACCATCACTGGGACGTCTGAACACCTTCACACAACACTAGAGCCACACTGAAGGCAGGTAGGGTGAGGTGTCTTGCCCAAGGACAAAAGCAGCAGTTGACAGGGAGGGAACGGGGATTGAACCGCCAACCCGCCAATCATTGGTCAACCTGCTCCACCACCTGACCCCTGCCGACCCACAACTGGCAGAAACTGGAGGTGTAGGACCCAAAGAGCCGGAGACCGGGTTTGGTCCAAACTCAAACTTTTAATGAATAAACAAAAACAAGACAAAACCCACAGAGAAGCAACAAGGCGACAAAACCCATGACCGGACGAGGAAGAACTGAAAACTACTGGAAAGACGAGAGCTATGAATGATGACATCACATGCTACAAGAACCAATGAACCAAGTGCAAGAGAACAATCAAATGATGTAACTGACAATCGTCAATCTTTGTTTTTTTGTCTAAATCTGTTTGTTTACTCGTTTGATTGATGTCAAACTGCATTATTCTACATGGTCATAACTTCAGGCCTCGAGGGCCGCAGTGTCTGGTTCAGGTGTGTCCAGCCAGTTAGAACATTGCATGTTGGGAAAAATATGCAGGGAAGTGCCGTTCAAGACCTGGAGTTGATTTATACCAAAAGTATGTTATATAACATTTATCTTTTACTATTTACTAACAAATCCTTTATTTTCCTTCCAAATATTGAAAGATGGTCATAAATTATGACACAAATGGCAATATTCAAGTGTCTGTTTATTGTTTTTTTTTCCACAAAAAACACACTAATAAAACTTCAGGCATGATAATAATGTTTAGGAAAAATTAACATTTTTTAAAGCAAATTTTTTGTGTAATTAGTCCTAAACCACTACATAACGAACATTTTTGTAGCTGCAGGCCTAAAGAAACTATTACAGCAGTTTATTAGGCTGGTTTTTAGTCTTCCAACATTTTTGGACATATTTTTTTATAAAAAAAAAAAAAAAAAACATTAAAGAAGATTAAATGTAGGAAACAACATTTAGACCAAAGCTTAAAAACCTTGAATACAAAACCAACCAAAACAATTAAAAGCTACTATTTCTCACGTTAAAAACAAATAGAAAAAAGCAAATTTAAAGGAAAATGATGGAAGTACTAATTGAGGAAAACCTGAAAGACGGCAAGAGAGAGGATTATTGGAGGTAAAAAATTATGTAACAAATCTACAGATTTCCATAAATCCATCTCGATCACAGATGTACAGGTGGAGCGTGTCATGTTCTCTTTTTTCTCAGGGAAAACAAGTTTCGAGACCCAGATCATAAAGAATCCCATTGATCTTTAATTACTTGCTTTCTTCAAAGAGGAACATCAGACAAGACTTCCAAGTCAGTTTAAGTCGATGTTGGAGAGGCTGCTGCCATTATTTATAGTCATTTGGAAAGTTTGATGCCAAGAATATCAAAAGATGAGGTTAAGATCATTTTTTGTGGATTTTTTGCAAAGTCCAAAGTATGCATCTTCAATAACTGAGTCTTTAAGTTGGATTAATTATAAGTGCATTTTTAAGAGTTTTTCGGAGGTGAGTATTGGTGTCGATTTGGGACACTTCTCTCTCTCCTCATAATTAAGTTTAAACCTCCAGTAAGATGATCGGTTTGTGACATGACAGGAGCCATCAGGCTCCTCCTACTCTTATTGAGGCGTCGGATTGGTCGGTTTATAACTACAGAGAAAAAGAATCACGGAAAACAAAAAAAGTTATCAGAGCAAGAATGGTTATACTGACCAATAGAATGAATGAGAAATAGCTTTTTAGTCTATATTTTATTTAAAATAAAATTATTTTATATTATATTTATATGTTAGCTTGGGGGGAGGGGTAACTCAGTCCAGTTCTCATGTACAGTGAATAAATAGATGTCAGTGTAAATGAGCTTAAAAAAGTTACGCAACATTCTTTCTGCTAATACTTTTCTACAATTTTTGTGTCTTTTGTTCTTCTTGATTCAAATTCTATAATTAATGCTAACTAAATGTTAGCATGAACGATTGGCTGTGTTTTTGTGTTGAGAGAACTGAACTGAGTGATCTCCTCCCCCAAACAGGAAGTACCTGCTGGCTCCAAAAAGTTGACAAATGTTGTTCATCTTTGGACATTTCAGTTAAATCAATTGGATAATATGTCATTAATTCATTTAAAACAAAGGAATATGTCAACACTATGTAGAATGTACACAATCAAGGAAAAAATAGAGATAGTATCTTGTTTTGCTCAAAAATTTTATTTTTTAAAATATTTTATCTGTTATTCCAGCGACAAACTGACCAATCAAATGGACTCCTCCATTTCGAACTACATAATTGAGGTGTAATATTTTTATTCACAATTTATATTTTGTGAATTTGTGGTTTTTTGTATGTATTGTTTGAAATAAAAAGGTCTAACTAACTAACTAAAAAAAAAAATCAGATGCCTCAACAAAAGTATGAGGGGTGTGGCCTTCCAACAAGCTCAGTGCTTATTGGTGAACATGGTTTCCATAGAAACTATCATTCAGACCGACTAATAACTCCATATTGACGTCGTCTGGCGAAAAAATGGCGACTAAATTGACTTCCTTTGGTTGGATCTGGAAGTGTGGCAATTATGTGGCTCCGCCTAATTCTTAAATACCACCATTAAAGCCCCCCCACACACTCGGGTGAGTGGAGAACATGGAGAACAAGCAGAAGCCTCGTCTGGATTCTACCACCATGAATCGTTTTTTTTTCCAGCTGCTCTGCATCAAACACGATTCCTCTGCGTCTCTGCGCTGCTTTCCTCTATCATACACACTCACGCGTCGCCGATCGCATTAGTGGAATTGTGGGGTTCGGTATCATGCCCGAGCGGGCTTTCATGCATGGACTGGCTCTTATGGGTTGTTTGCACTCAACCACGGCGGAGTTATGGAAATTGCATAAGATGCTCTTAAAGGAGCTGAAGGAAAGTCCTATTTCTCTTGACAGATTGTTAGTTCTACGTATGGCTGTCAGAGCACTGTGTGCATTTCAGTAAATGTGACTGAATCTTTTCTTTGCATTTCTGCCACTCAATTACCGGCTACGACTTTAATGCATTTTTAATATAAGAGCAGAGAAAAATAGAAGAAATAGAATGAAAGTGAAGTAAAAACCACCAAAAAATAAATATTTTTCACAAAAAGGAAAAATTGTTAAAAAATTCTACATATTTTAATTGGGTCATTAATCATCAAAATTTAAATATTAATTAAATAAATAAATAAAAACATTGTGTGCTTTTATTGTATCCAAACAAATTCAATGATAAACCCCGAAAGAGAATCACAAAACAAACCGTTGAGATCGATACCAACTATAAAATACATGTTTTATAGTTCTATTGTGTAGTTTATCTCTGCTAATGAGCAAACGCATACACTAATGGACACCAGTTGTACAGTTACTGGAACTTGTGTTGCAAACAATAATTAGGGATTATATCTCACTGGGCTGCAATAGATCTCCATTAGTCGCAGTAAAACACACGAGTTATTCGTCTGGATCTGTACCGCTGTACAACATCAGTAAAGGTGTTGTGTGCTTTGTTGTACACTTTGAAATTGTCCTCTTTCATTAATTGTCTTGGGTTGGGCTGCAGGAATGTGTCACTATAACTGATCATGTTTACAAAAAAACACAGGAATTCATTATGAATGATTGGAATAGAAAATCTGTACAAATAAAAGGGGGAAAAGAAGAGACTGGGGAGGAACTGAAATTTGGTTTTGTTTCCTTTTGTGCTCATTTTTCTGTTGCACAACATTTACTGATAAATATTGAAAGTTAAGCCCAAATTCCCCAACTACTAAAAACTATATCCAGTGTGGCGATGTAGTTGTCTGTTTTTTAAAGGCGCTAACCTCTTATGAAAAAACAATATACTTCTCAGAACAATATATTTACAGTTTATTCCATATATGAAAGCAATATTCATCAGTATACTGAAATATTATTACCTGATTTCTCACCCTAATCTTTATATTTCCTTATACTAAAATATACAGATCCATAATATATTGCCTAACTGAAATATGATATATTTTATATATATATATATATATATGAAAAAATAGATTGACTCTCCGTATATTGCAATTTATTTAAAAACATGGGTAAATTACTGTCATATTGAGATATATTTCTTAATATAATGGCATCTTTATATAATTTTCAAGAATATTACAATATATTTTTGCTTTGTAAGAGACTTCTTTAAATAAAACAATTTAAAGTATGACATCATCAACTTCCCGAAGTGAAAACCTAATAAATTGGAACATTTTACAAAGACTATTTATGATCCCGATGTGTTCTGAAAATGAAAACTCTGAGTATTTATAAAAAAATATGTTAAAATTAATAAAATCGCTGCACACTGGTTTTTCATTTAGATTTGGACAGCTCTCTATGTAGTAAAGTGCGTAGAGTTCACATTGATGTCTTAGGAGTTGTCCTACTATATGACCTATGGGGGCTTTGAATTTACTTTTGATTAATGCTCAGATTACTATCATGTGATCAACTTGCTTGGGTTTCATATTACATTGTTTTATAAGAAAGAAGAACCAGAATTGTGGTTTTTGCAGTCAAAAACGATGATTATTTTTAGGAAAAGTAGGTGCCATTTCATCAGCATACCACCAAGAATTGACTACTTATTAGAACTGGAACAAGTGAGTTGTGCGTAACCCATAGAAAATTGTTTACTTTCAGTTCTCATGAAAAGAAGTTGATGAAGTCGCCATTTTTTCGCGATAAGGACGCCGCCATTTTGGCATTGATTGGTTGGTCCGAGTACCTTTGAGTCAACATTTTGATGAAAACTACTCATGTCAATTAGAAGTGATGCTGGAAGTTTTGAGATTGGGCTAAGCTTCCTAGCCATCTGATTGGTCAGTTTATAATTTAAATAACTTGAGCTAGAGAAAAAAAATATCAGAGCAAGCACGGTTATTCTGCCTAATACAATGACTGAGTAAAAGCTGTTTAATTCTCCGTAGAAAATTATGAGATTTTTGACTTTTTTTTGGTTTAGTTCCTGTTTGAGTCAGTAAAAAACGAGTCATTTTAAATGGGAATCTTCTTTATTTCTGTACAGTAGTGTTTTAGTAGCATTTCATGCATCCGCAAAAATACTGTAAACTAAAATTAAAATATATTTATTGTCACCTTATTGTCTGAGAGATATAAAGGTTTCTTAGTAGCAGAAACATTGATGTAAGAATAAAAAAGCCCATAATACCACAAAACATGTGTAACTTGTGTCATCCTCCTATTAAAAGACAAGACATTAAATGTTATGAGGCATTAGCTTAATCAATGACCCTCTTGTCATTGATTTTCTCCATCCAATATCGTCCTACTCCACTTTGAACAGTAATAATAACATGTAAAAGAGCTTACGATAAAAAAAGAGTGTGTTCTTTTTAAATATTGGCTGATATTGTGTTAAAAAGCACGAGCTGTACCAACAAGAACACTCTGTTAATGGGGGAGACATTTGAGAAAGAAATGAACCCCATTATGCAGACATTATCAATTTGATCTAAAAACCTTTAAGAAATAAACGAGTAAAAGTCAAATCTTTTGAATATGAAGTCTAAACGTCTGCATCTGGTTCATTTACAAAGATACAATAAATATACAATAAATTTCACCCAAAAAAAGGTCTACCGCCCTGAAACTACTGTAGTTGGTTGAAAGCACGAATAAGGTATTTTCAAAATAATAGTAAGTAAATAACAATTATGCTGGTTTCTCTCCTGAATAAGGTGGTGATGCACAAACACCAAACAGGCAACCAGAGACATTTGGGGACAGTTCAAGATTTTGTTCCCCAAAAATCTCCAATTCCTCACAAAACTGCCCATCGTGGCTGAGCGAAGCTTCCATTTGTCATGTTCCCGTTTCAGCAGATGATCGTTGATTTATCTTTAAATTACAGTTGTTAAAGTTGCGACAGTCTACCGATTCGACATCATTTTAATTTTTCTGTGTTTGACTGATCGATAGCAGCATCAATAAAGTAATCTGCTGGTTTACAACTGGGAGGTGAAATCTCGATGATATCAACTGTAACTTGTTCTCAGGTAAACTATCTAAAGTATCCTCTGCTGGACGCAAAAAGAAATCACTAAAATAATGTCTTTTTTCTTGATTCTGGATAAATTTAGGGAGATAATGTTAGCTTTGTGCATCTAATACTCTTTTTTTTAGCTGTAAGAATAAATTTATTTCAAACACGTAAAACAAAAAAAATATTTAAAAAAAAAATGTAAAAACATTTAAAAGACAACAGTAAAAAAGGAAAAGTCTCCATTAGACTGAACTGATTTTATATGTATATATGTGTGTATTATACTTTACTACTATACACTATATATACTATACACTCATGCCAAACTGTATATTCGACTGTATATTACACTTATATAGACCTTTTTTATCATTCTTAACACTACGTATCAATATTATTTATATGTATGTATGTATGTGTGTACCTCTGTGTATACATATATATATATATATGTACACACACACATATTAAGGTTTTTCTTAATTCAGAACATTGGACTCTTCCGCAGTGTCATTTATAAAGGAGAGCCCCTCTCGCTGTGTCCAAATTCCTTCCATACGCACTATATAGTGCGTTTGCCTTTTTGTAATGCTGTCAGAATCTATAACTCTAAAATCAAGAAACATCCCAGAAGTCTTTGCATTGCGGCTGAATGTTTACAAAAAGAAAAAAAAAAAAACTTGTTTAATTGTAATTGTTTTTAATAACTAACTGCATCATCAGAACACAGTGCATTCATAAATAGAAGTCTTAAAATGTTCGTATTGTGTCGATTTTTACTTTGTGAAATTGGTGAGGTTATTTCAAGTGTTTAGATCAGGGGCCCCCAAAACTTTACCTAATGAGGGCCACTCAACTGTTTTCTTCTGTGAGGTGGGGCGAGGTCAGTTTGTAAGCAAACAGAATCATTTATGGTTTTCCAGAAAGCCACACACAGCCAGATTTTGAATCCTTCATTTCTGCAGTCCTCACAGAAAATAAAATACTAAAACATTTTAAAAACTGGATGCAAAACATTACCTTCGACAGATTAATAGCTGAAGATGCTTAAATTCATAGCTAAAAACACTGAAGCAGCTAGCTGAAAATGCATAATTTTAAAGCTGAAAACACTGAAGCCGATAGCTGAAAACGAACAAGTTAAAAGTTGAAAACGCTGATGCTGAAAGCTAAAGTCGCACAAGTTTAAAGCTGAAAACGCTGAAGCCGATAGCTGAAAACGAATAAGTTAAAAGTTGAAAACGCTGATGCTGAAAGCTAAAGTCGCACAAGTTTAAAGCTGAAAACGCACAAGTTTAAAGTTGAAAATGCTGATGCTGAAAGCTGAAAACGCACAAGTTTAAAGCTGAAAACGCTGATGCTGAAAGCTGAAAACGCACAAGTTCAAAGTTGAAAACGCTGATGCTGAAAGCTGAAAACGCACAAGTTCAAAGTTGAAAACGCTGATGCTGAAAGCTGAAAACGCACAAGTTTAAAGCTGAAAACGCTGAAGCTGATGGCTGAAAACGCACAAGTTCAAAGTTGAAATCGCTGATAGCTGAAAACGCACAAGTTTAAAGCTGAAAACGCTGATGCTGAAAGCTGAAAACGCACAAGTTTAAAGTTGAAAACGCTGAAGCTGATAGCTGAAAACGCACAAGTTTAAAGCTGAAAACGCTGAAGCTGATAGCTGAAAACGCACAAGTTTAAAGCTGAAAACGCTGAAGCTGATAGCTGAAAACGCACAAGTTTAAAGCTGAAAACGCTGATGCTGAAAGCTGAAAACGCACAAGTTTAAACAAAAAAACGCTGATGCTGAAAGCTGAAAACGCACAAGTTTAAAGCTGAAAACGCTGAAGCTGATAGCTGAAAACGCACAAGTTTAAAGCTGAAAACGCTGAAGCTGATAGCTGAAAACGCACAAGTTTAAAGCTGAAAACGCTGAAGCTGATAGCTGAAAACGCACAAGTTTAAAGCTGAAAACGCTGAAGCTGATAGCTGAAAACGCACAAGTTTAAAGCTGAAAACGCTGAAGCTGATAGCTGAAAACGCACAAGTTTAAAGTTGAAAATGCTGATGCTGAAAGCTGAAAACGCACAAGTTTAAAGCTGAAAATGCTGAAGCTGATAGCTAGCTGAAATATTAGTGAAATGCCAAATTAGTGGGAAAACTCAAAAAATTTGAAATTAGCAAAAATCAGTCTAAATTCAGAAAAGCCAAAATGAGCAAAAACAGTTAGCATGTAGCTGACACATTAGCAAAATGCCAAATTACCCTAAAAACTGGAAAAATGTCTAATTTAACCAAAAGAGCTAGCAGAATGCTAAAATATTAGCAACAAAATATTAGCTATTAGATAATAAATTAGCCTGAAAAAGCCTAAATTAGCCAAAACAGCTAGCATGTAGATGAAATATTTGCTAAATGCCAAATTACCATAAAAAACTGGAAATGTCTAATTATCCAAAACAGTTTGGGGGGCCGGGTCAAGCGGGCCGGAGTTTGGGGACTCCTGCTTCAGTTTCAGAGTTTTTGTGACGAACCGGAGAAGTCACATGACTGAAAAAAATCAGGGAATACGTGAAACCGTGGAAAATTGATGATGAAATGCAAATAAGCAGTGAAATACTGTGTATATATAGTACGTAGTATATATATATATATATATATATATATACATGCGATTTGCATCATGAACTGTCAAAACTGACTACTGGAAAGATTTTTCCCCATTTCTAAGCCCCTGACACCAACTTGCATTGTGCTGTTTTTACAGGTGAAAAACACAAAAATGCAAATGTCAGAATTGGAATGGGAAACTGCAGAGTCGAGCAGGTTTTTCAGGTTCAGCTCAAAGCCGGCCCAGCTCGAGCAGAAGACAAACAGAGAGATTTACTGACGACTTGATCCAGGGTCACAACAGGCAACAAAGAACAGACAGGCAGATAGGCCGAATCCTGCTAAAGCAAGCGGTTCAAAACCCAGACACGGCACGCGCTGATAAGACAGGAGAGAAAATGGACTCAGATAAACATGCAGTACAAAAGGAGCACGCCTGCTTTCACGCACCTGTGTCGTCGGGACAATCCATTGTCAGCTTTCAACGGTTTCTTAACCTCCACCGTGCATCTGCTGACAAAACGGAATGGAAACAGTTCAAGTCTGGTGTTGAGGTCACTGGCCGTTAAAGAGGAGATAAACTAAACCGCAATCGTGATGGAGCTGACTATAAAAACAACAGAGTGACATCCAGATGACTCGCCGTGAACAGCGGTAACAACAGATGTTTGCTCAGATGAGGCGGCAGCTATTCAAGACATTAGGCAGATGCGAACTTGTAGTGGAAAATAAGAGCAAAGTCATCAACCAGTTTCAAATGTCAGGAAACGCAGCTCGAACGACAGCAAACAACGCTGATCCTCCAGCTTCCAGGGGATTCTTGACGCGTCCATGAATCATTCTTGAGTGCAGCATTTAAAAATCACATCAGTTTGTTGTTACACAGTTAATATTGATAGTTTTTTTTAATGTTTTTGATAATATACAACAAAAGAACATCAAGATTTATCTTTGGTTTATCTTAATATTCAATTAAAGGGAAACAAAACTGTGAGGAAACAGGTTTAATTTAATTAAAATGTTCCTTTTGTTTGTTGTTCTTCTTGCATAAATTGTTTTTGCCACCAGTAAACATCAGAAAAATATATAATCAAATCAAGAAACAGCAGGTGCAATTAAACTGAAAAAGAGAGAAAACTTTCCAAATTTAAGTATCTCTAGATTCCAAGAAAATGAGGTCCAGCAATTTAATTGGTTTTTATGGGAATCAAAACATTCAAAATTTCTTACTGAAAACTGTTCAAAAGTCTTAGGAATTGGTAAACAAAAAATGGTAAATATATTCCACCGTGCAATACTCGTTTAAGAAACCACTTCCACCGAAAGTCTTTGTATGTTCGCGTAAATGCGTGTTTAAGGCTTTATTATTAAAAACTTCACGAACATTCACGTGTCGCTATGCATGTTTTTAGGCACAAAATGTGCTTCCATTGATCGTGGATTTAGTAGTGATGTTCTTTTTAACTCATGAAAAAAACAAATGTTTAAAAATCGGAGATGAAGTTACACAACAGAGTCTTCAAAATATCCGTCTGGATCAAGATTCACAAGATTGCAATAAGCCTCTTTCAACTATATCAGGAGTCTGCAACCTGTGGCTCTTTTAACTCTAGTGGCTCTCTGGCGGAAGAAAAATAAAATAATAGTCATTTTCAAAAAAATTGGATACTGACGTTTTTGGCTAATTTGTTTTCTAATGTCCTAAAAACTTAGGATAATTTAAAGTTTTAGCTTCCATTTTGGCAACATGCTAACATTTTTGACCAATTTAGTTTACTAATCTTATGCTAATTTGTAGTTTAGCTAATATTTTAGTAAAATGCTAATGTTTTTCAGCTAATTTGTTATCTACTGAAATTCAATTTAGAATTTAGCTCCTATTTTAGCAACATGCTAACGTTTTTGACTAAGTTAGTTTACTGAGGAATTTTAGGCTATTTTGGAGTTCAGCTAGTAATTAAGCAACAAGCTAGCTTGCATTTTTTATGCTAATTTGGAGTTTAGCTAATATTTTAGCAATATGCAAACATTTTTTGCTTATTTTTATCTACTGGGACTTTTAGGCTAATTTTGAGTTTTTATTTCAGCAACATGCTTAAATTTTTGGCTGATTTAATTTACAGAGAAATGTTATGCTAATTTGAAGTTCAGCTAGTAATGAAGCAACGAGATTGCTTTTTTGCTAATAAAGTTAAAAACATTTAAAAAATTCCCTTTTTGAGAGATGCTAGTTTCTTTTTATGTATTTTATTGCTTGTGTTTGTGCCAAAAATAGACATTATTTATATTTATTAAAAAAACAAAAAAAAAACAAAAGAAGGTTATAAATGCAAATCCAAATTTCTTAAAGGCTAACGTAAGTCAATGCGGCTCCTTCTAGGTTTTGACCAGTAGAAAACGAGTCCAAATGGCTCTTTTAGTGTTAAAGGTTGACGACCCCTGAACTATATGTTAGTATTGGGTAGTGACGGTCCAGAGTAATACATGCGTGTGATACATGCGACCTGCACAGAAGGTTGGTCAGCTCTGATCAAAATAAAGCAAATCCAAGAGCTTGACAGACTGGATACATGATGTTTCTGAGACAATTAATATGAACTTTTCACATATAATTGAGATAATAGATGGCTATCAGAGTACAAGACCATTGCTGTAATTGTTTTAATTGTTTTATCCTATTTTTAACTGGAAATATGTTTATTTTTATGTTGTTTTTATAAATTGGTGTATGTATTTTATATTGCAGTAGTTTTAGATTTATAAAATATTTTAGATTTCATATTGTATTTTATATTTTGTTTTTTTTTCCCTTGATAACTTTTTTTACATTGGATTTCTTTTAAAATGTCTTTTAATTTATAATGGGTATATGTTTATAATGTTTAGATATTATGTATTTTGTAAAGGACTACAGATGGAAATTAGCTAGTAAGCTACAATCTGGTGCATATATATTTGTACACTGTCCTGATAAATTAAGAAACTAAACTAAACTAAACTAAACACCATACAGTCGCTCTTGGAGTTATTTTTATTTATTTATTTTTCCCCAGAATTCTCACTCTTTAGGTTTTTGTGAGGAATAAAAACCTTTTGCCATCACTGGTCACTTCTGACACTTTAGTTTATGGATCTGATTGTAACAGCGAGGCCTTCAACCATCATCTACACCTGTTGTTTTATAACTTTTACTGTTACCTTTCTGAAATATAGAAAAATAAAAAGCTTTAAAGTGTTTCCATCTGTCATAAAAAAGACTCTTAAATGGAACTCATTTCCTATCTCAATTCGATATCTCGGTCATTTTTGCTGATGTTTATGTCAGGGTGTTTTTGAGAGTTAAATTTATTGATTTGTGATTTTTTTTTTTTTTTTCTCCCTAAAGTTACAGCCCTGCTTTGCCTCATTAGATGTTTGCTGTACCCGAGCTGAAGTGATTAAAAGCTTGTGATGGGCCTAAATGATATTGATTTCAGCAGACGGATAATTGGAGACACGCCGCTGTTTTCCGATTCTCCTGAACATCATATAAAGGAGCCAGAATCGCCTTCCTGCTTCTACCTAGTCCGACTAAAAAAAAAAAAAAAAGGAAGCAGCCATGTTGAGCAACCTGAGACTCTTTGGGGGAATTTGAAATTCACTGCAGGGTAAAAAAAAAAAAAAAAAAAAAATAGACAGGAGTCTTTCAAGGGGCTGGTTTGCACCTCCCTTTGCTCCCAGCATGGCATATTTTTAATAAGGACGCAGCCTGTCAGCCGCTGTCTTTCCTTTCTCCATCTGCAGCTGGAGGTTTGTGAAACTTAACAAGCAAAGGGAACATTTGCTTCAAACAGCCAGCGTAAACAGCAGGAGAGCTACAGTCAGCACAAGGACACTCGCTGCCACCTGTCAATCAAGGCTCCTGTTACCGCCGATAGTCGTCTCTGATCAGATGTTCGTGTGATGTCGCTAGGCAACAAGTGCCGAGCAACAACTCGAAGTCTTCCAGCTGAACCTGTTTTCACTGAGAATAATGAGGAGACTAGTTTGTGGTAGTTGAAGTCGCTTAATAACCCGTCACGTTAACACAAGGTTGACTTTAGGTCAATACGTGATGATTGGAAATGATTTCAGTGAGTAATACTTCAAAGTTTTCTGATGACTAAGGCAGATAGGTGAGGATTTCTAATCCAAGACATTTTTATTTTACAAATTGAGACATTTTTATTGTGGAAATGAAGTAAAACACAAATGGAAGAGATGAAAACTTAAGCAGATGGGCAATTTTATGCAGAAAGTTTTTTTTTGTTTGTTGGTTTGTTTGTGATTTTTTATAACATGACACTGTTTATTAGAGCTGCTACGATTAGTCAACTAATCGACGATTAATCAACTATTAAAATAGTTGACGACTAATTTAATAGTCGATTAATCGTTACTTTATATTATATGGAGTCGGGGTTGAAGAGTTGAAAGTTATAATAGCATTATGCTAGCTTTTTGGACGATTTTGGCATTTAGTTAGTTTTTTTAGACTATTTTGGAATTTAGCTAAAATTTCATCTATGTGCTAGCTGTTTCAGCTAATTTAGGCTCTTTTTTGTGTCCATTTAGGAGTTTAGCTTATATTTAAGCTACATGCTAGCTGCTGTTTTAGTTAATTTAGGCTTTTTATTTTATTTTGTTTTTGTTTTTTAGGCTGTTTTGGAGTTAAGCTAATATTTAAACGAGCTGTTTTGCTAATTTAGGCTTTTATAAAGTTATCTTTAGGTTATTTTTAAGTTTAGCTATTTTTCAAGCTACATGCTAGCTGTTTTGGCTAACCTAAGTTTTTTTTTTTCGTTTTTTAGGTTACTTTTGCATTTAACTAATATTTTAGCTAGCTATCAGCTTCAGTGATTTCAGCTCTCAACTTCAGCGTTTTAGCTGTCAAATTAAGTATCTTCAGCGGCCAAATTCAGCCTTAACACTAGCATTATCGTAGGTAATGCTATATATCTAGTTTTTGGTTACATGTGCGCTTTACATCCAGCATGACCCGATTAATCAAAATAATCAGTGACTATTCGACTATTAAAATAATCGTTTGTGGCAGCACTACTGTTTATGAAAGTCCCATAGCAGTAAGAGCAGTTTCATCTTTTCTGTTTGTGTCTTAACTTCCTGTTGAAATCCAGTTCAAAGACAAAAGCATGACGTCGAAGAAGCAACAACAAGACGGCTTGTTACACAAATGTGTTCTGACATCATAACAGAAATGAATGTCGTCAGAAAACCTTTGTCTGCCTGCACTGATGAAGGATTTTCATTATTTGTTTTTAACATCAAAACTGGTCTTTCGACTGACCTCCAACTGTTTGGCTTTATTAGACTGTCTGCCTTGTTTTTTTTCCAATTTTTGCGAGAGGATCTGTGGAATCGAAACTCCCTTCATATGGCTTGAAAAAGACTTCGCTTTATCCCTAACAGGTCGCTGTGGGAATGCGTTGCACATTCAAGAATTCGCCGTACACGGTTTCATGGACGCACTTTTAGCATAGCGTGTTTACAGCAGAGAGGGACTTCTTCTTTTCCTACTTTTTAGCAGAGGTGGAGTAAATGATCGCTTATTAGATACATTTATTAACGATCCATAAATTATTCTTAATGGTTTTATGAAATTTAAATAATCGATTGTCAAAAAATGTTGATAATTTAAAGTAAAAGTAACAAGCAAAACCAAACGTGGGTGTTTTTCACTTGGACAATTCTTGATGAGAACACAATTGGCCGACCTACGACCGGCCCAACATCAGTGTCAACGGCCAATTGGCTTTGGATGAAGCTCATATGGTGTGTGTATATTCTGTTAGACCAAAGCTAAATATGTAGAGGGCATAACAAATGTGCTAAATCATTTAATAACCAAAGAGTAGCAGCTAACGGACAAATCCAAACTTCTCCCTTTTCCCGAGCCCTCCTCCCTTCTCCTACATTTACCCCTCCAAACAAAGAGTTATGCCTAAATAGTGTCTCAGATTTTAGACCTCACTTTTGCTCAATGACGTCACCAATAGTCATTTCCGCGGAGCATCTAGTGCTCGACTATACATAACTATAAAAAGGTCATGCTAAAACAAAAAGTTATTATTTATATTTAAATGTAAACCTCCGTGCTTCAGAGCGCACCCACGTGTTGCGGCATAGCGCAACGTGGAACCCCCTCGCCAGGGAGCGGTCTGGATCCCTCCTCTTAACGTTTCTCGATTGAATCGTATTTGGAGGTGACCTAAGATTTCCCACCCTACTGCCTACTAGCGCATGTCTACCATCTACAATCGGAAGGAACTTGGTGTAAAAGGTCAAAGCGGCGCTAATATCGTGAATCTTGCTCTAGGCTTTTTCTTTCACTGCTCTATTCCGATTGTTGTGTTTAGACTTGGCCTCATACACTTCTGTCCAGGTAGAAAAAGCACAACTATGTTGTGTTTTGACAAGGGCGCCATCCATTCATCACTACTAAATCGGAGTCCCTGATTGGTCAAAGTTCATCAGTCAGGTGTTCAAGCAGTTGTACTTTCGACGGTGTTTAATGAACGCCGGGGCGTTTACGTAGAGCCCAAAACAGACAAAAATTGTGTAAGCTCGGCACTAAGCTTTACATCTATGTTTTTCTACAATTCCGAACACTTTCTGGGGTAGTTTGAATCACTCTTGCTTCTGGCCGTCTTTTCTACAGGCAGATATCCCTTTTGTTCAAAGAGGGTGGAGTTTGATAACGTCTCATCTGGAAATAATGACAGTGCAACTGCAAAGAATGGACCATGGACTAATACAATGAATCACCAATTCCACGGCTCAACAGTCCTTCTTGAAAGGCTTCTATTGTAGCTCCTCATTGGCTAAAAACATCACTCGCAATAAGGTAGAGTTTCAGGAAAACCAGCAGGAGGCTGGCCCTCGAGGCCTGGAGTTGGACCCCCCTGAACGGTTTATGTTCAGTCAGATAGCAATTTAATACATTTGTTTGCTTGAAGTTGACATATTTTACCTCTCGTGCTAAAAGCAGAAAGAAAGATTTTAACTATTCAACAGAAAAAAACTCACCATCAGCAACCAAACTTATTGGAACTTTTTATTATTTTCAAACGCAGCATTTAGACTAAATATTGCACATTTCTTGCTGTGAATCTATAAGTGTCAGTGAAAAAACGAAAAGCGTGTCTTTTCTTTTGCCTCAGAGCTGTTCATTGATTTGTTGACCTTTGTCTAATGCAGCCTTTTCAAGGATGCAGAAAATGAATTGAACAAATGTTCTTGTCACTTTGGCAAAGTGTGAAGGAAGAAACTGCAGCTCCGCCATCACAGCCGTGTGCGGCCGCCAGATGTGCTCATAAATGTCACTGCAGAGATGTTGATGCCGGGGATTTGGCTGGATCTCGCTGATAAAGGTTGTCACGTCTGAAAATTGAACGCAACAGTCGCCCTTCTGAAAAACTTTTGGGCCTAACTAAACATAATCATCCTACTAAACTTTACAGTATTTTTAATTTGTTGAAACATTAAGACACATTCTCCCAGTCACAGTTAGCAAATGTTATTTTTCTTCCCTTTAAAGCAGAGAAAAATCTTTAAACAGCATTTAATGAAAAAAACAAATATTCCGAATGATTGATTTATTTAATGTGTGTTGAATCCAAATAAATAGGCATATTAAAAATTTGTGGGGCTTCAAAAACACTTCTGATCATTCGTTGTAGAGAAGAACATAAGTTGCTCGACATAAAACTTTTTTTTTTTTCTTCATCAATTAAGTGTGAGAAGAGGCAGATTTCATCCATAAGAAACACCCTTCCCGGATGCTAATAATCTTCTGCAATTTTCATCTTCAGCATATCAAGATTTTTTTCGGTTGTTTCTGAGTCATCTGATACCATTTCTCCATGCAGGGGGTAGTCGACGGGCCGGCGTGGCCTCCCTCTCAGAGATACACCTCACTACTGCAGCACCTCCTTCAGACTCAAGAGTTTCATACAAGTGTCTATGTGAAACCTACGATAATGAAACACGCGTACATGGGAGAAAACTGACTCTCTTGTGAGGCGTCTCTAAATGACGTGAGTTTACAATAGTGGCCGGGGTCCTTAAGATCCGCCCATCTTCCCCGGGTCAGACAGACACCGGCTGTCTGTGGTATTTGTGTTGTAGTGATGGCCAAGAAACACTTATTTAAGCTAGCGTTTAAACTGTTCCGTTGCATACTACGGTGGCTGATAAAGCTCAAATAAAGACAAATCCACAACACTCACAAAACGAAGAAAACAGTCAACAACACCACAACAAAAGCCACATGACGAAAAAAGCCACAACATTATGATAAAAGCCACAACTCAACAACAAAAGCCATGACATGAGGACAAAAGCCACAACATGATTACAAAAGCCACAATACGACGACAAATGCCACCGCATTATGATAAAAGCCACAACATGACGAAAAAAGCCACAACATGATGACAAAAACCACAACATGACGACAAAAGCCACGAAAAGACAATAAAAGCCACAACACTAGGACAAAAGCCACAACACAATGACAAAAGCTACAACACAACAATAAAAGCCACAACATAATGACAAAAGCCACAACACATTAAAAAAACCAACAACACCACAATAAAAGCCACAACATAATGACAAAAGCCACAACATGACGACAAAAGCCACGAAAAGACAATAAAAGCCACATTAGGACAAAAGCCACAACACAATGACAAAAGCTACAACACAACAATAAAAGCCACAACATAATGACAAAAGCCACAACACATTGAAAAAAACTACAACACGACAACAAAAGCCACAACATTATGACAAAAGCTACAACACAACTACAAAAGCTACAACACAACAATAAAAGTAACAACATAATGACAAAAGCCACAACATGACAACAAAAGCCACGAAAAGACAATAAAAGCCACAACATTAGGACAAAAGCCACAACACAATGACAAAAGCTACAACACAACAATAAAAGCCACAACATAATGACAAAAGCCACAACACATTGAAAAAAAACCACAACACAACAACAAAAGCCACAACACAACAAGATGAAAAAACCCACATTATAACAACAAAAGACCACAACACAAAGACAAAAGCCACAACACTATGACAAAAGTCAAAGCACAGAAAAAAAACTTTGACTTTTGTCGTTATGTCGTGGTTTTTGTTGTTGTACTTTGGTTTCCTTCATTGTGCTTTAGCTTTTGTCGTTCTGCATCTACTTTTGTCGTTGTGTAG
Organism: Oryzias javanicus; assembly: GCA_003999625.1. NCBI lineage: Eukaryota > Metazoa > Chordata > Actinopteri > Beloniformes > Adrianichthyidae > Oryzias > Oryzias javanicus. Next base: position 5,349,277 of record CM012456.1, on the reverse strand, counting down.
TGTCTTTTGCATTTTCAAGTAAATTGGTGCAGAAATAATTTGTTTTCTTCTTTCCGTTCCACTTTCATTGTCACAAAATAGGTTTGGGTTGTTTTTTTGTAATTATTTTGTGGAAATAATCCAAACAAAAAAACAGACAAATGTGGGAAAGAACTGCAACTTGAGCAAAGATATTGAAAAGTAAACCACTTCTAGTAGATCTAAGGAGTGTTGATGGAATGAGGAAGAGGATGAATAATTTAACACAGGTGTACCAGTGTCAGAAGGTGCATACTTGTTTAAAAGAGGCCAAAAATATAAACAAAACCTAAAAAATACAAAATAATATAGATCTATAAACATGATCTACGGAAATACAACAACATAAACCAGGATAAAGAGATAACAGGACAAACTCAGCAGACCGCGGCGTTGCTGTTTCTGTTTCGCAGACATAAAGGCACAGCTAGCTCAGCCGGTGTTTTTCATATCCACTCATTGAATCAGAAAATAAAATCTTTGTTTTTATGATGGGCTCTGATGGATGTGAGTTCAAGGGTATCACGAATGTTTCTTCAGAATCTCCATATGGAAGACTGAACGTGTCTCCTGCAGCGGTATGATAAAGCCAACTGCTTTTAATCTGTGGAGTCACGCAACCACACCTCCTCGGGGAGATGATGCTGCGCGGCAGCAGGGAAGGCAGTCCATCATTAAATGGAGATGTTGCACAGAAACTTAATACACACGGAATGAATTGATCAATGAGCAGACTGTGCTGTGGACAGGAAATTGTCACACACCTCTCTAACCGGAGGCGCTGGAACCGTGTTTTCTGCTGTGTCAGAAACACGATAAAATATTTGAGGACAAAACGCTTTGGAGCTTTTTGTTACTGGAATCATTGCATTGGAAAAAGGATATTCAGTTTGTTGATTGAAAAGTAAAGTGGGATGTGAGTGGATGTGTGTTTCTGTGGGGAGCCGGTTCACCCCAACTGTTCCTAGATAGGCTCCAGCAACACATGACCCCGAAAGGAATTAAGAAATAGATTGATAAAGTAAAAATTTAGGTAAAAAAAAAAGCCAAAATATAAGTTAAACCACCTATCTTTGATTTGAGGAGAATCTTTTAATAATTTTATACATTTTGATTTGTTCCTTAAAATGTAATCCTTCAGTAGATCTTCTTCCACTCCGGAAGAGACCGAGTTTTAGGGGAAGCAGTCTAACCAAAGATGCCACTTGCAGTTTGGATCTCATCGTTTCTGTCATAAACCATGAACTCATGACCACAGGTGAGTAATGGAACTAAGATCGACCGGTAAATTGAGAGCTTTGGCTTCTGGCTCAGCTCTCTCTTCTACACAATAGACCACTACGGCGACCGCACAACGGCACAATCGTAGACGCCGAGATGTTTAAACTCCTCTACCTGAGGCAGGAGCACTCCACCCACCCAGAGAGGACAAACTACCTTTCTCCGGTCTAGAACCATGCCCCTAGACTTAGCGGTGCTGCTAACTGTCCCAATGCATCCTGGAGGTCATTGGTCAATGAAGCCAACAGGACATCATTTGAAAAGAGCGAAGAGGAAATCCTGTGGTCCCCAAACCAGAACTTTTCTGGGCCCTGGCTGTGCCTAGAAGTGCAGCCTTGCCGGAGTCCAACATGCACCGGGAACAGGTCTGACTTACTGAGGGCTACATGAACCAAGCTCCTGCTCCGATCATACAGAGACCGGACCCTGTACTCCCAGAGCGCCCTCCACAGGACACCATGGGGGATGCGGTCAAACACCTTCTACAAATCCACAAAACACATATGGACTGAATGAGCGAACTCCCCCAAACCCTCCAGCACTCTAAGGAGGGTGTAGAGCCAACACTTTCTCACTTAAAACTCGTCACATACTGACGGTTGGTTAAGGACCCCTCCACGTCAATTTTTTATGTCCCCAATAGTCGTCTTTGGACGTGCTGGCTGCTCCCGACCTCCGAGCCGCGAACCGTGACGTGTTTTGCACCTGTACTCAAACTCGGTACTGTTAACCAAACCCGTTACCCTAACTCGACATCGCACCAGATACAGAACTGAACGCAAACCAGTACCGGGTTAAGGTTAGGGTATCGGTACTGGATGTGCCCCGAGGACCAGTGTGAATCCTGTACTGCATCCGGTACTGCATTCGGTGTCGCGACCAGAGGGTTGAGGACCCTTCATTTCACGTCAAAACCAACAAGATGGGGACACCCAAAACATCAAAAAGTAAAAGTGGGCCTTAACCAAACGTCAGTATGTAGCTACTAGGGAATGAGAATGTGTTGGTAGACCTGGTCTATCGATCCACTACCAGAACAGAAACTGCACTGTTGAGGTTTAACCCTCAGATGAACTCTCCTCTCCAGTACCCTGGCAAGCTTTTGGTCCAATGTTTAAACAAATCCTTGATGCCTGGTGAGATTTCACAGATAAAAAGAAAAAAAAGGTTTTTGTAAACAATAACGCTCTCAAAAGAACAAGGGAAGCTAAAAAGAAAAAAATAAAGTCTAAGAAAAATCTTATTTGCTGAGTTTAGGTGCTGCAGGTCTGACATTGAGAGAAGCCAACCAGGCTGCATTGATGCAAAGTAGTGACTTTGTTATTGTTTAAGTGGAGACAAGGCACAAAAGCTTCCATTGAATTTTGATAATTGAGATAATTAACGGTGATGAAGTGAGCAGAAAATTTCTCAGAAAGAGCACAAAGCTCAAGAGAGCTTTTTTTAACCCCAGAGGGAAGAAGAGGCTGCAGTCATGAAATGATGGTTTCTGTTCAATGAGTGGAATATGAGGAAATGTGGTATTGTGCCATCTCTATCAAAACATCAAGCTCAAAATGTTTAGATTCTCAGTGGTTGGTTATAGATGTTCTATTATGATTTGATCTGGAATTAGTCAACGATTAACACGTTGACTAATTATGTGGCTTTTTTCTTTCTTGAAAGGACAAAAGGTTTAATAAAATAAGGTTCTTTAGCCCCTACTTTTCCCTAAACGAATCTTTCTCCCTGATCATCATTTGATCTATTTTCAAAGCGTTCCCAATGGTCTTTTAGTTAGGATTGAGTCAAGTTTCTGCAGGAGTTCATTAGAAATTCCCCTCTTGAGTTGTGAGCTGTTGGTGTGGAGTGAGCCAGCTTCACACCCCCGACCAAAGCCATACAGTCGTACAGTTTTGATCCAGATTCCAGCTCGGACAAGGAAAACAAGGACAAGTGGATGCATCCGAATGGAGGGGTGGAGGGAACTTCTGAACTCCCGATTGTATATATATTCTAAACAATATTTAAAAGCTTTTGCAAACTCAATCTTTTCGTTTGCTCCTAATTTAAAATACTCAGAAACGAAGGTCTGTAGCGCCAAAACTTTACACTAGTTTACACTAGTGTTGGTGGGCGTGTCACTTGGGTTGATCAACAGTGATTATATGTATGAAGTTCACCCGTTCACAAGGAGAGAATGAACACCAGGTGGAGCGGGTGAGCTGGTGATACGCTAGCGCTAACTCATGCTGTGAAGCGAAGATTTGTTGCTTGTAGATTCAGAAATGTTTCTTTGACACTGTTATTAAGACACTTCCACATCGCTAAACGCTTTCTTGATAACGGTGTCACCTAAAACAAAAATAGAAAAAACTAAAGTGCTGAATACGCCTGTCTGCCACCCTGTCCGAAGGAAGGGTGGGGGCTTCCAACAGCACAAACAAACCTGAGACAAGATCATCTTTAAAAGGCTACACAGGCTAAACAGGATGTTGGATTGCTGGTAACAGCTTATCAATCAATCTTTATTTATGGAGCACTTTTCATATGAGAGATAACACAAAGTGCTTTACAACCAAGTAAAACAAATGAAAATAATGAACAATCACAATAAAATAAAAAAACGAGCTGTTTTGCTAATTTACTAATTTATAAAGTTCTCTTAAGGCTATTTGGAAGTTTAGCTATTTTTTATGCTAGCTGTTTTGGCAAACCTAAGTTTTTTCCGTTGTTTAGGTGAATTTTGCATTTAACTAATATTTTAGCTAGCTATCAGCTTCAGCGATTTCAGCTCTGAACTTCAGCGTTCAATTTCAGTACCTTCAGCGGCCAAATTCAGCCTTAACGCTAGCATTATCGTAGGTAATGCTGTATATCTAGCTTCTAGTCAATTAATCGGAAAAAATAATCTGTGACTAGTGGACTATTAAAATAATCGTTTGTGGCAGTGTTGCTGCTGTTTGTGCTTCTTTAAAACTTTTTAGAATGAAAAAAGGAATAGGATGAAACAAAAGCAGAAGTTTGTCTGTTTTTGTTATATAAAATTGCTTAGAAACTCACTTTGGTAAAAAAAAAAAAAAAACAATTTAACTAGCAATCTATTACCCCCCCCCCCCCCCCACCCCCCCAACCACCTTTAACTGCTCATCAAACACCCCTCCTTTCCAATAGAGTGTTGGCTGATAAGTGACTCAGTCAGCTGGCGCGATTGTCTCCAAACTCAGTTATCTGGTTGGAGTCCCAGCTCTGGCAATCTCAAACTTTATGAGGGGTGTAAAAAAAAGTTTTCGCCCGGGGCGTCATGAAGCCCTCGAACCGGTTCGTGGCCCGAGGGTTGGGGACCCCTGTTTAATGGGAACAGCTAGTACATCAAAAAACGATGAGTTGGAGACACCCAAAATCTCAAAAAGTGGCGTGGAGGGGGCCCAAATATGATGAGTTGGGAGTGAGAATGTGTTGGATTAGTAATGAGTAGTTAGTATTTTGAGGACAAACAATCTTTTAAAATCCAGTAAATTTGCTGAAAACTCCCCAAATGCCAAGCTGATGTGTTATAATCACTTCTTATGGTCAGGAGCTTATTATAAACATGTCTGAAAAGTCAAGCTGCAACTTCAGGAGAATCTTGTGGAAAGCGACTAAACTCCCATGTTTGCTCTCCGACGGGAAACAGAATCACTAATTAACCTAAGATGCATGTTTAAGGAGCGTGGGAGGAGAAAACCCACACATGGAGAACACGCACACTGTAAACACAGACGCTGCAGCTACAACATTCCTGTCATGCCGCGCTGATGCTGAAATCCAGGATGGAAACTCTACACTCTCATTAAGAGAGCCAGCCGACTCTGCTCTTTTTTTATTTTTAATTATCTTTAGGTGCTTTGGTAATCAGTCAGCTGCTGGTGGGTTACAACCGCAGAATAGATCATCTGTCACCCGTTGGATTCTGCAAAGAGAAAATGAGGCTTGAAGTGGGACGGGATCATTGACCGGTTAACTCCGCCCAACTCTGCAACACCGATTAGACCGGACAATATGGAGTTCGAGGCTCTGCTGGGATCCGCCCCTTAATGTGATCTGAGAGGGTTTGAAACCAGACTGTCTATTGATTTATTTATGTCAATTCAGACTTCAGCAGGAAAATACTCCCCGTTCTATAATCCCGCCTCCAGCGGTCTTTTGGGAAACTGCAACATTTAGTACTTTCTGGTTTGTTGGATCTATTTTCAAAGCGAGACAAGATAATTGATTATTAAGCCCCTCCCCCCACGAAAAAAACCCAAAACTGTCATTTTTTAGGACAAAGTTTCTGCAGAGTGGCCGTCATTTGTTAGAAATTCACCTCTGAGTTGTGGGCGGGACTGTTGGTGGGGAGTAAGACGGTGCAGATTTCCCATCATCCCTTGGTTTACACTCTCTCCCACCTACTCCCTCACAACCTTAAACTAACATAACTGGTCCAACAAAAAAGGTGGGCGGAGCTATTCAGCTGTTTTGAGTCGGATGAGAGAAAACGAAGACGTTCATGGATCAATTTGTCTGTAAGTGGATGCATTGGAATCGAGCAGTGCAGGGAACCTGTGGCCAGAGATTACAGTTTGTACATTACAAATACGAGCTTTGGCAAACAGCATTTCATTTTTTTTGACTACCCGTGATTCACAACAATTTAAATAAATATTCACTTTTAATTTTTATTTTCGTGAATTTCCTCCGTCTTCCGAAAAACATTTTAAAAACAACAAAGACACCATTTTCATAAGAGTGGGACGTTAATTTAGGATGTGGAGTCAGTTAACAACGTTGGCTGTATATGAGAACTGGACTGAGAAACCCCGCCCCCTCAAATTCCAAACAGGAACTGGCGACAAGAATCCAAAATCCCACAGACTTTAATAGAGAAATAAACAGCCGTTACTCAGTCATTGACTGTCTGAATTCCTTCACTACTCACTATATAATGCGTTCACCATTTTGTAGTGCTGTTCCAATTCCAAAATAGTCTTCCAGAAATTTCCCAGAAGTCTTTGCAAAAAACTAACGTGCGTCAATGCTCACTACATTAGCAAATATAGACCACAGTGAATTGTGGTCGAACATTTTTTTGCGAAAAAAAAATTATAAAACGTGTTTAAATGTATTTTTTTTATAGACGTCCACATTTTCATCATTATAACTCAAGTGAAATCTCATGCAGTGTTTTATAAAATTAAGATTAGGGTGGGATATGGAGATAGTCATTCGATTGGTCAGAATAACTATACTTTTTCAACTGCATTTTTTTTAAGTTATAAACTGACCAATCAGATGCATCAATAAAAGTAGGCGTCGTCTTCCTACCCGAACGCCCAACATTCAAAACGTTGGATTGGCAGAGTTTGTGTTTAAAGTGGGAGGTGTGTGTGGTCTTCAAACAAGCTGACTCCTGATTGGTGAGAGCGGTTGCTATGGAAACCACGTCTCTGACCCTCTACGACCAATCACTGCTTATAGGCGTTGTCTTGGCGGAGAAAAAAAAAAAAGGCGACTGAATTTACTTCATTTGGTTGGAGCCAGAAGTATCCTAAACCATTTTCTATGGATGACATCACACTCACTTAGTCCAGCTGTCATCTACAGTCAATGGTTACCAGAGATCTCTCTCCTGCTACCAATTTATCCTTTTGCTATTTTTTTTTTTCAGTTATTTCCAATCTTCTCAAACATTGAAAAACATAATTAGTTTGACCTCAATATGTGTGAGAAACCGTTTAGAGTTTATATAAAAGCTGTTAACTGTTTCCTTAAATGAAAAAAGCTGCAAACGTATGAGAGAAAAAAAACAAAGTTTGGTTATTTTTGCCATAAAATAAATATTTTTAAAAAATGATGTAAGTAAGGATTAACAAGGGCGATCTCAGAGCTAAATAGCCTTTATAACCTCTGCTGCTTTTGTTGATCTGCCCTTGTGTTTGATGCCAAAAGCATGTGGACTGAACCTAGAAATATGTCTTATATAACCTTAAAAACCTTGGAGCTGTTTATTTTTTTATTTCAAAAAAATATTAAAATGATAATTAAAAATAACGGCTGGTATATTTTATTAATAAATGGACCTGCAGACTTTGTTTTTCTTTTTAAAAACTTAAACTAATATGTTGTTATAGAAAGCTCCATGGAAAGATGTCATTCCATAAACACGCAGACAGGTCGAGCTGGTGAAGTCACAGCGCCCTCTACAGGTGGAGCCGCGCTCTTCTGTCCTCCTGCGCAGGAAAAAACAATCAAACCGGCTGTGTTGAACAGTCGGGAGGACAGAACGGAGACACGCCGGGAGATTACGCGCGCGCACACACTCATCACGCGCTCACACGCCGGTGGGATGTGCGTCTCCAACAGCTGCGGTGGCACAAATATGCGCGCTGACAGCAGCCGTCTCCATGTGGAGCGCTCTTCTCTCGGGAGAATGTTTCACAGTTTCCCGCGGACTGTCGGCAGGATTCCCGCCTCTCCGAAGACTTGAGGAGTCGGAGCAACTTTGACTTGAACGCGCGAGCCCCGGAGGACGGAGAGCGGAGCGGGGATGCGCGCAGATGGACGCTCTGGCGCGGCTTTGCGCGCGGAAGCGGCGCGTCGGTAGCGGTCGGCGGGGATGCTCTCCGCGGAGGATGCCGCCGCCGGGACCGGCTGCACACGGAGGTTCTGGCCCGGTGTGACCGGACCTGACACGGACTGGGGCTGATCATGTTGGGAACTGTTGAAGCGCCCAGATCCACACGAGTTATTTGGGGGGAAATTACACTTTTTTTTTGGAGCTGGTTTTACGCAAACATTTTGGATTTTATTTAAGAATTGACCAGAAAATAATCTACTTTTTTTGCGTTTTTGTGACTTTTTTTTTTAAACTTTAATCTTGATTTTTAAAGGATGGATTTGCTTTTGCACTGAAGCTCTTTTTCCTGACTTTTTTGCACTTTATGGAATATATTTCATGCGGATTATATCATAACCTCATGGGACTAAACAGCTGCATTGATTTTTTATTTTTACTCTTGAGTGAAATGAGCTCAAAAGTCACCCACCATGGCTGGTAGCTGCACTGCATGTTGGGTTTTCTTCCCCACTCTGCTGGCGGTGGGAGCAGCTTTTTCTGGAGTCTTCAACTTCACAGAGAAAGACTTTTTCACAGAAGGTTTGCAGCAGGTCAAAGCTGGAGCCACGGAGCCGTGGAAGCTCCACTCCCACCCCAGCCTTTATTTTAACCAGGCGGACGTGTTGCACCTGAGACAGAGGTCCTCCACCACCCACAGCCACATTTTCAAAGTCATCCGTGCGGCCGTGCTCACCATGCTGTCCAACTTCCCCCTCTACATGCCTCCCGTGAAGCACGAGGAGTTTACCAGCAAGTGGAATGAGATTTACGGGAACAACCTGCCTCCTCTGGCTCTCTACTGCCTGCTGTGTCCCGAGGATTCTGCCGCCCTGCAGTTCCTCATCAAGTTCATGGACAGGATGGCGGAGTATCCCGACTGGAAGGTGACCAGCGCGCCAAACGACGAGGTTCCCACGGCGCACTCTCTGACGGGGTTCGCCACAGCTTATGACTTTGTTTACTCTAACTTGGATGAGCGGAGGCGGGGCTTGTATCTGCAGAAAATTCGCTCTGAGACTGAAGCGTTGTACGAGGTTTCTAAGTATCGAGGTTGGGGGAAACAGTTTCTCCAGAATCATCAAACCACAAACATTTTAGCCATTCTGACTGGGGCGATCGTGGTGGGATCGCACGACTTTCCGGAGTCAATGATCTGGAAGCAAGTGGCTGTGAACTACATGGAGAAGACCATGTTCCTGTTGAATCACATCGTTGACGGCTCTCTGGATGAGGGGGTGGCGTACGGGAGCTACACGGCCAAGTCCGTCACGCAGTACGTCTTCTTGGCGCAGCGCCACTTCAAGATCGACAACACGCAGAACAACTGGCTGCGGAGCCACTTCTGGTTTTACTACGCCACTCTGCTGCCGGGCTTCCAGAGAACGGTGGGCATCGCGGACTCCAACTACAACTGGTTCTACGGCCCGGAGAGCCAGCTGGTGTTCCTCGACACGTTCGTGATGAAGAACGGGACGGGGAACTGGCTGGCGCAGCAGATCCGAAAGCACCGACCCAAAGACGGCCCCATGGGGCAGTCCTCGGCTCAGCGCTGGGCCACGCTCCACACGGAGTTCCTCTGGTACAGCTCCCACCTGGCGCCGCAGCCTCCTCAAGACTTCGGCAAAGCCAGGATGCACGTTTTCTCAAACTGGGGTGTGGTTACCTACGGGGCCGGGCTCCCCAACGGTCAGGGTAACACGTTTGTCTCCTTTAAGTCCGGCCGTTTGGGCGGCCGCGCCGTCTACGACATCGTTCACGACAAGCCGTACTCCTGGGTGGACGGCTGGAACAGCTTTAACCCCGGACACGAGCACCCCGACCAGAACTCCTTCACGTTTGCCCCCAACGGGCAGGTGTTCGTTTCTGAAGCGCTGTACGGCCCAAAGTACAGCTATCTGAACAACGTGCTGGTGTTTGGCCCCTCCCCTACCAGCCAGTGCAACAGCCCTTGGGAGGGTCAGCTCGGGGAGTGCGCCAAGTGGCTGCGCTGGACGGACGAAGGGGTGGGCGACGCCAGAGGGGAGGTGATTGCGGCCTCCTCGCACGGCGACTCCATGTTTGTGAGCGGGGAGGCGGCGTGGGCCTATTCCCCCGCCATGAGGCTAAAGAGCGTTTTCAGAGCGCTGCTCCTCCTCAACTCCCAGACGCTGCTGGTGCTCGATCATGTGGAGAAGTGGGGCGACTCGCCCGTGAAGTCTCTCAGCGCCTTTTTCCACAACCTAGACATCGACTTCAAGTACGTCCCCTTCAGATTCATGGAGCGCTTCAACGGGGCGATGATGGACGTGTGGGACGCCCATTATAAAATGTTCTGGTTTGACAGCCAGGGTCGGAGCCCTGAGACCAGAATACAGGAGGCAGAGCAGGCGGCGGAGTTTAAGAAGAGGTGGACTCAGTATGTTAATGTCACTTTTCCAATGACAGGCCCAGTCAGCAGGGTGGCGTACGTCTTACACGGGCCGTACGTCAAGGTGTCTAACTGTAGATTTATAGACAGCAGCAAAAACGGGGTGAGGCTTTCCTTAACCATAAATAACACCGAGAAGATCGTCTCAATAGCCACAAACTATCAAGCTATCGGAGCCCGGCTGGCTTATTTAGGATTTGGAGGTCACTGCAAAGTTGAGGATAAATATCAAATCACCCGATACGGCATCGGGACTCAACTCATCCCTAAACAAATCGGCGCCGACAGCCAGCTGTTTGACATTGGGTTCACCGTTAACGTGATAGCGGGGGTGGTTCTCTGTGTGGCCATCGGGTTCCTGACCCTGCAGAGAAAGTTTTACATCTGCTTCAGCAGGCTGATGCGCTACGCCCTGCTCTCCGTGCTCCTCCTGTGGATCGCCGAGCTGCTGTTCCTCTCCAGCAGCTGCGATCAGCTCCTCTGCGGGGTGAAATGGAAAGGTGCGGGCGCCAGGAGCGAGGTGAGCAAACAGATCCGGATGTACGAGCAGCAGCGGCTCCCCCTCCCCACCGTCTTAATAACCACCCTCCCCGGATCGGGGGCGGAGCTGCTCAAGCACCTTTTCTACAATACCTCAGACTTTGTTTACGTGAGGGTCCCCACGGAACACGTGGACGTTCCCGAGACCGAGTTTGAGTTTGACTCTCTGGTCGACGCGTGCGAGTGGTCGAGGGCCGACGCTGCGAACGGCCAGTTTAAGATGATCCAGGGCTGGCTCCAGTCGCTGGTGCACGACACCAAGCTGCACTTACAGAACATCCAGCTGGCCGAGGGCAGCCGGGTCAAGCAGGCCCCGAGGGCCGGCCCGTCCAGGGACAGGAAGAGAAGGTCCAGACGCAGGGAGCCGGCGTCGGAGCTGAGGGGCACGCTGAGGGCCAGCCTGGACAGGGACGCGGAGTACATCAGGGAAATGAGGCGCCACGTTGCGGAGTACCCCAACGCCAGGGTGGTGCTCAACATGCGGAGCGGCAGCTGGACGCTGAAGCTGCCCTTCCTTCAGGAAGCTGTGGGACCCTCCCTGAGGACCGTCTACGTGGTGAGGGACCCGCGAGCGTGGATTTATCTGATGGTTTATAACAGCAAACCCAGCCTTTACTCTCTGAAAAACATCCCGCAGCACCTGTCCTTGATTTTCAGCAAAAACTCTGTCGGGGACGGCTGTCCCGTCGTCGCTCCGGAGTTTAAAGTTCTGCAGAGACTGCTGTCTCGTTCGGAGACGAACCCCGTTCTGACTCTGGCTCACCTGTGGCTGGCTCACACCGCTGCGGCTCTGAGGGTCAGCAAGAGCCTCCCCGAGGAGGCCCACCTCCTCGTGAGGTTTGAGGACTTGGTCGGCTTCCCTCAGGAGACGGCGGAGACCATACACACTTTCCTGGGGGTGCCCGTGTCCCCCGCGGCCCTCAATCAACTCATGTTCACCACCTCCACCAACCTGTACAACCTGATGTACGAAGGGGAGGTCTCACCAGCCAACATCAACGTCTGGAGGCAGAAGATGCCCCGAAAGGACGTCAGACTGATCGAGGACGTGTGTGGGGCTGTGATGAAGAGGCTGGGCTACGGCCGCTTCTCCAGCTGACCGCCGCCGATCAGCTGATGTCCCGTTTACTGTAATCCAGCTGCCAGTCTTTTGTTTTTGCACTGATGGTAACGTTTGAGAAACTTCACAGTCGTGTCCATGCGTTTTCTCTCTGTTGTGTAAAGGCTCATAGATGACGGCACCAAATTTAAATGAGAAAATAATATTTTATATTAAAATAAGGGAGAAGGGAGTTGAATTTTTATTTTTTTCTGACTCTTTTTTGAGTGGAACTTTAAGCATTTAGTCAAAATGTAAGAGTTTAAGGCTACAGTCACATATCACAAAATGCCAAAGCGCAGTGACCTAAATGCAAGTTGGCTAAAGATGTTTTGAAGTTTGAAATGTTTTATTTCACAGCTTTTAAGTGATAAATATAACCAAAAAAAGGAACCATGCTTATGAAAACACATTTAAAAGCTACAACTTACACAGAAACAAAACTTAGCATTAAGTTGAACGTAAATAAACTCGTAAATATCTGGAGATTCTGGTACAGACACATTTTTAAACCCCTCAGCTTTTAAGTTTGTAATATTTGTTTTTATTTGGATTTATATGTCAGTTGGCTTTTTATATGTATATTTATTGTATCTTTATGTATAAGTTTGTTTTTATAGTCTTGTTATTTGGACCTTGAGTCAGTGATAAAATGATTCATTTAAAGACATAAAACAGACATAAAAATTTAAACTTGTTTTTAAAAAAGTGAAAACTGTACAACAACTGGACCATTTTTCTCAGTGGTCACCGGAGCTCAGTTTGAGATCACGCAGTAATGTTGGTCAATCACAGGTCGGTGACAGCCGGAACTACTGACCAGTAGAAGCTCTCACTGTGTCTGAATTCCTTCTCTACGCTCTATATCGTGCATTCATTTTCTAGTGCTGTCCGAATCTACAATTCCAAAACCGAATTTTCCATAAGTCTTTGTGAAAAACTAGATCTTATTACATTAGCAAATATTGACCACAATACATTGCGGTTGAACAATTTTACGGGAAAACAGTAATTTTTTAATAATTCATCCACATTTTCATCATCAGAACAAAATGAAGTCACATGATAGATTCATATTGATTAGATTTTCACTTCATGAAATCTTTGACGTCATAATTGTCATTTAAAAATGAAAGAAAGAAAAGTCTGACTTGCTTTTAAAATCCAGGGCGCTAGAAAGTCCTGCACTATATAGTGTTTTAGGAGTTTTTGGACATAGAGACAGACTGGATGATCTATAAAAGTCTTTGGACCGGCCGCCAATCACCTGGTAGATCACGGTATATAAAAACACAAGGTGGGCCATCCTGCATGCCGTCTGCAGTCATGACCACGCCAATGATTTTTAAAAAAATCGAGTGGCTGCATGAACTCTTGAGGATTCTTCCAATGCCTCCCCATCGTTGTATGTGTGACCGTAGCCTTAATATAGACTGGCCGAATCCAAATTCTTTCCCTTTCCCTCCAATTGAAGGGGTGTTTGATGTGAAAGGGGTGTCCGAAATAGTTTTATTAAGAGTAGAAGTTCTGTATCCCTCTGCCAGTGGGCGAGTCGTGTCTAACTGTGAAAAGAAACGCGTTTTGTTTTAGCACGACTTTTTTAAAGTTTTAACGTGGGCCTCATACGTGGTAGTCCGGCTCACTGGGCAGCGGAGCTCGCTAACGTGCTACGCTGTTCTCCAGGCAGCTTGTTAGCTCGCTACGCCGTCCACGGGGCGGCCGGTTAGCATAGGAACCCTGACCACTGAGTCCCACCAGGGGCCTACCAGTTCAGCCCAAAGGTAAACCACACGGGGCCCACATTGGAATATCGACGTTTGGTTAAGGACCTCTCCGCGTCAATTTTTGACAATTTGGGTTTCCCCAACTCGTCGTTTTTTGACGTGCTGGTTGTTGGTAAAATCAGGGGTCAGGACGCAGTACCACATGCGGACAGGTCCTTGGGAAAGACGACTTTTTGCCTCCCTTACTTGAATATGACTTTAAAACGCTGAAGGACAAAGTCCATTGGTCAACTCGTACGACCTCCTCAATACTGAATCACTGACTTCAGCTTTTGAACTAATACCCCCACCAGGGCCCCTTTTCCTAACCTTGGCCCCAGGGGCCCTAACCCTAATTAGACCCTCCCCCCCTTGTTAACAAAATCTCTCTGCTCCATTTGGAGAGCTAAATCTAAAGGTAGGGAGAAGAATTCCGATTCGGCGTTTGTCTATTTTTATGTTTCTCTGTTTATGTGACATTAATTTGTTTCTCTCTGGTTTTCTGGATGAAATTTATTCAAAAGTTTTGCAGCTTTTTGACTTTTCCTACCAGAACGTATGAGTTGTGTTTCCCTTTAAGGCTGCAAGCTTAGAGGAAACGAGACTTCAGAGATTCAGACACAGGAATGCATTTTTTTTTTTTTTTTTTTCATCAATGGAAAGATTTAAAGTTAAAGCTCAAAGATGGTTGGCTGTCAGCACTTTCACAAAGACCTCCCAGCGAGAGCGCTCCCTCTCACCAGGCGCGTTCTCCAAGCCGCACTTCTTTACCGTTTTTGGTTTATTAGGAGAGAAATCCCGAGAAGAAATGACGTCTGGAAGAAGTCAGAAGTATTTATAGCTTCCAAAGACTTATATCCCAAAGGATCAGGAATGATTATTATAGCGACTCCCTTTAGCATTTATTGAATCAGAGGCAAATGCTTAATAGGGATCAAACTGGGGGAAAAAAAAAAAAAAAAACCTTCTAGCTTTGACACATTTTGAGTCAAAGCAATTTCCAAAGCATTCCCCTCAGCTACTCATATTAATCTGCAAAATGCCATAACCGGGACTCTAGGCTGTGTTTTATTGCCGTGATATTTTCAGCGTAAAGGCCTGGAGGAAATGTAAACGTTCTAGTCAACTTTCCGTTGGGTTTTTTGTCTGGAAAAAGTGAAGCAAGACAGTCAGACGAGCTTTAAATCTAAATATGAATAAAAAAAAAAAGAAGAGACCGTTTCGACTCTGTGAAGTTAAGCTAATGCTTGGGCAAAAAAATGTAGTCAGCTTTGATGCCGTCTGAACATTTCTGTACTGTAAATGGATCATACCCACCGTGCAGATGGTGCACTCATCTATTGCACTCGGAAATATCCGTCGTTTTCTCCGCAAGAAGGAGAGCTGTTTGTTTTCCTCTCTGTGAACACTTAAACCCTTGAATGGCTGGGAAACCTGTTTGATGTGTTGTGGTCTTTGAATCTGTAGACTTGGCAGACATGCTTTCACTTTGGTGTTGCAATCTTGTTAACCAACTCTGTTTTGTATTTGCTCGTGGGGATCTGGTTACTCGCTTCTGTGGCCTTGAATTACAATCATTTCTTTATAGGGGTTTTCTGTGCTGCAGACGATGAGAAATAAATTGATCAAAATATTTTAAAACTCTTTGTTTTCGCATGCATTTTCTTGTCTTTTTTGACGGCTGAGTTTGTATCCAAGTTTGCAACCTGCGGCTCCAGATCCACATGTGGCTCTTTTATCTCTCCATTGTGGCTCTTTGGGAAAACATTGAATACATCAGAGAGACTGCTGACTCAGCCATGTCGACCGTCTGAGTCAGCAGCTCCCCCTAACCAAAATTATCTAAAGAAAACAAATAAACAAAGCCTTAACCGAAACTAAGACTACCAAGATCCAACCCGAAATAACAAAACCCAGCAGTGTAAGACCGCTGAGGACTATGGCTGCAACGATTAGTCGACTAATCGACTACAGTTGATGACTAATTAAATAGTCAATTAGTTGTTACTTTATATTATATTGAGTCAAGGTTTAGTAAAGTTGAAAGTTATAAAGGGATTCTGTTAGCTTTTTGGTCTATTTTGGCATTTATTACGTTTTTTTTTTTCGAGTTTAGCTAATTTTGTTGCTACATGCTAGCTTTTTCGGCTAATTTAGAATTTTTTTTCCGCGTGTTTTAGGCCAATTTGGAATTTAGCTTATATGTCAGCTACATGCTAGCTATTTTTTTGGCTAATTTAGGCTTTTTTCTTTTTTTTTTAAACTATTTTGAGGTATATATAGCTAATATATTAGCTACATGCTAGCGTTTTTAGCTATTTTTAGCTATTTTAGGATTTTAGTGTTTTAGGCTAATTTGGAATTGAGCTAATATGTCAGCTACATGCTAGCTGGTTTTTCTTTTGACTAATTTAGGCTTTTTTTCATTTAAAAAAAAAACTATTTTAAGGTATAGTTAATATTTTAGATACATGCTAACTTTTTTGGCTAATTTATTGTATTTTTTCTGTGTTTTAGGCTAATTTGGAATTTAGCTAATATCTCAGCTGCATGCTAGCGGTTTTTTGGGCTAATTTAGGCTTTTTTCTTTTTTTTAGCTATTTTGAGGTATGGCTAATATTTTAGCTACATGCTAGCTGTTTGTTCTGGCTAATTTTGGCTTTTTTACATTTGTAAGCTAACTTGGAGTTTAGCTAATATTTCAGCTACATGCTAGCAGTTTTGACTCACTTAGGCTTTTTTCATTTTTTTAGGCTCATTTTGAAAGTGATTTTAGCCATCAATTTCAGTTTACAGCATTCACACTAGCATTATCACAGGTAATGCTTTATATATCTGGTTTTTAAGTTAGTTTAAAGTTAATGATAGTTAAGATTACATCAAGTTGGCGCCTGACCCGATTTGTCGACTAATCAGAAAAATAATAATTAACCGACTATTAAAATAATCATTCGTGGTAGCACTACTAAGAGCAAAGAACAACAAGAAAAATAGAAAATAGTAATTCTTTAAAGTAAGGATTATTTTATTAGCATTTAATTATTTTTTTAAATGTATAAATTGATGGCTGAGGTGAACATACATGATAAACTATGAATATAAATAATCTTTTATTTTGAAAATAAGTAAAAAAAAACATATTGAGATATATTAAGTTCTTTTTATATTTTTGCTTTTGTTCGTGCCAAAAAATGAACAAAATTGATATTTATTATTTAGAAACAGAAGGTCAGGAATGCAAATCAAAATTTCTTAAAGGCTTTACGTGGTTCCTTCTAGGTTTTTATCAGTAGAAAATGAGTCCAAACGGCTCTTTTACTGTTAACGGTTGCCGACCCCTGATCTAGAAAACAAAATAACATAAATTTCTCCATCCCCTCCTAACTAACCAACACCGGATTCACGCAGATGTCTCTGCGCCAGCACAATTAGGCACCAGCAAAATCTCCATTTTATTAGACATGGATGACAGACGCCTAATAGCTTAAACGGCTGATGAGCTTGACAAGCAGGAGGCAACAATTAAAAACATGTCAGGAAGTTCTGACTGTAGAAAAATCTGCGTTCGAGTCGTGTCTCGGAGTGGTGACTCAGTCATTTCGTTACTCATTTATTCCTGATCCCTGCTGTAACGCTCTAATGCTTGGCAGAGTCCTCTGTGCCTAATCCCTCCACGAAGAGGCACATTATTCACTGAAAAACCTCGGGCAAATGCTTTTGGAAGCAAGCTTTCTGCAAGAGTGGACTTGCACTCGCTGCTTGTTTCAACTATTCAGCTTTTACCGAGTGCCGTGTTATGATAGCTAATAACCTCGGCTCCACTGACTCACAACCGGGGAGAAATGTCCCCGCTAAACTCCTGAAACGCTTTCAGGAAAAGATAAAACTATGCTGCGGCGCTTCCTCAAACATTTATCACCACAGCCGCTCAGATGCATCTTGTGTGGGAGCCAAAATCATTTTTGGTGGGTGTTTACCCGTGTGTGCACATGTCGAAGACAAACACAATATTTTCTGGCAGGGGGAAACTGGAGGTTGTTTTTTTTTTATCTAAAGATAAAGATACTTATTTACAACTGCAGGGTTTTATAAAGTATTTACTGCACAAATGGAATTGTCAAAGTCAAGGCCCGGGGGCCGGATCCGGCCCTCCTGGTAATTCTATCCGGCCCTCCAGAGCATTTTATTTTATTATTATTAATGGCCCGATGTTATCTCGCGCTCATTTCTAACTTGTATAATTTTGACAAAATACATTTTTATGGATAGTAAAATACTGAAAGTTATTTATGGTTTAAGTTGATTTATTCTGGAATAATATTCCTGCCTTTATTATTCATAATTATGTTAAAAAGTTACAGTTTTCAAGTTTTGAAAATAGGCATTTTGGACTATTTTGGCATCTACTAAGACTTTTTGGACTGATTTTGTCTTTAGCAATTATTTCAACTACATGTTAGCTGTTTTGGCTAACCTCAGTGATTTTTTTTTTTGTTGTTATTTAGGTTAATTAGCTCATATTTTAACTAATAATCAGCTTCAGCGTTTTTAGCTATCATTTTCAGCATTCACACTAGCATTACCACAGGTAACGCTTTTCATCTAGTTCATAATTGTGTTAAAATATTACAGATTTAAAGTTTTATAACTGTAGTTTTAAAGTGTTCATTAAATGTTTATCCTGTTCGGCCCGGGACATACGGTGTGTTGTGGATTTTGGCCCCTTGTGTGATTGAGTTTGACACCCCTGATTTACTGTCTTTCTTGGGGGGCAAGAATGCTCAATGTTTGTTAATATATCTTGATCTGGTCACCAGCCAAAGCTGAGTCCCTGATTGGTTGTTGACATCTTCTGTAGTAAAATTCAGATTTTTTTAAATTTAAGAATCATCGCAGGTCCTGAGTTTGGGTCTATACTTTGACTTAAAGGGTCACCCAACAGGACAGCTTGAGGCTGACTCCACTCTCAGCCCAGATTTGAAAAAAGCAAAAAGGGGGCGGGGCTAGGGGAGCGGGATTGATTGACAGTTACCTTTTAGCTAGCTAGAAGGTAATATAGGATCTTTTTCTTAATTAAAATAATAATTAAAATAAATGATAAGGTTTTGGAGGTATAGCGGAGTGAGCTCCAATGTTCTCTGCGTTGCAAGATGAGCTCCAACGCTATCGGTTACACGCGATAAGCTCCAACTCTCGCCGTCAAACGTTCAAATATGGGCAGGGCTTTTATACTACCGCTGCAGAGCATGATGACGTGAAATTTCTTAAATGACGTAGGACTTACACCAGTCGACCAATCACAAAATGCAACTGTAATACCTCTTTTCAACCCGTAGGGGGCAGCACCTACACGCTTTTTAGACCATCATTTCAAGAATTAATCAATCTTATTTGTCCTACCATGCCTTTCAGAGTGAACTATATCCATTTATATGACCATATAATACATTTGGACCACTAAGAAACAAAATATTTAGGAAATATTTGTTATATTTCCTGAGTTTTTTCCTACTTGGAAGCTCCTCCACTTTTAAGATTGAAACTGGATTTCCCTGATGCACAAATTTTGATTTGAATGCAGCATGAAGACGACTCACGAGATCATGGTCAAAAAAAAAAAATCAAGAACAAAACATATTGAACCAAACCACCTTTAGTCAGAGGTTGGTTCTGGTCTGCTGCAGCAAAGAACACGAGATCATTTCTGCCGTCAGCGATAATGACAGATAATAGATCTTTTTATGTCACTAAAATAACTAAAATAACTAAAATCTGCAGAAGACTCAATGACTTTAATCTCCCATTTGAGATCAATTAAGAAAATGTGAATTTCATTTATGAAACCTGTCATTTTTTGGAACTAACAGCTATAATTCTCTATTAAAGCGTCCTGCTTTATTATGAACTCATCCAGAAACACGTCAACGCTCAGGTTTACCAGTAAAACTGACAGTCAAACATTATTATAACATGTTTCTTTGGATTGGTGGCTTTTATTTTGCAAAAGAAAAGTGAAAAAACAAACTCAAAACAATCATAAAAACACAGAAGAAACCAACAGGAAAAGTTTAATTAAACAAATGTTGTCTGAAAAGCATCGACGCTGCTGTGTTTGCTCGGTTCACGGTAGAAAAATGAACCATTAAAACCAAAAGAGGAGCCGTAACGTGATAATCCTCCAGCCTGGTTCACAAATAAAGCTCAGAGTGGGAGGACGGATGGAAAAATGAAAAAGAGAAGAAACAATTAGTAGCACGCTGTGTGAGAAGAGGAGCAGGAAGGCTCTTCACTGCACTTTATTCTAGATTTTAGGCATCATTTTACAGCTAAAATGGATTTCTGGTGAATTTTTAAAAAAGCCTGATGTACAAACGCTTTGAATGTTGTTTTAAATTGAAAACAGAATAGAAATAGATTAAGTTACCAAACGTTGTTAATTTAATCTAAACGTGTGGCCGGTCCGAACTGGATTTACCGAACGGCGCATTCATCGGAGGGAAGGTCAAACAAAAGCCACAAGTGGGCGATCAAAGATTATATGAACTTTACCACAATAGCAACGCTCCTGTTCTGGCTTCCCTCATTAATCTCTCAGATTCAAAGCAGCCCTGACAAGATAATCTCCACCCCTTTAATTTAATAGAATCCGGATGAAAACAGAAAAGTTTCAGTCGGTGGAATTCACGTCTGAAAATAACAGAGGGATCATTAAATCCCTCTGAAGTCTGATCACAAGAAGTAGATTTGCAGAACAAATTTTTGGCTTCATTTTTTTTTTTTTTGTCTTTGATGTCTGAGAACCGGCGCAGAACCGGCCAATGGAGTTTAAACGGGCGAAGCTGCTTTTGAATCTAATTCCGTGCATTAGGGATCGTGCTGCTTTCACGCTCACCGAGGTTATCCAGATAGAAAAGGGGGGGGGGACTCACTTTCAGCTGAGTAGTCATAGCCTTTTCCTTTTCCACCTTTATCTCCCGCCTCCGGTGGATCCCGGTCCCAGGAGGGCCTCTCTCTTGCCGGCAGCCATCGCTCCTGCCGCTGCTCATTAATTAACCTTTGCTGCAGCCGCCTGCGGTCTGATATTGTGGTGGGGAGAGGGGTCGGACGCTGCGCCAGCCTTTCAGCCGCTGCTGAAACTTTAAAAAAAAAAAAAAAAAAATGAAATCATTGGGATGGAGAGTCCTTCAGATGTCAAACTCGGTTCCTGGCTCTCATTAGCATGGCAAACAAAGGCTCAGAGGAAACGGGAATTTGGTGTGCTACTATTGATGGAGTAAAAATGAGATTTTATGCGAATAAAGCATCACTAAAACTCCTCTCTGATCACCTTTGACCTGTCTTCAAAGCATTCCCATTGAACTGTTAGTTAAGCCCTTATAGCCTAAATGAAAATAAAATATTGTTTCCTATTTATATTTTTATTTAGTTTCAGCAGAGTGGCAGACAGAGTGGCAGCAACCCCGCCCCCTCTTTCCCCTCTCTCCGCTACAAAAATGTTGAACGGTATTGGAGCGATCCAGATATCAAATATCCGAATGGGGTGGAGCAGTGAGCCTGTAATAATTCAACAACATTCACATAAATACATAAAACAAATGTTCAAAAAGTTGCTGACAAAGTTGACCTAGTGGGCTCTGAAGTGCTAGTTTAGCTAGTTAGTTGTAGACAGTTCTAAAATACCACATTGAGAAAATTCAAAACTTAAGCTACAAATCAAAATCCCCATTTTCCTCATCAATCACATTTGAAAGACACAAAAAAAAAAATTGTTTTTTGGACAGATCGGTGGTTTTTGTTCCCGCGGCGGAGCTCGATACGCCAGCGGACAGCGAGACCAGCTCAGGTCTCATTGAGACATTAAAAAAAGAATTTTATTTCACCCCGTCAGATTAAAAGGAAACAGTCAACCTTCAAACTCAGCCACAGAGACACAGAAACACAGTGGAAGCGGCTGTCATACAGACACATAACCCAAACATGGAGACATGATTACCGATGTTGTTGAATTCTTCACTAAAAGTAAACCTTATTCCTCGACATCATCTGTGTCTTCCGTTCATTCTAAATGAGAAATCCACAGATGAAGCTTTATAGCTCCTCCCACAGAGTCAGGAACACATTTTTTGACAGGTGGCGAGCAAATCTGTCGCGTTCGGTGTGAAAGCACCTTTACTCAGTGGGTTCTCTGATGAAAGTTTACTCAATATCCACTTGATGGAAGTTCTCTGCAGTGGCTTTCAAAATAAAATACAACTTTGAGTCACATTAAAAATTTCAACTTTCAACAATTATTATTTGAACTTTTTATGATTTGATCTTTAATTCAATTTGAATAAAACTTTGATTATATATTTTAAATAAAAACTGTCCTGAAACCGAAGGAGACTAAAACGTGTCTCCAGGTCAGTCCGAACTGCACGTTTACAAAATGTTAACGTTGAGTGGATGTTAATAGAACTGAATCTACTCCTGCGACGCAAAGACATTAAAGCAGTTGAGACTTTCTGGATTTCCTTTGAGGGAAATCTCCACAGCGAGACGTTCTCCCTCTCGTTGTTTTCTTTCGTCTTTGCTCTCTTTTAACGACAACTGATTTCTCTTCTTTTGTTAAATATTTGCGCTTTCAGAGCTGAGTGGGACAGTTGGAACAAATTCCTCCAGGGATTCGTTTGCAAGAAGCCACTTGGATTCAGCTGATTTCAGTAAATGCGTCCGCCTTCACTAAAACATGGAGTTTTGCCAAACAGAAAGTCAAACGAAAGTCTAGGAATTGAATTTTTTTGCGTCTCAGAGCAAGCATGCTTTTGAGACGTTTCTGCCTTTGAAAGCGAGACCCTTTGGTAGGAGCTAATATCCTGCCAGCTTCACCTGTCTCTCTTGACATTTTGGTTAATCCCTCCTCCTGCTCTGTTTGCAGTCACTCTTGGAAACGGAGGAACTGTCGCATGACTGCGCTCAGCTTTGCTGTTTCTTAAGCTTCAAACTCTGTTCCAAATTCTTTTCACTGCAGCGCATTCATAAATAAGTCATTTACAGTCGTTTAGGAGCAGATGAACTAAATGCAGAAATAAACTTTACCAGGAAGAAAAATGTCTTTTAAAGTATCTACCAGAACCTCTACTTTCTATAGGAACAGAAACTGGAGGGGAAAAGTTCTAAATCCATTTATTTAGCTTTAGTTTGACGTCATTCTTAAGAAATAATTTACTTCCGGTTTCAATTAAATTGATTAATTTATGTCGCGATCTGGGCGCCGCCATGTTGGAACCAGACTTCATCAATATGGAGCGAGAGGTCATTGTTTCTATGGCATCCACTCTCACCAATAAAAAATAGAATAAATTATGAAATAAAGAATATCAGAGCGTGAACGGTTATTCTGACCAATAGAGCTGACACGATTTTCCGACTAATCGACGACTAATCGCCTATTAAAATAGTCGACGACTAATTTAATTGTCGATTAGTCGTTACTTTATATCGTATGAAGGCAGCGTGTAGTAAAATTGAAAGTTATAATAGTATTCTGTTAGTTTTTTGGACTATTTTGGCATTTATTAAGGTGTTTTAAGCTATTTTTGAGTTTAGCTAATATTTCAGCAACATGCTAGCTGTTTTGGCTAATTTTGGCTTTTTTTTTTTGTTTTTTATGCTTATTTGGAGTTTAGCTAATATTTCAGCAGCATGATACATATTCTGGCTAAATTAAGCTTTTTTTAATTTCATATAATTATGAACTAGACAGTGGTGGGCCGTCAGGGCCTGCAAGGCCTTCTCTGCTGGCCTAAAAATATCTGAATCACAGACTGATATTAATCATGTTTTGTCCATGAATATGTATTCAATAATTCCAATGTCTCTATGTCCCTTCTGGTCTGTTGCTTTCTATTGCTAACCCTGGTTGCGCTGCTTCCAGACGTGTATTTTCATTTTTAAGCATTTAGCCAATCACATTTCAGCACTATTTGTTGCTAGGGTCAAAGAAATCTGCCCGGAGGCCTTCACAATCAATTCTGCGGGCCCTGTAGCATAAAATAAATGTTGAGCAAACTGTTGCTTCAACCAATCAGAGCTGGAGTTGGCGACACCAAGGCCCTCTAGCAGGCGTACGGAAACGTCAGCATTTTCACAGGCGTTGATTGGATAGTCAGAGAGCGTACCAGCCAGAGCTAGCAAACTGCATCTGTATTGAGCTGTACGAGCAAATAGAGGATTTAATAGCTGTTTTGTCAACCCACAATGGACGAAGGAGGAGAAGATTTGGTGGCAGACTTGCTGTCAAAACCATTTTCAAGACGGACTTTTCAAGAAAAGCTGGAAATTGTTGAACAAGGTCGGGCAACTCCGAAGCTAGCAAGCCTGTCACATCCGGGGAAAGGATTTGTCCGCCACTTTCAGTCCACTAACTACGAGCTCCGAGGAACGCTGTAAATTGTATTGCTGGGAATGCTTGTTATTTGCCACTGATCGGCATGGTGTTTGGAGCCACACTGGAGTTGTGAATTTGTCTTGCCTTACCAAGGCAGCAACGAGGCATCAGCGCACCGCCCGACACTTACAGAAACGGCGCTCTCCAAAACTTTTGGGGAACCAGAGTGGATCTACAGCTGAGCGAGCAAGTGCGCAGGGAAATGGAGCTGCACAACGAAAAGGTGAAGAAAAATAGGGACATCTTGAAATAAATGATAAGACTGTCTTTTTTCTTTATGGGGGAGGGGGGGGGGGTCGTAAGAAGGAACTTTCATTTTGGGGGGCATGATGAGAGCGCTGGATCCACAAACAAACTATTGCCTTATTTCCACCGAGCGGTCCAGAGCGGACAGGATCGGACTTGAATAGTCCTGGCATTTTGAGTGAACATTTCTGAGGGTTGGACCACGAAAGCCCATACGGGGTGTAGACTGATGACGTAGCTGCGTGTCAAGAGAATCTGCAACAGCTGACTCAGAAACGCAGGGAAAATGAAAAAGATGACCGGAGGATCTGGGGCTGCTCTGCAGAACAGTCTATTGTTCTGAATTAAAAAGCGGGAAAAAATCTCTTCATGTTGATCAACACTCCAATGTTCTTCAATAAATGATTTTAAAAGCAGATCATAAGTGTTTTTGATGAGTTTGAATCGATAACGGACATTCTTCAGCCGCGGGGGTCGAGGACACACAGAGACGGGAACTGGTGTGTGTGTGTGTGTGTGTGTGTATTTGCGCGCACGTATCTCCGGTCCGTGTGCGCTCCCAAAATAAAGAGAAATACTGTATGGAAAGAATTTATTATTCTCTGCAAGAAGAGCGCAGGTGTTGTGAAATGAGTGTGCGTGCTTCAACCTGTATGTTTTAACTCCTTGGTGAAGGAGAGGGCGGGGAAAGAGTACATGTGCGCGTGCTTGAGGGAAGCAGCTCGCGCTGCAAGGAGAGAAAGAAAATAAGGCAGCACGTTAGCGTGCCGACAGTTGTTGTCAATTGGTAGTGCAAGGAAAAGTAACAATAAAAAGTGAGACTGATTCTTTGGCTTCAAACGCTCCAGAGCTTCTGAAACTCAGAATATGGAGGAGAATCCCGGAGGAAGAGCAGTTCTTCGGACGGAGAAAATCTCCCCGAATCAAAGCAGAAAGTAACACCGCGGCAAAGAAAAATCCAGCCGAAAAGAGGACAGAACTTTCAATTTTGATCTTGAGTCGGGAAAAGCTCTGGTCGGACGCTTCCTGTTATCGTAAAACCTTTCCACCAATCAATGGGTTACATCGTGTGACGACAGAGGCTCCGCCCTCTCGGGTCCATTCCGTTTTCCAATGAGACCGGGTTGAGTTGGACCTGCTTGCCGGGTCCATTTTGTATTATTCACGCTAAAAAGTCCGGTCCGGCCCGATCCAGTCCGCTCTGGACCACTCGGTGGAAATAAGGCAGAAGTGTGTCGCAGCTGCACCTGCAGTAGAAGTGTTCTAGCCATAAAATAGTTATTGGGGGTTGGATTGATTCAGACGGAGCACTGCTGAAGGCCTAGGTGTGAAATACACGGCCCGCCACTGGAACTAGATATATAGCATTACCTGCAATAATGCTAGTGTGAATGCTGTAAGCTGAATTTGGCCTCTGAAGATGCTAGTGCTGATAGCTGAAGATGCTGGAATTGAGTTAAAAACATTGAAACTAATAGCTAAGAAAGGCTGAAGCTGATAGCCAGTTAACTGTTAGCTAAATGCAAACTTATTTTAAAAACTAAAAAAAAAAAAAAACTTAGGTTAGCCAAAACAGCTACCATTCAGCAAAAATATTTTGGCATTTATTAAGGTTTTTTAAGCTATTTTTGAGTTTAGCTAATATTTCAGCTACATGCTAGCTATTTTGGCTTTTTTTTTGCTGTTTTTATGCTTATTTGGAGTTTAGCTAATATTTCAGCAACATGCTAGCTGTTTTGGCTAATTTTGGCTTTTTTTTGGTCTGTTTTTTTATGCTTATTTGGAGTTTAGCTAATATTTCAGCAGCATGATACATATTCTGGCTAATTTAAGCTTTTTTTTTGTTCTGTTTCCAGGCTATTTTCGAGTTGAGCTAATATTTCAGCCACATGCTAACTGTTTTGGCGCTTTTTATTTTTTAGGCTAATTTAGCATTTAACTAATATTTTAGCTGGTTATCAACTTCAGCCTCTTTACATCCACTTTGCATATGACCTGATTAATCGACTAATCGGAAAAAATAATTGGGGATTAGTCGACTATTAAAATAATCGTTAGTGGCAGCCCTACTGACCAATAGAATCACTGAGTTTCGATTGTTTATTTCCTCATAGAAGATGGGATATTCAGCTTCTTGGAACCCTTCCTGTTTGAAAGGCAAAAGGGGAGGAGTCAGTCAAACAAGCCAGTCAGCTGTTGGAATGGTATACAGGTTGCCACATTTCAGTGACTTTAATGATTCATTTTATTTCATTTTCCTAAATATTTTTGCCACATCTTTACAGCGTGCAGAAGATTTTTTTGCTTGTTTTTCTTGTGCAACACTGAGAAAAGCTTTTTGCTGCATGGTTCAAAACAAATATATATATACAACAAGTACAGAAATCAGAGAAAAAAGCCTGATGTAAGACTAAAAATATGTTTTATTATATGTACAACCCAAGAGTCTACACCAAACCACAGTTATGATGTTTCGCTGTCTTTAATCGAGTGTGCACTTTAGTCAGCGTTTTTTCTAAAGTCTATTTTCAGAACACTCTAATAAAGTAGTAGTTTTAAGAGTTTATCACTGGATTAAAGTCTAAGATGTGGTTCAATTAAAGCATTTAAAGAAAAAAAATATCACATTCTGGTTAAATAAAATAGATGTAAATAATATATATAAAAAGAATGTGTTTCAGAAACTTTATTCCTATGCAAAAATGTCTTGATTGATTAATTGTTTGTAATCAGATTTATGACCATCGCTCTAAAACAGAATATTTCTGTTTTTTATTGTGCAACCTCAAGCCAACAATTAAACCCTTTTTTATGTCTAATCTAAATCAATGTTTTTCAAACCTTTTTGTAGCAAAGATTTGATTATCTATCCCACTAAAATATATATATATATATACATATAATTTTTTATAAATATATGTTTTTAAAAATATAATGTTTTAATGTCCCGCTCTTTACTTTATTCCTCATTAACTTTAAGCTGATTAGCAAGAACTATGCCAAAATGTATTTAAGTTTTCAAGTTATTTTAGTCAATCTTTTTGTATTTGGAATTGTGTTTGCTCATAAATTTTGTTTTTCAACTTTAAGTTTAATTTTCTTAGATCTTCCAGAAAGTGTTCCAGTACAGAATCGGCAGGAGCAGAATTCAGAGTTTTGATAAATTTAAAAAGTCAGATAAATAGAATCTTGTGTGTATTTTTTAGAAAAAGTTGTAGAACAAAAATCTTGAAGTTGCATCTGTTTTTCTTTAAAGATGAAATAGTTTTCATTAATAATTTTCAACTAAAGGCTATATGGGGATGTTAAAATTATAGTTTATTTTCCTTCCAGTTTTTCAAAATGTGACTTTATGGAAATAATAAATTAATAAAATAATAAATTAATTAAAAAATATAAAGATATTCTTTCTGAACAGTGATTTATTTTCCAAATATTTTTTACTCATTTTAAAACAAAATTTATAAGAGCAGCATGTCGGATAAATGTGACACAAAATGACGAACATTGTATTCATGTTTACAAGTTAAATTGTAACTGGAAAACAAAACCTAAAATACGCAGAGGATTTATTCGTTTTTTTTTGTCTAAATGAACAATTTCACTCAACTAAAAAAGGTTTCCTTCAAATTTTAAGACAAAAAAACAAAAAAACACGTTGATTTAATGTAGTTTTAGCTAAATGTGTCTATTAAGTTTCATGTTGTTTTCTTTATAAGTGAATCATGGGAGATGTAGTGAACAGACAGTGATGCTGGATTGCATCTTTATGCTTTATTATTTTATTCACTTAAACATGGCCTGACTCCAGAAAGCTACACCGCTGAACAAGCTGTTATTTTTGTTGGAATTAGGAGACTTTCACAAGGAGGTGAGGACGTTAACCACTTCTGATTGGTTGGACATGATTAAGCCTCCAGGAATGATTGGTGGAAACAGTTTGAGGCAGAGATGACAAAGTCAATCGCACAAGAGGCCAAAACACACCTTATGTTGCGGGCCGAATAGGATAAACATTTATTGAACGCGCTAAATTTTTAGAACTTTAAGACTGTAACTTTTTCATATAAATATGAACTAGATATAAAGCATGACCTGCAATAATGCTAGTTAATGCTAGATAGTGCTAATTTGGCCACTGAAAATGCTTGTGCTGATAGCTGAAGATGCTGAAATTGAGTTAAAAACACTGAAACTAATAGCTAAAAAAGGCTGAAGCTGATAGCCACTTAAATGTTAGTCAAATGCAGCATAATTTTAAAAACTAAAAAAAAAAAAAAAGAAAAAAAACTTAGGTTAGCCAAAACAGCTAGCATGGAGCTGAAATATTGGCTAAACTTCAAAATTGCCTAAAAAACAGAAAAAAAGCCTTAATTAGCCAGAACAGCTGGAATGTTGCTGAAACATTAGCTTAACGACAAAACTGGCTAAAAAAACTTAAAAAAAAGCCTAAATTAGCCTAAACAGGAAGCGTTTAGGAGAAATGTTAGCTAATCTTCTAAATAGCACAAAAAAAAAGGAAAAAAGCCTAAATTAGCCAACACAGCTAGCATGTAGCTAAAATGTTAGCAAGACTCCAAAATAGACTAAAAAAAGAAAAACAGCCTAAATTAGCTAAAACATCTAGCATTTAGCTAAAATATTAGATAAACTCCTAAATAGTTTAAAAAGCAAAAAAAGCCCAAATTAGCCAAAACAGCTAGCATTTAGCTGAAATATTGGCTAATCTCAAAAACTGGCTAAAAAGCTAAAAAAAAAAGAGTCTAAATTAGCCAAAACAGCTAGCATGTAGCTGAAATATTAGCTAAACTTTAAAATAACCTAAAAAACTGAAAAAAGCCTAAATTAGCCAAAACAGCTAGCATGTAGCTGAAAAAATAGCTTAGTCCAAAAAGCTAGCAGAAGGCCAAATTTTTTTAACTTTAAAACTGTAACTTCTTAACATATTTTGAATTAGAAAAAGGCAACAATATTATTCCAGAATAAATCAACTTAAACTTTACAAAACTTTCAAGATTTTATCCTCCATAAAAAAAACATTATGTCAACATTATACAAGTTAGAAATTAGCGCAAAAATAAAATCGGGCCATTAATAACAAAAAAAACTAAAATGGTCTTGAGGGCCGGATCTGGCCCCCGGACCTCGACTTTGACACATGTCGTTTCAGGGGTCAAAATTTTACCAAAGTTGAGGCAAAATACTGGTAAGAACATTCTTATTAAAGTGTTTTAAATAGGAATCAAATAAACGCAAAGAATAAAGTTAAAGTAAGTACTCAGCGTGGTCCTCCTGTGCAGATGAACACTGAGCTGTCCTGACAATGCTATGTTTTTAGACCAATTAGGTGAATTCCCATGTTAATAGTGGAAAAAATCCTGACCTAAAGGATATATTCTGGCCAAAAATAGGGAACAAGTTCTCTAGGGGACGAGCTGGACTGAGAGTAATGGTGTCAGAAGTAATGACAGGATGAAAACTGTATTTTCCAGAGACATTCAGCTCTAGAACAGCAACAAAATGATGTGTCAGCTGGAAAAACAGAGAAAAAGAAAAAGGAAAAAATACAGATTTAGCCTCCATGTGACGAGCGTGAGTTCTCTGATACAATAATTTGTGATCCGGGAAACTCTCTCTGCATGCGAAGACAGATGTTGGAAAGCAGAGCATATCCGTTCTGAGGTGATTGAGACCGACTGTCTGGCAGACAGAGGAGAATCCCTCTTCCTGTATGACACTCTCAGTGGACCTTCATTACAGAGACCCAGTAAGCAGAACCCGGCTGTCAGAGGGCTGCAGCCTCCAACGCTCTCCTGAACTGTTTCTGCAAAGCATGTCTGCCGGGGGGGGATTATTTTCATGTTTTATTTCAGACACACACTCGCAGACATATAATGGGCTCGAAAGAGTTCATGTTTTGAGATTCAAGATGCCACATTACGTAAAGCAGAAGACATTCATGTCTAATTAATGACGGCCTTTTGATGACACTGGTCCAAGCGTGCCTTCAAAGTTAGAGCTAAGGAATCGGGATAACTGGTGCTCCTCATCCTGGCTTACATATTCTTTTCTCGTATATGAAGTGTCGAAAATCAGGCCTGGGGGCCAGATCCGGCCCTCCAGGTAATTATATGCGGCCCTCCAGATCATTTTATTTTATTGTTATCAATGGCCCAATGTTACTCGTATAATTTTGACAAAATATACTTTATGGAGGGTAAAATATTGAAAGTTATTCAAGGTTTAAGTTGATTTATTCTGGAATAAAAATTCCTGCCTATTTATTATTCATAATTATGTTAAAAAGTTACAGTTTTAAAGTTTAAAAACTTGGTATTCTGCTAGTTATTTGGACTTTGGTATAAATTGAGTTTTTTCTTTTTTTTTTCTTTTTTTTTTTGGGGGGGGGGATTATGTGGTTTGTCTAATATTTCAGCTACATGCTAGCAGTTTTAGCTAATTTAGGCTTTTTTCTGTTTTGTGGGCTACTTTGACGTTTAGCTAATATTTTCGCTTCATGCTAGCTGTTTGGCTAAATTTGTTTTTTTTTTCAGTTTTTTAATCAATTTTGGAGTTTAGCCAATATTGCAGATACATGCTAGCTGGTTTGGCTAATTTAGCCTTTTTCATTTTTTTTGGGCTACTTTGGAGTTTAGCTAAACATTCAACTATATGCTAGCAGCTTTGGGTAATTTAGGCTTTTTCCGTTTTATAGGCTACTTTGAAGTTTAGCTAATATCTCTGCTACATGCTAGTCGTTTTGGCTAATTTAGACTCTTTTTAAAAAATTCTAGCCAGTTTTGGAGTTTTGCTAATATTTCAGCTACATTCTAGCTGGTTTGGCTAATTTAGCCTTTTTTTTTTTATTTTTTTTGGGATACTTTGAAGTTTAGTTAAACATTCAACTATATGCTAGCTGTTTTGGCTAATTTAGGCTTTTTTCCATGTTCTAGGCTACTTTGAAGTTTAGCTAATATTTCTGCTTCATGCTAGCTGTTTTGGCTGAATTAGGCTTTTTTCAGTCAATTTTGGAGTTTAGCCAATATTTCGGCTACATGCTAGTTATTTTGGCTAATTTAGACTCTTTAAAATTTGTTTAAGATAGTTTTAGAGTGTAGCTAATATTGCAGCTACATGCAAGCTGGTTTGGCTAATTTAGCCTTTTTCAGGGGGTTTTTTTGGGCTACTTTGGAGTTTAGCTAAACATCCAACTATATGATAGCTGTTTTGGCTAATTTAGGCCTCTTAAAAAGAGTTTAGGCTGTTTTGGAGTTATGCTAATATTTAGAAGTTAGCTGTTCAGGCTAATTTTCACTAATTCAGTCTTATCTAAGCTTTTTTTTTGGCTAATTTGGCATTTAGCTAATATTTTAGTTGGCTATCAGCTTAGTGATTTCACCTATCAGCACTAGCATCTTCAGCCAAATCTAGCTTAAAGCCTTCACACAAGCATTGTTGTTGGTAATGATATATAATTAGTTCTTAATTATGTTAAAAAGTTATGGTTTTAAAGTTTTTAAAATGTAATTTTAGTCTTCAATAATTGTTTTTCCTGTTCGGCCCCCAACCCAAGGTGTGCTTTGGATTTTGGCCCTTGTGCGATTGAGTTCAGCACCCCTGTCATAGACTTTTTGATACAGCAGAAATGGAAATTTGCTTCCCACAACTGGCTGAGAGGGGTTTCACACTCTGTGAACCTCAGCGATAAGCCAAGATCATTATACAGCACACACATTTTATCCACTTCCCATAAATGTCCCACCCACGTCTGGAATCCGTCCAACAACAAGCAAGACTTCTTCTCCTTTCCGCAAAAAAAAAAAAAAAAAAAAAATCTCCATCAAGATGGTTTTAGATTTGCGTGCAGTCACTATCGGATCAGCAAAGCTTCTGACAACAGCAATTTTATTTTTAAAGAGGCGTCTTGACACTGGCAGGCGGCAGAGCCGAGAGACGGTCGTCAGTCTCCTCTCGTCCCCCGCGATTTTTGAGCTGCAGCGGAAGCCAGATGGTCAGATTCTCTGCTCATATGGTTATTTTCCTCAGAGATCAAAATTCCTGGCCTGATTGGAGAAAAAAAATGTATAAGATTGAAGAGAGGAGGCAGCTAAAGACAGCTGAGACCGGACTACATTCAGCTTTTTTATGAGTAGAGTGCCTCCAGTGCAATAAAGCAGCCAGTAAATAAATGCTAGAAACAGCACTTTCTTACAGACAGAAAATATAATAAACCGTCTTGGATAAAGTGACAGGAAAAAGGGGTCATCATCGGTGAGATGATGTGTTGGTTCCAGGTCATTGATGACCTGTTCTGTTTCAGTAGATCAGGATGAAATGCCTGAAGGATTGATGTTATCAATCTGACAGTAGCGCAGCGTCCTGCAGCAGGTGGAAGGTCACATGGCCACTGGCAGAGAACATTTAGGTAAAGGTAACAACCAGGCAGCCTGCTATGGTACAAGTAAGGCTCTGATAACCTGTTTTAATGTTGAAGTTTGATGAAATTGGTGTTCTTGTAGCATTTTTCTCATGATAAAAGACATCTATAAAGACTATGAAACTTAAAATTGTATTTTTAAGTATTTCTTTATTCATTAATATGAACTGAAGAAGCTAGTGCTAATAGCTGAAGATGCTGAAAACAATAAAGCTGATAGCCAGTTGAAATATTAGCTAAACTCCAAAATCACCTAAAAAAACTGAAAAAAATGCCTAATTAGCCAAAACAGCTAGCATGTAGCTGAAATATTAGCTAAACTCCAAAACTGGCTAAAAAACTAAAAAAGGGCCTAAATTAGCCTAAACAGCTAGCATTTAGCTGTAATGTTAGCTAATCTTCAAAATAGCCTAAAAGAACAGAAAAAAGCTTAAATTAGCCAACACATCTAGCACGTAGCTGAAATATTAGCTAAGCACGAAAAATATCCAAAAAAATCTAAAAAAAAAAACCCCAAAAGTAGCCAAAACAGCTAACATGTAGCTGAAATGTTAGCAAAGCTCCAAAATAGACTAAAAATATAAAAACAGCCTAAATTAGCTAAAACATCTAGCATTTAGCTAAAAAATTAGATAAACTCCTAAATAGTTTAAAAAGCAAAAAAAAAAAGCCCAAATTAGCCAAAACAGCTAGCATTTAGCTGAAATATTGGCTAAACTCAAAAACTGGCTAAAAAACTAAGAAAAATAGCTTAAATTAGCCAAAACAGCTAGCGTGTAAATATTAACATAACTCCAAAACAGCCTAAAAAACGTTTTAAAAGGCCTAAATTAGCCAAAACAGCTATAGCTGAAATATTAGTTCAAAGCCCAAATAGCTTAAAAATAAAATAAATAAATAAATAAAAATTAGCCAATATAGCTAGCATGTAGCTGAAATATTAGCTAAACTCCAAAATAACCTAAAAATTATTGTAAATGCCTAACTAGTCCAAAACAGCTAGCAAAAAATTGCAACAATAGTATCCATCTTTTCACTCTAGCATCAAAACTTACTTAGGAATCGATAGTAATACCATCCCTATCAGTACTGCTCGCCATTTTTGTTGCACCAGTAACATTAGGTTGGGGGTAGAGAGTGTAAACAGAGAGCTCTCAGTGATGGGGAAGGGAAGAGGGGGCGGGTTTGTGGTCCTACAACATTTACTCGCCTTTTTTTTTTCTGTGAGGGGCTGTAAGCTAGTGGGAGAGAATGTAAACAAAGGGGAAAGGGGGACAGGCCTACTTTGCACCTGTGATCCCGCCCACAACTCAGAGGTTTCATGAACTACCGCTCTGCAGAAACTGTCCTAAATATGTAGATTTTGTCTAATAACAGCAGCATCATGACTGAAAGACCACTGGAACTATCTTTTGGGTTTTAAAAACACCAGCAGGAAAGCGTATCTGGGTTTTTTTCCACAGAACACAGAATTTGGTCTCATAGAAACAGCGGTGGGACCACGTCTACAACCGTCCAGAACAGATGTGAGCCGGAGAACAAAGCTGTCCCAGAGCTCAACACGTCCTCCCGTCTTCTCATGACTACAGCTGTAAAACAACAACAACAAAAAAATAAGGTGTACTTTTTAAAGCAGGTTACCCTCTGATGTGGACCGTGTGCTGCAACAAAGAATGCTGCAGGCTCGGTACACAATGGTACCAAGGATTTAACGCTGATTAAATAATCAACATCTGGTGTGTTGAGGCTTAGCAAAGCATCAATGAAAGGTGAGGAAGAACATCTGTTATGAAGCTGAATTCAAAAGTACAGCAAATAATTTCTATCTAAACCTTTTCATTTGTTATGTTTGTTCACACAAAAGGAAAATATGCAATAAATACAGTAAAAACTGCAAATAGTCATGGAAATTCCAATTTTTCTTGCATAAATGTTGTGATAAATCTACTTTATGTTAAGTAATGGGGTTAAACTAACAATTATTTTATTACAATGCAATATTTTAAAATACATTTAGTCCCTTTTAAATAAATAACTTAGAAATTAACCACTTATGAGTCTTATAAATTTGAAAAATATTGTGTGTTTGTGTACTCTGGTACGCTTAAAGTTAAAATTTCAAAGTAACATGTTGTTTTATTGTTTACAGTACCCCATTATTTGTGTTTAGTTGACAGCAACTCTTCCTGGGATCCTTTATAAGAAACACAATTCATAAAAATAAAAAAAGCCAATTTATGCTATCCCAAAATAATGTATAAAAACACATTAAAATCATATTTTAAATAATAATCTTGAAAAAAAAAAAAAAAAAAATTGTATCTCATTCAACTTTTACTCAGATATATAACTAAATTCCAGAATGTGACCTTATTTGTTTTTTAAAAGCATAATTTGAACATTTTACTTTAAAATTAGTGATAAAAAGTTCCAAGATAAATGCCTTTTTTTAATAAAATTTGTATTTAAAGTTTACAGTTTAGAACGTAACTGAAACACAACAAAAACACAAAATTCCAATAAGTCTTATCTCTAATTTTGTATTTAATTACCTCATTACACTTGATATAAGATAAAAATAACTTACTAGTCATTTTTTAGAAAGATATAACGACTTGTTTTTAAACAATATATCTGGAATATCTTTTTATGTCACTTGATCATTAAAATTCTCATTTATATTTGTAATAAAATGACTCTTTATTTTTATATAACTGTCCAACACATTCTCACTCCCAACTTGTAACATATTGACATTTGGTTAACCCTGGAGCGCTATGGCTGGGGGTATTTTCACTTGATACTCAATTTGTTGTGTTTTTCTGAGTGTCACGGTCCCTGAGTAAAGTCTCACATGTCTCAGGAATGGGTGAACCAAAGATCAAGTCTCCAGTATCATTATTTGCTTTTTTTTTATACATATATTTTCTTCTAAATGTTACGGCGTCAGGCAAAAAGGGAACCCAGGAGCAGGAAGAACTCAAACCCAGAA
The DNA here is from genome assembly GCA_003999625.1 of Oryzias javanicus. NCBI lineage: Eukaryota > Metazoa > Chordata > Actinopteri > Beloniformes > Adrianichthyidae > Oryzias > Oryzias javanicus. The sequence continues at coordinate 5,313,449 of CM012456.1, read as the reverse complement.
GGTAGAAGAAGAAAACGACGTGACAAAACAAGACTCAGCGACACTGAAAAACCAAAAGACCATAACTTAAATACCTGAAAAACTAATGACAAACGTAATGCAGCTGTGGCGACCAGATGAGAGCAAAGGAGGAGGGGCAAACACTGCCGAACATAACCCTAAATTCCTAATCTTTTAGCCATTTTCAAGCCTTTTTATTCGGATCTTCCCCTATTTATTTTCCATTTTGTTACATAAATAACAGTCAAAAATAAAAAATAACTACTGTAATCTATCATGTGTTGTCATATTTTAAAATATTTTTGTGAAAATTTTTTTTATTGGGACTCTGTATCGGCAAATCCACAAAATCCAATGACTCGGAATCTGATCGGGCCCAAAAAACTCTGATCGGGACATCCCTAAACATAATACTCCTAATTATCAGATTAAAATACCCAATTATTAGTTTTATGCCTAATTTCAAGATTAAATGTTTTCGTAAAAGAGCAAAACATCATTTATTTAAAGAATTCTTTACAAGACAAATCCTACCACTTCCACTGTTTTGATTTATTTATAACAAGTGAAAAGATCATTTTTCAAGTGTAGTTTATCACAGATTTTGGAAAAACTCTTGAAATCTGCCAGATTATGTTAAAATATTTCCTATAACAGAACATATCACACCTGATCTGCCATGAACGCCTCAGTCGTTGTCCTCGTTTAACCTGTGGCGCTTAAGAAGATTACACTGTTAAAATGTCTGCCAAATGTGCGGCTTGATCCTATTCTGGGATTAAAAAAGAGCTGCGGTTCTGACAACATTTTGACTAATTAGCTTTTCAAGAGAAAAGCTTTCACCAGAGGACGGGAGACGCGATTACAGCTGCAAAACAACGAAAACGAGTTGATAAATGAACAAAAACAAACAAATACTTGAAACTCAGATTTTTATAATGCGGCGTTCTGCGGCACTGACATTTGAAACTTGTTTTCCGGACACGGTTCCGTTTAGGACAGTTTTACGGTCTGCATGAGCTTTTTTAAGCTCCATCAAACTTTAACAGCTGCTTCTTCGCTTCTCTGCTATTTCAGCATTTTCTTGTTCGTCTTCAAGCTGTCATCAGGCTGATGTTTCAGCACACACCTGACAGGCAAAGCTCTGCAGTTTGGTCTTCAACTGTTGGTTTTTTGGTTGAAATGTTTTAATGAAATTCTGTACTAAACAGTGTTTTTTTTGGATTTTCTTTAATTAAAACCCACAAGCTTCATTATACATGAAATACATGTACATTTCTAAGTTGAAAAGATTATAAAGATTATAATATCTCGCGTGTAAGAGTCAGGCGATATGATACGTATCGCGATACGATACTTATCACGATATATCACAGGACATGTATTTTTCTTTTTAATTTCAACTTAATAAAAACTTTATCTCAATATTTATGCACTTTTCCCATTAAATAAATAAAATAAAATATCTTTTTAATCTCACATACGAGTTTGCTTTTAAAATATTTTTTTCAACTTTCCCACCTAAAACATTTTCAATATAGTGAAAAAAAACGAAAAAATTAAATGTGTCTTAACTAGTAATGTTCCATGTGCAGTTGAGAAAATAAAACGCTGTATTGTAGCAATGCTAAATGTAGCCGAAACGATATTTTTGAAATAAATGTATATGAAACGTTTCAGAGTGATGAAGCAGAATGAAGAAACCCTTGAATGCAGCTGAAATGTTTTATTTCCAGACAGTCTGCTCTGAAGCGCCACTTCTTCATTTTCCCACATATGGAAGTAAACACAGATTTTACCGTTCATCGCCACAACAACTGTCTTTTTTCCAAGTATTATACACGTCACTCGGATCCATCGGGTCGCTGAATCCAAATCTTTTACTGTGAGGTTCAATCGTTTAGTCTTCAGCCACAAAACACCTAAATCCATATCTTTATGTGGTGCTTGTACTGTTGGGGAGTAAATGAAAACTAGGTGGACTGTAGTGCTGATTCGGGTTTGGGGTATAACAGGAAACAAGATGGTGTGCCGGTCAGAGCACAGGGAAGGTAAAAAGAGATGAGGCTCCAGTTGAAAGATGTCTTAATTTATTCCAGTGCTGGATCGATTGCAAATATATGTATAAAAGTCTGTAAACGACAAAGGATATCTTTTACAATAACATAAAAGGCATAAAAAATACTGAAAGTAAATTAAATATAGCATAAAACAAGGAAAAAATGATTGACTGCGTCATCACAAGCCTAGAGTCCTCATAATATGCAAATAAATAATCAAATCTGATTTAAACAACTTAAATATGGCTTCTATTCAAATTATAATGCGTCATTGAATTGACTATCAGGGCATGAAATTATTTCTTAAACTTAAAAGGAACATTAACTAAGGATTTAAGTAGCAATATAGGCGTGGCTAACAAGCTACAGAACCTGCTAGGAAGCTAACATTGATAACTTATGCAACACATTCTCTCAGACTTAAACAAAAAAGGAAAACAAAGGAAACAATTACTTACGTTTTGGTCAATTACTTAAATACTTTATATACAACAACTGGAACGAACAGGAAACAAACTGGACAGGATTCTATGTCTCTCAGGTTCTCTCTGCTGCTGCCTTCGGCACGTGGCAAACCGAAACTAACTGGACGAACTTTAAACCACCGAAGAAGAACTCGATGAGTTGATCCTGTGACATCATCACACTGGGCTGAGCCTTTGTAACAAGTACCAAGTTGGCACACATTTTTGGTTCAGTGCAATCCTTACTTATACTGACATGTACAGGTCTCATTTTACTATTTAATAACAACTGCAAGGGTCAAGAGTTCACACAGGGTTCATAACTTTCACGAGATGGTTCTCGTAAGATCTTGTTGTTGTTTTGGTGCGTGTAGAGTAGAGCTGCCACAAACGATTAATTTAATAGTCACCGATTATTTTTTACGATTAGTCGACTAATCGGGTCATGCTGGATGTAAAGCTCACATCTTAACCCTCAATATCTTTAAAGTCAGGCCGACTTCGCGCGTGCTTTGCTGAAACCCGGAAGTACTTCTGGCGACCTTTAGCTGAACTCAGAAAATCTAAACACTTATACTCTTAAAAATTAAATGTTATTGCTCTCACAGATCCATAAACATCTTTTAAATACTAGAAAAATAAATATATGTACAAAAAATAAACGAAAATAATTATGAACGCTTCTATCTCACCAGCGCCCTCCGCTGACAAAATGGTGAACTGCACTTATCAACCGTTTGAGTTTCTTCAAACTTTTATACCCTTTGAGTTCCAGTCCTTCCGCCTCTTGACGGCAAAATTTAACATTAAAAACAGTTCGAAGATGAAAATTCAATTAAACAATATTACTTATTTTATTAAACCTAAATAAAACATTTTTTATTTATTAAAGAACTCGTGGTAAACCAAAGCAGTTATGAAAGTTGCATCTGATTAAAAGATAGAAAAAACTTAATGACCAAACCACTACTATTTTTTTTTCTGTAGAATGATTCTTTAGTCCATGTTCTGAGAGAAAAACACAACCTAGAAACAACTTATGTCGGGCTCAGATTGTCCTTCAGAACAAGGAGAAAACTAATAAATGTAAATAGCAAAATTCAATTATATAGATAAGACAGAAGAAACTTAAATTTCATGCATTTTTATTAAATCTTAGTCTATTATGTATTTCTCTTTAACACACAGGAGTTTTTCTGGCTTGTCTAATTATGTTTTTCTACAGGAAGACTCATAAAAGCTCCTTTAACAACTTAATCTGCAGCTCAATCTGAGCCTGAATTAAGTTTTCTCAGTATTTTTCTTTTTCTCGAGACCCTGACTAAGACAGCACTCTGAAAGAAAGAAAGAAAGAAAGAAAGCAAGAAAATGTCCTTTTAACGACTTTTCATAAATCACAAACTGTGTTTTTCTTAATCCCCATGCTCTGCGGGACAATCTGAGCCTGATGTCTCAAGTTTTTTACAAGACCTTGACTAAGATGGCATTCATTGAAAGAAAAACAGGAAAACGTCCTTCTAATAGCTTTTGAAAAATCCAAAATCCTCTCGGCTCTCTGCCAGAAAGATCCAGACGTCTCTTCTGTGGGTTTTCTGCATTTTTCTATCTACTGTTTGGTTGTCATGGGGAACACTAACTGGTGTTCAATGGCCTCTAATCCTCCAACAACATCGACCGCTTTGATCAAAATGAATCTGTGTTCACAAATGTGTGGACATATGGAAAAGCATTTAGATTTTTGTACTTTTAGACGCAATTATTTGGCAATTAGGAAGATTCAAGCCAAACAAATGACAACAAAGCATGGTCTGCGTCAGGATGCCCAATCCCTGCTGGTTTCTTCCTCCTTCCACTTGTTGCTGATCAAAAGATTCGGATTAACTGAAGACGTCTGATCCAGAAACAGTTGGGGGTGGATGGATAACGGACGTCACGAGTCTATTTTTATCAAGCTATGTTCACACCGAACGCGATTTGTCCAAAATGTGTTCAGATATTTGAACTCTGAAAACATTGCTTGCTACCACAACCATGCCTGATGCTTAAAAATGCACCGCACCACCTCGGATTGAGTCTCTACATTGAAACTGGACACCTCTGGTGTATCACTAGCACTCAGTGTGGCTTTATTCACGATTCGTTTCTCAAATTTCCCACGGATGCCTCTCCTTTTACGCACTAGCTTAACGCTGAGTGATTTTCACCTGAGCAAAAGTATTTACATGGTTTTCAAAATGTTGGATTCTTCTGAATGTCATGGGTAAAGGAATGGGTAAACCAAAGGCCAAGTCTCCAGTATCATTATTTTATTCTTTTAGGATTTTTTTTGTTCTCAAATTCTGAATTTTTTAGTAATTTTCAATGATGTTTTAGGATCTTCCTGTCTTTATTTTCCATTTTGTTACCAAAGTTGAAAATAAAAAGAAATCTACTCTAATTTCTCACTTGTTGCCATATTTTTACAAACTTTTATGACAAATATATATTACCTAACAAAAGTGATTGTGTAACTTTTCATAGCGAAAGTTCTCTAGAGTTAAAAATGTGTTCATAACTAGACACTCCAGACGTGTGTGGGAGGGGATTTTAGCTTCATTGCTACAGAAAACCATTGACTGTATATCTGAAAATGTCATATACAGTCAATGCATGAAAGACAGATACATTTAAGGGATCAGGTTATTATAAAGAGCTCAATAAAAGTGTTGGTAATCATGTCTGAATGCACTGTACTTGAATGACAGGCGTTTTCAGCGGTACTTCTGTCTGTCTCTGACCCAGTTTGATGTCTTGCTCTCCCACGAAGAATGAAATTAAAATAGGGCTGCCACGATTAGTCGACTAATCGATGACTAATCGACTATTAAAATAGTCGACGATTAATTTAATAGTCGATTAGTCGTTACTTTATATTATATGGAGTCAAAGTGTAGTAAAGTTGAAAGTTATACTAGCATTCTGCTAGCTTTTTGGATTATTTTGCCATTTATTAAGGTTTTTAGGCTATTTTGGAGTTTAGCTAATATTTAAGCTACATGATAGCTATTTTAGCTAATTTAGGATTTTTATCAGTTTTTTCAGCCTAATTTTGAGATTAGCTAATATTTCAGCGAGCTGTTTCGGATAATTTCGGATTTTTTCAGTTTTTTGGCTATTTGGTAGTTTATCTAATATTTCAGCTACATGCTAGCTATTTTGGCTAATTTAGAATTTTTTTCAGTCTTTTTAGGCTAATTTGGAGTTTAGCTAATTTTCAGCTACATGCTAGTTATTTTTGGCTAATTTATGTTTTTTAAAGTTTTTAGGCTAATTTGAAGTTTAGCTAATATTTCAGCTGCATGCTAGCTATTTTGGCTAATTTAGGGTTTTTTTAAGATTTTTAAGCCATTTTAAGGTTTAGCTAAAGTTTCAGCTGGCTTTCAGCTTCAGCAATTTTGGTTATCAATTTCAGCATTTTCAGCTAACAATTTTAGCCTACAGCATTCACACTACCATTATCGCAGGTAGTTGTTTATATCTAGTTTTTAGTTAGTTCAAAGCTAATGATGGTTTAGATGTGTGTTTTACAACCAGTTTGCTAATGACCCGATTAGTCGACTAATCAGAAAAAATAGTCGGTGATTAATCGACTATTAAAATAATCGTTTGTGGCAGCTCTAAATTAAAAAACTTTTTTTTTTATTATTGCTTCCATACAAATGAGAGAAACTAGTGTTGTCATTTGATTGTTTCTTATGCAACTAATTAATAGTGACCAGTAACTAATCAATCTATTTTTAAGGGGCCATACCATGACTTTCTTAAGCCTTTCAGACTAAACTATATACATATAAATGATCATATATTACGTTTGGAACACTATAAAATTAATTGTTTATGAAATAATTATTTTTGTGGACTTTTTTTAAGTAAAACTCGATCTCTGAGGCTCCGCCTTTTGCTTCCTAAAGGTTCCACCCACTTTACAACATCATCCTAGAGCTAACCGCGGGTTCTTGAATGTGCTTTTAGCATATGGTGTTCACAAGCGCATGTACTTCCAGCTGAAAGAGGCTTGGAGCGAAATGTTGAAGTGATGTAAATCTCGCCAATTTTGCCCCAGGCTCTTTATTTTCCAGCTCTATTCCAATATATGAAAGAATTTCTCTTCCATGGTCAATTTTTAAACAATTGGAACTTCCGTTAATCAAAGATTATGGTATCTATTACCAAATTCCGAGTCCCTGATTGGTCAAGTTCAACTAGTTGTGCATTTTGGACATGGAGCCCAAAAATGGACTTGAATTATGAATTTCATTTAAAAGTGGAAACCTGCATTTAGGTTCATTTAGGACTTTTCATTGGAAGTGGAATATGCGCTTCCAAGCCTGGTGTGAACACAGGCTGGCGTGTGAATCATATTTGGTTTGAACGCAGCTTAAGCTTTCGAACCCCCTCTCTCCAAAAGTTAAAGCGATAATTTTTTCCCTGTACAGCCCGCGCTGAATGAGAAATCCGAGTAGTTAACATAACTGCTGAAGTGTTTAGGGAGACCGCACATGTGCTGCAGAGCCAGTGCCTCCAAGCCAAAAGCAGTGCAGATGTCTCTGCCTTACTGAGATAAAGTACTCCAAGGAACAGATGAGAGATGCATACAGAATGGGACTCGTCAACGTGGGGTATTCAAATGTTTGTACGGCTTTGGTTTAAATCTAATCCCGGCGTGACCTTTTCTGCAGTAACTTTATATTTCGAGCTGTTAGGAGAGAGCTGTGTTTTATTTACTGATCAATAAGTGCATTACTGAAATCACAGCAAACATTGTAGTACAGTAATGGATTGTCTCTGCCAGTCCACATTTTTGAAGGTTGAAACTAAACCACTTCATGACCTCACTTAGCCTAATCGATGTGGTTGGAGCTCCTGCACCAAAAATCTCAATTAATTCACAGACTTTGGAGAACAAAAAACAAATTCCTAACATTACATCCTTGCATTACCTGTGATAGTTCTAGTGTGAATTATTTTTTGCTGGAAGTAGTCATTGAAGATGCTGAAGTTTTTTTTTTAATTGAAAATGGTGATGTAATTTACTTTAACTGATGCAGGGATGTCCTGAAAATGCAAAAGCTATTTGCAAAATGTTAAATTTGCTAAAAGACTTGATGTGTTGTTAAAGGGTTATGGAAGAGCGCTGAAGTTAAAGAAAATTAAAAATACAGAATAAATGCCAATTTTGCAAAAAAAAAAAAACCTGTATATGTGCTAAACTCCAAATTAGCCCTAAAAACCTTAGAAGATGCCAAATTAGCAAATAAAAAAAAATTATTACACATGCAGCACGATACAAAAAGTAAAAAGTTCTTTTAAAGTTAAAATACATTAAAATACATCAGGATAACAAAGATACAATAAAATTACATAAAACAAAATAATACCACACGAGACATGGATTACATATAAAAAAAACATGGTTATTACGGAGTGCTGTAAAATGCAACCTACCTCAGGCGTGTCTGTGTCATAACTAATAAAGTTTTGTTGCTGCACAACTAATACAGACACAAACTGATAGGGAGCACCAGAGAGACCAAAAATCACATTTAAAAAACCCTGTTGCAAGTGGATTCACATTTATTCTGTTACACTTAAATACTAGCTAAACTCTGAAATAGCCTACATTTCCTCAGTAAAAAAATAGTGATCAAAAATTTTAGACGATTGATAAAATAGAAGCTAAACTCTAAATTAGCCTATATAAACCTCAGCAGATGACAAATTAGCCTAAGACATTAGCATATTGCTAAAATATTAGCTTAATTCCAAATTACCATAAAAAAACTGATGCCTAAATAACCCCAAAAAAAGCCTTCTCATTGCTGAAATATTAGCTGAACTCCAAAATATCCTAATATTCCCTTAAGAAAGTATGTCAAAAACATAAGCCAATCGCTAAAGTAGAAGCTAAACTCTAAATTAGCCTATACTTCATTAGATCAAAAATTAGCCAAAAAACGTTATCATGTTGCTAAAATATTAGCTAAATTCCAAAATTAGCATAAAAAAATCTTAATATATCACAAATTAGCCAACAAAGCTAATCCTAGCTATACTCCAAAATAGTCTAAAATTCCCTCAGTAAAGTAAATTAGTCAAAAACGTTAGGATGTCGCTGAAATATTCCAAATTAACATAAAAAAGCTAAGTAGATCACAAATTAGCCGAAAAAAACTAACACACTGGTGACATCCTAGCTATACTCCAAAACAGCCAAAAATTACCCATAGTAAAGTAAATTAGTCAAAAACGTTAGCCAATCGCTAAAATGGAAGCTAAACTCTAATTTAGCCAAAAAAAAGTTAGCATGTTGCTAAAATGGAAGTTAAACTCTAAATTAGCCAAAAAAAAAAAACGTTAGCATGATACTAAAATATTAGCTAAATTCCAAAATTAGCATAAATATCTCAATATATCACAAATTAGCCAAAAAAGCTAATCCTAGCTATACTCCAAAATAGTCTAAAATTCCCTCAGTAAAGTAAATTAGTCAAAAACGTTAGGATGTCGCTTAAATATTAGCTAAATTCCAAATAAGCGTAAAAAAACCTTAGTGGATCACAAGTTAGCCAAAAAACACACTGATGACATTCTAGCTATACTCCAAAATAGTCTAAAATTCCCTTAGTAAATTATTTAAAAATATTAGTATGCTGCTAAAATGTTAGTTAAATTCCCAATTAGCATGAAAAACCTGTGTAGATCACAAATTAGCCAAAAAAGCTTGCACACTGGTGACATCCTAGCTATACTCCAAAGTAGCCTAAAATTACCTATAGTAAAGTAAATTAGTCAAAACGTTAGCCAATCGCTAAAATGGAAGCTAAACACTAAATTAGCAAAAAAAGCTAGCATGTTGTTAAAAAACTAGCTAAATTCCAAATTAGCATAAAAAAAACCTCAGTAGATCACAAATTAACCAAAAAGCTAACACACTGGTGACGTCCTAGCAAAACTCCAAAATAACCTAAAAATTCCCAGTAAAGTAAATTATTAAAAAATGCTAGCATGTTGCTAAAATAGAAACTAACTCTAAATTAGCCTAAAATTTCCCAGTCGATAAAAAATAGCCACAAATGTTAACATGATGCTAAAAATTAGCTAAACTTTAAATGTTTAGCTAACCCGTGACTATATTAAAGGCTTTCTGTTAATCTTCTTTAAATGCTGAAATTTGAAGACTTTCTCCTTTCTTGGGGGCATATTTTTCTCAATATTTCAAAAAGTATAAAGTTCATGAATACCAAAACTACCCGCAGTAATGTCCTGAACGAGATGAACGTTAGAAGCAGGAGAATAACTATAATGCTGACTATAAGCATTCACACAATAACAAAGATATTCATTTGGAATTATTTTTTTCCGTTAGTCAGACATGCATCTTTTCTGCCTCGGTGCTGTAGAATTTTCTGGTGACACGAGGTTAACGGCGGCTGCGAGGTAAAACGCTTCCACGCCGCCTCCTGCAGTGTTTACTTACTGTCACCTGTGTCCTTTTGCAAACAGTCCTTGACAGCTTTTGATTTGACTTCAAGGCAAAAAAAAAAAAGACTTATTTAATAACTATTCTTGGCCACATTCTTTGCTCCTGAGCATTTATATAATAGCACTAATGTGTGGATGGTGTCCCTCTGGCTGGGTTGCCTCATTAAATGGCTGGAAAAGAGTGACTGGCTGCAGGGTTGATGCATTATTGATGAGAGAGCTTGATTAATTGAAAATATCCTCCACACCAGGGAAGTGTGTGTGCATGTGTGAGCTGAAGCGTGTGAAGTAAGTGGCTTCATTTTGTGTGAACAACTTAATCAGTTGATGTGCAGCCCAGTTTTTATTTTATTAGTATTCTGCACAGGAACTCACTGCCAATGTTTGCTGGTTGAGAAATTATAAACACGGATATTGCGCATTATAATGTGCCTGTGAGCAAAGTCCAGGTGATTGCAATAATTTTCGACACTTTACAGAAAGTCGGTTGGTTTGACGGATGGAGGCCACCGACGCCGGTCTCCTTCCACCTGAGATACAGACTGAGCGCTGTAAATAAAAGATGAAGCTGTCAGGAGATAAGCATCCAGACAAAAGCAAATTAGCAAACATAATGACTACTACAGCAGCGGTAGCAGTTAAACATTGTGCTTAAGCAGATAAATGATTGTTGAGTGTACAATTCCACCTCAAATGAGCTTCAATTTATGATATATTTAAGAATCAATCAGCGGTGAAAGAGAAGTGGAAGATCCGGGTCACATGACTCTGCCGTCAAGTCTCCTTCATTGACTGTATATAGAGAGCTGGACAGATTGATTTCTATTGAGAAATAAATGGCTATTTCTCAGCCATTCAGAATAAATATTCCTGCTCTCAACGTTCTGGATAATCCAATATTTTTCATGATTTTTTTTTTTTTTAATATTTAAGATATAAAACGACAAATCAGATGCTTTGGTAAAAAGACAGTAGTTGCCATAGAAACGTTGACTCAAACCAACTTGGATTAATCACTAGATGCGTTTCCATTGACTATGAAATTGCACAAAATGGATTTGCGATGATAAAGTGAGTCATGTGACCAACAACGACAGCCCCGCTAGAGGTCATCAAAAGTTGAGCGCGTCATTGTTGGATCCACAGCTCCTCTGTAAAATCACCAACAACGATTTCCCATAATCCCTTCATCCGGATTCGCTCCCATTTAGCTCACTGCTCTATACCTGAATAAAGCGCAGACGTCTCCTTTGATAGAAGAGTACTAGTGCCGTGACCGAAACATCCATGTTTTTTATTACATATTGCGTAATTTTTTTTTATTTTTTGCATAACTATAATTTAAAGGAAACCTTGTATGTTAATTGGAAAATTGTGTTTTTCTGACATTTCTAGAATTTCAATAAAGTTTAGTGAATATGCGACAGCTACAGTTGTCTAGCTCCAATATGGCGATGTCCTTATCCTACGCACTCTCACTCCAACTCTTCATATATGGACGTATAGTTCGGGCCCCCTCCGCGCCACGTTTTGATGTTTTGGGTGTCCCCAATGTACCCGTTTTTGACCTGCTGGCTGTTCCCATTAAATCAGGGGTCCCAAACCTCCGGGCTGCAGAGCGTCACTTGTTTGAGGGTCGCCTGGTACTGGGCCACATACGGGGAAAAAACACAGGGGTCCCCAACCTTTTTAAAGACCCAATTTAATCTATTTTAAAGTGTTTCTAGTGATCTTTTATTTATGATAATGCTGTTTTTTACCTGTGTCATTTTCTAGGACATACTTTCTGCAGAGCGGCAGTAGTTTATTACTTTTGCGATTTGTATGTAGACCAAAAAAATTGAATTAAAAACTTGTGAGAACACGAAAATTTTGACTGTGGAACTTAAAGACGGAGCAGGGTTTTCTATTTTTTTCTAATGCAAGCTCCAGGGGGTAGAATACAGATTTTCTATGTCCTGGTGTGAAGTCCAGATACAAGCAGAAGGCTATCATAACAAGCATCCAACATAAAACCAAATTAAAAATCAAATAAGTGACTGATGAACAAAGAGGATTCACAGTGGGAACCCCTACAGGGAGCAGACGGAAGACAAAAAAAGAAGACTTTTTTTTTTTTAAATAAATGTACTCCATATTAGAGTACAAGTGAGTTTTCCCACCAGTCTAACCAAGCGGACGATCTAATGAAGCTGATGCAGATCAAACAGCTCAGTGTGAAACCTCCCAAACACAAGGCTGTATTTCTGTAAATCAAAAACCGTGAGGATTTGAAACATCTGCATTCAAAGTGAGCATTCCTCCTTTCTAGAAGCAGAGATTCAGTCATGTTCCACTTTGAAGCTGCTCGTATTTGTTCATCATAATTCCTGCCTGAGGTGGTTTTCTGATTTGGGCTTGCATATGTTTTCTATTTAGCCAGTATGGAGGTGAATCCACCTGTCACCTTCTGTCTCTTCTTTTGGCTTCTTTTCATCCTAAAGGACCACTGTGCTCTGACTGGTTAGCAGACATCCATTTATTGCGTAGAAAATGCCGCGCCACGGGGCAGACGATGAGAGCGTATTTCACAGTGAAGTAGACGAGTTAGGAAAGAAGGTGTTGACTGCAGATGAGGTGATTCAGGGATCCACCAACTTCAAGAGAAGATGTTTCAGGCAGCAGAGAATGATTCTTTGTGGGGCTGATTTACAGCAAATGTTGCATTTAATTACCAAAAAGTTGTTTTTCATTAGTCAAAAGTTGATTTATTTATGTTACATTACAACTTCTTCATATGTTCCAGAGAAAATATTTGGTCACAAATACAACCGTCACCACGCAATGGGGAGGGATCGGCAAATTCTTCAAGATTTCAGGGCACCGTCCGATTTTTTGTAAAAATCATTGATTTTTGATTTAGACAGACGGTGTTCTAATGATCTATTAGCTATGAGCTATTAGGGCGACCATGATTAGTCGACTAATCGACTATTAAAATAGTCGACGACTAATTTAGTAGTTGATTAATTGTTACTTAGATTATATGGAGTCCGAGTGTAGTCAAGTTGATAATTATATTGGAATTCTGCTAGATTTTTGGACTATTTTGGCATTTATTAAGGTTTTTTTTTTAGGCTACTTTGGAGTTTAGCTAATATTTCAGCTACATGCTAGCTATTTTGGCTAATTTAGTATTTTTTTTACCGGTTTTTAGAAAATTTTGAGTTTAGCTAACATCTCAGCTACATGCTATTTATTTTTGGCTAATTTAGCATTTTTTCCATTTCTTAGACTAATATGAGGTTTAGCTAATATTTTAGCTACATGCTAGATATTTTGACTAATTTTTTTCATTTTTTTAGGCTAATTTGGAGTTCAGCTAATATTTCAGCTACATGCTAGCTATTTTGGCTAATTTAGGATTTTTTTTTCCATTTTTTAGAAAAGTTTGGGTTTAGCTAACATCTCAGCTACATGCTATTTATTTTTAGCTAATTTAGCATTTTTTCCATTTCTTAGGCTAATTTAAGCTTTAGCTAATATTTTAGCTGCATGCTAGATATTTTGACTAATATTTTCAATATTTTAGGGTAATTTGGAGTTCAGCTAATATTTTAGCTGCATGCTAGCTATTTTGGCTAATTTTTCCGTTTTTTTAGGCTATTTTGGAGTTTACCTAATATTCTGACTACGTGCTTGCTATTTTGGCTAACTCAGGATTTTTTCAGTGTTTTAGGTTATTTTGGAGTTTAGCTAATATTTCAGCTACATGCAAGCTGTTTTGGATAATTTAGGATTTTCTTCCGTTTTTTAGGCAAAATTTTCAGTTTAGCTGTTGTTTTAGCTACATGCTAACTATTTTGTTAAATTTTTCAGTTTTTTAGGCTATTTTTTTAGCTAATATTTTGATTAGGTGCTAGCTATTTTGGCTAAATTAGGATTTTTTTCAGTTTTTTAGGCTAATCTGGAGTTTATCTAACGTCTCAGGTACATACTATTTAATTCCGGCTAATTTAGCATTTTTTCCATTTCTTAGGCTAATTTGAGGTTTAGCTAATATTTTAGCTGCATGATAGGTATTTTGGCAAATGTTTCCGTCTTTTAGGCTATTTCTGCGTTTAGCTAATATTTCAGCTACATGCTAGCTATTTTGGCTAATTTTTCAGTTTTTTAGGCTATTTTTTCATTTAGCTAATATTCTGACTACATGCAAGCTGTTTTGGCTAACTTAGGTTTTGTTTTAGTATTTTAGGCTAATTTTGAATTTAACTAATATTTTAGCTAGTTATCAGCTTTAGGGAATTAAGTTAATAGCTTCAGCCTTTTTAGCTACAATTTTCGCATCCTCAGCTATCAATACTACCATCTTTAGCGGATAAATTCAGCTTACAGCATTCACACTAGCATTATTGCAGGAAATGGAGAATATTTCATTTTTAGCTAGTTTAAAGCTATGAAAGATCTGCGTATGAGTCAATGCAAAGATAACACAGCAAGCTCGAGGAATTATGGGAAGGGTACCACACTTTCACGGATTCAAACATATAATTGGTTGTTGTCGTGTGCAGGTGGAGAGTGTAAGAAACATTTGTGTCATTCATTAATGAGCTGCATGGAGATAATCCAGAAGATCTGCAGTAGATCTGCGTCTACAGCACCTCTCTGTCCTTGAGGTGAACATTTTAAAAACCGCAAAGTTATTCAAACCAAATCCCACGAGCGTGGAATAATACTATATGCTTGAACTGAACTGCTCAGCCAAGTATTAATTCATATTCCGCGCTGAATTTATGTTGCTTGGTTTGAGAAATTTTATTGTAGATTTTTAAACATTTACCTCGCGGACGGAGGCAATGTATAGGCACGGCTCTGCCGCGGAGTTATGGAGCGCTGTGAAAACTGTTTACGAATCCCAGAAGTGAAGTATTGAGCTCGTCTAAAAGTCCACAACAAAGTTGACAAGTGTAGCAAAACATTAAGCTACGATTAAATCTAACCCATAGTCACAAAAACTGTATAGTAAACGGTAAAAAACCATAGTAACCACAAGATTAAAGAGGTAGCACACATTTATATATGGATTTGTAGAACACCGGCATCTGGAAACATTTGCCTGTCCTCCAGTCAGAGCGGCTGCTGGCTGGTTATTCCAGCTGCCACCAACCTTTGGCCGCCCGCTCATCATCTGATTTTGAAATGGTGTCATCCCGTCACTGGACTGCCTCCGCGTGAGCTCGAAATGTGCCCGGACGGCCACTGAACGATGTCAACTCTTAGAGAAAAATTGTCCAGTTGCTGGAAAATGTTAACTTTTTCTTTCAAACAAAAAACTACATAGCCACCTGCCAAATTAGCTTGCCGTGTGGTGCTATTTTGGGATACAAGCAAAAAAAAAAAAGAAAATTAAAGGGACTATATGATGTTTTTTTAAATCTTTGAAAGTAAACTATTTCCACGACACACTAAAAAACAAATTATTTATAAAATATAAGTTATTTTTGTGAGTTTTTCCTACCCACAAGAAAGAAGCCTCGATCACTGAGGCTCCGCCTTTCACTGCTCGTGGGTGTTGCCCATTTCATGACTTCATCCTAGAGTCACGACAACAAACAACATCCGAACTTTTGCAAAGTTGGTTGTTCATACCATAAATCTGCCATTAGAAGCCCCGGTTATTGCTACACTAGCGATGGTTGTAGCGATGACCGGGGCTAGCTGAGCGGTGACGCTAGCAGCTGATCAGCACTAACTTTGTGCAGAAAGGGGTGTTTGTGTTAGCTTGGGGGGTGGCAGAGCAGACTCTTCCTGAAAGGGGCCGTTCTCACTTTGTGACATCACTGTGAGAACGATGGAGGTTGGGCTGGGATCAAAAAAACAGATTTGAGTCGATTTAAGCTTAATAGATCAATAATCAATTCACAAAAGATATAAATTGATTTAGCACATAAAGCTAAAGTCTGCTAGCTTGATGCTAACATTCAATAGAACATCCCATAGGACGGCTAATGCTAACGCTCGGTTGACCAAAACAAAAATACATTGCTGACTAAATGAAGATCTTTATTTACTCACAGGCATTCATTTTCCAAACTAATAATTTTTAAAGTAACTATCGAAAAAAAATCGTAATTTAATCAATTCAGGCTCTTTTGAATCAAATCGAATCGTTTCTGTAAATGATAACCGATACCCAGCCCTACATGGAGGGGCTGGTGCTCAGAGTGCAGGTTTTTAGCAGAATGCTCAAAGATGCGAGAATAGATCAAAATACCACTTTGGGGTTGTTTATAGGGATGAATGAACATTATAATACACTTAAGAGATCAAAAAGTTGATTTTGAATGTGGGCCCTTAAAAGAAAGTCAAACATCAAAACTTCTAACACAAGTCATTTTACTGACTATACAACTTAACTGAGAAGAAAATAGGAAAAATGTAATTTTTTTCTGAAATCCAGCTGATTTATAGGAGGACCCATTCAAAGACCCATTCATTCATTCATTCATTCATTCATTCATTCATTCATTCATTCATTCATTCATTCATTCATTCATTCACTCATTCCTGTTTGATGAGCTTCATACTGGGAGATTTGTCAGTCACAGAGACAAACAACCACACTCTCCCACCTTTAGGACAACTTTGAGGTTCACCTATGATCTTATGAACCATGTTTTGTTTTGTTTTTTTTGACTAAGGGAGAAAACCGGAGTGCCAAGAGAAAACCCAGAAATGGATGAGAAGAAGGTCCAAACTCCACACAGAACGGCCCCAGCTGGGACTTGAACCAGAGCCTTCTCCCTATGAGGTTAGAACCACTACACCACCATGTAACGGTTAGCCAAAATCTGACCAAAGGAGGTCTGCCAAGGTCTAACATGTTACAGCAGCACGTTTAACAAGAACTTGCAGGAACTTTCTTTAATGACTTTTATCATCCTCACCTCAAAGGACGGACACTTTTCTGAGCAATGTTCCATTTGTGGTTCTCTACAGCATTTCCAGGATAATTTCATAGATTGTTCGTCAATAGTTCAGGAAACTGCAACGCTAAAAGAGCCATTTGGTCCAGTTTGTCACCGACCGAGAAAAATGTATTTTATTTATGTTTCTGTGCCCATTAAGTTATTCTTTTGCAAAAAACATAGCTTTTAAAATTCTATATAAAACACCTTTAACTTATTTTACTTTTGACAGCAGCAAAAAGGCATTTCTTTCAAAATAAATTACACACTGTGTCAAATAAGATCCTCCTGCAGCAGATTTAGTCAAATTGAACAAACAAGAAAGTCAAATATAGCAAATTCTATCAATATGACTTTGGGTTTACATTTATCCTATTTGTTATCAAATATAAACAAAACAACATTGGTGTACAATCCAATTTTCCAAAGAAAAATCTGTACATGTAGATGAAAATATAAAGATTTGAAGAACTTTGCTTCCAAAGAGCAACTAAACACTGTTGTGCAGCAAACAACAAGAATATGTGCCTGAAGTTTGTTCTAATAATAAAACACTCTGACAGTAAATGAAACATAATGAATTTGCTCAGTTATCATTTATGTGAAAATGCACACGAATGACAAAACGTAAGTATTATAACAATTTAACAAAAAAAACATAACAAACAAATTATTTTTTTTAATCATTGGCCTTTTCTTTAAAGCCATATTGGTTCAGTTAAAGCCACTCTATAAAGGTTTTTAACATGTTCTTGTGGAATTTTTCTAATGATATATGAAAGAAATGTAAGCTTAAAATGACACATATGAGTATTTAATTTATTCACATTGTTATGAATCAGGAACAGATGAAAAACTAGTTTTCTAAAGAAAAAAATTTGTGTGCGATGAAAAATGTCAAAGCATCCCATACTTTTTTCACTCTGCAACATGAAGGGAAAGGGGCGGGATCTCCCAGAACCACTCGTACCGGCCACAACTCAAAGATGAATTCCTAATGAACACTTCCTGCCGCTCAGCAGAAACTATGTTTTTTCTTTTTATTATTTGGAACATCATGATTAAAAGACTTTGAAATCGAGATGATCTAACTTTGTATTCCTTATTTGGATAAGTAGTTTAACCCACCAAGAGAAGCAATAAATGCTAAGTATTTGGGGAAGCATTTAATCCTACTTTTAGGATATGTCTGAATTCCCTACTAAAACAAGTACATGGTGCAGGACGATCCACTGCCTGGATTCTAAAAGCAGTCCGGACACCATGCTCACTACGTTTATTTTTTAGATATACTGTCACAGATTCCAGGAAGTGAAAATCTGATTAATACCAACATTTTTCCATTATCTACTGAGTTCTGATGATGAAAAAGTGAATAGTTTGTTAGAAAATTACATTTAAACATGTTTTTTAAAAAAATAAAAATAGTAAATGCATTGGCCTATAGATTCAGACAGCACTATATACTACGGTCTCATTAGCTGCATTTAAGACTTCTTTAATAGATGTGATTAGTGATGAATGCGGATATTATTAGCTTACATTTTTTTTTTTTTTTTTTAAATGTATTTTTATCGCTTTAATGGGTCTTTTATTGTAATTATTAACTTGAAGTAGACTTTTATTGTAAACATTTAAAATATTGTTGTCAGAAGTTTATATTTGAATCTGTGTGTAACTTTTTACCCTGTTCTATTTTTACTGCTGATGCGTAATCAGGTCGTCGTTGTAAATGAGAAATTGTTCTCAATCGACCAACCTGTATAAATAAAGGTTTATATATATATATATTATATATATATATATATATATATATAGTGAGTAGGGAAAGAACCCAGACAAAGCCTTATTCTTGGGTATGACACAGCCTGGAATCGAACCTACGAACCTCCAGTCTCATGGTGGACACTGTACCACAAGGCCACGGAGTTGGTCAGTGCTCCTTATAATGGGAACAGGACTTTTGACCATCAACCCTTTAACCACTACACATAATCATAAGGTGGGAAAGAGTTGATCCAGTTAAATTAACGTGTCTTAATTAAGTTCAGTAATAGGGCTGCCACGATTAGTCGACTAATCGATGACTAATCGACTATTAAAATAGTCGACGAATAATTTAATAGTCGATTAATCGTTACTTTATATTGTATGAAGTCAGATTGTAGTAAAGTTGAAAGTTAAAGTAGCATTTTGCTAGCTTTTTGGACTATTTTGGCATTTATCAAGTTTTTTTAGGCTATTTTGGAGTTTAGCTAATATTTAATATACATGCTAGCTCTTTTAGCTAATTTAGGAATTTTTTTTAAAGCTAATTTTGAGTTTAGCTAATATTTCAGCAGTATGATAGCTATTTTGGCAATTTAGTTTTTTTTTTTTTTTTGTTTTTTTACGCTAATTTGGAGTTTAGCTATTCTTTCAGCAGCATGCCAGCCATTTTGGCTAACTTTGGCTCTTTTTTATTTTTTAGGTTAATTTGGCATTTAACTAATATTTTATCTGGTTATCAACTTCAGCATCTTTATATCCCGTTTGCGCATGACCCGATTAGTCGACTAATCGGAAAAAATAATCGGTGATTAGTCGACTATTAAAATAATCGTTTATGGCAGCTCTATTCAGTAATATTCCTTACATTTTACAGATATTTCTAATAATGCAAAATTAGATTAATGGTAACTCTACAAATCTAATATTAGTTTACAAACCAAATATCCATCACAGATCCCGTCTGTAATTCTGTATTTGCCATTCATTTGTCTGAACAAACTGTTTCCAACCAGGAGTTCTACTGAAAACGTACACCAGTGTAATAGTAAGTAGATTAGTTTGGAGTGTAAAACCACGAGGTGCTTTGCATCAGTAACTTGAGCATCACTCTTCCTTCAGCTGGAATCATTTCCGAGCCTTCAACTCCACCGAGAGCTGGTAACTATGGCGCACAATTCCCATCATCCTGACGCTCATCAATTCTGACACCATTCCGTTATCCCCAGTGTCCATTATTGACCAAGCAGACCACAGTAGAGGAAGAATTTAGTCGATATGCTTCCTTGTCTAATTTCTTACAGCTTTAATTAATTAAAAAAGCTTTATTCCCTTTTGTTTTTCTCAAATATGGTCCAGCGCCATATCAAGCAGTTCGTCTCGCCCCCTTAGGTTTCCTTCAATCCCCCAGAGTTACCATTTTAATGAAGATCTTCCCAGCCCGCTGTGATATATTCAGCCCAAAGGTTGGGCTTAAGCACATATGGTCTCTGATCTGCGGCGCGGCCCCACATTCCCTCCATTATCTTCCTGCCTTCTTGTCCTTTTTAAACATGCAAATATAGTCCATTCTCCATGCAAAAGATTGCTTTCAGACCCATCAGGGCTGTCGTCAGTCAGGAGTTTCTCTGAAGTCACGCCAGGGGAAATTACCAGCCATGCAGGCAGCTGCCAATATCCAATGACATATATAATCCCACATTAATTTCAAATTCATAAAGTTATGATGCATCGCAAACGGAGTCACTTTTAAAAAAAATACCTTAGGGAGATGAACTTGTTTAACTGAAATTGGAAACTCGTCGCATATTTAAGCTACAGATTATCTCCCATGAATCACGACTTTCTGAACCTGGCAGAGTCCTGAGGCGAGGTATAAAAAGATGCTACGAGTCTTCAAAAACAGTTTGTAAGCACATTTCTGACTGATTTGAAACGGGGAGTGCAAAACGAGGATGAATGTTTGGTGTTTTGTCGTTGAGAATAGTATAATGAGTCCCAGAGCTGAGGGTGCAGCCACGCGCTGGATTCTCATTTGAAAGGTTAAAGTCCTTTGGTGAAAAATGACACTGAAGCTGACAAATGTTAACAGTTAAAAGGACATTTCCCTCAAAAAAAAACAACTCTAGAGTTACTTTCCTTACTAACAAAAAACGACAAATATAAAAATAAAAAAATGACACTTTGTCACCAAACTGCACCGTTGTGGTGTCAACAAACTCATCTGAAAAAACACATTGGATAGCTTTCCCTAAAGTAGCCCCCCCAAAAAAATCTATAAGGCATCAGAGCGAAGTGAAAGCCTCTCGGGTCCTTGGGGCTTTCGCCAGCATTCAATATCCCTGTAATGTGGCTCATAAAGTTCATGTCCGCATCAGCTGACGTTCCCCCACAATGTCTACATTCGTTTGTTAACTTGAAGGCATTCTCTGTTTATGAGTCGTTAAATTGAAAATTAGGAAAATAAAATGCATTCAACCTTTTTTTTTAAAAAAGAAAGTCAAAAGTACTTGTTTCCAAAACTTTATGACATGCGTTGCTATATCTTGGCCGTTTCTCCCTTGTTAATCTGGTTTAATAAAGGCAAGTAATTAATCAATCAATCCATTAAATAAATGTAAACAGATCAATAATTTATTAAGATGCTCTTGAATTATTCTCACGATTGAGGACATATATAAAGTTATAATCAACATTGACCAAATGACCAATGATGACCAAAAATGTTTCTTTTTGACTCGCGGGCCACAAAAGTTTCTAAGGACCAGGTTTAGATGCGTGGCATAGTTTGGTACTCCACCTTTAGGGCAGCCGTGCTACAGAGGTCGAGGGGTCAACCTCTAAGTGGAAGATGGTGGATCCGATTCCCATCTTGCCCGCTCTTATCAGAATTATTCCCCTACGGCTTCCCAATATCCCTACATTTATCCCTCCAAACGGAGAGCTATGGAAAAATAAACCTCGCTTCCACTGAGCGGTTTGTTTTCATTGTGGTGTAGACCGCTAGCGCGTCATTGGGTCATTGTAGTGCAGTGACTAGAAAAGCAACAACAATGGAGGTCATCCAGCAGTTCATCTTTTTCTTGTTTTATTTTTTGTACATAACAGGAATTCCATGTTGTTTGGAGGAAGATTATGGCTGGCTAAGAAGAATACTGCCGTAAAGAGGAATACGGAATCGCTAGCTTAGCACTATATTGGTACTGTTTAATAGGTCCATTTAACAATGGAAAACTCAAAATACCGGATGGAACCGGACTGGACCGCTCAGTGGAAACAAGGCTATATAGTGTTATTCCCCCCAATGATGGTCAGCTTTGTTAGCGTGGAGTTGCTAGTGCTCCGGAATACAAAACAACGTTGGTTTTAAAAGCTTTAAAAAGGTCGCACTACAGCAAAATAATTTGTTAAATGTGAACCTCTGTGCTTCAGAACAAAACCACGCGGCTCGCCCTACTGGCGGACATATCCTGAACTCCAAGTCCCTTCGCTCTTCCCTTTGTAAAAACAATTCCAGATACCCCTTTCACTAAAAATGCCCCTAAAATTGGAGAGTTAGGGAGAAGTTGGGGAAGATTTCGGATTTAGCCCGAGTGTCCGTGGGCAAGACACTGAACCCCACATTGCCTCAGGTGGTTATGAGCTGGAGCCAGTGATTGGCTACGGAGTTACCATGAGTGGAGCTGTGACAGTAAAGTGCTTTGAGCCTTCATGGAAGGTTGCTTTATTTACAGTGATTGTTTCAGTTCGGTTCGGTTCGGCTTATAATGGTTCAGGAAATTCAAGTGAGTTTCAACTCAAAGTTGGACCGTCAAATGTACAAATTTTGGAAGAATCTAAAATCTGATTTGTGGGTAAATGCGGTCTTTGTGCGAGATATGTATGCGTAGTTAGTTTTAAGCTGTTATCATTTTAAGTTGTGAAAATTGCTTTTTGTAGTTTTTGTACGTGTAAAAACACAATTACAAGTACATAAAGTTACACACAACATGTATTGTCTGAGATATAAATCAAGAATTTCGCACAAACTGGATGAATCTACTCTCTCCACATACATCCGCAACACAAGTACGATGAACGGTGAAAGGGGATTTACAGTGATAGGTCAAAAGGTGAATACAATATCAATATCATTTTTTCCAGTTTGGCGTGCCAGATTAAATGGTTAAACGCTACGGTTTTCCCACCACAACCCGCTCACTCACCACCTAAAACCTAAAACTGGCTGCTATGCTCATGAAAACTATAAAACTGCACAAAACAATTATGTGGGTTTTTTGGTATTTCTATGTATGGAGATCGTAGTGTTTGGTAGAACAACAGATTCAAATTGTACTTTTATTTGGGTTTGTTAAATTTAAATTAGTTAAGTGGTTGTCTCCATGGAGACCAAATGAAATACCTCAGTCAGAAATACTTTTACAATGTCTATAACATGTCCTTTTTAGAACCATGTAGATTTAATTTAAACTGTGAAAAAAAAGAACTGTATAAGATTCTAGCTGTCAAAACAGTCAGACTTTACTACAGAAGCTTTCATTCCAATGTGGTTGAAGCTTTCCAGGAAAGACATTTGGAGAATCACGTGGCGAGCTCATTTACCCTAAAGTGCTTTTAACGAACATCTCGCTGCTTATCTGCTTCCTTAAAACTCTTACTGAACTAATGATCTAAACAACTTTAGTGTTGGGTTTCACATTGACAAGAGGGATTTTTACTCCATCCATAAGCTTTGATAAAAGTTCTCTGTCTTTTATGTCACTATATGGCAGGGGCCCCTAAACTACGGCCCGCGGGCCAGATCCGGCCCTCCTCCTCATTTGGCCCGGCCCGCCAAACTGTTTTGGCTAAATTAGACATTTCTATTTTTTTAGGCTAATTAGGCATTTAACTGATATGTCAACTACATGCTAGCTATTTTGGCTAATTTAGGATTTTTTTTTCAATTTTTTTAGGCAATTTGGAGTTTAGCTAACATTTCAGCAACCTGCTAGCGTTTTTTTTTTTTTTTTTAGCTAAATTTGATATTTTTCCAGTTTTTTTTAGGCTAATTTTGCATTTATTGGCTAATTAGACTGTTTTGAGCTTTTTAGGCTAACTAGGAGTTTAGCTAATATTTCAGCTACATGCTAGCTGTTTTGGATAAATTAGACATTTTTCTGGTTTTTAGGCTAATTAGGAATTTAACTAATATTTCAACTACATACTAGCAATTTAGCAACTTAGGATTTTTTCGCTTTTTTTTTTGGCAATTTAGGAGTTTAGCTAATCTTTCAGCAACCTGCTAGCTGTTTTGGCTAAATTAGATATTTTTTTCAAGGTTTTAGGCTAATTTGGCATTTAGCTAATATTTCCGCTACATGCCAGCTGTTTTAGCTAATTTAAAATTTTTGAGAGTTTTTTCGGCTGATTTAGCATTTTGCCAATATTTTAGCTAGCTATCAGCTACAGCATTTTCAGCTTCAGTGTTTTCAGCTATGAATTTAAGCATCTTCAGCTATTAATCTATCACAGGTAATGCGTTCTTTCTAGTTTTTAAAATGTTTTAGTATTATTTCTGTGAAGATTATAGAAATTATTTAAAATTTGGCTATGTGTGGCTTTCTGGAAAACCATAAATGTTTACATTTAGGCTGAGATTGTTACACATTTTCTGCTCCAAATCGACCCCGGCCCTCCATCAGAGAGAAAAACAGTAATGTGGTGTAGTAGTAATGTAGTGATAAGGCACAATAGATTAAAGCAACATCAATAAAAGACTAACAAAAGGAAGGAAATGATGTGGCGAAAATCTGAGAAGGGAATGCATAAATTCAGGATAAAATTGTACAAATAATAACTATAAAAAGCCTTAAAACACTTAAAAGACCAAATAATTAATACATAAGTTGATTAAATCAGTTATTTCAAAGATAAGTTAAAAAGATGTTTTTCATTTACTTTTTTAAAATTCTCGGCAATCAGATCATTTTTGAGTTTCTGCATCAATGGAAAAAAAAATCTTTTTTCTTCACCAAAGATTAGGTTTGTAATCTGAAGGTGAACAAACCAGAAACTCATTTACACATTTGTTTCATCTGCTGACTTTCTCCTCCGTGAGAAATAAAAACCTGAAGAAGTGCAAATTGGATTTCTGACTCGGTGTCATATTTGGCTGAGGCGAATTTCATTGCCAACATTTGGCAGGTGTAGCATCAACAGCGACCCGGTTAGGCGTTTTCTTTGGTTCCCATGCCAAATCTAAGGTACACTTTCATGATGTTCATTGGCAGAAAGGCTCGGTTGATGTTTGATAGATGAAGATTTTTTTTAGAATTTAGAAATTTAGAATTTTTTCTAGAATTCCTTCTTATTATTTGCTATTTTGGAAGTCATATTTGGAAAAAAAAGTTGATTATCAAGTAAGTTATCAGTCAATAGATGCCATGTTAATTAATGTAAGGATAGAGTCAAGGATTTTATGAGGCTTTGAATGCGTTTCTTTTTAAGTAATCTATTTCTAAGCTTTAAATATCCCTACACTTTGACATTCACTTTTCAGTTTATAGATAAGGTCCTTAAATAATTTATAATCTGATGTTTTTCAGATTGGCTTTTATATAATAAAAATTATACATATTAAAAAGTCGTTCTGTGTTCAGGATGGTTTTATCTACAAGAAGACATTCATAGGTGAGAATACAAACCACAGCGTTTCAAATACTCCAAAACCAACAGATCATTTGTTTTAAACTGAGAGATTAGCCTCCACATTTTGAACCTGTTCAATGTTTAACACCTGGCGGAAGTCTGAGGCAGAACTCCAAATGTTTTGTATCATCAGTGAAGCTTCAAAGGGATTTCAAAAGGAGGCATCAAACAGAATTAGCTCTGCTTTTATCACATCGCTAACAAACCTTGACTCCTGGTTGGATTCATTCAATCTTTGAAAAGCTTCAGAATCAGAGGAACTTCCACCAACATACAGACGAGTCACAGAAACAAGCGTGGAGCCAAATAAATAAGTGTTGAGTCATTGACAGACAGCTCTATGAAGTACTTGATAGTTGCAGATGTAGTTATTGAAAGATTCTGCTTTATACCAACACTAGAACAATATTTCCTTTGCCTTATTCACTGTAAAGACGTGTCAGACCTCCATCGTCTCCCTCACTTCTATAGCTTTTATAGTCCTACTTCATCATTTTATGCTGACGTCTGTGAAAAATTGACAGGTTTTCGGAAAAAGTTTGTTGGTCCCGATCAAGTCGAGTCTTATCTTACCGTCATCAACCGGACATTTCTTTCCAAACTAAAGCTTCTGACTAAAGACCTCTTCAGCCATTGGCCAGGAGTTATGAGGGTGGAGCAAAGGAATGAGAGAAAGAATCATGCCACTTATTTAAACTTTATCTTTCACTGATCAGTTTTGAACGTCTGTATGAAGACACTTTTTACTGCTGCTTTGGTACGGTGGAGGTTTGCTGCAAGGTAGTCATTGGTGAGACAACGAATATGAAGGTACGCTAAAGACAGTGTGAGAAGCATTGTGTATCGTTATTCCATGTTTCTTCATTCCTAATCTGTTTACATCACATAAATGACCTGCCACGTTGGCCATTTTGGTTCAGTTGTTCCCCTCCATGCATGGAGCCTTTTCAGACTTAAAACTGGAGCTCAGTCTAATTGGACCTGAATCGATACAACCTCTAAAGATGGGTCAGAGAGCACATCCTGGGTCTGCTTGTGTGTATTCAGATTGAAAATCTAGATTATGACGAACTCTGGTTTACTTTACGCGAACCAAATGTGTCCAATCAGAACACACCCTTAGATTCCAAGATTCATCCTTCTGTAACTGACATCCAACTTTATACAGACCATGTCTGTCAAAGTGCCCAAATGTGACAATAAAGCCTTCAAGGAAATGTTTTAGCAATAATATTAATAATAAGCTTTCTGTAGAGAGAGGCTGCTGCAGTTAGCTGTACATTTAATGGAACAGTTTTCATCAACACTCAGAAAGGACACCATAGTACAGTTGCTACTAAAAGCTACAATACTACCATTAGTATCAAAATCAAGGATGTCAAACATACGACTCGCAGGCCGGATACAGCCCACCAGATGGTTTAATCTGGCCTAGTCATGAAGAGAAAAACATACAAGGGTGTTGAAGAAAAAAGAAAGATTCTCGTTCGCGATGGTTCTTCAAAGAAATGACCACATTGTGCAATTCCACCACAAGGGGGAGCAAAGGAAGATCAAGACCAGCATGAAGGAGACAAAGAAATAAACAATAAATGTATTAATAAGTGATTTCCTACTAGGTGGGTTGAGGCTTTTTTTTCCAACTGAGGAAAAACAAAACTACAGATGACAAGTTGACTGACCATGGGTTATTTTGCTATTGTGTTACTGGTCCGGCCCACTGGAGATCAAACGGGTAGAATGTGGCCCGTGAACCAAAGTGAGTTTGACACCCCCGATCTAAATTGAAATGATAGGATTGAATGTTTCCAGCAAGAAAAAAACTCAACTTAAATCTCTGGTAAAACAAGGTGAAATTAAATTGCAGGTACTGAATATTCTCATTTAAAGTATTTTTTAACTATAAATACATGTTTCTATCTATAGCACCTTCATCAGATAAGATCACAAAGTACTTCACAGTGGTAAAAGAAAATGTAAAATCAAACAGAAACAAGAAATGAGAACAATTATCCTTTCATAGGACAAGCTAAAACAAAGATTTAGTCACAGTAAAAGAAATTAAGTACTCTTCTGACTAAATAACTGTTTTAAAACACTCAATGAGTTAATATGTTGTAACATTCCAGAATCTCCAGTTTTAGAATACCAATACGTTTCAGGTTTATGGACCTCAAAGGGTGAGATGTAAGGGGTTAAAGGTCAACAATGCATGCAGCCGTTTTTCCATGCAAGACTCTGAATTTAAGAGTAAAATGTAAAAATCTATTTCAAATTTGACTGGGGGCCAATGTAAAGAGGATCTTGTTAATTGGCACCTGTTAAAAGCCTTTCTATAGAGTTTTGGATCATTTACAGACTATTCGAAAAAGCTTTCATTAAAAGGAGTGATTCACAGTCAATAAAAAAGAAACCAGTACAACAACTTAACCTACTGTATGTCGCAAACTCTGACTATAACTATACCTTCTGTTGTCCAAGAAGTATTTAGACAGTATATTACTGCTTTGGCATTAAGACATCAACATGGTTTTCCTGTCATCACAATATCTGGCATATAAATCCATCTGTCATGATTTGGTCAAACAGAAATATATATAATATATATATATATATAATATATAATATATATATATATATATATATATAATATATATATATATATATAAATATATATATAATATATATACCGGAGCTCTCTTTTCTAAAGTGGACAGTTTAAAGAATCTACATGAACACTGTCAAATTACGAAAAAATTTTTTTAAATAATTCATAAGCAAAGAACTGCTTTTGTGTGTCTGACAGCTCATGTTCCCCCTAATTCATTCTGCAGAACCACAGTCCACCAATAAGTGTTTTAGTAGGAAACCAAATCAGAGTCAAATGAAGCTTCATGATTTCCTGAAACTTGAGCCGATTTGCTGACTGAACCATAAACTACATTTAGGCATCGCTCTCCTTAAAACCTGAGAACTTAATCTTTCTTTGTGGAATCTCGGTTTCTTTACAAGCAAAAAAAAAGAGAAGAAAAGAAAAGCATTTTCATTTTAGCTTTAGTATTTATTCTAAAAACAGTCGAGAGGCTGCAAAAAAATACTAAATGAAACCATTTAATGCTGGAGAAATGTCTAAAAGATTACCCGAAGTGAAGATAAGTGGTGTTTATGTCTAAGTGACTTCTTTATATTTCCAACCGTAAAAACTCTCATTCTAAGTTCAGATCTAAAAAGAAAATCTGACACTGAAGCTGACCCTTCCATTCAATGGTTTTCTGTTGCATAGTTTTCACATGTAGTTGCTGCTTTCATGGCGTTTCATTTTGTGTAATAACTCTGAAAAGGTATTATTTACACTTCTTTAAACATGAAGTTATAGAGAAAAATATATGCAATATATGTTCTTTGTTTGTAAATAAAACCAATGTTTCCAGTTTTGTAACTGTTTTGTCGTGAATTACTGCAAGATGTGCGGGTGAGACACGCTAGAAATATCATCAACCTATTTAACTGATATTTGGACATTATTGCTATGGTGTTGGACTGAGTAAATACATGGATTTTTGAGGTAGAGCTTGTCATAGTTTGGGGTGAAAGGAAAACCCAAATTCAGAAGACATGGTAACATGACAAATCCAGGAGTGCAGACGAGGGTTTTAATGAAGTGGAGGGAATGCAAAAAAAACAGATCAAGAGAACATAAACTCTGGAGGGATGTATACTCTGGGACACTGGTTCAAAAACATAGACTTGGAGAAACTAGTTCAAGACCCTAGACTTTGGTTCACTTGTTCAGGAATGTTGACTCTGGGACAATGGTTCAAGAGCCTAGACTTTGGTACCCTGGTTCAGGGGTGTAGACTTTGGGACACTGGTTCAAGACCCTAGACTTTGGGACACTGGTTCAGGAGTGTAAACTTTGGTACACTGGTTTAGGAGCGTAGACTTTGGCACCCTGGTTCAGGAGTGCAGACTTTGGGACACTGGTTCAAGACCCTAGACTTTGGGACACTGGTTCAGGAATGTAAACTTTTAGACACTGGTTCAAGAGTGAGTCCATGTTTCGTAAGTTGGAAGGGAGAGAGTCGCAGAGTTGGGGGCAGAACAGCTAAAAGCCCTGCTCCCCATGGTGACAAGGTGGGCACAGGGAACGACCAGGTGGAGGGAGGAGGAAAATCTGAGGGAACGGGCAGGGGTGGCAACTTGAAGGAGGTCCGAAAGGTAAGGGGGGGTGAGGTTGTGAAGAGCTATGAATGTCAGGAGGAGTATTTTGTAGATGATCCGATGCGTCACCGGTAGCCAGTGGAGCAGCTGAAGAACCAGTGAGATGTGATGAGAGGAGGGAGTCTGAGAAGGCGAGCTGCAGCGTTTTGGACCAGTTATAGTTTATGGAGCGTTTTTTGAAGTAAACCAAAAAGAAGAGAATTACAATAATCTAAGCGAGAGGTGACGAGGCTGTGGACAAGGAAAGCTGTAGACTGAAGACTGAGGGATGGACGGAGACAACGGATGTTTTATAGATGAAAGTATGCAGACCTGGTAATGTCATTAACATGGGAGGGGAAAGAAAGGGAGCTGTCAAGGATGACACCCAGACTCTTAACCTGAGGGGAGGGGGAAATTGAGGCGTTGTCAAATGGAATGGACAAGTTATGGATTTTACTTAAATTGGATTTTATACCTATTAAAAAGAAGCTCAGTTTTATTGCTATTGAGCTGAAGAAAATTTGAAGTGAACCAAGATTTGACCTCAAGAAGGTAGTTGGGGAGAGAGGAAAGTGGAGGTGTAGAGTTAGGTTTGGATGAGATGAGATGTAGAGCTGGGTGTCATCCACGTAACAGTGAAAGTGGATTTTATGTTTGCGAAAAATATAACCTAGCGGGAGATGATAAATAATAAACAATAGTGGTCCCAGGACAGAGCCCTGGGGCACAGGAACAGAAAAGGTTGAGGAAGAAAAGGTTTTAATTCAATAAACCGAGCACGATCAGTAATGTATGAGCTGAACCAGTTCTGTGGTGTATCGACAAGGCCAATGGCAGCGAGTCAATCCAGGAGAATGGGGTGTGAGATGCTAGATAATAAACCAGCATCAGCAGGAAGGAGGAGATCATTGGGGATTTTTAACAGGGCTGTTTCAGTACTGGGAAGGGGATGAAAACCAGACTGAAATTGTTCTTATAAGTTAGAACAAAGTTATAATAGTTAGAATAAAGTTATAAGAAAGATGAATGGAGTTGAGCAGCTACAGTTTTTTCAAGGATTTTGGAAATGTATGGGAGATTTGATATGGGACAAAAATTATTTAAGTCAGATGGATCTAAGCTGGGTTTTTTTTTTAAAATTGGAGTTACAGCTGCTATTTTGATACCGGTGGGGACAATACCAGAGGTGAGATAGGAACACATAATGTTGGTGATGAGAGGAGATATATGGGGAGAGTAGACTAAACCAAACATGTAGGTATGGGGTCAAGTTGATAGGATGAGATTTTAGATTTTTTGGATCAGCTCTGAGATTTGATTAACTGAGGGTAGCTCAAAAACTAGAATAGTGAGTAAATACGATCAGGGTGGTTAATTTTAGTCAGATAGAAATAAGCTGCAGGTGAATGAGTTCAATTTTGGAGGTAAAAAATGATGCTAAGCTATTGCAGAATTCAGTTGTGTAGAGATGAGGAGGGAGAGAATCTGGGGAGTTTGTTACATGTGACAGAAGAGAAAATAGAGCCTTGGAGTTTCCTTCATTTGAGCTAATCAGACCAGAGTAGTAATTGCCTTTGGCTGTGGAGATGGATTCTTTATAAAAGAGAAAATGGTTTGAGTACATTTCTTTGTGAACAGTGAGACCAGTTTTTTTTATAAAGTAATCTGAGGGAGGGTGAGAACCAGGGAGCAGTGACTGAGAAGGAGACTGACTTTGTTTTGAGTGGAGCAAGAACATCTAACACATTGCGGAGATTATCGTTGTAATGTGAGAGCAGAACTTCAGGATTTGAAGAACAGTTAGGACTGGGAAGGCTGTTGATGTGAAATGATAGGCTGTCATGTCCTTATGTTCTGAAAAGCTATGGCGTGTGGAAGATTTGATTTGAAGAGGATGGGCTTAGCTTTGCGGTCAACAGGAGAGACCCCAAGAGAGCAAACCAAGGTGTGCCCCTTGGTATGTGTAGGGAAACCAAAACTGTCCAGACAGGATAATAAATCTTTGGAGAGATAATCAGTACTGACCTCCACGTGAGTATAAACATCTCCAATGAAAGTAGAAAGAGTTCTTTTAAAAAACTGGCTTTGGTGATTTGTACAGAGTTACGATTATAGTTGACATGCGGTAAATCATTGCGAGACCCGCGGGCTCGCTCGATATAAACAAACCCAGCAGAAGTTGCATCTTTCAGCTCCACATCTCAATTAGGCACAAAAAGTCCGGTCTATGGTCGACGAGGAGATCCTGATCTAGATGTCCCTTGACTGTAAGAGAGCGGATGTTTAGAAGACCAAATCTGGTAGCTGTGCCGGAGTATTTGGCGGCGGTGTTGTTAGCCGCCTGAGCAGGATGGATCAGCAACCTGCAGTTAGCATGATGGCGAAAAGTCCTTGGAGAAGCTGGCGGCGGTGGGTCATGAGGAGAAGATCGAAGTTTAATGGGAGAGTACTGGATCAGAGATGTCAATAGATGCTGAACCAGGACAGAAATTTCCAGGCAAGTACAATCCACAAGGAATGAATCCACATTATTGACGATGTTAGCAGTAGCCGTGGCGGGGAGGGAACAGGTGGGCCGGCACAGTGAACAGGAACACAACATAAATCCAGGTGACTGTTGAGGAAAAGTGTTGATTCCACAAAGTGACTGCAAAAGCAGAGTCCATGAACCTTTGGAAGTCTTAAAATGATTTAGTAAAGAAGGAAAAAACAACAGTTTAGCCAAATCAGGGGAGCAGCAGCAGCCAGACGCGCCAGCGTTCATCAACCCGGAAGTCACTTTGTAAGTAATATAAAAACAAGCACAAAAAATAAAATAGTCCAGTTACATTTATTGGATATTGTTTTAATGTAATATGGATCTCACTTTTCGACCAGTTCTTGGCCTTCCAACTATCACTGAGATGTCTAAACCCTGTTTTATTGTACGAACTCTATTTGATTGTCGGACTTCTGATTTGTACATGAATGACAAATAAAAACACTAAGATCTCCAACAGGTCCAAGTCTTTCCACCCTAACGTTTTCCTGCTTCAGTCTCACTTCAGGATGCGGTCTTTATGATCATCAATGAATCTGAGAGACACAGAACAGTCGCTCCGGGTTTGTGTTTGAGGAGAAATGATCCCAGTCGTCTTGTAACAGAAGTTTTTATCCGCCTCCTGACTCATGAGTGTGGAGGTCAGGAGCATTCTGGGAAATTGTAGGCATCCCTGAACCCTAACAGAAGCACAATAATAAAAGAAAATGATAAATTTAAGCAGAATTTGTTTAAAGTCCAATGAAGAAGAATTTTTCAAATATTAAATATATGTTTTGAAAACATCAACAGAGTTCACATTAATAAAGAAATATTTTCTCTTATTTTATGTTGTTTTAAAATAACACAAATACTTTTCATGTATTAATGACACATTTTGATCCCAGGATGAACCAAAACCAAAATAATATCCAGTAATACTCATTAAAATGATCCACTGAACCTCGCCTTCACAGACACTAGCTGCTGCTAAACCACTCATTCTGCAGGTGTAATTATAATCCTCAAATCAAATAATTCACCCTGCAGATTCTGGCCAGCCAGTGCATAATTACGGCTGAACTCAGGTCCTCTAATGTTTTAATCAGGCTATGATATTGAACAGCTCGAGGTGTAATTAAAAAATGAAAAGCGGCGCCATGTTGGAGGGGCGGGATTGGCAGGACCAACAAATAAAAGGGAAAAAAAAATGACTCCACAGGATTTCATATTTGCAATGTAGATTGCATTTTGGAACAAAACAATAGAATTATTTCAATCAAAGTCTGACCTGATGAATAAAACATGACAATTAAAGAAGGAAAACAGGAAAATGAGTGTGCAAGAATTCCAAAATAAATGTTTATCACTTTGTAAAGCTCCAAGCACCTTTGCATTTTAATGGCTTTTTACATGACTTTAGAGTATTCTGAAGGTGCTGTGCTCTTCGCTGAAAACATCACTCCTCCTTTTTATTTTTCTATTCTCAGTGAAACCAACAACAAAGAAAAGAGCACACCGCAGAGGAGCTTGCTGTTTACAGCAGAAATGCCACTGGGATCGGCCCCAGAATCCCTGATGCTCGGTGTGAAGTTTGTCACCAAGGTAGTTGTTGAGGTGACAGCAAAGCAGAAGCCCTCAGAGAACTCGTCTCTGCACCACTTTAGTCACACTTCCTAGTCTTTCTAGTGTTTTATTCCCTTTCTGAAGAGGAGAAATTAGCCCAGGAATGTAAATGCTCGACTCAGATTCAGCTCCACTTGATTGGCGAGGTGAGACTTGGCCGGCTTGAGAGGCCGTGCAAGCAAAACACTTGGCAGCTCGCAGTGTAAAGGTTGATGTCAAAGTCAAAAGTGAGATCCTGTGACAGATGTGATTAAATATTTAACAGTGTTGACAATGCAACTCGAGAGTCTTCCTGTGCTTCTGGGATGCAGTCGCTTTAAAGAGCCGTGGTGGACAAGAGCAGTTAATTTTCCCTCCTCGCATTTTCTCATCTACGGTACAACAAGGACATATTAAAGGAACTGTTACCTGTTACTGTTTTACGTTAGATTAGATAAAATAAAAGATAGTAAAACGCTGGCATTAGAAGGACTTTACTTTTTTAAAACCAATACAATGATCCTCACAGATCACATGTGTCAAAGTCAAGGCCCGGGGGCCGGATCCGGCCCTCCGGGTAATTCTATCTGGCCCTCCAGATCATTTCAGTGTATTATTATTAATGTTATCTTGCGTTTATTTTTAACATAAAAAATTTTGACAAAATATATTTTTATGGAGAGTAAAATATTGAAAGTTATTTAATGTTTTAAGTTGATTTATTCTGGAATAATATTTATGCCTTTTTATTTCGGTTTTAGGGTCACCGTTTGGATCATATTTTGGATCATTAAAAAAATAAATAAATAAAAAGATAAAATAAAAGCTAAATTACTTTTTGGAAACGTTTCAAAAAATATGTTTAATAAAACATATAAAGTACTCCACACCCACAAGAGGCTATTTATATATGTGAGATGAAAACATTTGCTCATTGAGGCCTATTTATTAAGACAAAAGATCTTTAAACTGAGTTTCTAATGACATTTACATTTCTTTAGACCAAATCTACAAAATCTAAAAGAAAAGAATGCCTAAAAATAGTGTTGAAAATACCAAATCTATCTGGAGATCCGCTTAAAATACAAATGTTCTCGTCCCATCCCCCCAATGTCCAAATTAAATCACAAAGAAAACAGTTAAAATTACACCTAAATTATTTTTTGGTATTGTTCAAGTTCAAGTTCAAACAACTTTATGTATTCCCGAGGGGCAATTCTATTTGTTTTATTAAAAACTAACTGTAAGAACATTTAAAAATTTGAAATAATTATCGTTATCCGTAAAACATGGCATTGCTGTTCCTGCTTTTCCTGATGATTTTTGATCTCTTTGGCTTGCCATACAATCGTCCCGTGAAAAACCATATTGCTTTTGATCTGTACGGATCACGGATCATCCGTGTTACGTTACACCCCTGCTTTTTATCATTCATAATTATGTTTAAAAGTTATGGTTTTAACGTTTTAAAATTGACATTCTCCTAAATTTTGGACTATTTTAGCATCTTTTTGCTACTTCGGAATTTAGCTAATATTTCAGCTACATGCTAGCTTTTTTTTTTTTTTTTAGCTAATTTAGGATTTTCTTTTAACTTTTTAGAATTATTTGGCTTTTAGCTAATATTTTAGCTAATATTTTAGCTATCAAGTTCAGCATCTTATAGCATTCACACTAGCATTATCACAGGTAATGCTATATATCTAGTTCATAATTAAGTTAAAACGTTATGGTTCCAAAGTTCTAAAATTGTAGTTTTAGAGTGTTCAATAAATGTTTATCCTGTTCGAGCCGCAACCTAAGGTGTGCTTTGGATTTTGGCTCTTGGATTATCGGTTCATATAAAAGAGATAAAATGCAACCTCCATGTAAGGTTCATTTACAGCATCAGTACAGGAAAACAGAGAAAGTATATTATAAATAATCACTTTTGAGAAGTTTCTGAGTTTTCTATGGCCAGGAACTGTGACTATTACATCTAGCGTTCGTGCAATTGGAAACTGGACTTGATCACATAGTTTTAGACTCAAAAAGGATCCGTTTATTTGATAGATGAGCTTTGGAAGGCCATATAAAGAGTTCCGCTTTTATAAAAGAAGATGTAAAACCAAATAATGTTGAGTTTTTGTAGAGAATAAGAACATTCAACAGACGAACGCTCTCATTTATGCTTTTCAATCCATTAAAAAACAACTTTATTCCCACATAAACAAATGCAGATGTTTTTATTCTTCAAAACCTTCATTAAAAGCTCTTCTAGTCCCATTTTTGCAGACCACAAAGCTGCAGGCAATCAGATACCAAACATCCCCAAAAAGGCTGCTGCCCTTTTCCAGGCAATGCATTAAACAAATAGTTCACAAATATTATTCCTCGCTAGCCATTTGCTATCTTTTATTGCCTAATATTTCATTTCTATAGTAAAGAATTGCCCTGGAGGAATTGAACTCAACGTTGTGTTTAAAAAAAGATCAATTTTAATCAGATTTTAATGTCAAAAAGCCTTACGGGGACCCGTTTTATCTGGAAATGTAAACAGATGCATTTCTTGTCTGGTGAAAACAAACTATGCAAGTGTCTAACTAAATTTTGAATCATGGCTAAACTGGAGCTAAATAACAAATCAGATGTAAAGAAATAAAAGGCATTGATCAATTATTCTACAATATCTTCAACGTCCTTTTTAGAATTCAGAAGATTTCCCTTTGATGTCCATCTGATATTCTAACTGCATCTTATGAAGAAAAGCATCTCAGTTCAGAGAACGTCCCGCATAAAAAATGTAAAAAGTTTTTCCACATTTTCTTTGTTTCATGGAGATAAGATGGTATTTATTCATGATAGTTCTCGATGATAGATCAAAACATGTTAAATAAACCTTTTTGGGATCGATACGGCTTTTTTCATGGACTATTGGGGAAAAGGAGATAAGCCGGGACAGGTAATGGATAGGTCTCCCCTTGAGGAGAGCCGGTCTGGAAGCCCAACCACCTCTGCAGATTGGATTAATATTGCATGGCCCCTCGTGTGCGGCTTGCTCTTTTGAAGGAGCGCTGATTGCTTTTTTTTTTTTTTTTTTTTTTTTTTGCGCTTCCACATCCTTCAAAGAGTGAAAAGTTTTCCAAAGTGTGACAAAAAGGCAGAAAAACAAAGCCCGCCTCATCGCTCGACAAACATCAGTGACAAAAACCTTCAACCGGCTGCGATGAAAGAGGCGTTAATAAAGAGCGTGTGACAGCCGGCTTTTATCCCTCGTTTATCTTGCTTTAGAGGCTGAGAATGAAAGCTGTTTTTGCTCCTCTCGGCGCCGTAGCAGCAGCGCAGGTTCAAACACCCGTATTTCAAACTGTAATTATAGGGTTAGTTAGCTTGAATAACTGTTTTGCGAGCTCGGAGGCAGATCTAACCCTCGTGCTCGTGCAGGTATGTTTCCTAGTAAAACATCTAATGGATTTGGAGAGCATCACATGAAGCCGTTGGGGGTTGACCCATTGGACTTTTCTGGGCCCGTGAAGGTTCGTAGAGAGGAGAAGCTGTATCTTAACTGTTTAACAGCAGAGCTTTAGATTATTTCATTAAGATTACCGTATTTTTCGGACTATAAGTCGCACCTGAGTATAAGTCGCAGGGGCAAAAAAATGCACAATAAAGAAGAAAAAAATCATACATTAGTCGCACTGGAGTATAAGTCGCATTTTTTTCAAGTAATTTATTTTACAAACTGGTTGAAAAAAATGACATTACATCATCCTGGAAGGTAAGTTATAACATTCATAAGAGAATAGAGAACAGGCTGAATATGTATCAACACATATTCACATATTAGCGTCATGAAAAAAACAAAAGGGTGTAGCATAACCATAATAATTGACGACTAATTTAATCGTCGATTAGTCGCTACTTTATATTATATGGAGTCAAAGTGTAGTAAAGTTTAAAGTTAAAATGGGATTATGCTAGCTTTATGGACTATTTTGGCATCTATTAAGGTTTTTTAAGGCTATTTCGGAGTTTAGCTAATATTTGAGCTTTATGCTAGCTGCTTTGTGTAGTGTAGGATTTTTCAGGTTTTTTGGCTAATTTGGCGTTTAGGCTAATATTTAAGCAGCATGTTAGCTATTTTGGCTAATTTAGGGTTTTAAGTTTTGGTTTGTTTTGGTTTTTTTAGCTAATTTGGAGTTTAGCTATTCAGGTACATGCTAGCCTTTTTAGGCTAATGTGGATTTTTTTTTTTTTTTCATTTGTATAGGCTTAATTAGGGTTTAGCTAATATTTCAGCTGCATGCTAGCTATTTTGGCTAACCAAGGCTTTTTTTTTTTTTTTTTAAAGGTTTTTTAGCTGTTTTAAATTTTGGTAATATTTCAGCTGGCTATCAGCTTCAGCGTTTTCAGCAAACAAATTCATCTTACAGCATTCACACTAGCATTATCACAGGTAATGCTATATATCTCATTTTTAGTTAGTTTAAAGCTAATGATGGTTAAGATTTGTGCTTTACATCCAGGCTGCACATGACCCGATTAGTCGACTAATAGGAAAAAATAATCAGTGATTAGTCGACTACTAAATTAATCGTTTGTGGCAGCACTAACAGACACACAGAGCTGGTAGCTCCTCCCACACATGGCGCGGCGTGAGAACCCCAAGGTTTTTTTTTTTTTACAGGCAGCAAGCAGCACTTATTTATGGTGCTGTAAGTCTTCACTATGATCTGTCGACTTCTAGAAAACAATGTGCACGCACACGTTTTTCTCTGAGTTCACTGAGGGGTCCATGATCTCCAAATTTCATGCATACAGGCTTTCCTATTTTTTCACCTGCATTCACCCATATATATAAACTATAAAGCATCACACAGCAGAGACGGTGTCCCTGTGCCTCTGTGATTAAGACAAGTGATAGCTCAGAAGAGAGAAAAACACAAAGTTGTGAGAGATGTCAACATGCTGCGATCTGGCCGATTTCTCCCCCCATGTCACTGAGCTCCAGGAGTTGACCCCTCCATTTGTCGTAATGCGTCTCTGCGTGTGTACAGCTGTAACTTTTGATGAATGCCAACAGCAGTTAGGCCACCTTTTCCCATTACTCTGTGAAACCTGTGGGTGGTTTCGCAGCACCGCATGAGCGAGTCGTTACCCAGATCACAGCTGACTAGGGAGGGAAAAAAAAATAAAAGCACAGATGGAGAACAAGATCCTCCATAGAGTCACATTTTCTGTGGATGTTTCTTATGACGTTTGTGATTTACTGTCAGGAGGAATCTCCATGTTTGAGATTTCTCCAGGCGGTGATTGATTATACTTTTAGCTGTCGATAGCAAGGACACGAGGAGCCTGGGTTAAAAAAAAAAAATCAGCTTTCATGAAGAATCTAATAAGAGTTTGATAGACTCGCGTTTGCAAGTAAACAAATCAATAAATAGGAGAGAATCAATAAGACAGAGAGATTCTGTTTCCACAACAGTAGCTTTAATGACCATACCTCAGTCTGATTTGACCACGGCTGATAATTCCAATCACTTTTTATTTGTGCTTCCAGAAGACAAATTACAGCGAATAATATACGAATATTGTGTAAATATGTTTTTTCATATGGATTAATGCTTTGCCTCTTTAGTAAAATTGAACATTCTGGCCTCCCTTAAAAGAAGGCGTTGGTCAAAAAACTGGAACTAGGAGTGGTGGGAAAAATTGGCGATTTGATTATTTATGAGCGTCCTTCATTTGATTTCCACTTAAACCCCCGATCGCTAGTTAGCAGAGCACTGAGCCTCTCTGAGCAGCTTTACTCCACGACAAAACAAAAACAGAATTTTTTTAATTTTTTTTTAAAGTCAGACTCTTGTTTTAAAAAAAAAATAACGTGAAAAACAGTTCTGGTACAGTCTTAAGATATACCACAATGTGTGTAGGATCGTGACTCATGCTAGTTGGAACCAATGAATGAGTTCCTTAAAGTCCTTAAAATCCTGTTTTTCTGTTTTGAACATGTCTGTGGGGAATTTTTCCTGTGAAAGAGAACAAATGTAATAAGAAATCATTTTGTTTTTGGACTTTACACTGATGAGACACAGAGTTATCATAATCAGAAAGGGGGGATCAGGGGCGGAGCTCCAAAAGCCACGCCCCCTAAGAAGACATTTTGGAAACAGAGGCTTCATGTTAACATGAAAAATAGCTTTAGGTTGTTGGATTTTGGTCACAAACTTTATGATCATAATTACAACACTGCTGGGAACATTTTTTATAAATAGAGAAAATGTCACAGGAGGACTTTAAGTGTCTCCATATTTTACAAGCTGTAGTTCTACATAATATTTTCATAGACTATTCTATAAAATGAGAAAATTAAAGGAAATTGCAGCAGAAATGGAGCCACAGTCGCAAACCAGAAACGATTATTTTAATAATCGACTAATTACCGATTATTTTTTCCGATTAGTCGAGTAATCGGGTCATTCGTAAACTGGATGTAAAACTTACATCTTTACCATCATTAGCTTGAAACTTGAAGTTTTTAGGCTATATGCTAACTACAAATAAAGACAATAGTTAATCAAACCCTTATTGAACCATGTCGCTTCTTTCCTAAGACCTAAGTCAGTGTTATCCTTCTCCGTTACAACGTGCTTCCTCTTCAGGTGCTCATCTATCGCTGCAGTCCTGCCATGGAACACAAGTTCTGCCTCGCAGAAATGAAACTGATCACTCGTTTTCCGTTGGAATGTTGTTATAGTACCTGGACATCCTAGAACTTCCTGTGACATCACCACTGACCCACTGACACACGTGCACTACTGGGCATGTGTGTCAAAGACAATGCCAGACTCGGCATTAAGAAGTGCCCATCATAGTTTTAAGATTTAAAAAATAAAAAGACTAATCGACTATTAAATCATTATTGACTATTTTATTAGTCGACAACTAATCGACAAATCGTGGCAGCTTTAATCTGAATTACTGTGTTCCAATAAATGGCTGGTGTTTTCCCCAAACTGAAGAGGGAAAAGCTTTAATATTTCCAATTGTCATGTAAAACATGCTAAGAAGACCAACAACACATTTTTTCTTAGAGTGGGTCTTTAACGAAAAGGAAACGGATACTGATTGGCTGAAATATGCAGTCAAATGGCTATAAGATGAAAGCGACAGAAGCCCGAGGGATTATGAAGATGGTAACAACTGATCTTCCTCAATGAAACGATGTCCAAGCTTCACCGCAAAAAAAAAGGAAACAAACATTCCAAAAATATTTCACATGCCGATATCTCAAGAACAGGGTTTGTGTGGTTTAGATGTCAAAATAAGAGCAGAGCGTTGCTCGCTTTTGGCTCCCCCATCCCAAATCCTCTCTAATTTAGCAAATTGAGAGCGCCAACGGCTTTGTCTGTTTGAAGGAACGCTTCCTCCCACAAAGAAGAAGAGAATGACATTTCCAAAAGCGTATTAAACCAACAAGCTAATCAGACTCTGAAGATAGCGGCTTTTCTTCTGCCGGTTGACCGTAACCTCATTCATTATCAAACGTTTGGCCAGCAGTTACAGCTGTTTTTTCCTCCTATGTATTGATAACGTAAGAGCGAGGCAACGCTTCTGCTGATGCAAGAAGCCCGGCACAAAGCCCTGGTATGATTAACGGTTCTTTCCCTGAACAGTTAATGCTTCACGCCTGCAAATAGAGAAGGACCACTAAAGAAAAAGCAGCGGTTTTAACGTCTCAAAAGGGTGGTGGATTCATTATGAAAGAGAATATTTGCATAATTTGGTACATCGGTTTGCTTTGTTCATGTAAAAATCTAAGAATCCTCAGAGGGTCTTTTCATTTATGAAGAGCCCATAATAAAGGTTTGCTTCAAATTGGAGCAGGAAAGACTTTTGACCAAAGCAAATGCTTCAATTGACCAAAAATATGAATGGAAATGATGTCTATATGGACATCAGACATAAAGAAACTCTCCTAGTGTAATGTTGAAATAGATCATATTATTACATATAAACATAAATAAAGATTTTTATTATTTTTTATCAAAAGATGGAGCTGTAAAGGGAAAAAAGCATGCTAAAAACATGCATTGTCTTTGTTTTTATAGCAGGTTTGGAAGGTAAAAAACCTTTATTGAATATATAAATATGTTTTAAAATGTAGTATTTGTTGGACCTATAGGACAATGTCAATGAAGATGCATAAACCGAACACTGGATTGTGTTTAATAAAAACATATTTTGATGACAACGAGCGCTACATCAGTGATGGTCTGGATCCGTTTTCACCAACACTTTTTCTCCACGTAGCTTTTAGTCTTTTTTTTTTTTAAATGATGTAGACTCCATCATCACCAAGACAAACTCCTTGTATGTGTAAAACCGTACTTGGCAATAAAGTTGTTTCTGATTCTGATTAAACAGGCAATGTTTTTGTCCATTGTTGTGACATAGATTGAGATTTAAAAAAAACAACACAAAACATGTCCATTTGGTACAGAAATTGTGGTACTTCCAAAGGGTTCACATACTTTTTCTTGCAACTGTATAGTACAATATATTGGTGATTTGAAATTTACCAAGAATTCCAGAACTCCACCTAATAAAACATCACCTCAAATTTAAAAAAAAAGGAAAAAAAAAAATCGAAGTTAAATGACTCCAGTTTCAAGAAAAGACATATTACATTTTCTTTCATATCAAAATAAATTTCATCAAGTAAGTTTTTTACTAGCAAAATAATCTTAGTCAAAGAAAACATATTTTAATGACAAGGATTTTGCATGTAAAATGAAAATTTTTGGTTAAACCATAATATAATTTGTCATATCAGAGGTAGGGTTAAAAAAAGTTAGCTTCTTCTTTCTTTTTTAAGCAAAAATAAACCCTTCTTAACCTTAGGTAATAATTTTTATACCGGCATTTAATAAATCACCAATAACTTAACTGTGTCTTTGTTTTTTAAATCAAAATATTCAATTATTTCTGTAATAAGTTTGATAAATCTATGGAATTTTTTCTTGTGTTGTTTACAATTAATGCTTGACATAAACCAAATCAATCAATCAATCAATCAATCAATCAATCAATCAATCAATCAATCAATCAATCAATCAATCAATCAATCAATCAATCAATCAATCAATCAATCAATCAATCAACCAACCAATCAATTAAAAGGTACTCTTTATCAATGTTAGTTAATGCATTAACTATTAAACAATGGGTTCACAGACACTTTAATGCATTACTATGTGTTACGTTAATTGTCAGTTAAATAATGTTTATTACCATTTATCCTCCAATTGTGGCCAGTCTCCATTGACGCTGCTCTCCAATGAATGCCGGATTGAACAAGTTACTTTAGGCGCCGGCCTTTTATAGCAGCCGTGGTCGTGCACAGATGCCGGGTGTCTGTGGTATTTGTATCGTTTAGCTTTAGTGTTTAATCTTCATGCGGTGGCATACGCCAAAGAACGTCTAGTGAGGAATCTGCACGACCTTCACGGTAGATCCTAAACATATCCGAGAATAGTGCAAGTAAACAGGTGAGATTAGGAAGACGATGCTGGAGGGGACCAAACATTCTCAATGAATTACAAAAACTGGTTTGAACATGGACTATTGAGCAAAGACGGAAAGGTGGGCGTGTTTCAAGAAAAATAATTGGCATGAAAGCGAGGAGGATTTTTGATTCAAAGAGAACAAAAGCGTTCAGAGCCAGTGATAATCAGGACAATGTTCTGATCATTTAAATGTTTGTGTCCAGATTTAACCACTAAATTAAGCCTCATCCATCACCTTTCTATATGTTATGGAATATATGCCAAGGCTATTAGAAGATACATGCAATTCATGCTAAGGCATTATAAAGCATTAATAAAAGTTATTCTTATGGTAGACGTTCAGCGTTATGTATGAGTTAACTACATGTTAGTTGTTATTTTTTTGCTTATTTATAGGAATTTATTAAAATTCAAATAATTTAA
The DNA here is from genome assembly GCA_003999625.1 of Oryzias javanicus. Lineage (NCBI taxonomy): Eukaryota > Metazoa > Chordata > Actinopteri > Beloniformes > Adrianichthyidae > Oryzias > Oryzias javanicus. The sequence continues at coordinate 5,269,703 of CM012456.1, read as the reverse complement.
GAGTTAACTCTCGAGGGCCTGTTTTTGCAGAGTACATAACAGCTTTGATGACATCATCTGTGTTATTTACAGCGACACAGATACTTGCAGTAGAATGTTGATTTGTCAGAGACGGAATAAAGAATTTCAAACTTGCTCTTATTAAACGCTATATTTAAAAAGAAAAACCTCACACATCCTCATCCAACATATTTGTGTTTTTCTGTCAGTCATTGTAGGCTTTTATTGTGAAAAAAAGACAACTCATTCTTTTGTTTTGACTAAACCACTTAAATTGTCATTTTGAAAAAGAGCCTGAAAAAATAACTATAAAGAAGATGATAAAAAAATGTTGACAACTTTTGTGCAATGACATGGAAAAAATACAAAAGATTTTTTTATTGAAGTTACAATTAAAAAGACAAAGTATCAAACTGGTCGACCAACAGCTGATTTTTTATTTAATCAGAAATAAACAAAAAATAATCTAAATAAAAGTATTTAATCTAAACGTCCTTCCTTTTTTTTATTTTAATAGCAAAAAAACGAAATCCAAGTTCCCAAAATTCCTAACTCGGAACTTGGAGCATTGAATGTCTAAAAGGTGATGCCAAACAAAATCAAAAACTGTAACAATCGAGGCTGGATGTTGCTAAAAGTTCCCACAAATGTCCCAAAAGTCAATCTATCCATCAACATTTTACATGGAGCACTTTTTAAAACAGTAACATGAAATAGAAAAACAAACAAAAGAAGGGGAAAAAAAAACATCTTAATAGAAACACTCAAAGTCTAGAAACTTCAAAGATCGTCTGGCAGAAAACTCACAGAAAGACAAACAGAATGAAATATCAAAAATATTAAAGTCAAAAAATAAACTGAAATCAAACAAAGTAGAGGATAAAACAAATAGAACAAAACAAATAATACATGAATACATGAAACAAAAATAAGCAACATAAGGATGAAGAGACAAAGAAATTGGACTTATTATTATTTATGAAATGTCTTCATAGAATAATATTTAGAATACAAGTTCTTTGTTTAAAAGGTGAGTCTTGAGTCTAGTCTTAAAAACTCTCTGCAGCCCTGAGGCTGTTCCAAAGACATGGGGCAAAATCCAAATTACTCGTCTACCCCTACAGTTGATCCCTACCCCAACATTTAGTCCTCCAAACGGAAAGTTATAGAAAAATAGTGTCTTCTGATTTGGACGCAACTATCTCTCATCAACAGTGGCCTGTCATCTTAGCCCTCAGAAAATACACAACAGGAAAACTTAACACACTACATATCCCAGCAACCCCAGCGCACACTCCCCCGATGCCTTTCAGCTGACACTCATTGGCAATTATCCATTTGTTACTTAAGAACTGCACAGAGCAAAGTGCGAAGTATTGTTTGTGTCCCTCTGCCTGCATTACTGAGGATTTCTACCTGGATATGATCTTCTGTTTCTGACCCTGATTATTCTGATGACCTGCCGCCTGCCCCGACCCCCGACTGAACCCTGACAACTCAACTCTCTTCTTTGATGCTCCCATGCTCTCACCTCGCTCTTACCTTTAAATATTATTCGGGATGGAATAATATGTGCATGTGAGTTGTATTGGTTTTGTGCACGTTTGTAAATTTTTAGTGGATTGGTAAACACTGACAATGATGTTGATAAACCTCCACCACCTCCGTTTTTGTTTAGTCCTCCAATACAAAAGGGGTTTATTCAAATATGCGCCTCATGCGTCTAAAGATTCGTAGCCTCTTTTAGTAACAGTGAAATCCGTCCAACACAAAAGGCCTTGTGTCTGCTCAGCTGAAAGAAAAATGACAAAAGATACCCGACCATGACTCTTTAACTCTAGAAGTAATTGAAAAGCCCAAAAACCAGAAGGTTCTACCGTTTAACGCTGCTTTTCATGTAGAAGACAATGAGGCCCAGTTTTAAAATGACAACATGTAACATTTGTGCAATACTTATCCCGAGGACTCAGATTGAAAATCCTCACTAAAGGCTGATTTCCACCAGAGTCAGCAACACCAATATGAGGTTGCAAGGCCAAATGACAGCATTTTGGCTCAAAACGCAGAAAAAAACTTCTTTCTGCTTCATATCTCAGCTAACTGTCCACCTGGGAGAGTCTCAGGACTCGGGCAGGAACTCAACAAAACTGCTGGTCGTATCAGGACAGCAGAGATCCGTTTAAAATCCCACCAGGAGCGGTAATAGCCTCGACTAGAACAGTCGGGATGACTTTCTGACAGCCATTCGGAGGCGGCAGTGATCAGATCGCAGGTTCAGATCTCATCCTGCCCGCCCGCGTGTCCTTGGGCAGGACACCAATCCCTGCATTGCTTCAGCTGGCCGTTCCACCACATGAACGCGTGTGCGAATGGGTAATTAGGTCTGTAAAGCCCATTTGGCCTTGAAGAAAGCATTTTGTGAGCACTACAATAAAATACACCAACCAATTATACATGTGGAGAGTATGAGGAAATAGTACAGGGGGATTGTTTTGTGCTGATTGTGTTTTTTTCTCCCACTGGCTGCGAGCTGTCATGAAAGCCACCTGTTCTTCCTCTTTCTGTTGCACTTTAAACCCAAACGGAGAAAAGCTGCACAACAGAGGCAGGAGGATTTAGAAAAGGTGGGATGTCTGCACAACACTGCAGACAAGTTAGCAAACAAGTCAGCAGAGCATAGAAATGTGAGCCTCATCTAGAAGTGCAAAAACACTAACAAGTGTTAACTGGAATGAACTGTTCAAGAATGCGCAGAGAGGTTGCAGGTTCACTTCATTTGCTTTTTTTTTTGCTGCAGTTGCAACTTTAGATAAAATATTTCACTGCTTGATCTCCTTTGTTCAAAAAATATCTATTACATTTCAGTCCAATCGACTGCAGAATTTAAAGATTTCTCACATACAGACCTATCGATTTATGCATCAATGAAACATAATTTATCCAGTTAAATCCGAACAAAATTAAACTACAGATGTATGTATTTGAGTGCGAGCAGACCCATCTTGTCTTTATTATATTAGTTTAACAGCATGTAACTAAAAAAATATATATTTTGAAATTAAAAAAACAATCTTTTCATGTATTTTGTAGTATTTTAATCATGATTATTCTGTTTTTTTAACCACAATCAAAACTTCTGTTGTTTTCTAGGACATAGTTTCTGCAGATCGGCAGGAGTTTGTTTCTAAATCGCCTCTGATTTGTGGGTGTGAGTAAGCCTGCCCTCATTTCCCATGATCCATCTGTTTACACACTCCTCCACTAGCTTACAGACCTTCAAAACACCAAACATTACCAGTGTAACAAAAATGGTGTGCAATATTGGAGCTATCTCAGACGAGGAAAACAAAGACGTTCATGGATCTATTTGTCTGCCAGTAGATGCGTCTGAATGGAGCGGAGAAGGGAGCTCGCGGCTTGCCGTAGTCACTTCTACTTTATACTCACAATTTCGTTCCAACGCCTTTTTTTTTTATCTAATTCCCAATTTGAAATGAAAATTGAGTTTGTGTTTCCATTAGGAATATGCGCAAAACTTTATCAAAATACTACAAATGTTTAAAAAAACTAAATTTTGCAATTATGATGTTTCCTTTCAACTATAATACAAACTAAATGATACAATAAGTCCTTTAAAAACATAGATGTGAACAACACTTTGATTTACAGCAGTTTCTTTCAAATGATACCATGGCACTAGCACTGATCATCATCTATCAAAGGAGACGTTGGCGTCTACATGGAGCACCTCCGGATGAAGGGATTTTGGGAGTTGTGGATCCAACAATTCCACATGAAACGCTCAACTTTTGATGAGCTGTGTGACGCTGTAGGACCTCCAGTGGCGCCCTCTAGACTCTGCACAGCAGGTTTAGTATCCGGTGTGTTATCGAAGCTCTGCTCAGTGCGAAGTCTTGTTTGTCCCACTCTGCCTGTTTCACTGAGCGTTCTTCATCTGATCCTGGTTCGTCTTCGACTCTCCGCCTGGACCCTGACCACTCTGGTTGTTCTCTGATGCCCTCATGCTGGTGTTTGACCTCTGCCTGCCGGACCATGATTTAACTTTGTGGACTTTTGGCATTTCTTCACTCCTGTTCTCCCGTTTGTGCCAAATAAACCTGCTGCCCTTGCACTCAGCTGTCTATCCACACTGAGAAAACAAACTTATATATTACTCATAATACATAATAATTCAAAGATTATGCAAATACAGACTTTTCTTGACTTAAAACTTAAAAGATAACCATTTTTTACGAGTAATTAAAAATTATATTGTTTATTTGTAATATCTACCTTTCAAATTGTTTTGATCACTTTGGGAGCTTTCATCAATATTATGTACATTTTATTAGAGAAATTTACATTTTTTTTTTACTTAAGATTGGATCATAATCTTTCTTGTGGACATAATTGTTTTTGGTAGTTTTTATGTTCATAACTGCAGTAAAATGTAATTTGCGTAATTAAATTAAACTTAATTATTAGTCCAAATTGTTACGAAGATTGTCTTAAGTAAATCTTATTCAGTACGTTTGCAAAATATGTCAATTTCAATACGCCTCAAAAACAACCTATACCAAGTGCAAAACTTTTTTTTTGATAAATGTGAATTTTTTTCAAAATTGTCGTGTTTCCATTAGCCCAATTTACTTCCAAATCCAATTTGAGCAATTTCACAAAATGGAAACGTGGCGCATCAGAAATGCAATTTCGATCTTGATCATCTATATTTATGTCCTCCATCACCAGAATGCGTTAAAAACACTAAATTGAATCAGTTTTGTGAATAAAAATGTATTTTTTTTATATGATCCTAAGACTGGTTTATCTCATTAAAACCTTTGGAGCTAATCCCATTTGGACCCATTGTGCCCCCCTCTGCTCTGGGCTGAAGAAGCCGAGAAGGTTCATGGATCCATCCATCTTCATCCTTGTCAATTTCCCTGCTAGCCAGCCGCACATCTTCATTTCCAACGTGAGCAAGGTCTCAAAGTACTTCCCAAAGTCACAGTAATCCAATTATATTGTGGCATTGCTAGTGATCCAGCCCATTAGAAAGGGCTTAATCAATGGGAGGGCTTCATTAAAGGAATTTATGAATATTCATCATGACACCCCGGCAGACGCTCGACTGAAACCACTCCACGCTGAAGTCCCAACGTCACCTGGCCTTACTTTGAATGCCTGCTCTCCAGACACACCGAGTAAACACGTTTTGAACATCAAGCACTCTGTTTTTAATCCACCGATGCGACTTTGCAGGTGAACGAGATGAAAAGGGCATTTGTTCTGGTAATGGAGAGCTTTGTGTCGAGCTTTTGACTCTTGGATGATGCCATTAAGGTGTGTCTTCACGTACGCTTCATCTAGAATTCTGCATAAATAGCTAATTGTCCCGTAACCCTCAAATTGGCTCTCTCGGAGGAGAATAACAAACAGCCAATAACTGGTTGGAGGCTGAGTATCCATAACAAGAGCTCTTTATCTCCAAGGAGACCACACGCACGAGGGAACCTGAACTCAGCCCCCGTTTGAGAAGCCGCAGACAATTTTCACTTTGGCCGCCATTCTCAACCTGACACACTAATGTATTACAGGAATCCTGCATGTAGCAGGCCGCAGGGATGAATAATGGAAGTCACTCCAAAAGAGCGCTGAGAATCAGACAGGATTTTAGGGGATATTTTCATACATTTCTGACCTTAAAGCATGGAGAAAAGTGTGAAACAGTGGCTCTATGCTTAAAGAATAACAGCCTCCAACACCACATGGGGATCCTATAGAACACAACTTATTATTATTTTCACTTCCTAAATACACCTACTAATTGTCTGCCACCAAATATCTAAATATGAAACAAAGATTGATCCCAACAGCTCTGCTTTAACTTCTCATTGTCTTCCCCCACAAAAGCTGCTCTGTGATTTGTAATGTAAAACCACAGTATGGAGCACTCAACATGCTCATTTGCATTTCTATGTCAGACAAATGTCAGACATTATAAGCTCAACTGCAACAATTCAAAAGTGAAGATTATTATGCATAGAATTTCCAGATCGCTTTCATTTCAAATCAACAAGCTGAAGCCTCCTGGACCTCATGAATGACATGTTTCTGACTCTTCATTTTACCAGATTGTATCCATCATCAGTCAGAAATATAAGAGTGAATAAACACAGATATTGTCTGCACTAATAACTGTAATGCATAAAAACTTTAGGATAAAAAAAAAACGTTTTGTTGTTGATCTGTAAGATAAATGAGCTCAATGTCATCGTGGCAGAGACTCAATCACAGCAAAAACAGTAATTGAGCAAACAAGTAAAGAAAATCTAAAAAAATTCTGCAAATAAAAGGTAATAATGTTGCAAATAGAAGAATAAAGTGTTTTTTTTTTGTTTGCACAGTTGCAGTTTTGAATTTTGAATCCTTTCTATCCATAAATCACAAGACAACTACTAACAACTATTAAACGAGTGTGAGTTCTTGAAAACAAGATTAAAAATAACCTAAAAAAGATTTTGATCGCAAGATACAAAAATGGGATTTGATTTTGTTAAAATAAAAAAAAGTGTTTGCCAACTTAATTTTCATAAAAATCTATTTGAATTGGAATTATTATGTTCGAGTTATTTGGTTTTCTGCTTTAGATTCTTCAATTTAGTTTTTATTTACTTAATATATTGTATTTTAGTTATTTATTTTTTGTCAGAGGTGTGTTACTGTCTTGAATAAACCCAGAAGAGTTTCTGCAACACACCATCACATGATTTTATTTTTTGTATTTTTTATTTTTGCTTGGATTTTTTTATCTTTTTTATGTGTGTAAATTAAAAAAAATAATCGAATCAAATTTATTTGTCTAGATTGGCAGATATTAAAACATAGACATAGAGTACAACAGAGCAGCAGTCCCGTGCTCATATCGTCATGCCTTTAGCAAGAGCAGTCCCTGGATGGACTTTTCAGTTTTTTCTCTGTTTAGGTGCCTTGTCAACTGTAGAAAGGGATTTTTTTTTTTTATTAAAAAGAGTGACTGAATTGTGACAAAACTTTACATCACTAACGTCCTACAGCAGAAGAAAACAGACTCTTCTGAAATGTTTCTGATTTGTTTGATCGTGAACCAAAATGAAAGCACTTTCTTGAATAAAAAACACTTTGCAATAAAAAAAACTGTTTAATTGTATATTCAGCTGCAAGATAAATAAATAGTATTCTGTGACGAAAATAAAACAAATAAGGGTTCAAAAGAACGATGTCTGTCTAATGACCCCACATGCAGCACCATAAGTAAGTTAAAATATTATTTTTTCTGTCTTTTTAATTTTTAGGTTGGGTCAGAATGTAATAGTCTGCTTTAAGCCTTAATAGCTACATTATCTAAACATATTTTTATTCTCTTGAGATTTTTTTTTATCTTTGAGTCTCTTTAATTTTATTTTATTTACACTCACATTTACATTGTCATATTTATTTTATTGACATTTAATCACCTTTTTATGTTAATATTTGTTTTATTATTAATATTATTTTTTTACATCTTTTTTCATGATATTGTGTTTGATTTTCTGCTTCTGTAAAGTTTCTTGTTTTTTGTTCTTCAGATCTATCTGCAGTACTTTTTAATACTTTTACTTTTGTCTACTTATTTTTATATGAAATAAAATCTGTATTTTACCAAATCAGATCTTTTTTTAGCTACATTCCACTTAAAGTAACTTGAAATCAAACTGTCTGATCCTCTGAAAATTTTACTTTTGTAGATTCAAGCAATAAAAAAATCCTACAGATTCAAAATGATGGGAAACCAACAATTTTTCAGACCAGGTCAGAACTATGAAGGAGCACTAGCGCCACTCGGTGGCCATTTGGTCAATTTGACCAAAAATAGTACATTTTGATTTTAACTTTCCTCTTATGTGACTATCTACTGTGAAAATCAGCTTTAATTACACTAAAAACAATAAACTATAAACATTTTTTATATGATCTCTTGGTTGTCTCATTAGGTTTCCTTATCCATGGAAATGTTGGTTTTATTATTTTTTCTGTTGGTTTCTGTGCCTTAAAATATAAGCATGCCTCTAGATTTTTCTAAAAACAGAAAAAAAAAAAATAACCTCAAGAGAATTATATACATGAAACAAAGGTCATTGTGTTACTCGACCTTTACTTAGGGCTTTAAAGCATCTGTGAAATTAATTAGCTTTATCTATTATTTTTATTTTAAAACTATTAATTTATATTGGGCCAATTTTGACCAAAATGGATTTTCTTCAAGAAAATGCAAAAATGATTGGATCAAAACCGACCCTCGGAGTAGAAAGGACATCATTTCTACCAGAACGTTTTAAAATAAAAATTTATTTTTGTTGAAATTAAGGTTCCTGGTAAAATCAGAAATCCTAGAATAAATTCATTTCAAGTTATTCTTTCATGCAATTAAAAACTTAAACGGATCAGAACCTAAAGGTGCATTCACACCGAACAAGATTCTGCAACCAGTTTCAGTGTTAAGTCAATGGAACAGATGGACATGAGGCGATCTGAAGCGCCAATAACTCGATTTGAGTGAAGAAGTGTGAATTGGGCGGCGCAGCTAAAACGTAAATATCTGAAGTTTGACAGTCGCAACTTAGCTTTGAGCATGAGACATTTTAAGAGGCTTTCGCTCACTCGCTCGATACGCCGGTAGACAGAGAGCTGCTGCGGGGTACGGAGGCTGCTCACTCAGCCCTCATCCAGACATTAAAACAATGAAAAAGTCTTAAAAGTCTCTTGTTAATACTAGACAGTCAGCCTTCAAGCTCAGCCACAGAGACACAGAAACACAGTGGAAGCGGCTGTCATACAGACACAGCCCCTTGTACTGGGAAAATCAGTTAGTTAGTTAGTTAGTTAGTTAGTTAGTTAGTTAGTTAGTTAGTTAGTTAGTTAGTTAGTTAGTTAGTTAGTTAGTTAGTTAGTTAGTTAGTTAGTTAGTTAGTTAGTTAGTTAGTTAGTTAGACAGACAGACAGACAGACAGACAGACAGACAGACAGACAGACAGACAGACAGACAGACAGACAGACAGACAGACAGACAGACAGACAGACAGACAGACAGACAGACAGACAGACAGACAGACAGACAGATAGATAGATAGATAGATAGATACTTTATTAATCCCAAGGGAAATTATGGCAGTCTGCAGCTCCACGTCATTCACACATATAAAAGAAGACATTCAAATATATAAATAAATAAACTACAATAAACATGTTGCGGGGGTTAAAATTAGACAATTAGACCATTAAAAGCCATAAAAGCAATAAAAGACAATAAAAACAGCAGTGCAATCAGGGTCTCCTTCTATCTGTTAATATTAATCATATAAACCCAACCATGGAGACATGATTACAGACGTTTTTGTAGAGCTCTCCACAATAAACAAACCTTATTTATTTCTCTACATCATCTGTGTTTTCCACTCAAAGTGAGAAATCCACAGAGCCTGTTCTTAAAGCCATCATCCTAAATGCATTAGTCAGCTCCTCCTATGCGGCCGCGGCGTCAAACTCAGAAACACATTTTTTGACAGGCGACAAGCAGCGAATTAGTCATGTGACAAACAGGGGCGGGGCATGCAAATTTGTCAAGCAAATCGCATTCATTGGGAATTCACCTGTACACAAGGTTAACCTTTTAACACCTGAGGCGTCATCGGTGACGCTTAAACCAAAAAATCTTTAACACGATAATTCTAGCAGATTATTGTGTTAACAGTTGAAAAGTTACTGTAAATCCAATGACATATCAATGTGCAAATCAAAGAAGATAAACTCTGGAGTTTTGGTGTTAAAATGGGTGTGGCATAATGAGAAAAATGTTTGTAATTTTTGTTTTTAACAAATTAAATTAATAAATACATTAAAACTGAATTTGCTGTCAGTCACTACAATATACATATATATATTAGCTGCACTGTAAAATTTAATACAAGTCTTTATATACAGTATATATATATATATATATATATATATATATATATATATATATTACTGTATATATAATATATAAATATATATACCAGGGGTAGGGAACCCTGGTCCTCGAGAGCCACATTCCTGCATGTTTTCCACCATACCCTCCTCTGGCATGTTCTTATTGGCTGAACACACCTGAACCAGGTAATCAGTGTAGGGACTCATGACAATTACCTGGGTCAGGTGTGTTCATCCAATAAGAACATGCCAGAGCTGGGTATGGTAGAAAACATGCAGGTATGTGGCTCTTGAGGACCAGGGTTCCCTACCCCTGATATATACAATTCTCAATTATTTTACCACTAACCAATAACAGCCACTAGATGGCCCTGTCTTCACATTTATCTCTTTTCTATTCAAGCGACTGCAGACAAAAGAGTTTAATGTCCAATAATTAAAGCAATCCTTTCGTCCTCACAGCTGCAGAAACAGACAGTCTTTTCCCGCTTATATTGTGTCTTTGTCCTCTGCTGCATTGCTCCTCATGTTGACACAAACAGGGACGAGTTTGAGACCTTTGAGTTGATCGATCGTTCTGCTTTTCTTATCAGAACTCCTCTATTCGTCTGCAAATGCAAAAAGGCGGGACTGTCCTCCCTCTCACTCCGCAGGCGTGAGCTGCTGGATTTGTTCTTATGAACATCCATCACACCAAAAGGTCAATATACAATGAGGAGGGGCCATAACAATATCAGCACATATTTGTCATTTGATATGGTGGAAGCGGTGTTATTAAAAGCTCACATCAGTCACCGGGCCGGGACGGGCGCTGGTTTAACACCCTAATTTGACGTAAAACTGCGGTTTTATGTCTGAAGCCGTTCTTCTGCCCGTACAGTGAGTAATCGTGAAAACAAGCGTTCTGAAAGGGCATTTGTCAGAGATCCTATATGTGCTCCTCCCGGCGGACTCGGCCTCTGGCGCCGCCGGAGTCTTTCTATGAGGACAAGTGCAGCGAGAAGGTCAAGCACGATTCAGAAAAATCATTAACGGACTCTTTATTTGCTTTTATACTCCACCTGCATGAGCGGGATCAGAGGTGACAAGGACAGGAACTCATTGTGGATTTTTTTTAGGCTATTTTCACGTTTGTTGCTCCGTATGTGTGGAAACAAGGTGGGGAGGTGGAATTGAATTGCAGATGTCAGTTTAAGCAACCTCTGCAGTCGAGGGGGAAGAGCGGACAAGGTTAAAGCTGTATTTGTTGGTAAAAGAAAGGCCAGGAAAGAACAGTGAGTTTATTAACATTTCAGAGCAGACTGTCCGTCCGCTCCTCCACAGGACCGGTGAATCATGTAATCTGTGTCATGGGTGAAAGATGAGACGCTGGAAGTTTCTCCGGCGAGAGTTCAGGAAATACAGCCACTTCAGTCTGTTTGCAGAGAAGCGGCTCGCTCCACAGCGTTTCATTTCACATTCATTAGAAAGGTTCTTAAATTAATGATGCGTTGTCGAGTACGGTGAGTGATAAGATGCAGCAAACAAACCGGGGATATTTATGGCGCCGGAGTGACGATCATCACCTTCACTTGAGGACCTTTCTCTGGGCTTCTGTACACTTTACAATAACACATGATAGACGTGATATGCTTCCTTTAAACCACCAACACAAAAATATATGCTCTATATGCTATATATTGCTCACAAAAATTAAAGGAGCACTTTAAAGAAACATATTAGATCTACCAGATCTCAATATGAAGTTGGATATCTATACAAATAACAACAGGGCAGTGTCTTAGGAACAAAAGGATGCCAAGTCTTTTAATGGAAATAAAAGTTTTCAGTCTACAGAGGCTCAATTGTGTAGACACCATCAAATCAGAGTGAAATGAAGATGTGGCAGGCTAGTCATTTTCTCCAAAACTTCATTTCTGTAACTCTAAATGCTTTTCAGTATCTTGTGTGCCCCCCACGAGCTTGTATGCATGCTTGACAACATGGCGGCATGCTCCTAATGAGACGACGAATGGTGTCTTGTGGCATTTCCTCCCAGATCTGTGTGAGGGCATCCCTGAGCTGTTGGACAGCAACCTGGCGGCGCCTAATGGACCCGAACATAATGTCCCAGAGATGTTCTATTGGGTTTAAGTCAGGGGATGGTGAAGGCCATTCAATTGTTTCAATTCCTTCATCCTCCAGGTACTGCCTGCAGACTCTTGCCACGTGAGGCCGGGCATTGTGGTGCATTAGGAGGAAACCAGGACCTACTGCACCAGCGTAGAGTCTGATAATGGGTTGAAGGATTTCATCTGGATACCTTATGGCAGTCAGAGCACCATTTCCTAGACAGTAGAGGTCTGTGAGTCTCTCCATGGATATGCCTCCCCAGACCATCACTGACCCACCACCAAACCTGTCATGTTGAACCACGTTGCAGCAGCAGAACGTTCTCCTGGTCTTCTCCAGACTCTTTCACGTCTATCACAGGTGCTCAGGGTGAACCTGCTCTGGTCTGTGAAAAGTACAGGGCGCCAGTGGTGGACTTGCCAATTCTGGTGTTCTTGAGCAAATGCCAGTGGAGCTCCACGGTGCTGGGCAGTGAGCACTACAGGACGTGGGGTCCTCAGGCCACCTTCATGAAGTCTGTTCCTGATTGTTTGGGTAGAGACATTCACACCAGTGGCCCTCTGGAGGTCATTCTGTAGGGCACGAGCAGTGCTCAGCCTGTTCCTGCTTGCTCAAAGGAGCAGGTATTGGTCCTGCTGAGGGGTTGAGGACCTTCTACGGCCCTGTCAACACAAAAGCGTGGGTCACTATTTCAAGGTTTGACTTGGATATGACGGACTTGATCCTGGACAAACTTTGTAGATGGAAAAAAGCAGGACCTGGTTACCTGATTTATTTAAAGGTCCAGTTTCAGGATTTACACCCAAGTGAGTGACCACAGACTTTTCAAAGGGAGCAAGAGAGAGGAGGTCTAGACCAGTGTTTCTTAACCATAGGGCCGCGGCCCAATCTCGGTCCGCGAGCGCCCTCTAGTGGGCCGCGAAATAAAAATCAGTTCTGAACCTGAGGGCCGCGAGGGCCGCGGGACCTGAATGCAGTCTCCTACCACTGGTGACAGTAAGCGTCACGCCGGTCATACTGCACCAGGGAAGCACCGCGAAGTCGAGAGCGCGCGGCTTCCGCCCCGCTCTGTGGTTTACAGAGCAGACGCGGATTTTTCCGCGGCGGTCGACAGGCGCTCCAGCTGGAGCTTTTGTTGTTTTAGCCATCATGCGTGATAAGTTAATAACCTAAATATATTACCGCGTGTTTCTGCTAAGAGGAACTCCTCTCTGCTACTCTTTACACCCAAAATCCAGCCCCGCCCACCCGCTCCGGAGCCGGCTCACTACATTGATCTGTGTGCGCGTCTGTGTCTGTTTTGGTTGTGTCTGTGCGCACGCGCTCGCTCGCATGTGTGTGCATGACTAAATTCATAAAAACTAAAACTATTCTGCCCACTATGTTGATGTGTGAGTGTGTGCTGGCGCATACACGTGTATGTTATGGATGTGTTTATGTACCTGTCTACTGTCTGTTCAGATACAAAAACATGATCACATTTGTCAATCACTTCGTTTTATTGTAAAAAATTGGTTATATTTTAAAAACACTGATGTTGTTCCCATGTATTTACATGCGAGCAGCCTAGAAAATGATGGTAATTCATATTGAACACAGTAATACAAGCAGCCAAGATCTCATTGCTGCATTGCCTGCACTCATTCTAAGTGTGTCCAAGGCTGGATGTTTTTGTTGGACGCACGTATTTAAAATTCAACTTAAAGTTAAATTCCCATTAACTGTCCCGCTCCTAAATGTGTAAATGTGTTCTCCACATTTGACCCATCTCCTGGTGGAGCCGTGAGCTGCAGAGACAGCCGACCTCAGGAACTGTAACCATAATCCTAATCTTAACCTCTTCCCTCTGGGTCAGCGACTAGGAACAAAGTTTACCGCTGGACGCATGATTTTCCAAAAGTTACCTGCGAAAACACTCTTTCTTTTAAAAATAAACCGTATTTTCTCTTGTATCTTTATTTAACTTCCAGCCAGAATTGATGCAGAACGCTCGCGGCTCGCGCTCAAACTAAAGCAGACGCCGAAATGATCCGCTGCACGGTGCGAGTCCTCTGCAGAGGACCACACCGCTCTGCGCCTGGTGTGAACGCCGCCATAGGTTAACATGGGCGCCGAATAGAGGCGGGCTCTGTTCTGCATCCAGTGTGAACCGGCATCAGTAACGTGTTGTGGCATGAGCCAATAGTATGCAGCTATCGACCTTCATCATATTTTCTTTATACCGTGGCTCTTTGCCTCAGTTCATGTTTAGTTTTTTTTTTTAAACAAACTATTGTGATTGTTGTTGTTAATTTGTCACAGATTGGGAGAGAAATATCTATTACAAAAATTAAAACTTTTAATTTGTCAAGTTCATCATCAGGTTATAAAATAATCTTTTAATTAGCATTTTATTTAAATGTCATTTACAGTTTATTTCATTTGAAACTTATTTGAAGTGTTCTTGTTTTATTACAACACAATTTTATTTATCAGAATTCCTTATAAATATTTTTGGAATTCTAATTTGTGTTGAGGTTGACAACTGTGGTTTATCTGTTCAGTATTAATATAAATGTCTGAGATGATCACGTTGTATCATTTTTCCCCACAAGATTTTACTTTGATAAACCATAAAAACTCGATTTAATTATCAAATACAAATTAAACAAGATGTGGATCAATTTACATTAACATGTTTATATTTCAATGGGCCTCGAATCACTTTGTACCGGGAAAATTGGGCCCCAGGGTCAAAAAGGTTAAGAACCTCTGGTCTAGACTATGATCCTGACGCCCACCAGGGGAAAACACTTCTGTTTTGGTCTCATTGAGTCCAAGAAAATTTGCCAACATCCACAGCTTAACTTCATTGAGGCATAAAGCCTCATAAAGCATTGTCTGAACTGGAATCTGGATCTAAACTGTATGGCTGGATAGCTCCAATATCGCTCACCACTTTTGTTGCACCAGTAGATCGGATGATTGGAAGTAGGGGCGGGCTTACTCTGTGCCAAAAATCACTTTGCACACAACTCAGGTGAGTTTCTAACAAATTCCTGAAGTTCTGCAGAAAATGTGTACTAGAAAACTTCTAGTAAGTCTTCTAGAAAGAAGTTCTTAGATTTTTACAAAAAAAACCCCGACATATTCATCTTTAAAAGACCACTGGAAATGCGTTGATAACAGATCAAAAGATGATCGCAGTAGGACTTCAAAAACATTTTTACAAAGATTACATGTTTACCTTAATTCCTTAGATTTATCTCAACTCTATCAGACACACTAAAAATACAAAATTAAACAATTATAAGTGCTGTAGTAGAATTTTGAAATGTCTTTCCAATTATAGAGATTTTATGGTTTTTCAATACTGCTGACTGTTATGACCTCATACTGAGGTCAAGAGGAATAGCATGGGATACCGAACAACAAAATACCCACAAAAAGTAATTATCTATACTAAATTTCTAACTTAATGACTGTCAATTATTTTTAACAACAATTTTGTCTCAACTCTCAAGAATTAGTGACATCTACATATACACATTATATTTTTTATCACTTAACTAATTTTTTTGATTTATTAAACAAATAAAGATGGAATAATCTTTAACAGTTATTATTTGACAGACATTTTTTTGTTGAATTTTAAGTGTGAAAATAACACATGAAGCTCGAAAGCGTCATCGAAAATACTGTGAAAAAAGTTCAGAGTTACTGAACCTTAAGACACCTACAATTCTAACTTTATCTGTGCTATCACTGTTTCAATCACATTAATTTTAAACTAGAATCCTTTAACAGTTGGTTTAAATTAGGCATCAGAAGTTTTTTTTTTTTTCTGTGATGGCAACAATGACAGCTGTGTCTACTTTCATGACATCACCATGGTAACACATCCTTTCCTCACTGAAACAGAAAGCAAACCCAAAATTCATATGTAAGGCCAGAATGAACAGTTAGTGTCATGTCAAACCTCACGTCTGCAGTTTTAGTGTCATCTGTAGGCTAGTGCTGCCGAAAACCATTAATTTAATAGTCGACTAATCACCGATTATTTTTTCCGATTAGTCGACTAATCGACATGCACAAACTAGATGTAAAACAAACATCTTAACCATAATTAGCTTTAAACTAACTAAAAACTAGATATATAGCATTACCTGCAATAGTGCTAGTGTGAATGTTGTAAGCTGAATTTGGCCACTGAAGATGCTAGTGCTGGTGACTAAAAATGCTGAACTTGATAGCTGAAATCGCTGAAGCTAATAGCCACCTAAAATATTAGTTAAATGACAATTTAACCTAAAAAAATGGAAAAAACAAAATTAGCCAAAATAGCTAGCATGTAGCTGAAACATTAGTTAAGCTCCAATATTGCCTAAAAAACTGAAAAAAAGCCTAAATTAGCCAAAATAGCTAGTATGCCACTGAAATAATAGCTAAACCCCCAAATAGCCTTAAAAAATAAAAAAAAAAATAGCCAAAATAGTAGCTGAAATATTAGCTAAACTCCAAAAAAGCCTTAAAAAAAACTTAAATTAGGCAAAATAGCTAGCGTGTGGCTGAAATATAATCTAAAATCCAAAATAGCTTAAAAAGCAAAAGAAAGCCTACATTAGCCAAAATAGTTAGTAAGCTAGCATGTCGCTGAAATATTAGCAATTCTTAAATAGCTTAAAAAACCTTAATAAATGCCAAAACAGTTAAAAAAACTAGAATAATATTATTATAACTTTCACCTTTAGAACACTCTGATTCCATATAATATAACATAAAGACTAATCAACTATTAAATTAGTTGCCGACTATTTCAATAGTCGATTAGTCGGCGATTAGTCGACTAATCGTGGCAGCCCTACTGTAGAAATCAATGTGAGGTATGAGTGTTCAGCATTAAAGTGATAGAGCAACACTAAAAATATAGAAATAGAAAAAGAGAATCAAAACTAACAACCAGAACTAAAGAAAAAAAAAAGGGCAGGCAGCACCTGTTTTATTTTAACCATTTATGATCAACTCAATGCAAATGTTTCTTGCCGAGGAAACAATATTTCACATCATATTTTTATTTCTAAAGCTGATCTTACAATGTTCCAAATAAGTTTTAAACAAATGTTTTGAGGAGATGTAAAGGAATTGTTTACATAATTAACTTACAGTTTATAAGTTGATTTAAAACAGATTTTATTTGGACATGTCTTAATTCTAAAGCCATTTTTTTCCTTTTATAGCTGATTTAACAGAACTAACGTAGTTAATTAAACTGAACAAAAATGGAACATTTATTATCAAAATTAGGAATTCTTCCAGTTTTTTTGTCTGATTTTTTTTTTTACAATTTTACTAGAATTAAAAGAAAAATATAATAGATTTAATTGAAATAATTGTGCATTCTCTAAGTGATTCTTCCTTCTAATTGATCAATTAAAAAAAATAAATAAACCCAGCTTTGTTCAATGCATATCCAGCTCATTGAAAGCAGAGCGCTGTGTTTCTATTGGTCCTGTTGGATTGAAAAAAGTTAAGTAATAAGTAATAATACTAGAAAGAAAGCAATAAATCTATGTTTTTCTTCTCTTAGTTTGTGCATACCTGAGAGCTATGCTCTGACACCACATTTTCTATATTTTTATTCAATATTAACTGTGCTAATAGCTTAAAAGTCGTATAATTCAGTGACAGCAAACATATTTTTTCCTCTACGTCAATATTTTTAGTGTCGCTCCATCACTTTAATGCTGAACACTCATTTCTCACATGATGTGATGAAATGATATTTTAAGTATTGATTCTCTTTTACCAAACCGTTAAAGAGGCGGATTGATGTGACGCCGCTCTACAAGCTGGCCGAATAACGTAAATGTCATTAAGAAAAGTGTACATTTGAACCTTTGATGATTTCATTTCTGAACATTTTCTTGGATTTCAATATGGATTTCAATGGCCAGCTGCTTCTGGCCCAATCTAGATGATTAGTGAAAGCAGCAATAACCTAAACTTGACAGAAAGGATGTTTTAAAAAACTTTCATGTCAAAACATCTTTACAGGATTTTGTTTTCAGGCCAACTGGATTTTAAAACTTTGGAATGAATCGCCTCATGTAGTAAAAACCTTCAGTTCTTCTAAGGGTTGTGAAAGTTATATATATAAAAAGATATTTAATTTCTGTTTGGAATGAGTCTTTTTTATATTTGGTTTGATGATTTTTTTCTTTATTGAAATAAAAGATTTGTTTGTCTGTCGTGGGTCAAATTGTTTTTTTTTATCTTAAAAATGTCACTCACTTACTAGTGCACTGTTATCTAAAAATTGTTATTATATAGATCGTGTGTTTATGGTTTGTTTTACTCTTAATTGAATCTTATTGCTGTTGTTTAAACATATTCTGCTACTATTAAATTACTGGTATTCGTATTGTTACTTTTTATGTACTTTTTCATATTAAAAAAAATATAAATATGTGCGATTCCTTTGGGTTTTTCTCCTCTTCCTGCACAGTACTTATTTCATGAATCTTCGTTGTGTATTTTATTTGCGCAAAAAAACAAAACAACAGTAAACAAAGGTTCAAAGGGTGAACCATCGAGTTCCTTCAACAGAGTACCACCTAGTGGTGGTAAGTTGGATTTCCTGGCGGAGGAGGACAGACTCAACCAACCCAAACGTACTCCGAAAGTCTGCTGGGAACCTGAACCCACCTCCTCTGAACCAATCGCCATGTTTTCCCCCTGTTTGACCACAAAGTCTTAGGGATACTGGCCACGCCCGATATCGTCTGCCATTTCTGTTCACTGGGGCAGAGCTCCTCCACATTGGGCGACACCAGTTAAGGTGACGTAGTCATCTTTTTATGGTTGGCTCCCAAAGGAAGGAGGCCCCAGGGAAGAGCCGGGACACGCTGGAGACACTGAGTCTCCTGGCTGGGAGCGCCTTGAGGTTCCTTCGACAGACCTTGGGGAGGTTTCAGTGGAAGGAAAGATCTGGACTTTTTTCTTTCTAGTGTGATATGTGAAGAAACGATTCATTTTTAAACGCTAGAAGTACAATAAAAGTACAAGATAAATAAACCTGTGCACAATAGGTTCAAAACATAGAAGTGACATTTCCAGGTGTCATGAAATAAATAACTTTTGAAGTAAAATTTCATATTTTTTAAGGTCATGCATGTAAAAAATTAAGACCTATTTCTCATCTTATTTTCATTTTTATTCATTTTAAGATAAAAACTGTACCTTCTTATCTTGTTTGTGGTCTGTGATGTGAGGCTATATTATTGGGTCCAGATGACCCCGCCCTTAAATGGATGTGTGATCCCTCCCATGACAAATGTGGACAGGATTTTATGTCTGCCACGGACACCAGTGAAGATAAAAAATCCCTAACAAAAAGTTCAGCGCACTGTCTTGTGGAGTATAGATCTTCATTTCCATTATTTGCTAAAAAAAATGTAATTGTGGACGAAAAATAATATTTTCAGCAAGAAACAGCACAAACAGCCCACTTCTAAAGCTCAGCTATCAAAATGTAAGACTTTTTAAAAAACATTTTAATGTACTATTTCCAAATTCTTAGACTCAATGCTTTTAAGACTGTGTGTGCAGCTACTATTCTTATGAAAGAAGCTTGAAAAATACTGTAAAGTATCTTTGTTTGACTTAGTAAAGGAAACCTGTAGGGTGGGATTTAAACGCCACCAGTGTGACGAGTGTGATGCAAATGAAACCTCTGAATCCTGAGCCATGTTTGAGGAAAAAAAACAACAAAAAACTCAATATGGTTATGAATACCAAAAAAATCCATATGCCTACATTTCTGCCCGTTTCCTCCATCCCACAACTTCATGTGCCCTAAATAATAACAATAATAATAATATTAATACATAATGCATCAGTGCATGCCACATGAATGATGCCAAGTGTACGTCCCACTTCATTAATTCACCCATAATGAGTTTTGCTGCATGTAGGAGCGACTACCTTAGAGGCAGCCGCAAGAGTCAAAACTAATTTAATCAGAATTTTAAATCCCAATCTACACACACGGCCCTTTGTTTGCAGAGAATAAAACACAACCCAGCTTTGAGCTGCAGATGAATCACTGCCTCTCTCTGTTCTTTAGGATGTATACATCACAGCTTCCCTGCAAACCAGTAGGTGTCTCTGCAACACAAACAGATGAGGGCTTCACTTCCAGCCGGATCCTATTGATCCCCACTTCCTCCCTGGTGTGCGCCTCTATATACATCCTCTAAAAAAAAAAGCTGAAAATACGACTTAACACCAAGTTCAAGTGTAATGCGCTTTGTTAATTGCTTTCAAGAAGTGTGATGCACATCACAAGATTACAGGAACTAGAGAGCGCAGCGGTGAGACTCTGCAGGAGCCGGGAGAGGTTAGGTTTATCTCCTGCTGTCCGTGGCTGACACCAACTCCTCAAGGACATTATCGGCTTTGATTTGTTTGCTGCCCATATCTTGCTTCTCTTTTATTAAGCGGCTGAAGCATCTCAGATACTGAAAGGTGATGAGAATTTCTCTGTTCAGGTGAGTTTGTGTGAATGCCACAAAACCACAGACTTCAACAACAAAAACCCAAAACATGTTCAAGTCCTATTCCGATTATTTAGTTTCAAAGCGTTCCAAGTGGTTTTAATTATTATGAATAGTTAATTAGAAATTCACCTCTGAATTTACTCTTATTTATGCACTCCTCTACTAGCTTACAGCCCCTCAATCCCTAAATTAAGCATTAGTGGTACAACATAAACGGTGAGCAAAATCAAAGCTCTGCAGCCGAACAGTTTTTGAGATTGGAGTCACAACCCACTAGACGAGTCAAAGCTCATGAGACTTGAGTCACAAGCCAGAAGATTTGATTCGCAACCCACGAGACTTGAGTCGTGGATTACAAGATTGGAGTCGCAACCTATGAGACTTGAGTTGCAAGCCACGAGATTTGACTTGTGTCTCACGAGACCTGAGTTGCGTCACACGAGACTTGAGTTGTTAACTATGAGACTTGAGTCGCGACCCGCAAGATTTGAATCGCGACACACAAGACTTGAGTTGTGGTTAGCAGAACTTGAGTTGTGAAAAACAGGACTTGAGTTGTGCCCCACGAGACTTCAGTCGTTTCCCACAAGACTTGATGTATGAACTATGAGACTTGAGCCGCGACTCACAAGATTTAAATACCAACACACAAGACTTGATCGTGGGTTACGGGATTGGAGTCGCAACATATGAGACTTGAGCCAGGGCTCATGAGAATCGAGTTGCGAGCCTTGAGATTTGATACGTGACCCTCAAGACTTGAGACGTGACCCACAAGACTTGATCGTGGGTTATAAGATTGGAGTCACAACCCATGAGACCTGAGTTGTGGCTCATGAGACTTAAATCATGACCCACATGACTTGAGTCGTTGCTCATAAGACTTGAGTTGTGGCTCACGAGACTTGATCATGGGTTATAAGATTGGAGTCCCAACCCATGAGACACCAGTCAAGGCTCATGAGACTTGAGTCGTGGTTCACAAGACTTGAGTCATGGATCACAAGACTTGATCATGGGTTTCAAGATTGGAGTTGCAACCCATGAGATTTAAATTACGACCCACATGACTTGAGTATCGATACTTCAATCGTGGTTCACAAGACTTGATTGTTGGTTACAAGATTGGAGTCGCAACCCATGAGATGCGAGTCAAAGCTGAGGAGACTTGAGTTGTGGCTCATGAGCCTTAAATCGTGACCCACATGACTTGAGTCGTTGCTCACAAGACTTGAGTTGTGGCTCACGAGACTTGATCGTGGGTTACAAGATTGGAGTCCCAACCCATGAGACACCAGTCAAGGCTCATGAGACTTGAGTCATGGATCACAAGACTTGATCATGGGTTTCAAGATTGGAGTCGCAACCCATGAGACTTAAATTGCGACCCACATGACTTGAGTATCAATACTTGAGTCGTTGCTCACAAGACTTGAGTTGTGGCTCACGAGACTTGATCATGGGTTTCAAGATTGGAGTCGCAACCCATGAGACTTAAATTGCGACCCACATGACTTGAGTATCAATACTTGAGTCGTGGCTCACAAGACTTGATTGCTGGTTACAAGATTGGAGTCACAACCCATGAGATGTGAGTCAAAGCTGATGAGACTTGAGTTGTGGCTCATGAGACTCGATGCGCGGCTCAGAAGACTTGAGTTGCGGTTCACGAGATTTGAGTTGCGGCTCACGAGATGCGAGTCAGGTTATCCACTGGAAGTAGGTTGGAGTTGTTTGCAGCTCCAGGCCCTGCTGGGAAAACTAAGACGTACATGGATCTATTTCTCTGCAACTGGGAGTGTATTTTCCACGTCACAAATAAACAGCATTTTTTCAACTTCTCCCGATTCATAGTGATTTGAAAGAAGAAATACTCAGAAATACAATCTTAATCTTTTTTACAAACATCCTTTTTCATGAGGAAAAATGCCAAAAGAGTTGGTTAAAAACACACAAAAAAGCCCTTTTTTATTGGAGTTAGTCTTTAAAAGTTCCAGAAATAAGCAGAAAATGGAGACTCAGATCTCGAGGAGAGTCGAATCAAGTTTGAGCAACCCTGTACAAACGTCAAAGGGCCGTCATTAATCATGTGGATGTGTCATGCACCACACAGAGGTGGTGCGCCGCATCTGCTCTTCAGTCATATATCCTCATCATCATCATATCAGGGCTCCAGATCTGTCCGCAAATACATTATTCAAATTTCGCTCATTAGGAAAGTCATTTCATCCGACAGCTACGTCCACCTAAAAGTTGAGGAGCGGAGCCTAATGGAATTATGTTCCATCCTGACTCTCATTTGCTAAAGTTCATAATGACAAATCTTCTCTGCAAACACAAAGGAGGAATCATTTCTATTTCTCAGCTGCTACTACTGTGTGGAAACCTTTTAAAGTAAAAGCAGCGTTTGCAAAATGAGTCAAAAATAAAGGTTTTCCTCTCCCCTTGACTACAAAGAAGTCATCATCGTTTCAGACAATGTGTGTACTCCATATCAGCCCTCTACGGTGTATAACTGCATGACAAATCAATTGTAAAATTGGTGTTTAGATTGTTTTGACCGATAGCCACCTAAAGCCCTGGAGGACCCGAGCAACCGAATAACTCCTACACCCCGTGACCGAATCAGAAAAGCTGGGAGTTCCATCAATGAGCTGCAAATATTCCCCTGCTCTAATGTCATCTTATAGTCGTTCAGTTCAGATGTTACAGGAGTTGACTAAGAAGAATCTAGATGGGAGCTATTACTGCTTCTTCACTGCAAAAACGCTCTACTTTAAGACCGTACATCCTTCCTGAAGGATTAGCCTGGCTTACGATACAGGAGACAATGTATGATCCGTGGAGAAAGTTCCGCTAACCTTTCCCTGAACTAATCTCACACTGTTACCATTAAGAGTCTAAATCCAGAGGAAGGCTGAAAGCGGATGGAGTGGAGCACCAAATCCACGCTTCTCGTGAAGGACGAGTGAAGGAAAGTTCGGGTGTGGCGCGTCTCCGCGGTGAAATACTGCTGGTGATTTGTTCGACCTCGGCCTTTCCTCTGACTCCATAAAGCTAAAATAACTCATCAAATCCTTTTTACACGAGATGTTGTGTTCCCCCTCAAATATTCAATTATGATTTACTGGAGCCAAAGCATTTCTGAACTGAACTGGGTCCATTCAGCAGCAGCTTTGGGACTCATTTCCATTCTCTGGGCCTTCAGTACAACTGCTGATGATTCTCAAGGTGACATGGAAGAGCATCCATGGTTCTTTTTTCTGTGTCTAACCTGTTGAAAATGTGATTTAAAGAAATCCCACCGTCAATATCAACACCAGGATTGAGTTCTCGGTTAAAAATAAGCCCACTAATGGTTTTATTTCTCAGCTTCTCGAGACGCTGTTTATGTTATCAAACTGTTTCTCTGATATTACAGCCTTGCAATAATGTTAATGCAGTTAATTGTGCATGATGTGCGGCGGCAAAGATAATTCGATTTTGTGACAGGTGAAAACCATAAAAATTCTAGATCTATAAAAATGAAAATAGTCAGCCATATTTGCTGTATTTCCTTAAGAAGTTTCTTGTAAACAAAAGTTTAATATTCAGGGGAGCGTGAAGTTATACATCACTGTCATTTAGGAAAATGAATTTATTTTTTTTACACAAGGTGCAAAAAGTCAGACTCTTAAAAGCAGTTTTTTTTTCTGATTGAGACAAACAAAAAACTTGGAAAAAGGACAACCTGTCACTGTGTTTTGGGGATTCTAGGTTTTAAAAGCCGTCAGTCAGTGAGCAGTGATTTGGAGGGATCGATGTGTCACAGACGGAGCTCACGGCAGAATTATCCAGCTTCTCCATTCTTTTACAAGTTCATCTGCAGTCACGATGCTTTCCCTGCAGGGAGCTGTGGAAAAGCAAAACATACGTGCTCTTTTAGAAAGGTGATTTACTTATATTTGTTTATTGCTCCTTATTGAAAGAGTTCAGAAACCTTAAAACATGACTTATTTTAATCCTAGCATTCTATCTTTTTTTTTTTTTTTCTGATACGATAAAATGTGATTTAAAGTTGAAACTGTTTCAAGTTGGATCCAACATGTTTGTTTGTAAGCTTTTAGAGAGATCCTGCACAGATTAAACCCTCAAAGATATTTTATTTAAGGATGGAATACTTTAGAAAAGCACAATCTGTTCATTTTGGTACAGAATGCCACCAATATCCCTTAATTTCATTTGGTTAGTTGGAATTTTTAAATTACGAAAATAGATTCGTATATTTATGACTTTAAAAGTCATAGGCTAAATTTATGACTTTCTTATTTCCTCAAAAATATGCATACTTTTAATTTAGCTCAGCGGCCTTGTATTAGAGTGTCCGCCCTAAGATTGGAATGTTCTGGGTTCAAGTCCAGGCCGAGTCATACCAAAGACTCTAAAAATGGAACCCAGTGCCTCCCTGCTTGGAACTCAGCATTAAGGGGTTGGATTGGGGGGGTTAAACCACCAAATGGTTCTTGAGCGCGGCTGTGTCTGCAGCTCACCGCTCCCTTAGGGGATGGGTCAAATGCAGAGAACAAATTTCGCACACCTAGGTGTGTGACAACTAATGGGACTCCAACTTTAACATACTTTTAATATATGACTTTAAAAGCCATACATTTACGATAAAAAGTCGAATACAAAAAGGCACCAAAGTTCTGGTCGAAGATGAAAGACGTTTTGTGAAGCTTTAATTCTGGATTTATTTAAGAAACAAAGAAATTCTGAACTTTTTGGTGTCTCAAAATTAAATTATCAGTGTAGCCGCTTTCTGGGGTTTGTTGTCGGTAACAAGGTAGTGCTCGCAGATACACTTTATTCTGCCCTTATCATTCATATACCCTCACGTCATGTGACTGTCATGCGCAAAGGAACACCAAAGGGAAATGAATTTTGCTTACATTACTTACACCCTGTTTCAACAGAAAACAACAAAGAGGAATGAAAGTAGTCTATTACATTAGCATCAGAACATTAACAAAAATATCAAACAGTCTCTCCAGACGGAAGCATCACACAGACTTGAAGGAGATCTTGTCTTTCGGGGAGGAAGAAATGATTGGAAGCTGCAGGGATATCGATGTCTTCATCAATGAGAACTACAGAGATCATCAAGGAATAAACCATAAATCAAGCAAGAGATTCCAAACATTTGTAACGTTATCAACATTCAGCTTACCTGCTGAAGTCCAAGACCCTTTGACCAGATCAAGTTTAGTCAGGCGGTTCTGGTGCAGCACAATGACTTGCTGGCCTGAAAGTTCACCTTGACTTTAAATCCTGTAATATAATTTCTAATATTCTCATAAGTGCAACAGTATAATTGTTGGCACGTTCTGTGACGTAACTCTATTTCAAGATTTTTTCAGGAACATCAAGGCCAACAATCACTTCGTTGAGAAAACTGCTTGTGCGGGTCACAAAACCTTTTAATCCCACCCCAAAGTCAAGTACATCTCTGCCTACATAAAGTCCCAAACCCCGAAACGGTATGAATGAAGCCACACATATGATAGAAGTTAATGTGTGGTTGCTTGTGAGGCTGTAAAACAGCAGGAAAAATCCTCTGAAGGAGAACAATTTGATCTCCATGATTGGCAGGGTGTGATTCGTTCATCCGTGGCCCATCATTCTTTACCCAAAATGGTCGTAGCTCGCCGCCCCACACCAAAACGGATAATAGTATTATTGTTATTGCATAGTTGCTGCCTGCGTTGGCCCAGTTGGTGTTTATTTTCCTAACACTCCATGTCCACAGACAATGGCAGTGATCCATCCTGACAGCCAGAGGCTGAGCGACAGATTCCACACAAGAGGGAGCCCCAAGGTAATCATTTGCATTTGTTTTTTATTGCAATCATTAGGGCTCCCCTGCCGGGCCCTCAGCACAACTCTGTGTGACAGACCCGATGTTTTATCTGAGAGTCAGGGGAGATGTGTTGCTGGGAGCGTGCCGAGTAGTACAGTACACTGCACCGATATAGAAAGCAGGCCGGCGAGTGTGCAGCAAACATGCTGACATCTTTGTTCCAACATGTGCTGGATTACAACCAGATTTCCAGAGCAATGAGTCTTTGATTAAAATGCAAAGTATACTAATTATCTTACTAACTCCTCCTGTCTGAGTATTAAGAGATTCAGTTATTTTTATTTCAATTATGAAGATCTAATGCTGGTCGTAGAAGAATGGAAGGAATTTATGCATGAAAAAAAGAGGAGAAACTTTGATCAAACTGAGCGGTCTTGACCTCCATTCGGTTTAGGAGAAACTAGGAGAGAGCAAAGATAACCTTCAAACTGCAGGTGTCTTCAAGCCTCAGTCACATGCTGCTGATAGTTAATGGGATGTCCCGACCAGTGGAGGATCATCAGTGCTCCACAACCTTTTTGTAGCAGCGGACCGGTCAACTCATGGGAATTTTATTTTTCTTATCCCATCCATTTGCAAATAAAGGTTCCAAGTGAAACTTTCCTCATGTTACAGGACGTTGCCAGACTGCTTTAAGCGCTCAAGCTAATCGAGAGAATCCGGTCGATTTTCAAAAGATTTCCATCATAAAAAAAACAGGTATCATTTTTTAGTTCTTCTGCAACCCGGTAGCAACAGATCCACGGACCGGCACCGGTCTGCGCCCTGATGGTTCGGGACCACTGATATAGAGGAGGCTGTAACAGCCACCTCAGGAATAATCAAGAACATACCATTGTCATGCGTGTGGTAAAGGTATTGTTACATCCCCAACAAGGGGATGCAACACCTGGCTCAGTCTAGGGCAGGGGTGGGCAAACTACGGCCCGAGGGCCACATACGCCCCCTTAAGCTACTTAATCTGGCCCTCCAAATTAAAATACATTGAATCAAAAATCCTAATTATTATCTTATTTTCATTGTATTTCTGGTTTCTTCTCATGAATGATGTTGTTTCTCTGGCGTTTGTGGTGATTTCTTTGAATTTGCATTTTCCACTGAAGAACATCAACCCAAAAAGAGAACAAAAATCAAAATTTAGAAATTAAAATTCTCCAATTTTCTGTTTTTAACTGAATATATGTGAATTTTAATCCAAATTAAAGCATGTATTTATCTAAATTCCATATTATCTTTTTAGTTTATGAGGTTCATTACCAAATCACTTCTTCCATCTGCTCCTTGTCCGGCCCTTATGCCAAATTTTAGAACCCTTTCTGGCCCACAAATCAACAAGTTTGCCCACCCCTGATCTAGGGGGATAAATACAACAGGGGACAATAACATTAAAACTGGACGCCAGTCAGAATGAAAGGAACACAGTTTATTAAACAAACAAAAACCTGTGTCATGAAAGAAAGAAAAAAAGGAAATAAATAGTGTGCTGGTTCAAACAAAAAAGGAATTGGCTCTTTAGCCAAATACGGGTGAATACCAAAGAAATTAAATTGACCTCATTGGAACCAGAAGGAAGTCATTTTCTATTGGTGACGTCACACTAACTTGCTTCAATTCTTAATTGATTAATTGAGTTATTAATATCCCCTACTTTAGCATCGTGTTCTCTGCAACCTTTTGCCCTCAGCCTTCTTTTTATGGGCTCAGACCTTGATATTTCATCCATACCACATACAGGTTTGCCCATTTTTGTTTGCGGACACCTCATATACACCTGTTGTGGCTATACTGCCTTAATTATCTCGGTCGCTATAAGAAACCCATGTCCAAAACTTATACTGCACAACTTTTAGTTCATTGACTAAAGCCAATTAACAGCTTTTTCTTAAAGACTCCGTCAGCCTGCCTCTCTAACGCATCCGCCTCACAGTCACAATAATAAAGACTTGTATGAATGCACGTTGTCACTAATAACCCTGTGTGTGCGTGTTTGTGTGTGTCGCCACACAAGCAGGATCATTAGACTTTGATGAAACAACTGCAGGCCGCGAGGTGAGGCAGAAACAGCCTCCTACGCCACAGACAGACCAGACAAACTGCTTTCGAATATTACCCTCATTCAGCTCATTACAGAGGAGACAGATGCTTTTCTAACACCTTTGCTTACTCGCGTCTTCCCGCTAGTAGCCCACACACACACACCTCTAATAGATGCCCCGGTCTTGCCGGTCTTTCTGAAGGTGTCCTCCTTATCTGTGCTCCCTGTAAGGAAGTCTGGCCCTTCTCAATCAACATTGCTCCTGCCTCTAAGACTCATTCCAGTTCGGTGTTGGCCCCTCGATACCTGAGCAATTACCCTGCTCTGCCCATCACACCGGGTAACATCAGCTTGTCACTGTAGCTCTGCTGTGGAGGAGACAGAGCTTTCAGAGCTTTGGAATGGACAGGAAGAGTATGACGCGTGGATCCTCTACAGATCTGATTGATTGTGTGCTGCAATATTTTGTATGGTTAAATAATTCTGTTTTTAAGACTTCCTGGAGAAAAAAGCCTAACAAGTTGATAAATTGTAGAAGAAAGTGAAGAATGAACACATTTTTATGTAAGAAGAGTCGGAAAACTCCACCTAGACCCTACAGAGGGACGTCCTTGCAAAAGTATTAATGAGGTAAAGGCTGCTCTCAGGTGGAGGGTGCTGCCGATGTTGCAGCAGGTGAAAGTGCCAGAGTAAGACAAGATCTGTGTCGAAGTAATGAGGGCTACAGATATCAAGATGTCATAGTTGATGCTTCTCTCAAGTGACAGCGAGACTTGGGGTGAAGTAACAGTGGACCTGCAGGGAGACGACGGTCTTTTGAAGAAACACCCGGAGGATAAGATTAGCCCATCAAGGATCCCTTTCAGACATGCTCATTCACGGCACGGTCACATCATGCAAAACCTTTTTTTTTTTTTTTCAAATATCTACCTTTAAAAGCAATGCAAAAATTCAGAAAATTTTAAATTCAATTTCTTAAATTGGCAAACTCTCAAAACACTTGCATCAGATACAAATACAACTGCCACAGTGCCGTTGGGAGGCATCAGGAAAATCTTCCAAGATTTTGTTGGCGTGATTATTATGAAATAGGGCGACAGTTGGGCGGCTACAGGGTGGTGGCGGGCGGATTGCTGGCTTGCAGCAGCTCTGATTAGACGATGTGTAATTGTCTCCGGATGGAAGCTGTCCATATCAAGTGCCACCAGTCACTTTGTAGCCTGGGGGTATATAAACGCCATTCTGCACCACTGGTCTTTTGCAGCTCAGATTTTGGGCACTGTGCTGCAAACACAGCCTCACTCTTCTTCTATGAACGGATTAGCAAACAATCTTCTGCCTTCTTTGTTTTCTTCTCAGCATTATCTGCAATTCATCAAATCCCTGCAGTGGTATCAAAGTCAAGATGGCTTTTGTGCAGCATCAATACCGTCTCCCCATTTGGACCTACAGTGGACGTGATCGCCAGATTGACATCTGGTCACCGCCGGGCCCTCAGCCCATCTCAGCAGCCCTCGTCAAGAGCCTGTGCTGCTACCGTACGGTTTCAAACAATCGGTTAAGAATACGGGGCAAAAGGTCAGCATTCTGAAAATCAACAGATCTTCAGACAATCTTGGGGACTTTGGAGACCCTGCTATCCTATATATATATATATATAAACATATGTGGTAGTGTTTACGATGTATATACATATATTAATATACAATGTAATGTATATATATGGTTCTTTATATACATTTTGAAGTTTGAGGTGTCTCCTGCTCATCGCTTTTTGGCTGTTCCCATTAAATCATGGGTCTTGAGATGCGGGACAGGGTCAGGATACTGGTACCAGGTTAGGGTACAGGTCTCGAGTTGGACCTGTAGTGGCCGTGGTGCAGCGGTAGGGTGGTTGACCCCTGATCCCGATCCAAAGATTGCAGGTTTGAAGCCCGCCTTGCCCGCTCACGTGTCTTGGGCAATACACTGAACCCCCCCATTGCCTCTGATGGAAGGTTGGCGCCACTGTTCCGTGGCGGAGACGCCATCAGTGTGTGAACATGTGGGTGAATGGGTCTGTGACTGTAAAGCAGTCTGGGCCTTTGAGGAAGGTAGAAAAGTGCTGCCATCTACCATCTACTGGTTCAGGTCCGCATTACGAGGTTTGACCCTTGATTAGTGTATCCATTGTGTGGTGCGGTACCAAGCAGCCCTAGGACTGGTACCAGTTCACAAACCAGAGGTTAGGGACCCCTGATTTAATGGGAACAGCTAGCACGTCAAAAAACAGCGAGTTGGCGACACCCAAAACACCAAAAAGTGATGCCGAGGGGACCCCAACCATGCATCCATATATGACAAGTTGGTAGTTAGAATCCATCGTCCTATCGGTAAATTATTGCACTGCTGCTTTCCTGCCACCAGTCTGTCACTGGAACGCCACCATGATGCAACTTCCAAATTTGTACTGTTTTGTTTGGTTTTCTACTCTGTCAATTTGTTAATATGTTTTCTTGATATGGACGACCCTCTTGAAAATGAAATGTTCCATCTCTCTGGGTTTATCCTCCCACTCTAGTCCAAATGTATAAATAAAAATGAAATAAACGTGTCCAGCTGGCCACTGACCAACGTCAAAAAAACTGTTTGGCTGTGGTAAAATTTAAACTTTTTCTTAAAAAACCTCAGGAACCATTTCACAGCTGTAATATGCTACTGCAATTTACAAATACTGCCCAATTTGGTGAAAAACTTGCAAGTAGGTCACTGGGCGGCAGCATTTGGGGATATGTGACGGTCATCTTCATGTATTCAGGTTGTTTATTGGATTTCTGAAGAAAATCAAGACAACTCCTGTTGATTTTTATTCTCCGTGGAAGTCTGCTGCTGTCCTGCTGTTACTGTCAGCTTTCTCTTCTTCAGCTCATTAAGTTCTGGACAAGTTTTCTGGTTTGCGTGTTCAGCCATGAAGTAGACGCCGATGTTCGTAGCATTTTGTTCTATTACCGGTTTGAAGAAGCCAGAAGAAGGGAAAGAGATTTAAAGTTTGATACTGTGAATATTAAGAAATTAGTGAAGGGAGTCCGGTATTTGTCTTAGATTTAAGTCTAATTTGGTGGAAGACAAACATATGAGTCGCAGTCTGGATTGAGAATGGATGGAAGAAGATTGTTCAATTATTTTTGGCAGAGTTTTGCTCCGTTGCCAATCACAAATCAACTTCTGGCTTAAACTGAAGTGTCATCCTGCATGATGCAAGATCTTGTGTTCAACCGTAAAGCTCTGAGAGTTCTGCTCCATAAGTTTAGGGATGCATACAATATTTGTTTTTTGTGGCAGATTTAAATCATAGACATCCAAAAATTCTATTTTATTTTCAAGCCAAAATCAAGTTCTTTCACAATAAAAGTAAGAACTCAAAATTCTTATTGAAATATTTCACAAAATAAAGTACATAACAATGTTTAAATTCATTAGAAAATACATTTTCTTATTTTTATCTTTTTCGACTTTATTTACATGTTTTTTTGTTTATTCATGTATTTATTTTGTGTGATTCTCCTCCTACTTTCCGTAAGTTTTTCGTCACGTAAAAACTCAATCACACTTTCAGAGATTTCATCAATCTTGGTATTAAAACGCTGCTTGTATTTTTGGTATCCATGAACTTTATAGTTTTTAAAATAATTAATGAGAAAGTCTTCAAATTTCAAAATTTTAAGTAGATTTGCAACAAGCCTTTAAATATATTTATGGGCTATGTTAGGATTTTTTGTTTAATAGCAATTTAAAATGAATTTGAGTTTAGGTAATAGTTTAGGAACATGCAAATGTTTTTGGCTAATTTGTTATCTATTGTTTTGGGTTTTTTTTTTTTGGCTAATTTAAAGTTTACCTAATATTTTAGCAACATGCTAACGTTTTGAGCTAATTTAACTTATTGAGGAATTTTGGGCTATTATTGGAGTTCAATTAGTATTTAAACAATGAGTTAACTAATTTGGCATTTACTACATTTTTTTGGGATAATTTGGAGTTTAGTTCATATTTAAGTAACACACTAAATGTTCTTGCAAAATTGGCATGTATTAGGAATTTTTAAGCAATTTTACTATGAAAGTTTCAGAAATTTCTGTCCGCTTCAGCGCTCTTTCATAGTTCTTCAACGAAATGTTCAGTCTTTTAGCAAATTTTACATTTTCAGCTTCAGGAACTACTTTCAGCAAAAAGGATTCACACCAGCATTATTGCAGGTAATACAGCATCTAAATCCGGATCTACTTTAGTCTTTGGATTGTTTTCTCTCATACACTACATAGGTCTGAGCTTTCTGAAGATGAATAATTTGTGGCTTGCATCCAAATTATTCAATAAAGTGTGTGATGCAGTACGTCGTCCCTTTTATTCCTATGCCCCATAGCCTTTGCGTGAATTATGGGATACTTCCTGTAGACGCCGGAAGTAGCATTTATTTACATTACAACTGTAGAGCCGACAGCGCAGTTCCTCTTGTTTTGGATCTATAACTACATATAAATGTGGAAACAGCAGCTGTCATGTCTTTAAAGAGGCGACGTAACAATTCCGGTGCCTGTTAAAATTGAAGGATGACTTAAAAAATGTCCAAATATAACATATAGTAGCATTTTTAGCTACTTTCTCAGTTCGGTTGCGGCAGATGGTGAAGCTCTGAACAATCTTAAAGCTCCGAGGCATATCAATACCTTCATACATGATTATTTCTGCCGGAGTTAGCACACAGTGCTGATCAATTGTAACCTTATCGTTTTACGTGCTTGTGTTTACATGATGCGAAAGCCAATAAGGGTTGCATGGCGCGGTGTAGCTTTAGCCCGTTTCATGTTTAAAGTCAGCTGTGGTTTAAACATCGGTAATTTTTGAATAGTTAATACCAGGAGATGCAGCAATTACACAGGAAATATCGTCCCTGTTCTTGTGACGCTGCAGCAAATTCACCGCGCTGTCAGGTATCTGCAGTACCCGGCGTCTCTTCTTCTATGGTGGTCCGGAGTAACCCAACCAGAATGTCGGATACGGATTTTCCTCCGGGGTACTTTATCCACAAAATGAAACGAACATACATATAAAGTCTAAAGTGGCTTCTTAAGATTTACATTTGGAGCCAAATCCTTCTGACTTCATCCTCGCCCGATGGACGGTAAAATCTGTACCGAGGAGGACAGCTGCACTCCCTCTTCGTCAGCGGCCCATGTTCCACACAACGCTCCTTAAGCCACAAATTTAATTTAGTTTGGGTGTTAGAACAACCATGAGCTGCGCAAAGCCATTTTTGAAACTTTTGGGGATTAAGTAAAACACGCTTCTAAAGTTTCTATACACCGCTAAAGCTAACAAAACCGCCAACTTTCAATGGAAACAAATAGTGCTGTGTGACTTCCGGTTGCTATACCGGAAGTTGCACCCATGACCCGTTTTACATCAGCGGCCCCAGGAATAAGGTGGATAGTGTAGACAAAGGAATGCTGGGATATCAACGCAGGGTTACTTTCACGCCCACAGCACAGAGGTGATGAACTACTGCTATCCTGCAGAAAATGACTTAAAAACTTTTGAAAACAGCATAATTATAATTAAACTGGAAACAATTTGAAGAAAACACATTTTTATTTAAAGCAGAGGTTGGTTTCCATCCACGAATATCATGAACAGAACTCCTGAAAAAGATCTAATTGAACCTTCAAACTGGAACGCATTTATTTCACTTTAAATTTGTAAAAAAGAAAAGCTTTGAAGGGACGCGCTAATGTATTCAAGAGTCTACCCCCCCACAAACGTGACATTTACTGCATCTGCATCACAATTGTTTGCTGCACTGTCAGCGATGACACAATTTCAGTGTGCTGATACTGTAAATAGAGCCGAGCGAAAAGAAAATCTTCCGATTCCGATCGTCAGCCGCTGTCAGATTTAGAGCTCTATTCTGGGATCAAAGGAGCCGTGAGGATCGGGAGAGTTTGTCTGCCGCGTTAAATCTATGTGACGGGGTGACAACCTCGGTGATCTGGAGGAACATCAATCAGACGGCGTCTCCGTCTTCAAAAGTTTGTATTTTGGAACTTTGGTTTCCTCCTCATCGGATGTGTAAATGTGGAATGCATTTAATACAAACAGATTTCTGTGAGGAGAACTGAACGCAATCAGGAAACGGCGAATCAGTCATTCAAAACTTTCTATTCAGGAAACTTTTCATAGAGGAAGTGCAACACAAAGTGCTTACTTTGCAGAGCAGAAAGAAGAAGAAAAAAAAAAACAACCCTCCAACATGTACCAAAGAGATTAATACACTGTCAGAGACTCTTAGTGTCACAAATCCCCAGAAACTCAACTGTTGTCGCACAAACACTGCAGCTCAAACTGAAACAGTCGGGAAAAAAGTGAAGGAGAAGCAACTTCTTAACGAATGTGAGGCGGATTGATGAGTTGGAAGAGAACGAAGGGTGAACGTTCAAGAGAAACAAAGAGGGAGGGGTTTTATGAAAGGACACATTGTAAAGCACAAATGTAGATTTTGAACACAACTTAGCAAAAATAAAAAAGTTGATATTAATAGAAGAAAGGAACAAAATCAGGTGCAGCAGTCTAAAAAGCTCTTTGAGCTGCGCAATGGATAAGAAGGACATTTTTTATAAATAAAGTTTTATTTAATTCGATTTAAAAAAAAAAAAGTCTGGCTTTTTTCCAAAATTTCTCACATAATCAAACATTTTGTCTCAGCTTTGGTCTACAGCCCTAAATTTGAGGTAACTGTATGACTGCAGTGTAATATTGTTCAATAAACTATGCTGTCTTTAGTTTATGACATCACCGTGGCAACATGAAGATTGGTGATGATTTTTGCCAACAATTCTCGACACAAAAATGAATGAAGTCATGTTAAAAATAAAGAAAAAAATTTTTTACATTTACTGAAAAAATGGAAACATTGGATCAATTGAGAAAAGTTTTGTAATTTGGTACATTTCAAATTATTAGTTTTCATTGAATTAAGATTTTGAGTTGATGGTTTAATCAACATAAAAATTGAATTTGATTAAAAACAATAATAATTTTAAATGTACCAAATTACAGAGCTTTTATTTTGGGATCCAACGTTTCACTTTTTACTTTCTCATTGTGTACTTTGTTAAATTAATCTTTGATGATTTAATACAGATGCCTGTGACCCCGGAA
Source organism: Oryzias javanicus (assembly GCA_003999625.1). Taxonomy (NCBI): domain Eukaryota; kingdom Metazoa; phylum Chordata; class Actinopteri; order Beloniformes; family Adrianichthyidae; genus Oryzias; species Oryzias javanicus. The sequence continues at coordinate 5,233,942 of CM012456.1, read as the reverse complement.
CTTAATGTACATTTCCTATTAAGGTATTAAGGCACAGAGCAAGACTTTATGAACAAATGAAGGCAATTCAGTCGCCGTTTTTCTACCAGATCTCTGTCACCATGTTGGAACTGGACGTCCTCGGTATACCGGGATTAATCCACGTCGGTCCTAATCTACGTTTCTATAGCAACCAGTGTCTCCAGTGGGGGTGGTTTTGGTCCAATTTTAAAAGGCAAACGTCTCACCAGTTCCATTGAAAGCAGTCTCAGCCGAATCTGTCAATCAAACACTTCAATCGTATAAATGTATATCGTGATATAAATTAATTTAGTTCACAATATTTATCACAATAAAGTATATTTTCAGTAATTCTCTGAAAAAAATGGCCAAAAATGTAATTATTTAGGCTTATTTTTATGTAATGTTATTTTATCAAGTAACATATTGCTGTCTTTGTAGAAAAACATATTTCTGCACAAAAGTTCAGCGATAAAAATATATAAAACGATAGAATTGATAGAAGAGAAATTGCATGTTAGACACCTTTTTCAATCAATGAAAGAGCATTTGGATGTTAGCTTTCATTATTTTCTGCTCTGAGAAACCAATGGATTGAATGGATTGATCACAGCAACGTCAATAAACATTGGAGAAGGAGCTAAAAGAGTCTTTGGTGAACTGGAAGGAGAAAGAATCAGGATTTTGGAGGAAGTTCAGTCCATGAAGATCTGAGCTGACATCCGGATCAGAAACAGACGGCTGGACATTACCCAGATTGATGATGTAGCAGCAGTGAAGATTTACGCTAGCGAGACAGAGAGCTATCATTATCACACAGGGGGGCGATCAGGGGCGGAGCTCCAAAAGCCACGCCCCCTCAGAAGAGATTTTGGAATAATGAAAAATGGTTTTTTAAGACATTTACGTTGATGGATTTTAGTTAAAAACTTTATAGTCATAATTAAAACACATCTGGAAACATTTTTTTGTATAAATAAAATGGTCATGCGTGGACTTTTCCGCAGGATTTTTGCATGTTTAATGCACTAAAGTTTCCACGGTTCCAGTTGTGATAAAAGTCTAAAGAGTTGGCATAAAAAAAACAACAAAAAGTCCAAAAAATGTTTCCTTCACCACAGATAAATGATTTATTTCTCTTAAAAGTGCTGCTTTTGTTCATTTAAACAACTAAGCATTTCTAAAAATCAACAGTTTGAGTCCAGAATGCATCTCACACAGGGTAAGGGTTCGTTTTAAGACTCTTCTGTATGACTATCTTCATTATGGAGACATTTCATCAACAGAAGATCAAAGATTTTAGAGGATAAAAAATGAAATAAAAGGTACTTTTATCTCTGAGGGGGAGCACACACTGAGGAGTCACTTAACACACACTGGACCTTTCAACAAGTCACTGTCATCATCTATTTAAAGTTTTTTTTTGCTTATAGACAATCAGACTGGGTCAAATTTGTTCAGCAGGAGGATTTCTTCTTTCTCCAGAAATGGTAAAAATGGCTTAACGCGACAGTTTTTCTGTGTCTTTAGGAGTGTGTATTCTTACAGTTTATTCAGTTTTATTGTACACAATCATTTCTGAAGTCTTGCTTTTAGTTTTTCTATTAAAACAAAAGAATCTCAAACTACAGATTTTGTTTTTAACACTCCTCTGTGACAGAGGTTAATCGTTTCCTTTTTTATCTCCTGTTAATTGAACTCCAAGCAGTTTAGTAATGTGAAACACTGTCGACCACATGGCGAACAGAAGGAGATTTTAATAAAACAGGATCAGACAATAAGTCACAATACACATGTCTGCATAACAACTAATTCCCTGGAAATGTCACAACAATAAAGTCGCTTCTGTTTGACGAGGCGGCTAAAGAGGAACGTCTCATCCTGAAGGGTTGTTTGCAAAAGCCCAATATAAAGAAAGAACCAGGAAGCTGTCTGTTGCAGCAACTTGCAAAAGTTCTGTGTAAATTCATGAATATATATAAACTGCAGTTTGTCAGATTGAACCCTGAACATTTTGTGGGAGCAGAGACGAGTTCTATTAATCTTTTAAAGACCCGCTCTAATGAAAATCCTTTTTTCAACAAGTTCCTCTTGTATTTTTCTCCCTTTATTAAAGAATGTATGACTAAAACTGTGTTTCTAAGTATTTATTGATTCACATTATGTTGGGTCGACATCAACTGGAACTGGAAGTCTCCATGCTCTGCTACTATTCTGATGGAATAGACCCATTAACGTCTTCACTTACGTCATCTGAGCTGGAATCTGACTCCAAACGGTACAACTGCATACTTCCAGTATTGCTAGTTACTTTTTTTTTTTTTTAACACGCTAATGTTAGCTTAGGGTTGCTGTGAGGAGCTTTATGCTAGCGGGAGAGAGTGTTAAAAAAAACCATGCTGGGATATCCCCATCAACAGAGATTCGCACCAATAGTCCCGCCCACAACCCAAAAGCAAATTTCAAATGAGCTCCTGCTGCTCTGCAGAAACTATGTCTTAAAAAAGCAACAAAGGTTAAAAAAAAACACAGCAGAAAAAAAGTGACAACAGAAAAAGATTTAATTAAGGATTTTAAGCCTTCGTACCAGATGATAGTGTTCTACAACGCTGTTGTAGACTGCTTGGTGAACTTGTCGAGTGAGAAAATATTCTTTAATCACCTTCAGCTGGTGAAACATGCAGCTTTTGGGCTTTTAACAGGATCCAGCAGAAAGACTTTTATTTTACATGTTTTATCTTTTTTTTTACATTCATCTATTAGGTTTAGAATCAATTTTAAAATGCTAGTTTTGATTTTTGGAGCTCTTAATGATTATATTTCTCAGCTACTTTTACGGTATATGTTGGATCAATTAACAAAAAATATGTAATTTGTTACATTTAAAAATATTAGTTTTAATCAAATTAAAAAAAGAGTTTGAGTAGAAGATCAACAAAACATTTTAATTAAAAAAAACTAATTATTTTAAATTTAACAATTACAGATCTTTTGATAATTGTGTTTCACTTTTTCAGTGTTTGTTACCAGCTGCTCCCTTCGGTCCTCAGCTCTGAATCTTCATAGAGTCCATAAGATTCGTCACAAAACTCGAGGTGACCTCGCTTTCCCAGCAGTACCAAGACTGTGGAACTGAAGACGATGGTTTTTAAAAGAGCTTTAGTTAATTGTGCTGTACCAATTTATATTTATTGTTTTAATCCATTTTATTTTCTCTCATTGTGTTATTTTGTAAAGCAATTTAGGATTTTATCTTTAAAAGTTACTATATAAATTAAGATTACTTACTTACAAGTGAATTTTTGAGGCACAATTTTTTAGTTTTTTTCAATCCGTCTAAATTCTGCAAAATGCCCTGAGAGCCCGTTAACACTATATAACACTATATGTGTGCAGCTTGACTGTTAGAAATAAAGAAATTAGACAATCAGATGTAGTTTGTGTTGACATGTAACAGGCATTTGTGTATCATGAGTTATTGAGGGGTTCAGTTTTCACACCTACGACAGCATCGTGTCACGAGCGCTTTCTTAATCCTTACAAATCAGAAAACAATTACCAAACGCATAGTGGTGCTGCGTTCAGTTTTTGTGACGTACCCATTAGAAGTGGGATGAAATATCACAATATTTCCACTCACAAACGATTACCAGCCCTCTCTTACCCTGAATCGGTTTCTTACAATAATACAAAAAAAGTCCACCAGGGGGCGCTACGCGTGAGCCCAACAGTGGAATGTCAGGTAGCCCTCATGAAACCGTCATCAATTTTTCCCGAGCCACATTTAAAGGTTTTGAAGAAAATAAAAAGATATATTTGTTTTAAAAATAGTTATATTTACAGATTAACGTAAAATGTTGATTATTGGGATGCTTTGCATATCGAGATACTATCGTGAGCCGCGTATCGTGAATCGCATCGTATCGTGAGTTACACAAGTCAATCTCCTGTACAGGTGACTGTGACTAAGGCCTAAGTTGTTGTTTCATTGAGGTTTTTTGCTGTATTTGTTGTAAGTTTATTTTCTCAAAAACTGTATTTAAATTATTCAAGCAGGGTTCCTGCGGGGTCCTAAAAAGTCTTAAAGCATCAAATTTATGAATTTGGAAACAAAATCTTCAAAAGCCTTGGAATTTTGACAAAAGAGCCTTAAAAAATCTGCTGTTTGGAAATTCCCCTTTTATGTTTCTTATCAAAAATTTAATTCTTTTAACCATTATTTTTAATCAAATTAAATGAAAAGAAAAAAACTCAGTCTGCATCTATTTGCTTGTTTAAAAAAAAGGGAGAAAAAAGAAGAATTGCACAAACAACTAGAGAATAAGTTAAAGTTTTGATCAAAACGTGGGTAAATATTGATAAAATGGGAAATAGACTGAGAAATAATTTCATAATTTTAATTTTTTATATGCATGGTCCTAAAACGGTCCTAAAACGTCTGACATTTAACTTGAAGAAACTTGTAGGAATTCTATTTAATTAAAGGAAGTTTAGTAAAATCCTTAAATTTGGTCCTAATCTTGTTTTCCTGTTAGTAAATCATGTCATTAATCTGCAACAGCAGATCATAAAGAATGTTAATGATATTTAAAGTCTCCAAAAACTATCAGGATCAGATCAGATCAAATGAATCCCACCATAATTTCATTACAAAATGAATGTTAAATGTTGTTTTTATCCATTAAAGTAAGAAATTTGACAACTTTAACAAGTTAAAGTGTGAAGTGCTTTATGGTAAAAGTTTAAAGTGGCAATTCCTGAGTTTCCCATAAGGCACTGCCAAATTTAGGGCCAACATTCACATTTTTGCACATATTTATGTATTTTAGGCAGTGAAACGGGAAAATATAAATTTTTTTTATAATGGCTATAAAGATAAATATGTATAAGTTATTAATCTAAAAAAAATTTTTTTAAATCTTCTTAGAAATTCAACTAATTTTATCCAAACAACAGATTTAAAATCTAAATTTACAAGTAATAAAGACAAATGCCGCTACGATCATAATGGCTCTGCAGGACTGCATTGAAAACGACATTTTTAACTGTAGAGTCAGGAAAACCTTATAAAACATTTAGCATGAAATCCCAACAGAAACATCGCTTCTGCTTCATTATACCTGAAACATTCGTTGTCTGACATGATGTAGGATGTCAGTCCGACTCAGCTCTGAGCAAAAAGTAAATGTTGAATTATTGAAAAAGTGACTTTGACAATGATCTGTGGTGATTCCTGTAGGATCTAAAGAGAATCCATTGAATATAAGATCCAAAGTTCTTTATGTTGATGTCAAATATGCTGTTTGTCACACAATTTCCAAACTTTAACAATTTAAATACAGATTAAAAAGATTTCATATCTTAACATTCGAGTAACATTCTAGACTATTTTATATTGATTCTTGGGTCTATTTGTTTAAGAAACTGGGAAAACTATTTTTAATATTTTTGTACAAGTCTCTCATTCGGTTTGTGTGTTCTTGATTTGTCACTCATAGAATACATTTTGTGCACAACTGTGTGTCCTTGCATTTAGGGCTGTTACGATTAGTCGACTAATCAACGACTAATCGACTATTAAAGTAGTCAACGACTCATTTCATAGTTGATTAGTCAGAGTGTAGTAAAGTTGAATAATTATATTGAAATTCTGCTAGCTTTTTGGACTAGTTTGACATTTAGGTTTTCAGTCTATTTTGGAGTTTAGCTAATATTTCACCCCCATGCTAGCTGTTTTGGTTAACTTAGGTTGTGTCCTAATTCCCCCCCTAATCCCGAACTATTAAAAAACTATATAGTGTGGGACTATCTGTCCTGGATTTTAAAGGTAATTCTGACACCATTCTCACTACTTTTCTTTTTTCTAAACACCAGAAATGACGTCAACAATATCGCTAAGTAAAAATTGAATAAATACGAACATTTCACAACATTTATTTACGACTCCACTGTGTTCTGATGGTTAAAATGTGGATGGTTTATTCAAATATTACATTTAAACACTTTTTTTTTGTTCGAAATTGTTTGACCGCAATGCATTGTGGCCTATTTAGCGAGCATCGCTGCACGCTAGTTTTTCGCAAAGACTTCTGGGATATCTCAAGTGGACTCGATTTTGGAATTAGTAAATTCGGACAGCACTAAAAAATGGCGAATGCATTATATAGTGCACTTTATAGTGATTGGGGGGAATTAGGACACGACCTTAGGCTTTTCTTTTAGGTTAATTCGGAGTTAAGATAATATTTCAGCTACATGCTAACTGTTTTGGCTAACTTAGGCTTTTTCAGTTTTTTTGGGCTAATTTGGCATTTAACTAATATTTTTGCTGGCTATCAGCGTCAGGGTTTTCAGCTATCAATTTCAGCATCTTCAGCTATCAGCATTAGCATCTTCCGCAGCTAAATTCAGCTTACAGCATTCACACTAGCATTATCTCAGGTAATCCTACATATCTAATTTTTAGTTGTTTAAAGAAGGGCTGCCACGATTAGTCGACTAATCGACTATTAAAATAGTCAGAGACTAATTTAATAGTCGATTAATCATTACTTTATTTTGTATGAAGTCAGATTGTAGTAAAGTTGAAAGTTATGATAGCTTTCTGCTAGCTTGTTGGACTATTTTGGCACTTATTAAGGTTTTTAGGCTATTTTGGAGTTTAGCTAATATTTAATCTACATGCTAGCTGTTTTGGCTAATTTGGGATTTTTCCATTTTTTTCAGTCTATTTTGGAGTTTAGCTAATATTTCACCAGCATACTAGCTATTTTGGCTAATTAAGGCTTTGTTTGCTTTTTAGGCTAATTTAGCTAATATTTCACCAGCATGTTAGCTATTTTGGCTCATTAAGGCTTTTTTTGTTTTTTAGGCTAATTTGGAGTTTAGCCAATATTTCAGCAACACGCCAGCTGTTTTAGCTAATTTGGGATTTTTCCATTTTTTTAAGTTAATTTGGAGTTTAGCTAATATTTCACCAGCATGCTAGCTATGTTGGCTAATTAATGCTTCTTTTGTTTTTTAGGTTAATTTGGAGCTTAGCTAATATTTCAGCAGCATGCTACCTATTTTGGCTAACTTTGGTTCTTTTTATTTTTCAGGTTAAATTTTTCATTTAACTAATATTTTAGCTGGTTAGCAACTTCAGCAGCTTTACATCCACTTTGCGCATGACCCGATTAGTCGACTAATCAGAAAAAATTATTGGTGATTAAATTGACTATTAAAATAATTGTTTGTTGCAGCCCTACTTGCAATTGTTCAATATTGTCTCTATCGATGCTCACACAACAACTCTCTGGTACACAGAGTGGCGCCCACCATGTTTAACTCACCCGATGTATGTAGTTTTTCCTAAAAGGCAGAAACACTTCAAAACTTACTGCTGTGATTTTCTTCACCTGTGGTGAATAAAAGCAGCATTTTCTTCTCGTTTATTGTTTCTAAATTAATTTTCTTAAAGTTCTTAAGGAATATTTCTCCTTGTTTACTTTAGAAAATAGTCTGGATTGTGCTTTCCTGTTTACATTTCCACGCCTTTAATCTTTTTCTGCCATTTTTATTTTATCCTTTGAAATGATAAGATCATTCTTCTCAAGCTTGCTTCCATTATTTCTGCCTGGCGGGTCATGAAGATAAGATCATGTTCTCCGTCCAGGGACCAGACTTTTCCAATTTTATTTATTTATTTATTTTTTTGCTGTACCTTAAAGAAAGTATACAGCTTCTGTACAACAAGTCAAAAGTTTGAAGAACTTTGAGAATATAACTCCACAAGTTTGTCAAAACTGCATGACCTCTGCAGCTCTGCACTCTGTTACTGTCTGACTATCTAACTGTACTGTAACTAGAGTTAGAATTTGACCAAAAAGCCATGATTTGAGTCATAAAACGATCTGTCTTGACACTCTAATTCACATTAACACGTTCATCATAGATGCCTTTTGCTGTGTTAAAAAAGACACATTAAAAATACATATTTCACACTCAGTTCTTCAAAAGAATTAGGAACAAAAAATTGAGCTGCAGAATGCTTAAGAGGTCATTTCTCATAAACACAACAGAATTAATAAACTGCCGCTTTAGGGTGAAAAAAACCGTCAAAAGTTCTGCTCTGTCTTTAAATTTCAGTATTTAAGAAAAGTATCTGAAGCTCCAAACAACAAAGTTTATTTGAGATGAAAATGTATATGTAAATTATGTAATTAAGAGAATTTAATTTCATTTTTTTCTGAATTTTACGACATATTAAAAACTGAATTTGTAAAAGATCCGATAATCAGAGACGTTCCCAACTAAACCAGAGAAACATTTCAACAGGAAAACAACAAAAACAATTTGGGCTTAATTAGACAAGAAAAACACAGAAAAAAATGTTTTATAAACTAAAAACTGAAGAACTAAACTGGATTTTATAAAACTTATAAACATAGAGTTTATAAAACTATAAATGTACAGATAAATATGCATGTATTAAATCAAATCACTTTGCTTTTTTTTTTTAGCTTTCCAAGTTCATCTTCATGAAGAAAATTAAATGAAATAAACAACACGTCTATTGTTTGTATTTTGGTTTCTGACTTTTTTCTCCGTTGACTAAACACAAGTGTTTTTATTAAAAAGTTTGACTTATTTTGGAGTTTGGATTGTAAATAGAAAACCAACCAATAAGGAATTAATTTGTGAGGTATTTCCATTTAACTTTGTCGAAGTAACAGTGTGTCTATAGATATATAGAAGTTAGATTTATAACTTTTGAAGACATTTTTAAGAATATTCAAAACTAAATTTAAGACCATATGTTTTAAGAAGATGATTAATAATTCAGCAAACATTCATACAAACACTAAATAATGTCTGAAAATGCCAAAATGATCAATCAGAAGTTTAATTTTACCTCAATTATTAAATTAGACGTAGTCAAATTATTAACTAAGATATTAGTTATATAATAATTATTATTACTCATTTATATAATTTTCTAATTAGCTAAATTAAAATGAGTTTTTAACGTGATTAACTGTTTAAAAGCTTGTTGTGCACCAACAGGCATGAGTTAATTTGAATTAGCTTCAGTTTTTTCTCATTATTTTATGGCTGCCAGTATCGAATACTGATGTCATTTTCTATTTTGTACAATTAAGAAAACACAAAGGCAAAACAAGCAAACAAAAATATACCAGGTCCAGGATGACTAATTTACTACATCAAAAAAACTGTAGAAACACTTTCCTGATCTATTCAAAAAATTTTGGCTACAAACTTTTTATTATTATCGAAGTACACATTTCATTGCTCAGTTTATCTCTACAGCAAATCAGTAGAAAACACACGAGTGACTTCATGTTTTTTTCTTTTAACCGGTTTGGTGAATTTGATCATTTTGAAGACTACATAAGAAGAGCTGAAACACCGGGGGAGTTAAACCATTTAATCTTTAGTTTCATCATCTGGACAAAAACAAGCATTAAGAGGTGAGCTTTCCCTCTGAAAAACTGGAGCTTCGTTTAACTTCTCAGGATGATCCCTTTCCTCGTAGAGAAGATGGTAAGAGCTGGTGCACGGGCTGTAGCTGTTACCATGACAACGCCACACACCATGTTTTAAAATGTTTGCTATTTGTAAAACATTTAAAAATATAACAGGGTTCAAGTTCTAAGAATTGATGTAATATCTTCTTCTTTTCCATAAATGATAATGGTTTTACCGGGATAATGCCCTTCAAGGTGTGCATTATCAGACATCAATGAATGTCACGGAAACAAGAGATTAATGCAATTTAAAAAAAAAAAAAAGCACTAAAAAGTCTGTAATTAATTTAGAGCAAATAACACAATAATTTGACTTGTAACATTCTCGTCTAGGTGAACACGTTTTAGGGTTCTGCTTTCAAAACTCTTATATTCAAGCACAGCTACACGTGTTCCACATATAAAACGTGTGGCCATTCAACATGGATTGCAAAAAAAACTGTGTGGAGACGTGTGCTGGTAAACAGTAGAAAAATAAAAGAAGAAGCCCTTCCCTGCTAGTCCAGTGTGAACATCATGAACTTGCCTGGTGTATACAAAGTTTAACTCTTCAACCATTTTCGCAATTAACGTAATCCCAGCAGTTTATAAAGTGCAAAAAAAACAGCCTTGTGTTAATATGCAGTTTAGAAGTACAAAGGCAATCAGCGTAAATCATTCTGTTGTAGAGAAAAGCGGAATCAGCTGATTTACATTTATCGTGTCCAGGGCCGGTCCTATAGGCGGCCGCCTAGGGTGCCATCTGCTGGAGGGGTCCCAGCCAAATCACAATGACTATATGTTATTATATTGTTGAACAGTTTAACACACCACTCATCTTATGTAAAAAATAAAAAAAATAAAATAAAATAAAATAACTCAATAGCTTAGACTAATAATTGTCTAAACTGGGTTGGGGGGAGGAGAGGGGAGGAAATGAAGAGGAGGAGACATGGGCTCAAAGCATCAGTTCAGAAAGAATGTTTTAAAGAAGCCTGCGCAATGATACAGGACTTTTGGTCTGTGTGACTTTTTTTTTAGGTGTGGTTTGTCACTTTTTAATCCACACTCAGCAGCCAATCAGAATCGAGTACTCACTCGGACCATGGTTTAAAGGTTGTTTTTTGGTGTTAATATATTTTTATGTCAAACATGGACAACAATTTGAGTGAAACTAATAAAATATTTGCTTAAATAAGCATAAACTGTCATCCCTGCTTTGTAAAAAGGAGTTGAATCTGACCAAAAAGGGTTTTTTTTTTAACTTATGATCAGCCAATCTCATTTTAACCTGTTCATGGTGAAGGGTTCACTCAAAGTTTTCTGGGACTTTCTCTCCTCTGCGCTTTTCAAAACTTCCCGAGTAACTAAATGGAAACAATAGACGTACAATGAAACGACGAGAAATGTTCACAGTCGTTTACGTCTCGTCAACAGATCCTACAAACAAGAAAGCTTCGCTGTAAAAATAGCCTTAAAAAAGTGGAAAAGCTGGTTGTTTTGCTCCTGCTGCTGTGTTGTGCTCGTACATCCCATCAGAACAAAATGAGCTCCGCAAACAAACAGCCGATGGATCCTGTGGGAGCTCTCTGCTCAGTAGGTGCTTTGGCAGCAATCTCCCGGTTTTTCCAACAGCCGCCGAAAAAAAAAAAAAAAAAAAAAAAAAGCGTCTTGGAAGTGTTTAACTCGCTTCAATCATTACGAGGCACGGAAATCACTTTGTCTTCTCTCACAGCTACACGCCAGACATCCACTCGCCCAGTCACTTGAGGAAAATGGAAATTTCCATCTTCTCCTGGATCCACATCAGCTAATCAGAGCCGAGCCGGACCATCGAGGCTCATTAGCACTATAGGTCTGTTTATATGCAATAAACTCATTATGGTCTTCCTCTGATTATCTGAAGAAACCTATTACCTGATGTATACGGGAGCTGGAAAAAGTGGCTTTTTAACAACTCTGTTGGTATCAAATCAACTAAATAATCAACCTGCTGCTTAAAAAACAGTTAGAACGGCTTTTCTAATCCAATTGTGATTACAGGAAATGAGAAGGATCTGATCTAGAAAATGAATCGTACTTAAAGGTTTTAAAAATTGTTTATTCCTGCAGTAAATTTGTTCAGATTAAAAACTCCAATCAATACCACAAACACAAAAAAGTTTAATTAAAGTTTCTTCCATAAATAATTTTTTTACTAATTTCTTTAATTTTTATTTTATTTATTTATTTACTTTTTTAAATTATTATTATTTTTTAAATACATTAAAATAAATAAATTAAATTGAATACATTTAAAGATAAGCACTTGTTTTTTTAATATTATTGATTTTATATTTTTATTTAAATAAAAATAAAAAATAAAATAAATATAGAATTAAAGTTTTATGCTTTCTCTTCGATTTTTTTTCAGTGTTCCCAGTGGTCTTTTTGATTATGATTCTGCTGTTTTTTAAAATTTTATTCATTGTTTCTTTTATTTTTTTTATTTAAAAAATTTGTAATAAAATAAATAAATAAGTAAAATTATAATATTTTACTTTGATTATCTTTTCAAAGTGTTGTCAATGTTCCTTTTAATTATCATTATGCCGTTTTTTTATTCATTTTATTTATTTTTTATTAAATAAATAAATAAAATAAATATAAAATAAGTAACGTTTTAAGGTTTTGGATATTTATTTTTTTTTATACTCTGAAGAAAAATTAAAGTTTTCTTTACTTCTCAAATGTGAATTTTCTGTGAATCGGTGAAAGTATGAGGAGAATTGCCAAAGCGTCAAACACTGGAACTACACACAGTTTTAACTAAAAACTTTTGTCGTTTTCTAGGACACACAGTTTCTGGGAGGAGTTTATTAGTAATTTGTCTCTAAGTTGTGGGTGGGACCATTTCTGCAGAGCAAGCCTGCCCCCTTTCCTGCTATGTTGCTGAGAGCTCTCTGTTTATGTCAAAATTAAATTCTTTTTCAAACAGCATTTTTTTAATCTTTATGGTTGTAATCAGAATTCAGTGAACCAAAGTTCCTTTCCCTTGATAACACGGATCAAATTCCCAGTCTGAAGGTGGTCCAGGTTCATTTCCGATAGGACTGAACTCTTCCTCAGTCTGAATAGGCTCTGTGCTCGGAGTGGAACAACTGGACCAAAATGGCAACTCTAGTCGGGCATTATGGGATAAACAGAGTAGTGGAACAACGATGAGACACAATCGGATGAATGCAGGCTAATTAAAACACCTTTTAACATGATCCACATTGCTTCTGAGTTCATAGACTCGTATCAGTGTATCATCTTAGCCGTCGTCTCCTCGGTAACAGCATTCCTCCACCGAAAGAAAAAGTAAAAAGTGTTGTACCTGATGTTGATGCAGACGTTCAAAATTGATCAGCAAAATATAAAGTTTGAATCTCAAAGCATAAGACTTTCATTATTCTTTTCTCGTTGCTTTGCTCCGCCCTCTGAATTCCTGGCCAATTACTGAAGAGATCTTCAGTCATGTGGTTTTGTTTGAAACATCCAGTTGACGGTAGTCTGAACACAGACCAAACGCGAGATCCAGGACTTTATCTGTCAGACTCGATCAGGACTAATCAATTTTTCCAGTTTGAATCCAACCTAAAACACATTTTTTTAATCCTCTTTAATCTGACATGATCATCAAACAGTAGCTCATTGGTTAAAACAGAAATAAACCAGCGAGTGGTTATATTAAATGTCACTCAGATACTGTGCTGTAACTGTGCTTCTAGATGTTTTTACCAGCTGGTGCAGAATTACAGAAAGATTTAATTCTTTAAACATATCAAGAATAAAATCTTGTATTTTTATACAAATGTGAGATTTACTAAGAAAACAGGAGTTTCATTCAAACGGCACCTGTTGGTGACTGAAAACATTCAGCTGCTGAGAACATAAGACTTCATCAGATTGACTTTCAGCCACAGACTGAGGACAATCCCTGCAGAAAAAAGGCAACAGAACGTAGTTTCACAGCTCACAGAGCTGAAGATCTTGTTGCTCGAGTCAACATTTGGTGAGATTGAACCTGCTCTTTAAAGCCAGCGTTCCTCTAAACTATGGAGGAGGAGTGTGTAAACCAGGTCCTCCAGAGCTTCTGTCCCATCTGTTCCTGCAGCGTTCATTGACGTAGCCTGTAGCAGCAATCACAGAACCTCCAGATTCTGACTGACTGAACACACCTGAGCCCAGAATTTGGCTTCAGGTAAGACAGAGCGGAACTGGAAATGGTTCGTATGATTTATGGATTTTTTTTTTTTTTTAATCACCACAATTTTTGGAATGAATGCTTTTTCTGGCATTTGTTCCTAAATGACATTCAGATGAGTCTTCTTTACCAACGTACCACTCACTAAAAACATAAAAAAATGAAATTTAATTTTGGTCAAATGTTAAATTGCATTAATTTAACATCATTTTAATGCCAAACTTCTTTTTAAAAACCTCCCAAACTAGTAGTAACACTTAATTTGCCGTCATTATTATTTGACATGGATAGCTGCTTTTAACAAGGGAAAAATGTATAAATATTTGATTCATTTTTAAAAAATCATTACATTTTGCTTAAATTTGTCAAGACTTATTTTAGTGGTTAAACTCGTGTTTTTACTAATAACAGCAGATACAAATATTAAATTACCATTTTTATGATTGAAAAAAAAAAACATTTTTGAAAAAAATAAAGTGTAATTAGCTAACAAAATACTGATGTTTTTATAGTCATATTAAGTAAATGAGAAGGAACAAACTTGGGTAAAATAAGGTGCAAAACCCGACTATGTATATATATATAAATATATATATATATATGAATTTGTACATCTCTTTATTTATTTGAATTATTATTATTATTATTTGAATTGTTAATGAGAAACAGTTTCAGTACTTTTTGTTCTGATCATTAAATAACATTTTTTTTACAATTTTATTTTTGTGAAAAATGTATTAATTTTTCAGATAATACTTAAATCATAATTAAAGAGAAATGTGAATGTTGTCTGGTACTGTCTTAGGATATATCAGGAAACGTGTCGTCTGATGACACGTGTGATAAACACCCCTAGTTACAACATGACTGGAAAGAAGTTAGAGTCAGTTTCATACCTAAGTAGGGGTGGGCGATATGACGATATAAAACCGCGATATGATCTCCAAAGCTGACGATCTGTCATTTTTGAGAGATCGTTTTATCGCGATCTTCTACGAAAGTTGCAAGAGCGAGACGGCAAAAGCTTGTTGACCGCCTGTGACTTTAAATCCGAGCTCTTCCTCCTCCTCCCCCGTGTTTTTAAGTAAGTCACGTGACATACGGCGTGACAGACGTGCGGTGCCGGCGTCAGTAAGCGTTGAGTCCTCTAGAGTAAATAAATAGCGGAGGTCCGAAAAAAATACGAAAAGAAGCACAAAAGGCAACGGTGTTTTGCAATCGACTTCAAAAACCTCAAATAATCCGATGGAGAGGAATCATCACATGACGGCAATCACATTTTAGTAGAGAGAAATTAGGCTGAACTGTCTGCTAAAGTGGGTGCTAGCAACTCACAGATCGCATGTTAGCTTGGTTCTTCGACGTATGTTTATTATTAATGTTTCATGTTTTAAAACATGGCGGATGTTAATCGCTCGTATTTACGTTCAACCTGCACAAAAACGGATGGAAATTCATGCTGGAAACACGTAAAATATGCGGTCAAAATGAACGTTGCTGCATTGTTTTGCTAGCTCGTAGCTAGCTACTTTAAGAGACTACATCTTATTGTCAGTCGCACTTTCTTTGTTTTGTCTTTGTAAGAAGTATAAGTGAGTTCGCACATAATTTTGTAATCCGTGCCGTCACGATTGATCTTTTTTTCTTGGTCAACAGACCGGAGAAAGCTCGGCCGGAAGATACAGCGCTAATGCTAATGCTAACGCTAGCTTTCTGCTTAGTGACATAAACAGCAGAGATCAGATGTTAGAGAAGGAGCTGAGACCGTAAACTGTAACCTGAAACACGTTTACTGCTATCATCACTGTGTTTGGAATCTGAACAGTTTGGCAGGTATATTTGATTTTATGATCAAAGTTATTATTATTATTATTATTATTATTTGTATCAGTTAAAGATGCTAGCTGGAGCCTTTTTCTCAAAGTACAATGAAATAATCTATTTGAAGGTAAATCCTGAAGCAATTGAGATTTAATTACCATATATGTAAAACAAAAATAATAAAAGTTGTAGTTTCATTTGAAAATATGGTAAAATGGTGTTTTTATTATTATTATTATTTACCACTTTGAGATGTTTTTAACAGGGAAAGGACTTCCCTAAACTGTATCAGTCATTCATGCTATTAAACTTCATCAGTCTCCCTCATTTCTGGTCTTGGGTGAAAAGCATTTATAACCTCTGTTTTATGTATTTTAGCACAGAGGCTAAATAAAAAATCATGAGTATTAAGAAGCTGTTCATTTGACATCAATGCCTTTTCTGCAGCAGTAGAATGCACAATTCTTGCTCTATTTACAGCTTGATCTTAATAGATAATAATAAATATAATTATACCAAAAGATCAATTATTTTCTAAGCTTTAATTTGAGCCATATTTTTAAAAAATCAGTTGAGAAATGAAGGAGCTAGCCTGATTTTTGCGATTGATGTCTGCCTGTCCTCCATTGAAACAGCTGTGTTCTGCTGCCATGAATCAATGCATGATGATGGCGCCTGAGCGCGCACGTCTCCGTCTATAGGCATGTAGGCAAGGGCCAATCCAGAAATATATCAATGCTTGTAATGCATTTGAATTTAAATTTGGAAAAAATCTAAATATTTGTTCAACATTTGTTTACTTCTTTCAACTAAAATCATAATTTTTGTCAATGTGAATTTATTAAAAAAAAATCGTGATAAAATCGAAATCGTGAAATAAAATTGAAAAAATCGTGATTTTCTTTTTTTGCCATATCGCCCAGCCCTATACCTAAGCATGTGAAATGTGTTCTCTGCATTTGACCCCTCCCCTGGGGGAGTGGTGAGCTGCAGACACAGCTGTGCTCAGGAACCATTTGGTGGTTTAACCCCCCAATGCCGAGTGTCAAGTAGGAAGGCACTGGGTCTCATTTTTAGTCTTTATTAAGACTCGGGTTGGATTTCATCACTTATCCTTCCAATCTCAGGGCGGACGCTCTACCACATGGCCACTGAGTTGTGGCAGAGAGAAAGAAAATGAAAATAAAAACACAAATTCTTTCACTATAAAGGGTTGGTAAATGTTATTTCTTCACTGCATTTCTGACTAAACAAATTTTTTAAATGAAATTTCCTTTTTTTTTTTTTAACTCAGGCTTTAATAAACTGAATTTTCTCAAGTTCTTTTTTTTTGTTTTTTGTCTGTTTGCTTCCACACTGTCACTGAATCACACCAGGGTTCACTTTCTTGATTCTTTCCACTGTTCAGGTGAGCTTTCACATCTCAGAACGCAACCCTTCCTTTCTTTTTGGTTTTCAATGCAAATTTTGACCATGAATTTTAAAATATTATGCACACATTTGTATTTGGCTAATAGTTTATCCATCCATCCATTTTCTGAACCCATTGCATCTCTTCTGGAGTCCTGGGGCTGCTGGAGCCTATCCCAGCTACCGTTTGGGTAAGACAGGATCCACCCTGAACAGGCTACTAGTCTGTTATAGGGCAACTGAGAATCATCAATTAACCTACAAAGCATGTTTTTCGATTGTGGGAGGAAACCAGAGTCCCTGGAGAAAACTTACATGAAATGACTGGATTTGAACCAGGACCTGCTCAATGTGAATAGGGCTAACCACTGCACCACCATACGCCAAGCTAGGAGTTCAGTTTAAAAAATAAAAAATAAAAAAAAGAGAACAGAACTTATAAATGTTGCTTAAAGTATGGGGGCTATTTAAAAAATATATATATGATCAATATGCTGAGTTACTTAAAGAGTACCTGAATTTTTTAGCTCAGTGAAAACATTTGGAGTCCAGACACAGAAGTTACGGTCCACGCCGAGTATTTTCCCCAGAGGTTTGTGGTTATTTCAACAGGACGCGACCTCATTCTACACGACTTACAAACCGCGTGACTTCATAAACACAGGGTACCTGTGTTTTATGGTTTTGCCTGGAGTCCAGATCTGTCTTCTGCTGAAAATGTATGACCACACATGAAAAAGCAGAATCAGACAACAACAGGCATGGGCTGCCGAGCAGCAGAAATTGAAAACATATTCTTCTTGTATACCTGGAAAATTACAATTCTCACTCCTCAAACAGGTGTGGAGAAGAAGTGAAACGAAGGGTCATCAAACACCTCAGTCTGTTTCTGAGTGGAGGTGGTGTAAAGAAAACGGCTTTCACTAGAAAAGTTGCATCGCCTGTTATAATGCTAGTGTGAATGCTTCTTTAAACTAAATTTAGCTGAAAGTAGTTGATGAATAAAGTCGACTAGAGTCTATGAGTAGATGTTGAAGTTGAAAAGAATCTACTCAGTTGATAAAGAACTTAAATAGATGCTTAAGCTTTTTTTTTTAAATGGTGATATAATTTATTGTATTTGCTGCAGAGGTTTGCTGAAAATGCAAAAGGTATTTACAAAATGTTAAATTAGATTAAGAACTTTGAAAGAGCGCTGAAGTTGACATAAATTTCAGAACATTTTGGAGTATAATTAATTAAAAATCCCCAATACATGCCAATCTTGCAAAAAATATTTAGCATGATGCTTAAATATGAGCTAAACTCTGAATTAGCATAAAAACCTCAATGCCAAATTAGCCAAAAAGCTAACACATTGCTTAAATACTAGCTAAACTCCAAAGTAGCCTAAAATTCATGTGTAAACTACATTAGTTGAAAATGTTGTTAAAATAGAATTCAAACACTGAATTATCCAATGAAACTTAATTAGTTGGGAAAGTTAGCAGTAGATAACAAATAAGCCAAAAACTTTAGCATATTCCTTAAATATTAACTAAACTCCAAATTAGCATAAAAACCTCAGCATATGCCAAATTGCCAAACAGCTAGCACATTGCTCAAATACTACCTAAACTCCAAAGTAACCAATAATTCCTCAGTAAACTAACGTAGTCAAAAATGTTAGCATGTTGCTAAAATAAAAGCTAACTCCAAGTTAGCCCAAATCTCCTCAGTACATGAAATTAGTCAGAAACATTATCCTGTTGCTAAGCCAAAAACTAAATCAGCCAATAAAACCTCAGTAGCTAACAAATTAGCCAAAAATATTGGCATATTGCCTAAATACTAGCTAAACTCCAAAGTAGCCTTAAATTCCTCAGGAAACTAAATCAGTCTAAAATGATAGCATGTTGCTAAAACAGAAGCTAAACTCTAAATTAACCTATAAAATCCCCAGCAGATAACTAATTAGCCAAAAACATTAGCATGTTCCTAAAATAGAAGCCAAAAACTAAATTAGCCAATAAAACCTCAGTAGCTAACAAATTAGCCAAAAACGTTAGTATATTGCCTGAATACTAGCTAAAGTCCAAAGTAGCCTTAAATTCCTCAGTAAACTAAATCAGTCAAAAATGTTAGCATGTTGCTAAAACAGAAGCTAAACTCTAAATTAACCTATAAAAACCCCAGTAGATAACCAAAAACATTAGCATGTTGCTAAAATAGAAGCTAAACTTTAAATTAGCCAATAAAACCTCAGTAGCTAACAAATTAGCCAAAAATGTTAGCATATTGCCTAAATACTAGCTAAACTCCAAAGTAGCCTTAAATTCCTCAGTAAACTAAATCAGTCAAAAATGTTAGCATGTTGCTAAAACAGAAGCTAAACTCTAAATTAACCTATAAAAACCCCAGTAGATAACGAATAAGCCAAAAACGTTAGCATGTTGCTAAAACAGAAGCTAAATTTTAAATTAGTCAAGAAAACCTCAGTAGATAACAAAGTAGCCAAAAAGCTAACACATTTCTTAAATATTAACTAAACTCCAAAACAGCCTAAAATTCCTCAGTAAACTAAATCTGTCAAAAACGTTAGCATGCAAGCTAAACTGTAAATTAGGCTTTAAAAACCTCAGTAGATAAAGTAGCCAAAAATGTTAGCATGTTGCTAAACTATTAGCTAAACACCAAATGTTTTTGAAAATTACTATAAAAGATGAAAACATTGTCCATGAATATAATTATATAATTTTTATACATTTAAAATTAGAAATTTGAAGATTTTCTCATTAATTTCCAAAGGAATGCTCAATATCTCAAAAACTATAAAGTTTATAAATACCAAAAATACAAGCAGTAAAGTCCTGAACGAGCTAAATGTTTTGATAGCGAGATTACTGAAACTTCTGAAAGTGTGATTGAGTTTTACGTGCCGTAAAGGAGCAGGAGAATCACTAGAGCGCGAATGGTTACTAAGCATTTACACAATAATACAATGAAAAACAAAAACAGCAAGATTTCCTAATTACTTCATAAATTTTGCAAACATTTTGTCCATAACGAGCAGCTGAGGAACTAGTTGAATTAGGAAAAGCCCCGTTGAGGAAATGCAAAGCGAGGCCTTCCCGTTCGACTGCAGCATCATAAACAAAACCATAAATTAGCAGAAGCTTTTGTTCTGTCTGTAAGCCAGCCTGAACCGAACGCACGCAGGAGCTGAAATATGACTGTTACATAACAGCGACTGAATGCATTATGAAACTCTGAGGCAAAAAGTCTCCAGACCGAGCCAGAGATTTGTCTGATATAATGTATCAGGAGACACATTACCTCAGGGATCGTTGCCCTACCAGGCCAGCCATTATAAATAATGCAACGAGAATACATCATCATGATGTTTCTCTTTATCCAACATGTGTAGCTGTCAACTTTGATCAATACGAACTCTCTAAAGGCAATGGCATATAAACACAGCACTTTTTTTCCCCCCTTCATGCATGCTGTTGAACTCAGCGACGGCACAAAAGAGTCTTTCTAATGCAAAATATTCCAGCGCTTAAAGACCAACTCTTTAATGTTGACCTGGAGGGACTTTTTCAGGCTCGAATACTGTTATCAGGTATATTGCAGGGGAAACAGGCTGAGCAGCTGTTATTGCACGATGATATTTTCACAGGTTTCTCTGTGAAAATGACTCCGGAGAGCAATTTAGCTCAAGTACGCTGCATATTCAGCGCGCGTCCATTGTCTGCGGCGCCGTACACCTGTAACACACACAACCTAATAAGAGGCAAATTTGAATTTCAAATTTCCTCTCCCACCATTTCACTGCAGAAATGATCTAAGGGCCCCACCTACCAATTCTGACTCCAGATTAAAAAGGTCTTAATTTGCATGGACTCGTATGAATTTTCATCTCACACATTCCTCATTGCTGTCGAATGAGAAGGTGTCGGTATAATTAAAACAATCGGGGCATTGCTGGAAGGACTTTTTTCTGTTATGGGTCTGACTTAATATTCTATTACCTTAATAGGTCACGAGTTTTTATGAGATTTGTTTGTAGAAGTTGAGCTTTATATTAATATAAAGAATATTGATTTTTAGGACTTTTTCTTTTGTGATTCCCCGAAGCCTCATAAAGAATTTCTGAGGAGCTGAGAGGAATTCACAGAAGTATTATGTTGTAAAGCAAACTCTGAGCAGCTTCACAGAGAAACTATTTGCAGAGATGGGTCGGATGCTGAAAGGCCAACATCTTGAGCCGTAAAGGGACAGCGATTGGTAAACTTTGGGTTGAAATTATAGAAGATATTTAAAGATATGTGTTGAGTTTAAAGGGTAACCAAACCCTAAATCAACTTTTTTTTTGGTCTGTTGACCTCTTTAAATAGAGCTTTAAAAGTGTTGTCTGTTGGTTGTTGCCACATTTTTTGACAAATTAAAATAAACTTGTTTCCTTCCTGAAAATATGGTCAAAATCTGAAACGAGGTATTGCGGTTGAAGTTTGTGATTGGTCAAGAAGATGTCATCGTGCTCTGAGCTCCAGTACAAAAGCCCCGCCCCATCTTTGATTGCTACAAAAATTGTCGAAGACCCAGCATACATTGGATGAAGCTAACCTAACAGTCAATCGTAGATCCAAGCCACACCTCCACCGCTCAGTCAGCCACCTCTAGCCCCACCCCCTTTTTTTTTGGCATTTTTCAAATCTGAGCTGAGAGCGGCGTCAGCCTCCAACTGTTGGGTTACCCTTTAAAGCGCAGGTTCACGAACAAAGCTGTCAATTGAATGAGGATCACACACACTTTACACAATGATCTTTATTCCCCCATGCCGTCCAATCACGCAGCGCTGTGCCTCTGACCCCGCCCACCTATATAAACACTGCAGTTTATACTTTATTTAATTATTAACTTTATATTTTCACACAGTGTCCATTACTATTCATGACTGGGACATTTAAATTAATGTGCAAAGTAGGAAAACAATAATTAAAGGTTGCAGTTTTATTTTACATCTGTCGCTGACATTAAATGAAACCACGTTTCCACATGGGGGTCTTTTGTACCTTTTTTTAAAAAAGTGTGGGTTAGTTTTAGTTTTTCTCTTTTATTGTTTGTTTTTTAATTGTAAAACTCTTTGAGCTGCAACACATGATTGATTGATTGATTGATTGATTGATTAATTAGTTAAGTCTGTTGAATAATAACCAAACAAGGTCAGATTGTACTTGTATTAGAATTACTTTCTGTTCTGCCAAATGTTGATATGAAATATGAAAAATAATGAAAAAAATGAGTGCTAAAGCTTTACTGGGGATGAAAATGAGGAATACCGTCCAGTAGTTATATATTTATTACTATACTTAGCAAACTTACCAAAAAGTAAAAACATTTAATTTTACATGCAGAAAAAGCATCATCACAGAACGAACTAACATTCAGTTACTCTGACTCTCTCCCATAATGCAACATAAGATGAAAAATACAAAAGCAAACAGTGTTGAAATATTGATGGTATTTTGTTCTGAAGTATCCAATCCTATTGCTGTTGGTATGACATACCACACATGCAATACTTTTGGTTTTAAACACATCTTGTTGCAATACTATTTCATCTATTTTCAATTTTCTTATGAAAGCACTTTTGAGTTCATGCCAACACGGGTTTAAAAAAGCTATTTGACTTGCTATTTGTGAATTAAGTAACACTAGAGACATATTAGAAATTATTTTTTAAATTTCTAATTGGCACTTCAATTTCTGGTCAGTAAGAACAAACTGAATTAAAGTACGCAAAAATATAATCCACTGGATTATAAAGCAGATTATGTATTTTTTTAAAGTGTTTTTCATGGTTTTAACATATGGTAGAGGTCATTTAAGTAGCTATGATTTTGTTTTTGTTGGTTATATTATTGAATTTGTGGCTGAAATATTCCAAAAACAGTCATGATGACTTTACACTTCCTACTGCATTTGTTGCATTGACATGATCCTGTAGTGTAGGATGTCTTTTATTTTGAAAGGAATCCATGCAAAGCTCTGGCAAAAGTTATGAACTATTTCATATTTTTTTAAAAAGCTATTTTCTCTTCGTTTTTATGTTTGTATGTCAAAAGAAAAGACAGTAGTTTCTTTAAATTGATCATGTCAGCAGCAAAAACTACTAAATATCATTTTTCTAAAGGGTCAGTGGGTTTTGGTTGGTGAGAAATTGACCTTTTTTAAGCATTGAACGTTGCACACCACTGGTCTAAAGTATCACTAAATCAACAGAATTTCCATAATTTTATATCAAAGTTGTTTTCGCTTTTTTTAATTCCTGTAAAAATTATTATTTTTAAAGAACTTCAGAATCTGTCAGTATAAATAACTTCTATCTACCAAAGCCAAGATTCAGAACACACAAACACAAATTTTAAACTAAATTTTATGCAGATGTTTTTTTTTTTCCCTTCATCCTTGAAAAATTGAGTTTGTACACAAAATCAAGCCACGACAAAGACAGGAGAACCCAGCAGGAAAACCCTGGGAAGATGAAAAGCAGCAGCAGATGAAAACATACAAACTTGGTTGAGAGATGAAGCGGCCGGAGCATCAATCAGAATCAGACGTGGAGAAACATCAATCCTAAATGATTCTTTTTACTCTTCCTCTCCAAAATCCATTTGTCAAGTGTTTATCTCTGTCAAAAGGGTGGTATAGAATTGTTTCTAGAAAACCTTGAATTAAAGATGTCAGCTTTACAGATTTTAACACTATTAACAGAATTAAATCTGGAGTTTTAGAACCTCATCAGAGCTCCAACACCTCCAATGAGGTGAAAGGAATTCACTGCAGTTAAATGAAGAACACCCAGAACATTCTTCTGAAAACACAGCTGCTTTCTTTCACTTCAACTTGTTTTCTTGTTGCCTGAACAGGCCGGTATGATTAGCATCAGTGAGTCGAACACAAGTCTCTGAATTCCAATGCTGCCGGCGCTAATAAAGACCAGAGAAAGGTGGAAATCCAGGAGTTTCTGTGGCTGCGCTCGTCCTGCGGTGCAGCCCTGAGATCTCTGGGGGCATTTTCTGAGGCATCTTTTTGATGTAAAAGTCAAGCAGCGCTCTCTGTATTCCACAGACAGCCTGGCTGCAGTCTGACCGGCCTGTAATATCCTCTGATCACAGAGCTATTACTCACTTCTAGGAAAGAGGCTCAGAAAGCTCAGTCATTTGAAAGGATCCGCACTTTCACTTCCTGTCCCGATGAGGCGAGGCCTCTTCATTACACTGTATTCAACAAATTACCCCAACAACGATTTGTTCTGATTCATATCATAGTTTGTGGTTGACGATACAATTCTATAGTCGATATTGATTCTATTTGAACGATACGATTCAATGACCTAAAATGAATCTTCAACCAGTGGTACTCAGAGATAAACACCTGATTCCTTGTATTTCTTGCAAGATAATCAAGATTTTTTGTCTAAATCATACAAAAGGGAACTACTGTCTCAGATGTGGTGGCTGGACATTACTGCTGAGACAAACAATTATTTTAATAGTCGACTAGTCATCAATTATTTTTTTTCCAGATTAGTCGACTAATTGGGTCATGCTGGATGTAAAGCGCACATCATTATCTTTAAAGTAACCAAAAACTAGATATATACCATTACCTACGATAATGCTAGTTTTAAGGCTGAATTTGACTGCTGAAGATACTGAAATTGATAGCTAAAACGCTGAAGCTAATAGCTGAAATCACTGAAGCTGTTAGCTAGCTAAAATATTAGTTGAATGCAAAATTAACCTAAAAACGTAGGTTCGCCAAAACAGCTAGCATGTAGCTTAGAAAAATAGCTAAACTTCAAAATAACCTAAAGATAACTTTATAAAAGCCTAAATTAACTAAAACGGCTAGCACGTAGCTGAAATATTATCTAAACTCCAAAATAGTCTAAAAAAACTAACTAAATGCTAAAACAGTCCCAAACGCTAGCATAATACTATCATAACTTTCAAATTTACTACACTCCAACTCCATGTAATATAAAGTAACAACTAATCGACTATTAGATTAGTCATCGACTATTTTAATAGCCGATTAGTCGACTAATCGTAGCAGCCCTGATATATCACAGTACGTATCGCGATACGTATGTTGCGATACATATCGTATCGACTCTGGCCAATACACAATCCTAGTAGCTTCTCTAACAGGAGTATAAAGTACTTGAGTACATGGACTTTGTGGCTTTACTTGAGTACTCTCTTTGTCTACTTTGTACTTGTACTGAGTATCAAAAATATGAGCAACTTTTACTCTCTACTCAACTACATTTTTAATTGAATATATGTACTCTTTACTCCACTATATTAGAACTACAGTCGGGCTGCTACGATTAGTCTACAAATCAATGACTAATCAACTATTAAAATAGTCAACGACTAATTTACTAGTCGATTAGTTATACTTTATATTGTATAAAGTCAGAGTGTAGTTAAGTAAAATAAGTTTTTGTAGCTTATTTCAAGATTGAATCTAGTTTTAAATGGGCAAGTCAAAAATACTTGTTTAAATATAAATCTACTAGTTCCATTGGCACATTTTGTCACTCCAAACAAGTGAAAAATGTCTGGTTTCTAGTATTTTTTTACTTGTTTTGAAAAGGTTTTCAGAAGTTTCATGGTAGAGTCTCTTTAAAATGAATTTTACTACTTTATTTTTTTTTTTGGCAAAACTTTTTAGGCTTTTTTGAACATTTGAGTTTGACTAAGACTGACTTTTTCTTGTTTTTAACTATTTTTGTTGTGTCATTTTGAAACACTGAAGTGTTAAAATTCTACACATTCATTTATCTCTAATATCAGGAAATAAAACCTAATAAATAAACAGTTTATTGATTTTCAAATTGTATTGTCTTTGAGCCTAAATTAAGTATGAGTGAAATATTTATATTTTTTTAAAAATCAGATACTTTTTTACTTTTACCTGAGTATTATTGGAATGGGTGACATGGAACTTGTAATGGAGTAAATTTTACAGTAAAATACTCAGTTATTTACTTTTCAGTCAGAAAGTACAATAGATATAATCTACTCCCACTATAATGTCTAGTTTTATAAATCCCTACCCCATCCTTTTTATTTTATTTGATACAAACACGAGTAAATTAATGGGTATAACCAAAACAAACACAAAATGAAACCTCTATGGTTTTCAGGTTCTCTTCACAACTGGCCAAAGCATGAAATGAGACCCAAATTTGATGGAATCGGTGTGAATTTAGCATCAGTTGTTCAAAAGCGTTGCAGTCTTCTCCCAAAAGTTCAACTCAAATCTGATTTAATCTGAGCGTGCGTGGCTGCTGTGACTCATGACGATACGATGCTCATTTCCGCAGATGTTGATAAGCTGCAGGTTTAAAGTGCAGCAGGTTGCAGGAGATCTTGTAAGGGAGCGCCGAGCATCCTCTGGGCAAGCCCCCCCCTCCTCCCAGGTGCGTTCCCTCCCTGCCCAAACATTTTAGCATCATCCGCTACAAGCTGGGACAAAGAAAACACAGAGGAGCTCCAGGCTGCAAGCTAGATTAGTCGACTTATCTACTCGCTGCCCTTTCCTCCTGCTTTACCTCTTCTCTTTTCTCAGC
Source organism: Oryzias javanicus (assembly GCA_003999625.1). Taxonomy (NCBI): domain Eukaryota; kingdom Metazoa; phylum Chordata; class Actinopteri; order Beloniformes; family Adrianichthyidae; genus Oryzias; species Oryzias javanicus. Next base: position 5,207,343 of record CM012456.1, on the reverse strand, counting down.
AGGAGGCCGCGGTCGTGTCACTCCTGTCTCCTCTCCTGTTCCTCCTCGGACGGAACTGTCCACGCGGATCAGCCTCACCGCTGCTCAACACAAGACACGGAGGAGGGGAGGAATCAGAGATTAGCATCATGCGGCCGCATCATGAATATATTCAACACGCCGCAGAAAGACGGCGACCCAGCTGTTAGAGGAATATTTCATATTACAATGTTCCTCATGTGAGGCAATAACTGTGTGGATGAAAGCAATGCATACATTTTCATTTCCCCTCTCCCTTCTCTGCTCCGGCAGCTGCAGACTTTTATTTGACTGAGCTGAAAAACACTGTTGTAATTTGCCGTTTTGTGACCAATAGGTAATGTCCTCACTCAAGCTGTCAGTGCATCTATTGTTGTGATAGCTGTGGAGCAGGTGTGCGCAATAATAACGCTGCACTTTAATTTTGCTCGGCGGGAAATAAAAAAAAAAAAGAGGAATCAACTTAAAGTCATGCAACCGCAATAAGCGAAATGAACACTAACATTTCATTTGTTGTGGCGCCTCCTTCAGATCGCAGGCGGAGCGTAGAACTCTTCAAACCAGATGAGACATCCCCAAAAGTTCATGGCAAAACCAGCGGACAGTTTTTCAAGTGGTCGGGATAGAAACTGTTCTCCATAATTTGATTTGTTGCAGCGTTTCTATTATAAATCCACGAGTGCTTCTTTCTAGTCAGCCAATGAACTGGAAGCAGCACTAGTCGAACGATAACTCCAAATTGATTCATTTGCTATCAGTTAATTGCTCTGTTTGTCATTAAAGGCTAGTTTTTTTTTTTTTTTTTTGACCAACGACGTCATAAGCTGCATTTTTTTTTTGTTTTGTAATAATACATGACAGGAGAGAAAAGCTCGTTTGAGTCTAACTTGGGAACTAAATTTGCAGCAAAATCATCTCATTTCTATTTGTTAAACTGTAGAAATATTGTTATTTAAAATTATTTAGTGTTAATCGATTCAAATAAAAAGCAGCAAAAGAGACAGGAAACAGTGAGCATTTGTTTGTCATCGTTTGTGTGTTTTTTCTGTTGTTTAGTCAGTTTTTGTGATGTTTCATGCGTCCTTGTTCATTCATTTCATGCTTTTATGTCTTTTTAAGAGATTCTGCTGTTTTGTTTTTAATGACCACTCTGGAGTTCTTGCAGTTCTAAAAACTGTTGTTTTTCTGTGTATTTGTAGTTTTATTTCTCTTCAGAATGTGTGTGTTTGTGAGCCATCAGTGTGTGTGTTACAGCTGCATTCTGGACTTTTGTAATAATATTATTCTGCACATAAACATTTTAATGCTTTTCATAAAGTTTTTTTTTATTTTTATGAATATATAAGATTATTTTCTGAATTATTCATTTCTTCTATCTAGCTGGATTTCCATTGCATACATGTGAATTTTTCTTTTCTTTTTTTTTTACTTTTATTTATCAAACAACAATCAGCCCTCATACATAGTTGTTAAACAGAACAAAGTTGTTTTTTTTTTTTTAAATCAGACACATAATGAACAAATGAACCCCCCCACACCACCACCACCACCCAGAATAGAAAGTGGATCCTTTTAAGTACAAATCTTCTCTTACTAAGTAATTAAATAAAATAGTCTGACTTAAAAAGTAAATAAACTAAGTTTAATCATAACCTGGCGTCCGATCATGGTTATGGAGTTATCTCGGCTGTGGATTAATAAAGACTTACAATCGCTTGCTTGTAGCGGAACAGGCGGGTAAAATGATGAAATGATGTATTGAGTTTTATTCATGAATTTCTTGTGTATCTAAATATTTGAGCAACGGTTACCAGTAAGAATAACATTTGTCAAAAGTATCCCTTAATGTAAATTTAATCTTCAACCTCAAGAGACTCAAAAGCCGTGCAGACCTTTATTGAAATTCTAGAAATGTAAAAAAAAAAATAAAATTTAACAATTACACTGTTTCCATTAAAAAAAAACAGGGCAAACAATTAAACAAGTTAAATAAGTTAAAGAAAAACAAGGAAGCGTGTTGATACATTCTCATCGTCATCTATCAAAGGAGATGTCGGTGTCTCATTCAGACCGTGGAGCGGCTCGGGATGAAGAGATTTTAAAAATTGTTGGCTGGTGATTTTACAGAGGAGCAGTGAGACGCTGTGAGACCGCTTGTGGCGCCCGCTGTGCGGCGCTCAGGCCACGTTTCTTCCCAACAAGTACATTTCAAGTTGAAATAAAAAACAGTTTCATCGCAGTTTTGCGAAACATACCAATTTCAAAATGCCTTAAAAATCTCCTCCTCCAAGCGAAAAAAACGTTCCATTAAGCAAATTTATTATCACAAACCCAATTTTCATGGTTAATAAAACGCAGCTTGTGTTGTTATTTTTTGTAAATTTATTGCCTTAATTGTCTTTATTAGAGCTTAAATTCTTTTCAATGCAAAACCTAAATCTTAATTAGGCAAATCATTGTTTCAAGAAAAAAAAAAGTCTAATTTCATGTCATGCAGGCAAAATAATCTACGTCTATAAGACAATATTTCTAAAATTCTTTTTCCCCAAAACTTTTGAATATTTTTTGCCTCTTTTTTTTTTTTTTTTTTTTTTACAATGTTCAAATAATTGTCAATTTGAGGCATTTTGGGGTTGTTTGTATTCCTTTCTTATTTATTTTAGTAATTTATGTATTGAACATCTTTTTAATATTACCTGTGTTTTACACTTATTTTGGTGTGGCATTGAATTTTTGTTTTTTTAATTTCCCAGTATCTTTGTTTCATGTCATTAATGTTGTTTTTCTACTTTCTGAAAAACTGACTTTGCAACTGTTTGCTCTGACGTCATCATTCAGATTTACACCCCCCACCCCCAACCCATTGTTTAGAAATATGAAATAAATATTTATATAATTAAATAATTAATTTATAGAATTTTTCATTTATTTTATATATCTGTTTATTTATACTGAAAGCTCAGACTATATCTGGCAACACTGCCTACAGAGCAGCTTATTCACCATTTGACTGACAACAGATAAAGTTTTGTTTAAAATTTCAATTCAACATTTTTACTTCTGTTAACAAACTGCAACATTAAAAAAAAATCACCGAAACTGTTGTTATTGACTTACTTTTACATATGATTGAAGCCTGTTTGATGCTCCCTCTGAATGTTCTAGAAGTCTTCTTTGTCTTTCTTCAGAGCTAAAAGTCTCTCTGTCTCAGTAGAGATCTCTACCAGTGACGTGTCTAAACTAATTCTTGAGTTTAGGGGTTTATAAACCAAATCTTCCATTTAGAAATTGATGCTAAACAACATTAAAGAGTAACTGGACGGCTAAACCTGTTTTGCTAACGCTAAATCTACTATTTTTTTTAGCCGCGGTGTCACATGTACTCTCTGGGCTCACCAGCGCCCTCTGCTGGTGGCATGCATGTCGTGGTATTTTTGGCGCATTTTTAGCGGATTAAAAAACAAAATGAGTCACAAACGGGCACCAATGTAATCAGACAGATAGCAAGAGATTAGTAAATCAGATCAATTTAAAAAAAAAACGCATTTTATGATGATAGAAAGACCAAAACAATACAAGCATGCCTGGAGGATTGAACAGGAAACTGCTAAATTTACAGCTTTTTTGCTAAGAAACGTTGAAAACCCAAACAAAAATGGTAATCATAGAAAATAAAATGTCTGAAAAAATAACATTTGATTTTTAATTTTAAAAAGTGTATTCATCTTATTTTTTTTTTAGCTATTTTAAGCTGATTTTAAAAATGTTAAAAGTAGTGTTCCCTCACTATTGTTGTGGTCCATATTTCCCGAGTTGAGTTTTTCTTGTTTGTTTGTTTTTTCATGACAATTTTTATCCTTTTTTTTTTTTTTTTTTTTTACATTTTATTCTGTTTTCGATCCTGATTGGCTGTAGACCTTGTCAATCAATTTCTATGATCAGTCCTTGTGATTGCAGTGCCTCATTCAACCACCAGGGCATGGGTTTTTTTTTTTACAGCCTTTAATCACAGATCCTTTCCCCGTTCTGGTTTTAGAAGATCCCAAATGTCCTCAAAGTGACAAAATCAAACTACAGAAATAGATTTTTAACCCAATCAGACGATTTTTTACAAATCCGTACCAGTGCAGCTGCATCACAACAACCCGAGTTACAGATTCTGGTCGTGTTGAGTCTAAATGAAATATGGCAACAATTAACTGCTCGTCTGATATTAGAGTCGGCAGCAAAATGCCTAATGGGGCAAGTGCGGCAGACTGATGCGCTTATGAAGCCTTTGTGGGACATCCGGTGACTGTCACTGCTTCTGTTGACCTAATTCAATTTTATTTTCAATTACCTGTAGTATATTACCATCTCAGCCATTGCTGTTGTGGTATAAATCACCCATCTGGACCCTGTGGCTGCAGCAGACAGGCACCCCACTGGGTGATGTAGAGCTTTGTCCTGTCTGGCCCTCGTCCCTCTTAAACATATTTTAGATTAAAGAGAGGAAAACAAAACACTCACGACCCACATCTGAGCAGCTATTGGTCTGCGGGGACTTTGTAAAATTACCGCGACTTATGGTTGGAAAACTGATTGCAGAGAAAAGGCCTTAATGAGTTGTGGGATCTCAGTCTTATTATTTGGGGATGTGTAATTAAAAAGGCCCACCTTAAACGTGCCCCCTCGTTTTGCCGCTTTATTTCTGTCTTCACATCCGTCTTTACACCCCCGAGCCCGCCGCCGGTTCACCGAGGTGACGCTCGGTCAACGAGCCGGAGGCCAATCGAGCGGGTCGTGTTACCTCCGTCACGTCGGTGTCCAACCGAGGCGAGAGCATCGAGTCATTCGAAACAGAAGAAGAGCAACCGGGATCCAAAACACCCTTTAATCAATAGGCGCGGCTTACCCAGTGTGCCTAATGTGTGAACAGGAATGTGGAGTATGACGTGAGCGCCCACCAAAACTAATACAGAGAGAGGATGCTAAATGAAATGTCAGGCTCGCTCAAAGGTCATGTGCATCAGTGGAGAATGTGTTTTTAGGTTTTATTGACAGGTCAAGGTAAGGTTAACAAGCTGGGCTGCAGAGGAACCAGACGCAACGGAAACTGAAGAGCATGCCGCCGTTTGTGTGTGGATTTTCATCTGTACTTTGTTTGTTTGTTTGTTTGTTTGTGCACTTTTGGCAGAAAGGCCAAATGAATATCACAACAATGCTTGGAGGAACAGCAAACATCTTTATGGAAATAGGACCCAAAGTCAATTGTTAAAGAAAGCTCATTTTAAATCAGTTATTAGGTTAAATAAGTGTGAAAATGAATCCTGAACGAGGCGGACGAGTGAAATTGTCTGTTCGAGCATGCAAATGGAATTCCTCGTTCAAACATCCCAAATCTCTCCTGTTTTGAACAGCCAGCAAAAGTAAAAAATTCAAGTTACCTTAAAGTCATTTTTCAGTCCCCTCTTAAGCCTCGTCGTATATGATGAGTTCAGGGTGAGAATGTGTTCACGTCTCGGTAGGTTAAAAACGAAAGCCGAAGGCGGCCTGCATACTTCTGTTATAACAAGATATTATCACAAAAATAAGTTTGTGATAAACAGAGTTTCTATACATCCATCCTTCTCTTCCATCCATCCATCCATCCATCCATCCATCCATCCATCCGTACATCCATCCATCCTTCCTTCTATCCATCCATCCATCCATCTATTCATACGTCCATCCTTCTATCATCCATCCACCCATCCATCCATCTGTACATCCATCCATCCATCCATCTTTTTATCCATCCATCCATCCATCCATCTTTTATTCATCCATCCATCCATCCTTCTATCCATCCATCCATCTTTTATTCATCCATCCATCCATCCTTCTATCCATCCATCCATCTATCCATCCATCCATCTTTCTATCCATCCATCCATCCGTCCATCCATCCTTTATCCATCCATCTTTTATCCATCCATCCATCCATCCATCCATCCATCCATCTATCCATCCATCCATCTTTCTATCCATCCATCTATTCATACTTCCATTCTTCTATCATCCATCCATCATCCATCCATCCATCCATCCATCCATCCATCCATCCATCCATCCATCCATCAGTCAGTTTTACCTGAAGCAGATAGAGAGATAAGCTCCAAGTTTTCTACAATATGAAACAACCAAAAAAGTCAAATAAGAAATTTAATCAAACAAATTTATATATTGAGAGAACAGTTTGAAAACAGACTCAACTACACTCTAAGAACAGCAAAGCAATAAAAGCAACAATGCAATAAAGACAAAAACTAATGCATTGAGAGAAATGTTGATCTCAGCAAAGTCTTTGATATAAAGAAAGAGAAAATTCCATATTAAAGAGCAGCTGCTAAATCATTCCTGCATTTAAATCTGCAGTTTGAAACCTTCAGAAAAGATGAGCAGAAGTTCTTTTTATCCTCTCTGAGGCCAACAGCCAGTGTCACACTTTAAACGCATAATAATTCAGACATCTACAAAGGTTTTTGGACCTTCACGTCATCCGTAAGTGTGGATCTGTAAACCTTAGAATAACAGGGAAGACTGCAGCCCTGACAGCTGTCCAGGAGTCGATCATTAACCCGCTGCACGAGGCAGGCAGGACACGAAGGGTCATTTCTAAAGAAACCGGAAAGTTGGATGAAAGACAAAAAAGGACGTTTGTGAGGAATGTGCTGCAGGAGAAGACTGAAATTCCTTCATATTATTCAATGAATCACAGGTCATTTGAGGACACATGTTTAGCTTGTACGCATAATCATTTATTTTTATAAAAAAAAAAAATATCAATAAACGTCCTTCTGCTTTCCCTCTTCTTCAATATTCATCATCCATTCATTGATGTCCCATGAGGCTTTTTCTGGGTTTTTTTTTTTTTTATATATATAGATTTACATTTTTTTCCCACAATATTTTCTTTTTATTTTGTTTCATTTTTTTAAATTTTTATTTTATGGAATTTTGTTTCGATTTCAAAAAGATTCAACGTAAAGCAAACATAAATATGAACACTAAATAAGGTAAGAAGACGCCAAAATGATAAACCAGATATTTTATATTATATTAAATTATCAGTAAAATAATCATGATTAGTTAAATAATAATTATCTTGACTATTTATTATTTACTAATTACTTAATTAAAGCGATCTATTAATAAGGTTAATATTTATTAGCTTACTGTGCACCAATATGAATTAGCATCACTAGCTTTGGTTAAAGAGGTTTTTCTTCTGTTGTGCAGTCAGAATCTGCAGTTCTAGCTCTTAACGTTTTTTTTTTTTTTTTGTTTTAGACAATTAAATACTTTTAAGGCCTTATTTAAATTAAATATAAGACGTTTCAAGGATCCAGTCACCCTGTTTACCAGTCCATGGTTGTTGCAGATCCATAAAATCAAACTTTCTGTCTCCATTAACGTATCTGCTTGTTTTTAATGTTACGCTCACGTAGTTTCTCTTCTGAAGCAAAAACAGTGATAATCTTTCAATGTTGATGTTTTTCTCCGGACGATCTAAAAGTCTTTTTTCAAAAACTTGCTTTAACTCAAAAGTTAGACCTCCAAAAATGCTCTCAAATCTTTTACTAGTTTTGTTTTTCTCCCTTTTTTTTAATGTCCTAGTTGAGGAAATAAAAGTTCCTAGTTGCCCCTGCACACTACACAGCAGAGACTTTAAGAGACCAAATTCAATGGAACAATGCAGGAGAACATACAAACACAGTTTAGTGTTTTCTGTACTCCACACAGCTCCGGTGGGGAGACGCCGGCCGTGTGCATCTCTGGATTCTCCCTGAAAGTGCTTTTTTGTTTTGACCCGGCCTCGTTTGTGCGAGAGGCTGGGAACTGACCACCTTTGCCTTTGTCCTCACACAAACCTGTGAGTGTGTAGGAGCACTCTGGGAAAAAAAAACAAAAAAAAAAACACTGCAGCAGAGCACAGAAAAATAAGAATTAAGAGAAATAATGGCTGGAGGTTGTTTGTCTGTGGGCAAGTCGACTTACAGGTCTTAGAAACCACCACAGAGAGATTACTCCGGTTTAAGCTGGTATAATCCTCAGCTTTTGCTATTTTATATAACATTTTGCTGCTTCGCTTAAAAGATTGCACTTTTAGTATTTTTTATATAGTATATTCTAAAACATCTTAGCACAGAAAACCAAAAACTTTGCTAAAAATATAATTCTTAGAATGATTTTTTTTTGTTTAAATTCACATTTTTAACTTCTATAAAAGCAAATATCAGATATTAAGAAGGAGCAATGGAACAGCAAATGTTTGAGTGCCTCTCTCAGGGTTTGTTTTATTGTAAAAATAATCTTTATTTTCCTTGAAAATTAGTCAATTTTAACCAAACCAGGAAGTTGGAGGCTGACTCCACCCACTGTCGAAATTTGAAAATCTAGTCAGAGGGGCGGGGCTTGGAGTCGGGACTGTTATCAGGCGTGTTTGAGATTATGCAGGCGGACGCGGCGCTGCGCAGATCGCCTGGATTGCGGTGCATGCTGGTTAGTTTCTGTCATCCGACGTCACATTTGCGACGACATGAAGTATCGCGAGAAAGGGGCGGGTTCAAGGCGCCTTCTTAAGCCAGCACAGCCAGAAAATAGGTACTGCGCTGGCTGCAAGCCGCCTTGATGACTACAAAACAGTGCATTGTGGGTAAAGGTGTCCTGAAAGTTTTTGTAGTATATGTGAAATAACTGGCGCTAAATGAAGGAAATCTGTGTATTTTTTTACTCTTTCTGGAAGGTAGTGAATCACTGATGAAAAAATATACAAGATTTTAAATAATCTGTGGTTATTTGTGTTATTGTTGCCTCTAAAACTAACTTTAATGAATATTTTATCTATTTATTTGGGACTGTGCACATGTAATGAATCCCCCGACTATTTTTTTTATCTGTTTTACTCTAAAAGATGTAAAAAAATACTATAAAAGACATATAACAGCACAGATCATACTAGGAGGAGTGGCGTATTAAAATTCAGCCGACTGTTGAGGACAACCCCCAACTCCTCGTTCTCGTACAGTCTCGTCGCCTTTCTCCGCCCCCTCCTGCAGCAGCTTGGTCTCGCCGACGAAGCAGGCGAGGCGCAAGTCAACTCAAACACGCCTCTTACTGGAGCTGCAGTTCATGACGTCAGACTTCTGATTGGTCTGACCAATCAGAAAATTCAACTGTAAACCTTATTTCAACCTGTAGGGGGCAGCACGCTATCAAAACTATATTTTGAAGAATTTAACAGTTTTATTTCAATTTGTCAAAAATTTGGCCAACAGACAGCACGTTTAAAGCCCCATTAATAGATGTCAACATCCAAAAAAAAGTTAATTTAGGGTTTAGTAACCCTTTAAATAAAAAAAAAAACAAAAAAAAAAAACAAAAACATTTTCCCGAAGGATCTAAAGCAGGGGTGCCCAAACTTTCTCACCCAAAGGGCCAAAATCTAAACGGGATCTAAATACAACATTTTTTTTGCATGTCATGAAATAAAAAGTGAAAATAAAGAATATTCAGGAGTGCACCAATATGATTTAATGATGAATTTGAATTGGTAAACCTTCTAAAAACATCAATTTCTTTAGTCCTGAACAATAATAGTGTCTATTATTAAGTTCTTCCTAAAAAGGAGGCGTTTATTTTGGTGTTTTTTGTGTATTGCAGTTCAGGATTGAAGCATTTGCTAAGCTATTAGCGCTTTGATGTCGTCTGAAAAAGATGAAACAATGGTTTGAAGATGACTTACAGACGAAGAATGAACCAGAAGCCTCTGGATGTTCTGTTGATTTGTGTGGCAACAATCGGAGCGCATTTTCTTACCTGGAGGCAACTGAATAAACAAATACAGTAATTAAAGTTTTAGCCTGGAAGGGAAACAAATCAGTGCGGATTGGGAGTCGTCATTGTAAAAAGGGCTCGTTTTAAAATCCATGACTACAAGAATAGAATTACGTTGTATTTATGCTGACAGTTTAGTTCTGTTTAATTTTAATGCCAGCCTTGAAGCTTTGTCTGCGGCGCTGCAGGCGATCCGGATCTTTGGGACTTTTCTCTCTCTCCAATGATTCACCAGAACAGGAACCTCTGAGTCCCGGGATCCCCCGATTTACACTTAAAGAGCTGAGGGGGAATACGAATGTAGGTTAAAAAAAAACTATGAATATGGATAATAAAGAAAATATGGAAAGTAGATGAAAGTGTGAAATAGACAGTGACAATAACAGACAAAGTTTCTTCATTGAGGAGTTTCTAAACACAAATTCATTCATCAAGCTCCTCTTCAGTAAATTTGTTGCAGGTGTTTATGATTTGTAAAGTTTGCATGGGGGTATGAGGGGCTGTAAGCTAGCAGGAGACCGTATAAACAGAGAGCTCTCAGCAACGGGGAGGGGAAAGGGGGCGGGATTGCTCTACGTCAATGGTTAACTACTAGTGAACAACAAATGTTTTTGATTTTGGCTAAAAATGACAGTGATAATTTAAAGATCAATGGGTTTGAAAATAAATAAATAAAAATATTGGTGTAAAACTTTAAAGATTCAGAATCACCAAGAAAATGCAGACATTTTATTTTTAGGTTAAAGGGTGACCAAACAGTAAATCAACTTTTTTTTGGCAGTGGACCTCTTTTGAACAGGGCTTTAAAAGTGCTGTCTGTTGCAACATTTTAAAATAAACTTATTTAGCCCCCTACAGGTTGAAACGAGGTATTACAGTTGAATTTTTTGATTGGTCAACTGGTGTACGTCCCACGTCTTTTGAAAAGTTTCCCGTCATCATGCTCTGCAGCTCCTCTATCAACCCTATATGGTTGAAAAGTGGGCAGACGAGGGCCCCAATTGGGTTTGTCCCCAGTTTCCTTTGCAGCCCCACCCGCCCCGCCCACATTGGCTTAAGTGGGCACTCAGTGGGTAGGCTCGCTACGCTATCCCGCCTCCTGGTAAACAGCGGAGCTTGCTAGCTCACTACAGCGTAGCTTGTTAGGTCAATATATCGGAGATTGCTAGCATGCTACAGGGGTGTTCGCTAGCATGCTACAGCAAAGCTTGCTAGTTCACGACAGAGGAGCTTGTTAACTTAATACAGCAGAGCTTGCTAGCGCGCTATGCACCGGGCAGCTGACTAACGTTGCAAGCTAACCCACCAAATCCCCTCTGATGTCAGTGTGGGCAAACACAGGCGGGGCCACCACAGAAACTCTGCCCAAACCCATTTGGGGCTGCAACGATTAGTCGACGAATCGATGACTAATCAACTATTAAAATGGTCGACGACTAATTTAATAGTCGATTAGTCATTACTTTATATTGTTTAAAGTCAGAGTGTAGTAAAGTTGAAAGTTATAAAGGCATTCTGCTAGCTTTTTGGACTAGTTTGGCATTTATTACGGTTTTTTAACCTATTTTGGAGTTTAGCTAATATTTAATCTACATATTTTGGCTGACTTAAGCTTTTTTAAATGTTTTTCTTGGCTATTTTTGACTTTAGCTAATATTTTAGCAGCATGCTAGCTATTTTGGCTAATTTAGGCTTTTTTCAATTTTTTTATGCTAATTTGGAGTTGAGCTAATATTTCAGCTACAGGATAGCTGTTTTAGCTAATTTAAGCTTTTTTTGTTTATTAGGCTATTTTAGAGTTTAGCTAATATCTAATCTACATGCTAGCTATTTTGGCTCACTTTAGCTTTTTTTAAAGATTTTTTTGGCTATTTTTTATTTTAGCTAACATTTCAGCTACACGTTAGCTGTTTTAGCTAATTTAAGCTTTTTTTTTGTTTGTTTTATAGGCTATTTTAGAGTTTAGCTTATATCTCAGCTACATGCTAGCTGTTTTGGCTCCTTTAGAATTTTTCCGTTTTTTTTTTTAGGCTAATTTGGAGTTTAGCTAATATTTTAGGAGCATGCTAGCTGTTTTGGCAATGTGGGCATGATTTTTCAGTTTTAAGGCTAATTTGGAGCTGAGCTAATATCTACAGGCTAGCTGTTTTAATTAACTTTGGCTCTTTTTAATTTTTTGGCTAATTTGGCATTTAACTAATATTTTAGCTGGTTATCAACTTCAGCATCTTTACATCCACTTTGCACATGATCCGATAATCGGTGATTAGTCGACTATTAAAATAATCGTTCGTGGCAGCACTACTGATGAGCAAGGCAAGGAAAATAGTTGTTTTTTTGTTTTTTTTTTACATTAATTGGAATATTTTTGAGCAAACCACAATTTAACGCGGCAGTTATGTTTTAGCTACATATTGAGGTATCTCACATTTGTGTATTACTATGGAATGAATATAGTATCGTCTGATTTGTGTGTGCGTAATTATTCATTTGTAACTCATACAATACATTTTGTGTGTACTTGCAATTGTGTATTTACGTTTAAAAAAAATGACAAAATTCCAGAAAATGTACAACTTAAAAAGACAACAGCTTGGAACTAACTACACACAAATCTTTAAAAAGTGTACACAGATCGCCTGATATACACACAAAATCGGATGATTCTCTATTGTCTCCAGAATGATACTTTGCTTCTGTTTTTTCCAGTTTTGTGAAGTTTCCATGCTGCGATTAATAACGCACATGCAGTCCTATTCATTTCATGATGGTGCCACCTTGCTGGTCTTTCATACAAACCACAAGTGAAAGAACACCACGGCTGTGAATGAAGCTGGAAATAAATAAGGACCATCACAAACAAGCGGCGTGTTTTTCTTCATTGGTGGGAAATAAGAGATGGAAAAAAAAAAAAAAAAGTTCTCGTTAGCTTTGTAAAGGTTAGTTAATTAACTCAGACGCCTGATCCGACTTTCCTACATTCACAACAAAAACCAGGCAGATATCTCATCATTTTTAATTAAGCCGCATTGTATCTGACAACCTGTTGCAAACATAAATGGAGCTGTAACCAGTGATAATGATACATGAAGTGAAGGCGAGAGAAAAAACAGGCAACAAAAGGTCTCTGGACAGCTCTGCTAATTTGTTAGGAAATGTAACTACAAAGCAGAGGTGCTGAGTCAGTCTTTCTAAAAATTAATCAGCCACTTTGAGATTAATTATATATTAAAAAAAGGAAAGATAAAAGGACAATTTGCATGAGAACAATGAAAACGTTTCCTGTTTTTTGCACTTTGGTTAAATTTAAATAAATAAATTCAATAAAACCTTTTGTTACAAAAGACAACTTAAGTAAATAAATGCTTTCTTTTGAATCAAGAAAAAAAATAAGTATGTTGTTATTATTTAGGAACAGAAAGCCCACACCACCACACTACTGCTGCCATGTATTGCTTTAAATACCATTCCAATGGAAATGATTTTTCTTAATTTTTCCTATGATAGAGGACATAAAATAAGAGGATAATAGAGGATATCAAATAATTTACGATAAAAATACATTTGTGAGTTTTACTTAATTCAAATTAAGTTGGATCAGAAAACCAGATGCTAGAAAAAGCTGGAGCCAAAAACGCAACAACTGACTGGGCGTGCAAAAGTCTCTCTTACCGCTCCGCTAATCCGCTCGGGCTGGACAATACTGAACATTTGGATCCGATACCGATCGCTAATATTGATACCAATACCGATTTATTTTGTAAATGTTGTGGATGTGACATGAACCTGAAAATCTCAATAGTTTAAAATAGCCTTTTTTAAGTTTCTTGATAAATATAAAAACAGTATTACGACAATATTTTCAAATAAATGGAAAACAGTTTATCAGAAACCTGAGATCGATATCGATATTTTGGATCAGCTCTTTCCTCCGCCAAGTTGCACACATTCATTTTCCTTGTCCGAGTTGGCCACTGGCTCAAAACTGTTCAGCAAGATTTATCCAATATTATTGACCCTTTTTTTTTTTTTTCTGCTAATAGTAGCTTGAGGCTATAAAAAGAGGAGATCCTAGCGACTGGGTGGGAAAGGGGGCGGGGTTACTCTGAGTCGACAGTCCCGCCAACAAACCAGAATTGTATTTCTAATGAGCCACAGCTGCTGGACAAACAATATTTCCTGAAAAAGACTTTTTGATTTTAGTTAAAAATTGCACCGTCATAATTAAAAAACTACTGGGATCAATTTTATTGTTGAATAATTTCCAGATACGATTCGATTCACATTTTTTTAAGATTCTTTCGATCCTTTCAATTCAATTTCGTGTGTACACAGTTAACACATTTATACACATTTGTTTAGAAATACATTAATAATCTATATAAGCTTTGAATATATTCATATTAATCTGATCTCATACTGTTACATGTATTAGGGAAATAATGAGATTGTTAATATCATACATGGATTTTTAAAAAGGAGAAACTCTAACAAAAATGTTCAGATCATTAACAGTGTAAACATTGTTCTGCCTCTTCTGCAGGGCGTTTCATTAGCCATCCTATGGGAAATTCCATTAAACATTAGCATCAAGCTAGCAGACTTTAGCTTTAAGAATGGCTTTTAATGCTCAGTAGTTGGCGGCATTTCATTTTATTTTATTCTATGTTTATTCGTTTTATTGTATTCTTATTGATCTTTTATGTGTTTTACTGCAGACTTCTTTTGTAATTTGATGCTGTTTTTGTTTATTTATGTTCTTAATTTGTCTAATTTTTTAAACTGTCTTCCTTCTTTTATTGTAAAGCACTTTGGCATGCTATAAGCAGATGTAAAGTGTTATATAAATAAAGGTCATTCATTCATTCATTTATGTGCTAAATCGATTCATATTTTCATGAATCGATTATCGATTGATTAACCAATTTTGTCAACCCAGCTCCAGATTTATATTGTTGGAGTGGGACTTATAAATACAATTCCAATGAAAATTGTGTTTTTAACGTGTTCTCATAGCATTTTTCTCTTGATGGAGAACATCTATAAAGAAAAAATATTGCAATTCTGTTGCAATTTTTGTGAAATACCATGTTAAAAAGATCATATTAGTTACGCTAGTTGGGACACAAGCTTCCTGCTCTGCTCCATTCCAATAAACTTGCTGAAAATTATAGTAGATCCATTCATGTATTCGTGTTCCTCGTTTGATTTGGATCAAAATTTTACGGCTGGATATTTTTAATATGGCTCGCCATTTTTGTTGCACTGCTAACGTTAGGTTGGAGCTTTTTTTTTTTTTTAAAGTTATAAAACTTTATTGTCACAAACCGACTAAAACAATTCTGAACTACGAATAAGTTTGGATCACAACCAGGATCAAATCTAAATCAGAACTAGGATTAAGACTGGAATAAAACCAGGATCAAATCTGGATCAGAACTAGGATTATGCTTGGATCAGAACCAGGATCAAATCCGTATCAGAACTGGGATCTTCTGGGTCCGGTACTGTTAGGTTGAAGTTGTGAGTGTGTAAACAAAGGGATGATGGGAAATAAGTGCAGGCTAGAGCGTCCTCAACTCAGAGGTGAAATTCTAATGAACTCCTGCTTCTCGTCTTAGAAAACGACATGTTTTATGGCTAAAAATGTCATAATCTTAAATGAAAAGATCACTAGAACTCTTTGAAAATAGATCAAAGGATGATCAAAGTAGTATATTATTCATAAAATGTTGCCTGGAAAGACTTCCAGAGATGGACGGGTTCCTTACTTTTTGTTGTCTTGTGGCTTCTCTCAGTTCATCAGTGGCTTTTTCCAATAATCTGACTTTGCCCACAAGAGTGAGAAGAACGGGTTTAAACCTCCTCCTCACAGAGTCTGTCTGGATTCCATTCTTATTCCAGGCATTACTCGGGCTTTCCAAAGCTCAATCCTCCGCTCCCACATGTAAACAACATTTTGGTTGTCAACGTTTCGCACCAAAGCAAATGTCAGAACTACCAGCAGAATCCAACTAGACGGATTGTTGTTGTTTAAAATGTTCCACATTATAAGATCCAAATGTATATATTTCAAAATAAAATAATTACAAATCAAAAATAGTTGTGATCCATTCAGACCAGTTGGAAGGTTTGTAATTTTCTAATGGCTTTTCTCGTATTGATTTGTGTGAGTGAGGGAGCAGCGAGGGAGACGGATCAAGTTCGGTTTGCATGAGGACGGAGTCGAGGCGAGGCCTGCAGAGACAATAAGCCCGGCTTCATTTGCATTTAGCAAATTGGACTTTTACTTCTCTAAACTTTTCTCAGGGGCAGAAGTAATCTTATTAGTTTGGTGTGAGATGGCACAGCTAAATGACCAAAGTTTGTCTGTTCCCGTAAGGTGGATTTTCTGTCTTTCTCCAGAGGATTTGTCTTTAAAGTCATGTCCTACTTGCTTCAAATCATTTTCTCCTAAGACCACGAGTTAAGGAAAGGGGTGTCGAAACAAAAAAAATAAAAAAAGCTCATTTGGAAGGAGCAAAACGTGTGCGAAAGTCAGTTTTTCAAGCTGATTTTCTGGATACAAATCCGGATTTTCCATTAACATGCAGATCCATCTGTAGCGCCGCGAGCATTATTTAACGTTTTAATAGTTTCCTTAGGCAGCAGCAGCAGAGCCTCATATCCACAGTCACTATAGATGAAGCTGGGAAAAAAACTTATTTTTTGGAGGATTTGTTGATAAATATGTGGATTTGAAAGCTACACCTTTGCAAATATTTACATGGCCAATAGAAATAGGATTTGAAACACAAAATTTGGATTTTGTTGGCTTTGTTGAAGAGATATACAGTAGGTCAGAAATCAGGCTGTAAAACACCCACCACATCTACTTTTTAAGTGATTAAATGTGAACTCTAGAGTTTAAAAAATACATCCCAATTCTCAGGATAAAGAGCTGTGAAGAATCGTTCTTCTCAGCTGGAACTGGAGCCCCAGGGCTGCTGTGACCTTGTAATTTTTATTTGAGGGATGTATATTAAATGAGAAGAATATACCAGAACTCTAAATTCTCTTTAGAAAGTGGCTACACAGCTTTTTAAATATATATTAAAGTTTTCATTTATGTTGAATTTATTTCATGTTTTATCGTTTATTAATTCTTTCTGAAAATGTTTCAGCTTTGTGACGGTTTCTGTAAAAAGGACATTTGGTTTTATGTGAAGCCAGGAGGTGAAAGAGCAAAAAGGAGATCAGGGTTGGAAAGAACAGCTTTCACTTCCTGTAACTTTAGACTACAGAAAAGTCCAAAAAGGTTTTGGCATTTAATCGTAAAAAAATAAAATAAAATACAAGCTAAAAAGATACATAGAGATCATCTAAACGTGATCGTTTTGAATCTTTTGACAAGAAAATTCCAGATAGAAACACAACAACAAATCATCAAATGATTTTCCTTCTTAATCTCTTTTGGGGTTGCTGGAGCCTATCCTTTGAGCGAAGGAGGGTAGACAGTTTATAAAACATATAATCCCGGGGGGATACAGGGTCTTATGGTGACAGAAAAAAATGGTCAAACCTGCACTTCTTTTTTAAAATCTATGGGCATGCTGCGGGTAACAAGGACTGGGACTTATACAAGACACAAAGGCGAGTAAGTAGGTCAGATGTGGGCGTGTCGAACAGATTTTTCATATTTTTTGACTCGTAACCCGTAAGTGGACACTCCGAGCCAGATTTAGAATTTGAGAAATTAGACAAAAGAATTCGACAAAAGATATGACATTTAACGGATTAGATTAGCAATAGTAAATTTACCGAATGGAAACAGAAAACATTTTGAAATTACTTGAAAAAACTTTTTGGAATCAAAATAGACATATTTTACCAAACTGTAATGGAAACACCTTTTTTTTCTCCAAATTAAACGAGTCATGTGACCAACAACCGGATAACTTCGCCGCAATGATTGCTGTGAAATCACCAACCACAAGTTCCCACAATCTCTTCACCCGTAGCCGCTCCCACGTAGCTCGCCGCCCCGTGGCCGGAATGAGACGCTGACGTCTCCTTTGATGAAATCTGGATGTATCTGTTGTAAATAAAAGGCCCGTTCCAAATCCTTCCCTTCTTCCTAGCTTTCAATTTAGCCCTCTTACGGAAAAATGCGAAAAATAATTTTCTTAATGACGTCGGTTAGCTATGTTAGCACGGAGCTTGAACACACACAACAACAGCGGTTTTATTACTTTATAAAGATTAATTTACAACAAAAAAGACATTACCTTCAAGATTCACATGAAAATAGTTTTAAACGTTCTAACATCGCTACGTTTCATCCCAAGAAGTCACGTGATCAAACAGTACATGGGGGCGTTTTGAGAGTACTGGGTGTTTCGTGTTTCAGGAAGGCAAACTTTGCCTTTTTGGATGTCATTGTGAACACATATAATCACAAACTAACATACAATGTAAGGAATGACAAAAATAAACCAACAGCAGGGAAAGTACACAGAGATTTGCTAATACAGGCAGCCAGAACCGGAAGCGGTCCACTGGGGAAGCAGTTACTGAAACCAGAATTAAGTCCAGCTCAAAACGGGAAATCTTAGAGAAAAAATGAGGAGCAGCGCAAGTAAAATTAAGTAATCTTAATCTTTTCAAGTTGAGTAAACCATAAAGTTTTAATTTGATGAAAACAAATATTTTTAAATGTAACAAATGACAGAATCTTTGTTTTTTTGTGACACTTTTCTGTACCACAAATGCAGGATTCTTTCTTGTTTTTTATCACCAGTTCATTTTTGTGACAGATTTAAAGATAAAAGCTTTTATCTTATGTCGTCTTTGTTTTTGCAGCGGCCTGCTCAGGAACGACGGGGTCGTAAACAGACGGATGACCACGAGCAGCACCCAGACTGACCGCCGCCGCAGCCTGCTCGCCGTGTCCTACAGGACGGGAAAAGCGCCACATCTGCAGTTCTGCTATATTAGTTCGTCCTCGTGCCCGGCGCAGACGACATTGGCGAGTATCTGCTGACGGATCAGTCTCACATCAAGGCGAGGAGCGCTCGTGTCAAGTCGGTGAGTCGGCAGCTCTCCCGAACAAAGAGGATCAGACTCCGAACGAGAAGCATCATTACTGCTGACGTCTTTATCTCCCGCCAACCGTATTTAATAAGCAGTTTCTACTGAGGAGCTTTGGACGAGCTTCTGCCTAATGCTTCAAAGTTTGTAGACCGTAGCAGGAATTTTTGGGAAAACAAGCAAAATGCAAAGTCACAGATGTCATTATGGCTGCTAAAAGGAAGAAAATCCACTCATTCATTTTGTACTTTTAACCTTGAATTGCTCAGACATGGATATAATTATTGATTGAATAATAAATTCTTAAATTCCTGGACTGTATTTTTATTTAAAGATTTACCCAAACACACTAAAGACTTAAGAATCGACTCAACATGAACCTAATGTGACTGTAGGAGAAACCTGGAGAACATGCGTACAGACAGAACCAGTGGAGGTCCGAACGAGGATCTCAGAGAAACACCACTCCACATTTCACTTCAGTCACTTCTGCTAAAGAAATATACGCATTAAGATATAAATCCCTCATCTGTCTTTTAAGAATTCTTTATTTTTTTTATTTCTAAAATTTCATTTAAGAAAAGAACGCTGTTTGACCCAATTTCACGTAAATAATTAAAGGTAACCTTCCTAATTTCAACAGAAAAACGTAAAATATGCATTTTATGAATGTCCTGTTGGACTGTAGAATAGAATAGAATAGAATAAAATAGCTTTTATTGTCCTTGTACATTGTACAACGAAATTTGAGCGCTACTCACTTGGTGCAAAGTAACAATAATAGTAATAAAATATAGAAATATAAAATATAGATATGAATATAAGCAGCATGAAGGCAAAAAATAAGAAAAATAAAAACAGAGGATTAAATGTAAATATTGCACCTGTATAATGGAATAATTGCTCTTGTCATCAAGAGTAAGAATTGAAAGAATTGTATTTTCATTTCCTGTCTTAGGTTGTTCACAAATTTGACTAATTCTTCATTATTGGAAGTTTTATTAAAAATATCGACCTTTCATTTAACCCCAGAACACTTTTGCTAACACTGTCAGTTTTGCTGGGTTATTTTTAAATAATATACCCAATAAAAAGAATTTATTACAAAAATTACTTTAAAAACACCTGATAAATTAGAGTAGCTATTGGGTTTTTTTATTTTAGACTGTGGTTTATGTAACAAAATGGAAAATAAATACAGGAAGATCCTAAAAAAGGGCTTGAAAATGGCTAAAAAAACAAAGAATTTGAGAAGAATAAAAAAAAATAATGATACTGGAAACTTGGTCTTTGGTCTATCCCAGGGGTCGGCAATCTTTAACAGTAAAAGAGCCATTTGGGCTCGCTTTCTACTGATCAAAACCTAGAAGAAGCCGCGTTGACTTGAGTTAGCCTTTAAGAAATCTGGATTTGCTTTCATAACATTCTTTTTGTTTTTTTAATAAATGTGAATAATGTCTTTTTATGGCACAAACAAAAGCAAAAATGTATATAAAAAGAAACTAATATCTCTCAAAAAGGTAATTTTTGAAAATTTTTAACTTCAGTAGCAAAAAAACTAGCTTGTTGCTTAATTGCTAGCTGAACTTCAAATTAGCAAAACATTTCTCTGTTTATTAAATCAGCCAAAAATGTTATCATGTTGCTGAAAATAAAAGCTAAACTCAATATTATCCTAAAACCCCCAGATAACAAATTAGCTAAAATGTTAGCATACTGCTAGAATATTAGCTAAATTCAAAATTAGCATAAAAAACAAATTAGAGGCCAAATACGCCAAAAAAAAAGCTAGCTTGACGCTTAATTACTAGCTGAACTCCAAAATAGCCTAAAATTCCTCAGTAAATTAACTTAGTCAAAAACGTTAGCATGTTGCTAAAATAGAAGCTAAATTCTAAATTATCTAAAAGAAAATTCAGTAGATAACAAATTAGCTGAAAACATTAGCATTTTACTAAAATATTAGCTAGCTAAACTCCAAATTAGCATAAAATTCCTTAGTAAACTAAATTAGCCAAAAACGTTAGTATCATGCTAAAATAACAGCTAATCTCCAATATTTTTCTAAAATTTACTCTTATTTTATTTTTCTTCATCCAGAGAGCCACTATGGAGAGATAAAAGAG
The DNA here is from genome assembly GCA_003999625.1 of Oryzias javanicus. Taxonomy (NCBI): domain Eukaryota; kingdom Metazoa; phylum Chordata; class Actinopteri; order Beloniformes; family Adrianichthyidae; genus Oryzias; species Oryzias javanicus. The sequence goes on along the minus strand of CM012456.1, from coordinate 5,186,272 downwards.
CCACATGTGGGTTAAGAAGATATTTTTAAAAGGAATTCTATTTTGCTTGATGATATTCACACATATTTTAAGTCCGATTGAGCACAAAACTGATGAAAATGTATGTTTGACACATGTAAAAGGTGCAGCCAAGATGCAGATTTGGTGCTTTAACTGCACCCAAGGCTAAAAATTGTTGTTGTAATAAGAGGTATTTGTTGTTTTTTGGATATTTTAAGGGGTAATTTTAGAAATAGAAATGATTTTAATAGGAATATTACATTATTTTTTTTACAAATGTAAACATTAACCAAAAGTAAACCTAATAACATTTTCTATGTTTATGTAAAAAACATAATTTCTTTTATTAGTGTTTTTTTTTTTTTACATATTTATCTTTTAAATGTTTTAAACTAAATCTCTACAGAGTGTTGATGGTGAAACGTTTCTGTTCCAACCTCTGGCTTCATTCCACGCCAGCGCAGACCAACCCGAGCTCCAAATGACCCACAGAACCAAACTCAATCCAACCTTTCACACCTTTTTTCCAGATAAGTGCTCGCACCATTTTCTTTTTAGGAATAAAGAATAAAACTGATAACAGCAGAAGTGAGCTTTTGTCCCGCAGATGAAACGTTTTAAAAAGCTTGTTGCACGACGGCAAAATCTTTGCTAAAACTGAAACTGTTTCTTTGGAGAGTGCTGGTTGAGAAATAGAAAAAAATAAAAAAGCTTTCTGTTTTTTTTCTTAAAAATGTTTCTCTTTTCCGCACTTTTACACGGAATGAGCTTGAAGGTGAGCGAGGTCATACAGAAATAATCAGCAGAGGAGAGGAGAACTGTTTCTGCAGCTGTAATTATTGTGGCTGCGCGCTTTAAATGTTTTTTAAGGAAGAGTTTCAGTTTTAAAGCTTTGGCTTCACGCTTCTGAAGTTGTTCCTGCTGTTCTAGAAGTCGGAAAACTTGTTTCTGAAGATCGTTTTTTTTTTTTGGGGGGGGGCTTTTCAAAGCATTATTAGAATTAGAATTTCTTTAAAATGTAAACAATTCTGTGAAGTAGAGAGCAAAAAATAATACTTTCAAAGTTGGATTTATGTGTGTTAAGAGACTACGTCACTTTATTTTATGTATTTGTTCTTTTTTCAGTTAGAATGTACAATATTCTTATAAATCCCGACCTCACTCTTATTATTAAATAGGATAAAAATTAGTGGGTAAAAAAAAAAGAGAACCTGCAACAATAAAACAAATATCGTGCTGCATACTAATCATTTTGTTTTTACGTTTAATCTTAAAACAAACAATACTCAAACTCTTTTTCAGCTCATTATTCAACGCATTCCATTTTTTAACCCCAGAAAAGGTTAAGTTTAGTTTTTTATTTTAGTTTCTTCAACCAATTCCTTCACTTATAACAAAAAGATTTTGTAAACCACATGTCAACGTGACATTTTTGGCCTTAAACATGACCAGCAGAGTCTGTGAAAAATCTTTAAAATTGAGTTTTCTTGACCTAAAATAGTTCAGATGTTTCCTCATTGTAAGGAGTCATATGCATTATTTATGATTTTTTTTTGCAAAATGATTAAAGATTCTAGGTTTGATACATAAGAATTACCTCAAACAATATGAAAAATGTATAATCAAAGAGAAATACAGAATTTGCTCAGCTTTGTAATTTAACAAATATTTAGCATTGTTAAAAATTGCGAGAGATTATATATATATATATATAAATATAAATATTAGCAATATGTTGCTTCCATTTTAAATTTTCATCAACAATAATCCCCAAAAATTGAAAATCGTGAACTTTTTCTATATTAAAACCATTCCGTTTCATCTTAATATTTAAAGTGGATTTTTTTGTTACTAAACAAAATAAACTTTGTTTTGTTTAAATTGAGATTTTGTTTCTATTTGAACCGTTTCTGATGTAAAATTATTTCTTGCTCGGTAGTTTATTAACCTTTATTTAACCAGATAGTCCCATTGAGATCAAGGAATCTCTATTACAAGGGAGTCCTGGCCAAGAGGCGACAAAAATCACAAACTAACATAAATTAAAAAAAAAAAATTAAAAAACATTTCATTTAAAAAAGTTCTGGTAGTACAAACTAATGTATCCAAGTTTTTCTCAGAACAAAACAGATTAGTGTCATCTGCAAACAAAACAAACTAAAATATTTTGAACACATCGCAAAGATCATTTATGTATAAAAACAAGTGGCCCCAGTTCTGAGCCTTGTGGAATACCACAATTAATAAATGTCCTGCATATTCCACATTCTTCTGATGGAGGTCTAAGTAACTAATCACTCAAAACAAATAAATGGAATGATGGGCGGGTTTACATGTTCTCTGAATGGTTCATACTTCTTCCATGGTTTTAACATGCCGCTTTAGTGATTTATTTGTGAACATTTCACGTAAAGATGACAACTTTTCCTACTTTTTTCACATAGATTCTCATATCGACAATTTTCAACCATGTAAAATGTTCAAAATGAACATAGTGGAAGTGTGATAAAGTCTTAAAATCACCAAACTTTTTGAGCGTTGCCAAAAGCAAATTCAATCAGTGAATTCCTAGAATAACATTTTTTTTTCTTGTTTAATTTTTTTACATTTGCTTCTGGAAAAAACTTTCCAGAAACAGACAGTTTCCATTTTACTTTGCTATTTAAAAAAAATAAATAAAAATAGAGTTATGTATTTTTGGAATTACATTTTTGTTATAGATTTTTTTTTCTAAAATGTTTTGCTTGATTGTAGTTAAGGAAATACAACCAACAAAAGAAAAAAAATCGTATATTTTCATTTTTTTTTTTTTCCAGCTACTTATTCCCGTATTACATTTTTGGAAAAGTGATAAAAAACCCAAAACATCCATAGGTTTTCTGTAAAAGTTACTTTCTGGTGCGCATCAGTTACAATCCAGACAATTAATTTGATTTTTTTTTCAACTTCAATTTTTAGAAATAAAAATATATATATATTGAAGTAAAATATATATATATTTTCTGGTTACTAACTGATGCACACCAGACAGTAAACAAAAAAATATATATATTTTACTTCAATTTTACGGGAAAAAAATAAGACTTTTTTTTCTTTAATGTCCCTTTAGGGCCTCCGTACCTTAGAGAGTAATAAACACGATCAATATTTTTGGAGAAGGCAGTTAAATGGTTACATTTTTTTTGACGTGATTTGCCCTTCAGGGCCACCGTAGTCTTGTTTATAGAGAAAGCAGGAACGTCAACGATCAGGTTAGATGCTGGATGATGTTTGACAGCGGGACTCAGAGTGTTGACATCTTGATGAGGGCTGGACGTTATCAGCCTTGACCTTCGTGCCTCCCAGGCGCCTCCTACAGCGGCGAAGCCCGGCGCTCTGAGCACGCCCGCCGCTCTCTCCCAGCGGGAGCGTATTGAAAACCGATGCGGCGCCCACTGACGAATGAAGTTTGAGTTCTGAGTGTGTGCGCCGCTCGTGATTGAGAGAGGATTTACAATTAATGGTACAGCAGAAGGGATCAATTGCAATTAGGTGTCTGTAACACACTGCGGCTGATAAGCATCCCCGCCATCGATCAACACGCCAACGCCGCGCTCCCGCCAACCTGAGGCGCGCTGTGTTTCTACTCACAGCAAAACGTAATTGACCCCTCAGGGTCAATGAACAGCGCGCGGGATGGGCCGCGGCGCCGCCGTTCTCCCCCCAGCAGGAAGGGAGAGCCAGCCTTTGAATCTGCAGCCGTAGTTATTTTTATGCAAATATTCGCTGCTGACACGATCCTGGTGTGGATGAATTTAAGGAGAGCGGGAGGACTCGTCTGAATTCTCTGCATTCCTCAAAGGTTAACTCCTCCAGGAAAAACAAACTCAGAATCTCACAATCTCTAACTACACAATTAAAGTCTTTTTTTTTTTTTGCATAGTTTGGACAGGGACGTGCCTTATACCTTTTTTAGCCTATTTTTACCCCCAGGAAGCCTAAATCCTCCCATATTGGCATGATGGATATTCAGGTTATTTGTTGACTTTATGGAGATTTGTTTGTTTTCTTAAAGCTGATGAACACATCAGTGGGATCTGATTATCAATTATTTCACTTCTTTGTATTAATGATTATCGCCCAGCAGCTCATTTTCAGCGCCGCGTTGAGGTAGTCAGAGTAAACTCTGGTCAATGAGGTGATGGTGTCATTAGACAGTATTGATCCATTCAATGTGTTTGTCTATACGGCTGCCACCACATAGCATTTTTATAGATTTCATTATGTTCAGGTAGTAAAAACTTGAACTGAATGTCCTTGTTTTTTTATACTTTAAGTATTGTGGGGGTCTTAATTACAGCTGGACCAAATGGAGCTCTAGAAATCTTATCTTTCTTACCCATTAAATCATAATTTTTTAATTTATTCTCTCAAATCAATCATTTCTAGCCATGGATCTGTTTTTTGTGTGCAAAAATTAGCATTTTGTGGTCATGAAATACTATTTTTAATGCAGACATATGCAGTTTTTTGTAAGCAAATTAGCATTTTGTCCACATAATTTAGAAATTGGGGCACACAAATTGGCATTTTGTGTATTTAACTTGGCATTTTGTGTGCAAATTGACATTTTTTTGCCCAAAAATTAGCATTTTGTGCGTTCAAATTAACCCTTTGTGGACACAAATGAGCTTTTTGTGCACTTAAATTAACATTTTATGCACAAACTTTAGCATTTTGTCCACATAATTTAGAAATTGGGGCACACAAATTGACATTTTGTGCAATTTAAATTGACATTTTGTGCACATAAATTAGCATTTTGTGCATTTAAATTGACTTTTGTGCACAGAAATGAGCATGTTGTGTATGCGATTTAGCATTTTGTTTGCTTAGATGAGTATTCGGTGTGCACAAATGAGCATTTTGTGGACACGAGTTACTTTTTCAAGGCAAAGATTGAAATTTTGTTCACATGAATTTGCTTCATGTGCACAAATTGGAATTTTTTTGCAAAGATATTAGCATTTTGTGCATGCACATTGACATATTTGGGCATGCAAATTAGCGTTTTGCGCACAGAAAGGAGCAGTTTCTGCACAAAAAATTAGCGTTTTATTTGCTTGAATTGGTATTGTGTGTGCACAAATTAACATTGGCACAGATTGTCCACATAATTTAGAAATCAGGGCACACAAATTGGCATTTTGTGAACAAAATTTAGCATTTTGTGAACTTAAATGGGCATTTATTGTACAAATTGGCATTTTTTGCAAAAAAATTAGCATTTTGCGCATTTAAAATAACATTTTGTGCACACAAATGAGCATTCAAATTAATATGCGCACAGAAATGAGCAGTTTCTGCACAAAAATAAGCATTTTATTTACTTGAATAGGTATTGTGTGTGCACAAATTAGCATTTTGTGGGGTTGAGTTTGAGTTGTTTTTTTCTTGGCACAGATTGGGCTTTTGTTTGCACACAAATTAGCTTTTTGTGCAGAACTTGGCAGAACTTAGTATTGTGTGCATGCACAAATTAGTAGTAGGAATTGATCACTGAAAGTAGTCATTTGTCCCCATGAAAACCCAATAAAAGAAAAACACTAAATAGGAATTTGTGGCCACAAAATATTAATTTAAGGAAAATGTTTTTTTTTCTGAGGTTTTGCAGCCATTTAGAAAAGAAAGAATGTTTCTCTTCCTTTGTGCCTTCAGAGAGCCAAAGAAAAGCTCTGTAGGTGTAAAATATTGGGACGAACTTGCATAAGTTTAAAATCTGCGAAAATGTGTCAGGGGTAATGTCACATTTTAAGATGGCAACCTTTAAATGAGGGAAAACGTGTTTCTGTAATGTCACGCAAAAGAAAAGACTATTTATTTAAAATGAAAACCTCAAGTTTCTTTTTTCTTAAACATTCAAGAGTTAATTTTAATGTAGATTAAAGAAATATTTATCAAGGCAATAACAATATGACCACTATTGAGAAATAGCTTTTAAAAGTTGAACTCAAATGTAAGAAACTATTTAAATATAGTCTACTTCTACAGGTATTTCATCAAAGTGCTGTCCACATCATTAAAGTTTGTCGGGCTTTAACAACTTCCCTCAAACATAATCACAAATTTAATAATTCAATTAGGAAGATGGCTTCAGATTTATTGAAAAGTGCCTTTTCAATAGCACCAATCACAGTGGAAGAGCAGCAGAGACAGAGCTGTGCCTGCAGGGACTCTGACCTATTCAAAGGCTGATGAGAAATGGAGGCAGGATATATTAAGAAGGGGGAAAAAAGAGCAGACGGGAGCCGACTGCAAGAGAGCGCGGCTGAAATGAAGGCCGAAGGTGCAGAAGCTAAATGTCAGCACATGACAGATGTATTCACAAACACTCCAGCATGTTAACACGGAGACCACTGAGTTCTTATGGAGGTGGGAATCGTGGAGCGCTCGCTTTCGGACTTCATGTTGGCTTGATTTCGCTCTGCGAATGAAGACAGCTGCTTGTCAAAACTGCTGAAAATGTGGAAAGTTGTGAATGTTTCAAGACAATAAAAGAGGGAATGCTTTGGTTGAGAGAAATTTGATGTCTGATCACTTTAGATCAAGTCTCACCAATAAAAAATGTGCTTTTTGTTAATTTTTTTTGTTTTAATTTGTGTGTTTTATTTTGAAATTCAAGTTTCCAAGTCTTCCTGTCAGAGGACGCTCGCCCCACGTCTAAAGTTAAGATGATGCAAAGAATATAAACATGCAGAGTTCACTAAAATAAAAATAAATGTCTGTAAATAAATTACAAAGCCATTAAATACAAAATCAATGATTTAAATATGTTTTTGGTTGATTGGATAGAGATCAGTTCGGACATTCTAAACTAGAATCTCAATGCAATAAAGAATGAAAATAAAGTCTAATAAACAAGAACAAAAAATCTATTCATCAGATCTGAGGATGGATTTACTTGTTTTTAGAAGGTATAAAACAGCTTTTTTTTTTCGTTAATTTTGCTAATTAAATAATTATTTATTTATGCAAAAACTATTGTGCTTAAACAAAGAAAATGTATTTTGTAAAGGAAAATTTACTAATTTAGATTAAATCAAATCACAAGTGAATGAAAAGTTTGTTCTATATTTTGAGTTAAAAAAACCACAATTTTCAACAATTTAGAAACTAATTTTTAATCTAAAAATGTATTTATTTTAAAACCTATTTATCATTGTTATCAAAACGTTCAGCACATTCAGGACATTAATTCATGTACTTTTAGTATTCGTAATTTTTCACGGTTTATTTATGCTAAATTACTAACATGAGTAGGAATTTTTCAAATCCTTGTAAAAACTTTATCAACTTATTTAATATTAGTTTCAAAACGTTAAACACGTTTAGGATATTCATGCATGTACTTCTGGTATTCATACATTTACAGTTTATGCAGTTTTTGCTCATTTACTAACTTTGCTCTTTGACACTTAATGGATATTTTTTAAAATCCTTTAAAAACTTTTGAAACTTATGTAATATTGGTATCAAAACCTTCAGGATATTCATGCACTTTTTATTTGGTATTCATAGTTTTTACGATTTTTATGCAATTTACACAATTTATACATTCGCACTACCATCATTGAATGTAATGCAACTAGTTTAAAGAGACTTTTTGCTGAACACATATTTTTAATATATTATGAAACAGCTTAAAACTAAATCTAAATCATTATGACTGGCAGGAGTGTCTGACTGCAAACACCAGATCGTTTTTGCAAGAAAAACTTGACCCAAAAACTCACCAAAGTTTCCTCGCACCTGGGAAAAGTTGAAAAGGAATTTTCGGCAAACAAAACGATGACATCACGGCGAGCCAAAAAAAAAAAAAAAATTCACAATACACAAACAAAACCAAAACACGCATCAGAGATAACTTCGGGGACTACAAAGTGGAAACAAAGACTTTTGTTCAAGTTTTAACAAACATGCCGCTAGCTTAAGTCTACAGCGGTCTGTGGAGTAATGTTGACCTTTGACCCCAGGAAGAGGTTGCCATCTTGAATTAAAAAAAAAAAAAAAATCCCTTTTGGCATCAGCTACAATCAAAAACTCTTCCAAGGAATTTTCCTCTATCGTTCCCTAACTTCTTGGACGTCCTTTAAATTTTTTTTTTTTAATGTTGCTAATAGAATTTGTCGATTTCGGCGATTTGCAAAAAGTGGCGTTTTACTCGTTACTCAAACAATCTTCAACGCAAAATTCTGAAAATTTAATATATTGATCCCAGGCTGACGCTAAAACAACTACTATAACATGAGATATGAACGTATAAGGAATGTGGGCGTGGTTAGTAAATAAAATCCGTTGCCAAGGAAATTCAAAAGTTTACTTTTGCCGATTCTTATGAAACTCACGTCGATCTGTTCAGTGACCCCAGGCGACCAAAACATAAAATGGTTGCTATGGAGATAAAACCAACAGAAGAGCCGCCATTTCGAAAAAAGTCGTTCTTACATCAATTTCAGACAAAAAGAAGGGGGTCAGAGGTGACAGCGGTGGCGAGGATAAAACAAGTTTTAATCAGTAAAGAACCAAATAAAAAGTCTAAATGAACCAGATACTAAAAAAAAAAAAAAAAAGAGAGATTAAAAAAAACCAAAGTGACCTAGATTCAGTTACTTTTAATTTTAAAATCTGGAAGATGGAGCTGCCTTTTAAATATGGAACTTTAATTTTTAATTTAACAAAATAAAACTAAAAGTCAAGTAAAGAAAAAAGAACTTTTTGAAAAACTTAACAATGCGGCACATTTTGGGGTCAACCAACCATAGAGTCAAAAATATTCAAAGAAAACAAAGAAAAAACAATGAAGTCTCCAAAGTATTCTTGTTAAATCAGCATAACCAGAAATTGTTTAAAATTAACCAATAAGAGTGAATAAAAGTCAGACTTGCAACAAACTTTAATAAGATGAAAAATAAGTGAAAACCACAAGTGGCTTCTTGGATGAGACGCGGCCCTAATTAATCATTTAAATGAGAACAAATGAGGAAAACAGGCGTTTAATGTTACAGCTGTCTTGTTGTTTGAGGTTCACCAAAGCATGTTTATCTCTGGGACGCAGAGACTGTTGTTCCTCCTAACCAGTCTGATGACTGGCTCCTCCCGGGGGCTTTGTCCATGATTGCTAAAGGATGCACATATTCACAAGTCAAGAAAAGCAAAACTGTACATGAAAGCTCACGTCTGCAAATTTCCTCAACTTGAATAATTAATAATTTATATCTGATGATAAAAAAGCACTGTCTTTAATAATCATCTCAGCTCTGATTTTTGATTCTACTTTTGTGATGTAAATACATTTTGCTGCATTTTATTGATGCTACATTCATATATTGAAGGAGTATCTAAACCCCCCCACTGGCAGCAATCAGCATGCTTCAATTTTAGATAAAAAAATAAAAATTAAAAGCTCCCCGACTGTTTGTGTGAGTCAGTCCTTTTACTGACATTAAAAGCAGCAGTGTGACTCAGTAATACTTATTTTCTGACTATATTTATATTTATTTTAATGAAATCTGCATTCAAAGTTTGCATTAATTTACTAAACAAAATAAATATTTTTTCTGTCCTAGACAACACAATTAGCTAATAGGACATAATAACCCAAGAGATGATAAGTATTTGTGTTGTTTTAGTAATGCTAGGCAAAAAACGTTTAATGTTTTATTAAAAAAATAAATAAAAAAGCACTCCATAGGTCTTTTTTTTTAGTTTAAAACTAAATATATCAATAAAAATGTAATTTATATGAATAAAAAATATATATTTTCTACATTTTTAAACCAAATGCAGCTGAAAAGGCTGACCAACGATAAACCTCATCTACATCCATCCCAGTGAAAACCTCATTAGCTGACCGTATGCTTATTTATAAGTAATCGTGCAGATAAACTCTCATGACCGATAATTTATGCAATCTGTTCCACTTTGGCATTTTAATTCCCGTGATTTAGCTGCTTATTTTTCTTTGAGCAAAAACAGAAAATCCTAAAATATTAATTGTTGCTTAAAAGAAACAAACGGAACTAAATTATACAGACAGAGTACTATTTCATAATAAAAATCCATCTGGAAATGACTCTTTAGATAAATTGGTGTGTTTCTAACTGTGAATTATCCACTGTACAAATCTGAAATTAGGAGTAATTGTGAGAAACAGAAATGATCTGAAGCATTTTCACATATTTGCTTGAAAGTTTATTATTTTTAGAATACTTAAAACTATCGGTATCGGTTATAAACAATTCGATTCCGATTTTTTGCCGATTCTTCAATTCAATTCAATTTTAAAAATACACATTTGTACACGTTTGTTTAGAAATACACAAAAAATCGACTATATAATTTGAATATATTTATATTAATCTGATAGAGTTCACATATTGTACATTTTTTTAGTAAAATACTGAGATTGTTAATGTCGTACAGTGTTAAATTGATTCTCAAAATGATAAATTATAACAAAATGTTCAGATCATCAACATTGTAAACATTGTTCTGCTTCTCCTGGAGGGTTTCAGTTTGGCCACTAGGTGGCGATCGCGCTATAAAAGTGCACCTAATTCAAGAAGAAGACGACACTAAGAGGAAAAAATTATTTTTTTAGACCACAGATAGTTACTTTAACAAATATTTCCCTAAAAGACTAAAATTAATTCCTGTTCATTTAGTCAGCAATGTATTTTTTTTTTTTTTTTTAGCATTAGCCGTCCTATGGGAAAGTCTATTGAACGTTAGCATCAAGCTAGCAGACTTTAGCTTTATAGATTTATATCTTTTGTGAATTGATAATTGATCTATTAAGCTTAAATCGATTTTTTTCAACCCAGCCAGCTTTAAACTGCTAGTGATCAAAAACCCTGAAGGAATGATAGAACGGCCAAAGGAAAAGATACAGACCACAAGTGTTAACACGTGCTTGAAGAATGAAAAATCGTACAACCTGCCTACATCTTACCTATTTCACTTTTACTTGCTTATTTTTCAAGTCTTTGCAAAAACTGGTCGCCTGCAGCATACCCATAGATTCTTCACGCTGTAAATACTTGTTGATACCTGCTATAACCGTCCATTTTTATATATTTTTATTTTCTAAAACACTCTGAATGGATAAAAAATGCATTTTGTGGCTGTGTACTTGAGACAATGACAATAAAGTTCTATTCTATGCTACAACAGTTTCGTTTTACGGTCTCACCATGTGGTCTACGACCATGACATGTTTCCAACTCCCTGTGGATCACACATCGTATCTGATGAATTCAAACTCAATGAACTGAATGAGCCCTTTTTATTTTCCTTTGTGACAATTTTCTGTTTGTTTTTGTTTTGTTTATATAAATCTATTGGTCCCAGCAATCCTGTGTTTGTAATTACTACCCTCAGCTCCAGCAGACGTTCTAGTGCAGAGGTCTGCAACCTCCAGAGCCGCATGTGGCTCTTTTATCTCTCCATAGTGGCTCTCGGGCTGAAGAAAAATAAAATAATAGTCATTTTCAAAAGAATTAGATACTAACGTTTTTAGCTAATTTGTTTCCTAGAGGGGTTTTTAGGCTAATTTACAGTTTTAGCTTCCATTTTGGCAACATGCTAACGTTTTTTTACAAATTTGGTTTACTAAGGAACTTTATGCTAATTTGGAGTTTAGCTAATATTTTAGCAAACTGCTGATGTTTTCAGCTAATTTGTTATCTACTTAAAATTTTTTTTTTAATTAGAATTTAGCTTCTATCTTATTTTAGGCTATTGTGGAGTTCAGCTAGTAATTAAGCAACAAGCTAGCTTGCTTTTTTGGCCTTTAATTAGTTTTTCATACTAATTTGGAATTAAGCTAATATTTTTGCAATATGTTAACATGTTTTTGCTAATTTGTTATCTACTGGGACTTTTAGGCTAATTTTGAGTTTAGCTTTTATTTCAGCAACATGCTAACATTTTTGGCTGATTTAATTTACAGAGAAATGTTGTGGTAATTTGAAGTTAAGCTAGTAATTAAACCACGAGATTGCTTTTTTGCTAATAAAGTTAAAAACATTTTTTAAAATTACCTTTTTTAGATTTCATTGCTTTTGTTCGTGCCAAAAATAGACATTATTCACATTTATATATAAAAAAAAAAAAGAAAGTTATTAAAGCAAATCCAAATTTCTTAAAGGCTAACGTAAGTCAATGCGGCTCCTTCTAGGTTTTGATCAGTAGAAAACGAGTCCAAATGGCTCTTTTACTGTTAAAGGTTGCCGACCTCTGTTCTAGTGGCTCTTCTGAAGACGCCTTACCCCAATCTAGTTCCAAAACTAGCGGATCTGAGCAAAAGTTCTTCATCACAAAGTGCTCCAGTAACACGGCCGATGTGCTTTTGGAAGAAAATTCCTATAAACACACTCCTCAACCTTGTTGTAACCTGAAGAGTTGAATCTATAACAGCTACAAAAGATGAACCAACATCATACTGAACTCTATTATGGGATGGCCCTTCAGTTCATAGGTGAGCCAATACTTTTAGTAATAGTGTTTTTAAGGACTAAGTCCTCAGTCAACTAAGTGAAGAATACACTTTTAAAGAAGTTGTTTGATGACAGTAGTTCGGGCCTTAACTTTTTCCCGCCCTTTGATGGGCGAATTATCAGACGCAGATAAACAATGCTTTTGATTTCCCTCCACTGGAAGGGTGTTATTCAGCAGGGGCCGCCTGTCTTGGTTATCTCCCCCTGTCATCTCTGGATCTCTGTAAGGAAGCGAGACGCGATGCGCGATCGTGTCTCCAACCCCATCAAATGACAAGAGACAGTGCAGCTATCGCAATTATCCAATTTATTCTGATGACACTGATGCTCCCGCACGTCTCGTCTTTGTAATCCGCCATGCAACAGTTGCAAAAGTTGCATCAAGGAAACATTACATGAATGTAAAAGGCAACATGACGTATGAATACTCCTTAACTCAGAAACTTAATAAGCCGACAGAATCAGGTAAAGTTTCTCCTGGAAAATCCAGTCTCAACTTTCTCAAAAAAAAAAAAAAAAAAAAAGAGGAGTACATGTTCAACTCAGCTGATTATGAGGTGCACCAAAGAGGCCACGCTTAGATCAAAAGAAGGGGAGAGATTTACAAAGTCAATCCCCACCACCCTGTTAGCTGCAGATACACTGTTTGATAAGGTCTTTGGATCGATGCGCTGATGGACGCGGTGACAGAGGAAGGGTGGTTGTGTTCTCCCAACCACCCACCAGCATCTTTTGATGTGCTGTGCTGTTACTGCGTTTTCTCACCATGCTGGAGCTTGATTGACCCAATAAACACCCCTGGTAAACAATGTTTCCTTGAACTCCCGACAGCCAAAATAATGATGTCTCTCATGCGCAGTTCTGCAGGTTAAAAGTTAGGCTTTCACCGAGGTTGGAAATTGTACTTAGGAACAACTTAGATATATCTTTGAATTTACTTTTTTTTTTTAAGTTGGGAGCATTAATGCAGCTTTCAACTTTTTGGCACAAATCATTTGAGTTTAAACATCTGTGCACCAAATTAAATGACTAATACTAAAAATTGAAGTGTTAAAGAAATGCTTTAGGATGTTCTTCTGGCAGTTTAATATGCCGGAATGAGATATTAAAACAAAAAAAAAAAAAGACATTTAAGATTTTTACACTCCAGTGCCCACATACTAAAGACCATTTGTTATATAGAACATTACAGGGATGTTTATCTAAGTGCTATTTCCTGAAAAAGCTGATGCACCTTGATGGGATTTGGATAATAGTCCGCCTAAAACAAATGAACTTGTTGTCTCAAACTCGTAAAACATCTGCGCCGTTTTTTATGAAATATTTGTAGCCTCTTAGAAACAATCAGGATAATATTTGATCATTTATTATCATGCAGTCAAATGCCAGGAGGTGATTCAAATCAACTTCGAATAAAGAAACAATCTCTAAAGTCAGACGAGTAAAACCGCAACTCAACATCTCAGAAAATTCCACCAACTTGCATAAAAAAACCTGATCCTTACTGTTACACCTGTTGCAGGACTTTTCATCTTTTGGGTTTCTAACATTTTACATTAGATTTTAATGGAATTCTTGCAGATGATTGACGGTGGAGCGATTAAATAAAACCAGAGGAGTCTTCTAATTTAGTAATACGACAAGAAAAAAAAAAAAAAAAAAGCCCATATCATGATACGCTCCCGCCGTGCTTCAACCTGTTAGAATTTGTTCCACCTTAACAAGTCTTGATCCCATTTTTGGTCTGGTTTGAGGCCCTCCACAGTTTGATGCCCCCAGGAATTGTTTCTGTGAACTTGTGGCAGATGGAGTTCCACATATATAAGTAGTTTCCCTCTGGCAAAGGAAGTTCTACGGCGGCCTGCGTGAGTCTAGTCTGGACTGGCTGAACACGGCCTCAGGGTGCTCAGCCGCAAATGCTACTAAGCACAGAGCTTTTCCTGGGATAGCATTAGACAATCCTCAGAAAAAGTACAGAGTGCCCTGACTGAAGCATCAGGCTGCACTTTCAGCCCCAATCATACCAGGAGTTGCTCATCTTCTCAGGTTGAGAATGGGTTTGAGTTATGCTTATTTGTGTTCGTTCATTTACATGTATTTGAAGGTGCTGCCGTTTCAATTTTGGAGCCACCATCTTGTTTTTGTGTGTTTGGACATCACCAGCACCGTGACACGAGGGGCTGAGAGACGTGGCCAGTCTGCCGGGTTTCCCCGCTCGTCTTCTCGACACACCGGACACCACACCAATCGGAATCACTTCTGCTGCATGTAAAGGGGCGTGGCATCAGACATGTTGGAAAGAAGCCCATGTAATTTCTAGTAAATAAACTCTATTTTTCCATAAATAACTTCATTTTTGTATGAATAAAGATATATTGTTACGATTCCTGTATCGGTTTCCTAGTTGGAGATCAGGTGTGTTTGAGATCCCCCAGCGCCTCACCTGCATCGGGGCGGGGAATGGCGCCTGAGATGAAGGTGAACGACGAGACTGTACAAGAACAAGGAGTTGGGGGTTGTCCTCAACATTCGGCTGAATTTTAATACACTACTCCTCCTAGTATGATCTGTGCTGTTATGTCTTTCATAGTATTTTTTAACATCTTTCAGAGTAAAGCAGATTCAAAAATAGCCGCGGGATTCATTTCATGTGCCCTGTCCCAAATAAACAGATAAAATAGAAATAAAAGTTAGTTTTAGAGGCATCAATAACACAAATAATCACAGATTGTTTAAAATCTTGTATATTTTTTCATCAGTGATTCACTACCTTCCAGAAAGAGTTAAAAAATAAACCCATTTCCTTCATTTAATGCCAGTTATTTCACGTCGAATTACAAGAACATTCTGGACACAGTTTCCCACAATGCATTGTTTTGTAGTCATCAAGGCGGCTTGAAGCCAGCGCAGTACCTATTTTTTGGCTGCGCTGGCTTAAGTAGGCGCCTTGAACAGCGTTTCTCGTGATACTTCATGACGGCGCACATGGTGCAGAAAACTAACCAACATCCACCGCGATCCAGGCGATCTGTGCAGCGCCGGTGTCGGTACCACATATGCTCGGCCTGCAAGAACGGCTCGGGGACTTGATGACGTATAAGATTGTGATTGGTCCGGACCATTAGACCACTGTCACGTGACAGGGGAAATGAAACACTTCTGCCATAACAATGCACCGATTCTTCCTGAGTAAAGAACCGATGAGGTCCAAAAAAATATGCAAAAAAATCACAAAAGGAGGCGGAATATTTGCAATCAGCCGCAAAAACCTTGAAAACGAAATAATCCGATTGAGGGGAATCATCACAGGATAATGATCGCTGTTTTAATAGAGAGAAATCAGGCTGGGAAGCGTGACGTTTGAGCGAAAGTGGGTGCTAGCGAGTAGCATGCTAGTTTTAGAAAGTAATTATTCGCACGTATTTTTTCTAAATACATCCTGCCAATGTTGAACTTCTTTCAGGTCGCACAGACCAGATGAAGTCCCGCTAGAATATGCAGCGCTCGCTTTCTGCTCCGTTACACAAACACTAAGGAGAGCAGACGTTAGTGAGCTGTCAATGCCAAAATACTAAATAATAGCCCGAGCAGATCTCAGTATTTCTTTTCCTTTCTTTTCTTTTTTTTTTAAATAAACTTCATTGTAAACATCAGTTTGAGTACAGAAAAATAGCAAATTAGCCAACTCGTTTGTTACATCATCACTAGTCGCAAGCCCCAGAGCCGTTCTTGCAGGCCGAGCATATGTGGTACCTACACCACGTCTGCCTGCATGATCTCAAACACACCTATTCCTGCAAGAGGACCTGGTCACATGACTCCAAGGCGGCGCCAGTGCATCGTTAGCCGAAAATCCTCGACCGAAATTTGAACGAAATTCACGCTCTTCCCATAGAAAAAACACCAGAACCAGGTTAGGAAAGAGAAGGCAGGAACCATGTTCTGAATCAGAGGATCAGTGCCCATTACCCTCCATCATCTTCTGGGTCAGGGGTCTGCAACCTGCAGCTCTGGAGCCACTTGTGGCTCTTTATCTCTCCATAGTGGCTCTCTGGCTAAGGAAAAATAAAATAACACTCATTTTTTTTAAATAAGGATTACTAAATTAACATTTTATTTAATTTAGATTAGTTCAATTTATACATTTCTGGCATAGAAATTTATAAACTGGAACCAGGCATCTTTTATTTTGAAAGGAAATCATATCAGCTTCTGTCAAATAATTGAGAAAATGATAGTTTCTTTTATATTTCAATTTTTATTCATGCCACAATAGAAGCAAAATTCATATTTATTATTAAAAATATATTTTATTAAGTATCAGAATAAGAATTTGCGGCTCCAGCTAAGTTTTGATCAGTAGAAAACAAGCCCAAATGGCTCTTTTACTGTGAAAGGTTGCAGTCCTCTGTTCTAGGTGTTCATCCTTATGGAAGAACTATGGGTATAATTTGTTTTTTTGCTATTTTTTCTTTCATATTACAGTAAAAATGTGTGTAGTGGGAGTACTTTTTTGATGATAAATCTAGTTTTACTACATTTTAATACATGCATTATTCTTTTTCCCCCCATAAAAGTACAACCTTTGGATGTAAATGCATTAAGCCAAACTAAATCCAAAAATGTTTTCCCTCCAACTTTAATGGAGACTCTGCTGTGTCTGGCTGGCATGAGGCCATCAATAAAAGGCCCTCCTCCTCCTCCTCCTCCTCCTCCTCCTCCTCCTCCTCCTCCTCCTCCTCCTGTGGACTCCTTCTGTTTCTTATCAGCTGGACGAAGATTGCCACTTTCAATTGGGTTTATCGTATCAATTGTCCAGACTGACATTCAGTGTAAGACCTGGCAGCATTGTCATGGTGGAGAAAAAAAAAAAAAAAAAAACACAGTGTGGATGGAGTCATGGAACTGTGTTAACGGAGACGCCGAGTCAAGGTCGCCGTGACACGAACGTCAAGTAAAAGCCTCACAACACGACTTTAAATACGAGGCGGAGTCGTCAGCAACTTTTAGTAGTTAGTGTGTGGATTTAAAATGCTTTTATTAACGGTCCTAACACCTGGTATGTAAATGGAGCCTCACCTGCTAACAGCTGCAGCGGATCGGCGCCGCCGATAGGAACTGCCGAACCGCACCGAGGAATGGTTTTTGCCAATCTACCAAAGCGATAACACAGAGGAAACTAAATTGAGGGCCCTCCTGCTGGGAGGTAAACACTAACACACCATGAAATCCCATCTTGTCCTTTGAGACTATCAGGTTGCCCTCCGAATACCCTTTCAGAAACTCCCCCCGCACTCCTGCTCTGTACCGCCGCTCCCTCGGTGCCGCAGAGTGGTTTAACTTTTGTGATCTTTCCTAAAAACAATTTTCCTTTCAATCTGTTGAAAAACATTACCGAATCACTGAAGGATGTGAGGGAAAAAAAAAAAGCTGAAACTACAAGTTCACAGAAAAAAAACTGTAATTGGTGCTAGAGTTAGTATCAAAACCTACATGTATATATCCACACGTGTCTTTTTAATGGATGGTGGTGTGTAGGTTGAGATGCAGGTGTTAGCTCTATTGATCAGCTAATTTTCACTTAAAGAGCTTTAAAGACCAGTAATTGCTGCCTTTGAAAGTATTATTAAAACTGAGATGTTAAGCAAATATTATAGATAATATGTAGAAAAGTCTTTGACAAACTTTGTAGGTAAATATTTATGCTTATATGTTACATTAAAAATGTTCTTTTTCTTTGATTAATGATTTACTTTTGCTGATTTATGGGGCAGATAATATCCGTTTTCGTCTTTCTGATCCTTTTCATTCATTTTTGATTTTATATTATGTTATTTATTGTTATTAAATTATATCTTAGAAAATAAAAATACATACAAAAGGGGTTTATACAAAAATACACCTTGTGTGTCACGAGATTCATAGCCCCCTTATTGTAATCTGTCATACACAAGAAGTTTGAGTTTATAAATAAACAAACAAACCCACTTGTGTTGAACTGGGAATGTTATGTTGGGGTTGTGAGGGGCTGTAAGCTAGCGGGAGAGAGTGCAACTCAGAGACAAATTCCTAAGAAACTCTCGCCGCTCTGCAGAAGATGTCCTCGAAAACGACACTAAATCTTTTTTATTTTGGCTAAAAACAGCATAATCATGATCAAAAGTCCACTTTGGGAATAGATCAAAAGATGATCTTGGTGGGACTTTGAATTTCCCTTGAATATATTATTATTCTCAGACCAGAACCTCCTGAATATCTCGAGAACTCTGTTTAAAACTGAGGGAAATCTGTCTTTCTGAGTGGCTGATTCTTTTAAAAGGAAAACACATTTTTATTTAGTGAAGCTTTTATTTACCACTATCTGTCTTGTACCTGTCTTAAATTTTTTTAAAAAGTGTTTTATTTAAAGCAATTAAAACATACAAAAGCCGCCAAACAAAAGAAGTATAAATCAAACGTTGGATAATTAGTCGTAATCCTCCAATTCCAAATCATATTTGTTTTTTGGAAAAATAAAAAGTACAAAAATGTATATACATACACATGTAAATGATGTCCTCTTAAATTAACCGTAAAATAGACATATTCTTAATCAAACACACAATATATAAATTAAATGGGAAGTTTGACAAAATGAGTTTAACTGTTTGGAAAAAGGAGATTTATATAACACAACCCCATATGTCACTATTGTTTTCATCTGGTTTGAAACTTTTAATTATAGTTGTTTATATATTATGAGCCCAAGTGCAGATCAATAACAAAATATATTATTTTTAATAATATCAAATATTGTGTTTTATTTATTCATTTTAGTTGAATTGTGTGTATTGCGAAGCACCTTGTGGTTATATCTGTAAAAAGCAAAGACATAATATATATCAAAAAAGTGTGTATATATGTTTATATGTCCGAAAAAACAGTGCTTTTGGAGAGATGTATGTGATGCTTTTTCCTGTATGTTTGGGATTAATATTCCACCGAATCCATTGATGCTTTTGTTTGAGATTATTGATGAGGGGTTACCTCTGCCTTCAAGGGGTCAGAAGATTATTGTTTTTTCAACTCTCCTAGCACGCCGTCTTATTCTCTTCAAATGGAAGGACGCTGCTCCACCCACAGTTTCACACTGGATTAAAGATGTATTATTTAATTTAAAACTTGAGAAAATGAGATAAACATTAAGATCTTCTGAACAAAAATTCAAACTCAGTATGGGAACTTATTCTGACTTTTTTTTACACCCATCTACAAAAGTGATAGAATGATTTTCAACATTGTTGTTGTCTCTGGTATTTTATTTACTCTTTTCTTTCTTTTCTCTTGCTAGTTATTTAAGTACCACAACCCATCTTTTTTTTTTTTTAAATTTATGTCTATATAGATGTGTGTATATATATTATAATGCAATGATGTAATTATAACTGGTATAATTGTTGGCAGCAGAATGGGGGCAGGGAAGTGGGAGGGGGTGGTTATTGATTGTATTGTTTGTCTTGTCTTATGTGGAAAACACAATAAATATATATAAAACTAACTAAAAAAGTGTGTGTGTATATATATATATTATATATATATATTATTTTATATTATATTATCTACATATATTAATATATAATATATGTAAAAAGTGCAATAAAGATGTAATTTCTTCTACAAAGCACACCCCATAGTAAATTATAAAAATAAATCTAATCAGGGTTCTCTGGCCAATAAAACAGTACTTAAGTTCATTTTATTTTACTTATGGCTTCCATATTTAAGAGCAAGCATAAGGCAGGGACCTAAAAAGAAGGACATGCTTTAAATTTAAAATTCAAATTAAAAATGTAAAAACTATTTTAAATTTAATTAAAATTTAAAATTAAATGTCATTATTTGTTTAAACTCAAGCATTAGATTATAAAATGTGAAACATTGGTGAGTGATGACTCATTGGTTTCTGAAGCCCAGAAACTCTCAGAGTTGCTCTCATCTCTACTCAGAAAGTCAAAGCAGACAGAGTGAGCACTGACTGTAAGCGGGCCAAATTAAATGTATGAATGGTGTTGGTCTGACACGGTTTATGATCTTTTTATCCTTCCACGGCTGCAGATGAGGGATGAGGACCGCAGCTCTTTCTTTTCTGGATTTTCAACTCCGTGAATCCAGGAATTTATGAGTCTCATCTGAGCAGACTCAATGTCATACCTGTCAGGTAAAACCGAAAGACTTTGAGCTGGAGGTAACACTTTGGCTACACACATAATCAACTGTGTAATGAGTAACATAAAGGACTTTAACAAAAAAAAAGATAATCTCGGTTGTATTTGTTCTTTTCCACAATATATTGAGAAAACAGAATAATTTATATTTTTATTAAATATATGTTTTCATTAGATGTATTTATCATTGCAAATCTGATTTGTAATTCCATAGTCAATGGAAACACAGCTTGTGACCATGACACTCCTACAATGAACATACTTTACAATGTCCAGCACCTGACTCAACTAGCTAATTGAAGTAGGCTTCTGCCTATTCCCTTTTTTAGACTATTTTTTTTTTATTTTTGTATTATTTTGTAGTGTTCTACATCAGAGCTTCCACAAACGATTATTTTAATAGTCGACTAATAACCGATTATTTTTTCCGATTAGTCGACTAATCGGGTCAATCACAAAGTGGATGTAAAGCAGACATCTTAACCATCATTAGCTGACAACTAACTAAAGCTGAATTTGACTGCTGAAGATGCTAGTGCTAATAGCTGAAAACGCTGAAGTTGATAGTCAGCTAAAATATGAGTTAAATGCCAAATTAGCCTAAAAAGTTGAAAAAAGTTTGCCAAAACAGCTAGCATGTAGCTGAAATATTAGCTAAACTTCAAATTAGCCTAAAAAACCTAAATAAATTCCAAAATAAACCCTAAAAGCTAGCAGAATGTCGTTACAACTTTCCTCTTTACTACACTATGACTCCAAAGTAGCGACTAATAAATAGTTATCAACTATTTTAATAGTCGATTATTCGTCGATTAGTCGATTAATTGTGGCAGCCCTATTTGAAATAAGTCTAAATCTAAAGTATCATAGCATATCGCAGTTTAAATGTTAGAATTCGTTTCATTCATAAACAATCTATTTTTTTTTTTTTAAATGGTTGAGAGTCATTTTTTTAGTTGATGATTTATGTGGGTATAAACATTTTGAATGTGGTTACTTTTGGTCAAATACTTGTATTTTCCTATTCAAGGGCTAGCACAAATTAAACATACAGCAGTTTGTGTCATTTTACAGGGAAGCCCATGTTTCATTTGGAATTTAGGGGTTTATGTGGAAACTTAGTAGGGCTACACCAGGGGTCTGCAACCTGCGGCCCCAGGGCCACATGTGGCTCTTTTATCTCTCCATGGTGGCTCTATGGCTGAAGAAACATAAAATAATAGTAAATTTTAAAAAAAAATTGGAGATTAGCAATTATTTTAGTAACATACTCATGTTTTTGGCTAATGTGTTACCTACTGGAGTTTTTAGGCTAATTTAGAATTTTAGCTTCTATCTTAAAAACATGGTAACGTTTTTGGCTACGTTTTCTGAGAAATGCTATGCTAATTTGGAGTTTAATATTTTTGTACAATGCTAATGTTTTCAGCTAATTTTTTATCTAGTTAATAATTTAAAATTTAGCTTCTATTTTAGCAAAATGCTAATGTTTTTGACTAAGTTAGTTTTCTGAGGAATTTTAGGCTATTTTGGAGTTCAGCTAGTAATTAGGCAACAAGTGAGATTTTTTGGCAGATTTGGCCTCTAGTTAGTTTTTTATGCTAATTTGGAGCTAATATTTTAGCAACATGCTAACATTTTTTGCTAATTTGTTATCTAATTGGGGCTTTAGGCTAATTTTGAGTTTAGCTTTTATTTCAGCAACATGCTAAAATTTTTGGCTGATTTAATATACAGAGAAATGTTATGCTCATTTGAAGTTCAGCTAGTAATTAAGCAACGAGCTAGCTTTTTTGCTAATAGAGTTAAAAACATAAAAAAATACCTTTTTGAGAAATGCTAGTTTCTTTTAATATATTTTTTGGCTTTTGTTCATATGTAAAAATAGACATTTTTCATATTTATTTAAAAAACAAAACAAAATGAAGGTTATGATACAAATCCAAATTTCTTAAAGGCTAACGTAAGTCAATGCGGCTCCTTCTTCTGGGCTAGGCGATAATGATATATATCGTAAAACAAGTTTTTCTCTATAAAAAAGGAGTCTATTGTGACAAACTTTTATTTTAAAGGGTTCAAAATTAACAGTTGCGAGGATTTTCTCTTCTTTGGTGAGTAAAAGTTAGAGGCTTAGTCATCACATGGCCAGTAAACATTTGTGTAAACTTAGTATTGGACGCGGAACGGAGCCCGCTTCCATTCGGCGCTCTCGTTAATTTATGGCGTGACGCGCCGCGGTACGAGCCTTCCGCTGCAAATTTTTTCACCTCTGCTCTATTTTTGTGCGCAAGCCCCAAATGATTTAACCACATGAAATTACATTAAGATACATGAGAAAAAATATGGTTTATTTTCAAATTATAACCTATTTTTCACAATAAAACACGGCGATTGACAAATGCAATCATATTTTTGTATCTAAACAGACTGTAGAGATGAAAATAAACAATCACAACACACACATGTGGGGGGCACATGCGGAATTGGATGTAAAAATGTCTATATTTAATTTAATAACCTTTATTTAAGTTTCATTGAAATCTAAAAGCACTTTATTAAGGGAGACCTGAGCAAGATTCAACACAACAGGAAAATACAATAAAAAACAACAAGAGAAAGGCGGAGAGAAGCTGTTTTGTGGCGCTTCTGTGTCCAGTGTGAACTTAGCGTTAGTCCTCCTTTTACGGAATTTTTTTTTATGTCATTACCGCCTGACATTAAAAAAAAAAACTATGTCGTTTTGTAAAAAATTCTGTCACCCAGACCTAAAGTTTTAAGTTATGACAATATGTTTTCTGTTACTGTCTGAGCGATTAGCAACTTTTCTTAGTAACTCCAAAACAGACTTCTGTCCAACAGCCATCCTTCACTTTTGGGGCGTGATTCGATGTGCTGAGGCGCGTACTCCCACCTAGTGTTGAGGAGTGTGCACTGCACATTCACGTTCGCTGAAGGAACTTCGATCGACGTTGGTGCTGCTGCTAATGTCTGAATAAAGGAATAGCCAATCACAAAAGAGTTTCCGCCTTGTCTGGCTTGATTGACAGATAGTCATTCTTCTGAAAAAGCTCTTTATGAAATAAAGAAGTCATCCTGAAAAACAACAATGGGAAATAAAAAAATATATTTTTGGACTAAAAAACATATGTTTATAATAATTTTCAACAAGATAAAAACCTATTTATTATAATAAATATTTATTATTAAAAAATGCTTTTTTAACATAGTAACATGTTTTAAAGGAAAAATGAAATTTATTTGATAATAATATGGCCAATTTAAAATTTGTGTGCAGGTTTTTCACAATTTCATGATCTTTTAAGTCATTGAAAAGATTTTTATTGGTATATTGTCTGATTGAATTTGGTCATTTTTATTTATTTAATTATGAACAGTTTGGGGTTCCATAAGTAACTACTTGCTTCTTCTTAGCAGAAATATGGGGTAATATTTTTAGTTTTTTAACTTACCCATTGTGACAAAAAAAGCTTTAGCAAAAGTGGCTTAAATATTGTCTGGTATTGATTGCAGAAAAGAATAGATGCCACGCTCACTCCTCGCGCTTCCGCGACATAGCGTTAAGGAGACATCACTGTTCATAAACATTAGAGGCTTACATGTTATCAATTTGTCGTTTCAGGTAAAATGGAAACTAAAGATCTACGAGTTTTCATTATGAAAAAGCTAATTATTAAATTATTTATGCGTCACATTAAGGTTTTTTTTTTATGTATTAAAACAAATATTTCCTGCAAAGTACATTAATTTCACACAGATGTTCACTTAGTCTGTTAGACATTAACAATGCATGCAGACTTGCAGTTTATTTATGTTTCAAAGACTCCGTACAAACAGAAAGAGCCCCGATTTAGGAAGCAGCTTCGTCACAAATCCAGCTTTACACTAAGTTGTGTCCACACAGCTTCCCCTGCATAACCTAATGCGAGCAAACACAACCTTCAAATCCAGTTTTCAGTCGGGCAAACATAAATAGCTTCTATATAAATAACTTTGAACATCTGAAACAACACTACAGTCTTTCAGAGCCAAAAATCACACTTCTCAAGTGTGAAATTTCAGTTATTTAGGTAAATACTGTGACAACCTACCATGCTGGCTGCTGACACACCCCCCTATTGCCTCCCCCTTGACCTACAACAGTTTAAGGACATCATGGGTACTAAACAATCTCCAGAAATAGAACTGAATATCAGCTGCAGGGTGTCTGGAGGGGGAACTGATGACAAGTCATATCAGAAAACAAGAAAAAAAGATTGTAGCAACAACATTCAACTCAAAACGCCAGAGATTTGATGGTTTTCCTTTAAGGATTTATCGCAGTAACAGCTCTAACCATCCATGCTGATGCAGTTTAATGTTGCTTCCATTTAGTCTCCTTATGTAGTGCTTCATAAATCCACACCACCGTCTGTCTGACACATTTCACATTTATCTGCACTTTCAACAGATTAGTGGAGTAAAAAAGACCGGCTTATCGTTCTTTTTCTTGAATGAAGTGCTTTTAAACAGATTTTGCATCCAGCAGAGTAAAAAGAGCTGCTGTGCGGTTAGGAGTAAAAAAAGAACCGCCTGACTGAGTCACAGGCGGAATTCAATTGAAGAAATCCAGCTCTTTGGAAAGATGTATCAGTAGAGAATACATATTTTGCTTTTTAGCTCGGAATTAAAACTGTCATTTTTTAATAAACATCATTTATCAAATGTTGATTGGTAACCAACAGGTAACCAAACCCTAAATTAACATCTACAAATGGGGCTTTTAAAGTTCTGTCTGTTGGCCAAATTTTTGACAAATTGAAATAAAACCGTTTAATTCTTCAAAATATAGTCAAAAAACTTCAGTGTGCTGCCCCCTACAGGTTGAAATGAGGTATTACAGTTGCATTTTCTGATTGGTCAAACCATGTAAGTTTAGTAATGATAACAGTCCTGCCCCCAAGCCCCACCCCTCTTTTCAAATTTCAGCTGTGGGTGGAGTCAGCCTCCAACTTCCTTTAGTTACCCTTTAAATGGGTGTTTTGAGGCTTAACTGAACTTCATAATCTTTTAGGACACACTTAACAAACGTGATTATGTAAGGTCACGCCCTTTCACTGAACTTATATAGCCTTAAATGTACATATTTAACTGCGTTACACATGGGGGAGATTTCTGTTGTCACAATGACATAATTTTTACAATACGATGAAAACAGTGAGTACAGCAAAAAAAAAAGTTTTATTTTGGAAAATGTGCGAGATGCTCTTTATATATCTGGAACGATTTCCGGTTTAAGTAACAAAAAAGTGCAGCAGCAAAAATTTGAAGGCAACAAAATGTATATGGAGCCCTGCAGAGGCTGGATCCAGTGTGAGCCCCTCTCACCCTCGGGGTGATACCCAGATCACCTCCTCCTATGACTCAACTCTACTCATACTCTATTCAAGGCAGTTCACTCCACCGCCACTTGAAAAGGAGGATTTTCTCTGTGCTTTATTTTTGACTACTTCAGTCCCTAAGAATTAATTTGAAAATGTATGAAAAAATGTAAAAGCAAAAGACGATGAAGAAATTCACCTTGCTAGTACTGGCTAGTACCTCCTTTTGCCCTCAGAACCTTCATCCTTGGTGGCAATGATCCAACAAGGTACTAGAAACATTCCTCAGAGAGTTTGGTCACATGCAAGCATCAAATAGTTGCTGCAGATTTGCCTATCTCTAGTTCCGCAACATCCCAAAGGTTCTATTGGGTTGAGATCTGGTGACCTTGAAGGTCATTAGAGTCCAGATGAAGAAACCAGTCTGAGATGATTCTAGCTTTATGACATGCTGGAAGTAGCATCAGAAGATGGTAGACAGTGGGGATAAAGGGATGGACATGGTCAGCAACATGACTCAGGCAGGTTGTGGTGTTGTAACTATGTTAAATTAGTTAAGTTAAGCATTATTTGCCTATTTTAAGAATATTAAACTCTTATTTTAAGCATTGTTCACCTATTTTAAGAATATTAAGCTATTACTTTAAGCATTATTCACCTATTTTAGGAATTGTAAGCTCTAATTCTATGCATAATTCACCTATCTTAAGAATATTAAGCACTTATTTTAAGAATTATTTACCTATTTTAATCATTTTAGGCT
Source organism: Oryzias javanicus (assembly GCA_003999625.1). Classification (NCBI taxonomy): domain Eukaryota; kingdom Metazoa; phylum Chordata; class Actinopteri; order Beloniformes; family Adrianichthyidae; genus Oryzias; species Oryzias javanicus. The sequence continues at coordinate 5,159,391 of CM012456.1, read as the reverse complement.
CTTTTTTAAGCATTATTCTCCTATTTTAAATAATTTTGGCTCTTATTTTAAGCATTATTCACCTATTTTAGGAATTGTAAGCTGTTATTTTATGCATTTTTACCCATTTTAAGAATATTAAGCACTTATTTTTAAGCATTATTGACCTATTTTAAGAATTTTAGGCTCTTATTTTAAGCATTATTCCCCAATTTTAAGAATTTTAAGCTCTTATTTTGAGAATTATTCACCTATTTTAATAATTTTAAGCTGTTATTTTATGCAATGTTTACCTATTTTAAGAATATTTAAGCTCTTATTTTAAGCATTATTCACTTATTTTAAGAATTGTTGGCTCTTGTTTTAAACATTATTCATATTGTCCTAAAATAAGCGAAATATATCTTAAACAAGATTTTGTAGCTTATTTCAAGATTTAATTTAGTCTTAAATGGGAAAGTCAAAAATGACTTGTTTCAAGAAACCTTACCAAGTCAAAATCTACAAGTTCCATTGGCAGATTTTTTCACTTAAAACAATTGAAAAATGTCTTGTTTCAAGTATTTTTACTTGTTTTGAAAAAGGAAATTTTTCCAGTGTAACCAGTAGTTATTTGCATCACTGTTGTTGTTCTATCAGCTGGAACCAGTCTGGTTATTCTACTCTAATTTTTTTGGCATCAACAAGACATTTCCACCCACAGAACTACCACTCACTGGATATTTTCTCTTTTTATACCCATTCTCTGTAAAATCTGGAAGAGGTTGTGGGTAAAAATCCCAATAGATCTACAGTTTCTGAAATACTAAGGCACCAACAATCATGCCATGTTCAGAGTCAACCACCTTTCTTATCCATTCTGATTCTCAGTTTGAACTGCAGCAGATCATTTTGACCGCGTCTACATGCCTAAATGTATTGAATTACTTAGATTAGAAATTTATGCTAATGAGCAGTTGGACAGGTGTGCCTATAAAAAAGTGGCCAACATTGAAGAAAAACAACTTTTTCCTCTTTATTTTCGCCTCCATGTGTTGCAGCTCTGCTTCTCGGTTTTGAAATCCATTTGTATGAATAATGCAGGTCACGTTTGCGAGACACTCAAACACGACTTGGAGGAAACCTTCGCTGAAAGGCCATATGGCAGAGCGTGAAACATTAAACTCAGCCTTTAAAGTATAGATGTGGCTCTATCAAAGAGGGAGACAGAAACTATTTCCTCCAGATGCTGGAACAGGTTCCTGTTGTCTTATTGAATTGTAATCCGGTCTGCAGTTCATACACTAGCCAGCTGTTGCTGAGCTTCTTTCTCTGGCTGTCTGCATCCATCCCTCTGTAAACAGAGGAGGGCTGCCCCCCCCACCCCCACTGTTAAATACAGCAAAAATGGAAAACACCAACCGAAGCAGAATCAAGCAAATATTCCTTTCAAAGGAGCCCTCACCTGGACGACCTCACGGTTGTTTACGGGAACAAAACATATTTTCGCTTTATTATTGCTGCGCCGAGCAGCTAAGAACCTTTGTTGTAGATTAGCATTTGCGCTTTGAAACTGACAAAGTGAGGATTTAACCAAAGCAATTCGATTCATTTTCCATTTTCCCAGCAGACAAAACAGCAAAAGCCGCGAACGCCTTCGGGAAAGCAGCTCCGTGATGGAAATTGATTAGTGGAGCCTCAAACAGATGCAATTGTTTCGCCTACACAAATTTGCAGAGTGTGCTACAAAACACATATTGACAACAATATTATAATTTTTTTAATGGAAAAATACAATTATTGGGTTCTTGCTCGTTTTATTGTTTACGCTTCTGTTTTAGGTCTCTCCTTGGAAGGATCTGAAAAATGAAATGAAGCCCAGATTTATATTAACTTGACTAAAGATGATATTGTTTAGTTTGCAAATTTAAATCAGACTCTTTTAAGAAAAAATGGTGACTTCTCCACTACAGTGTAAAGTAAATTCTGGCTTATAGGTAATATGGCTGTTTAATATAATTTCACCTAAATAATAAATATTACAAATTCCAACAAAAATGTGTATATATTTTATTTAATAAATGCTGCACCTAACTGTATCAGTCAGGCTGTGCCTCACCTGCAAAACATAGCTTAAAAAACATTATTAAATTAAAATATATATATATATTACATTTTAGAGATGTCTGTTCTATGATGACTTTTTTCTGTGTGGGTTTTCAAAGTTTCTTTAGTTAGAAAGAAGCACATTTATTCCTGTTAAGTGATGAGAAAATCAGCAGGTGAGGCACCGGCAGCCGTTGCCTCCCCTGCGCTGATGATCTTTCTATCATCATAAAAGAAGCTTTATTTTTATTTTCTATTTCTCACCAACTTTCTGATTACATTGGTGCCAGTTTGTGACTCATTTAGTCTTTTTGATTGGCTAAGAATTAACTTTAGAAATACACTGGGAGAGGCCAGCTTTTAAATTTTTTAGCATAATTTTCTAAACGGAGCATTACACTCAGAAATGTGTTCAGACACATCACTGGCAGTCATTTTCATTGAGACAGAAAGAAAACAGAAAAGGAAGACTTCTACAAACAGGTTATTGATGCGTTTCTTCAGAAGGAGCTGCACACAGACTGTGAAAATAAGTCAATTTTGGTGGGTTTTTTTCTATACTATTTCTTGAAATTGAATGTTAAACAAACTGCAGTCAATGGAATGGATATTAAGCTACTCTGTAGGGTTCATATGTTTGTAAATCTGACTGACCAGCTGTTAGAACAATATTAAACGAGTCGTAGATTATGTTAGATGGTTACAAGTACTTCAATGAATTACACTGGTTTACTTATTAAAGTAATTAAGACTTTTATACTTCTAATTTATGTTAACTTCTAGTAACGCTAACAATAGATTTGAACAATGAGACGTAGAGCTGCAAAAGATCTTTTTTACCCAATTAAAGTTGCTTAAATTGTTCACAAAATCACTGAAAATAGATAAAAGTAAGACAATTTCAGCGTGTCTTAGATTAAAGTAAAACTAATTACTGTTGAATTAATTTATCCCGTTGCTTCCCTTTGTTTTTGCTCACAATCATGTCTGGGCTGAGGGAAAATAAAAGTATAAACAGTTTAAATTAATTAGAAGCCTTAAAAATATATCTGCAAAAAAAAATGACCGTTTGCACATTATTTCTAAAATATGAACTTGAACTTTTTTCTTGGCCAAACTTATTTTGAAATGCATTTTTTAATTTTACATTTTTTTTTTTTTTTTACTTTTTACAATTACCCTTTAAAATACCTAAATTTAGCCGTGGACGCAATAAAAAATGTGTACAATGTGCCTCTTGGTTGAACATATTACATGTGGCCAACATGAATTTCCATCAGTTTATGTGCAGATCGCACCTAAAAATACGTCTGAATAACATTAGCTAAAATATAAATCGTTAGAATAATATCAGCTCTGGTTGATACACCTTTAATACTGGAAGATTATTCAAATTTTTATTTTGGTTTGTGAACAAATCAAAGGGAAGAAATAAAAAAAGACATTTATGATCCAGAAGGGTTCAGTCAGTTAAAATAAGCTTGGTTTGGTCATGACTGATAATATGGAGAACTTCCTGTACTCCTTTTTTATTATAATTATATTATTCTGCAGCTCTAGTTAACGGCTCGGCATCAAAATGCAAAAATGTGTCAAAATATAAAGATAAATTGCAGAGAAGATGTTTCTTTGTTTGGTAATATTTAGGTTTGTGGGGATTAAAACACCTTCATGCCGTATCACTAATATTCAACATATTGAACTCCTCTTAATTTAGCATCACCTTAAATGGAAATAAAACATTTTTATATATATTTTGAAAGAAAAAAAATCAGGGATGATTTAAAAATGATTTAAATAGCAGAAAGATGAATTCAAGTTAAACAGTGGTAAATCTACCCGTCAATAAAAACTCATCAGCAAATGAGACTCCTGTAGAGAAAAAAAAAATGCAGAATCATGACTCTTCAGCACAAAAATGCTTCGCCGTTCCACCCCACTTCCTTCCCTCACGGTGTCATGACTCTTTTGTAATTTAAATGTGGACAGTTTTCTCATTAATGTCCGTAAAATCCAAGAGATTAGTCCGGGGCAGAAGAGCCGCTCTGCAAGTTTCACCCAGAAGAATGTTAGGTTGACACCAGCTGAGTGAGCAAAACCTGCCAGCCAACCGTCCGACAAATCCCCAAAACTATTACACGAAATATTAGCCGATCTTTTAATTCATAATGACATGGAGGGGGATTTTTTTTTTTTTTTTTTTTTTTAACAGGTGCATTACTGCTAGTGCCTTGGGGGCAGAGATTAGCTACAACTGTAGGAGTGAATGAATAATGCCAAGAGCCGAGTATTACTGTGACTTAGCTCTATGAAGACTGATCCGGCTGCAGTGGGAATGTCACTATTTAAGCCTATAACGTCTGTCCCCTGAGCTGACATTTGTTCAGCCGCTAAATGTATATTGCAGCTTAAAGAAAAAAAGTTATGAGAGAATCCGTAACAATTTCTAAGCTCATTGTGTGATTCCCCGCACGTTTTTTCAGGACGTAATAACTCAATCACACTCTCAGCGATTTCAGCAATCTTGGTATCAAAATGTTCAGCTTGTTCAGGACATTAAATGGATTTTTAGTATTCATAACTTTACAGTTTTTTTATAATATTGAGCAAAATATTCCCCATAAGAAATAAATGAGAAATTCTATGAACTTAACTTAACTTTAATTTTAAAAAGTTAGATTTGAATTAGCTAATATTTTAGCAGCTATTTTTTATTGGCTAATTTGCTATCTACTGGGGTTTTTATGGGCTAATTTAGATTTTAGCTTGTATTTTAGCAATTGGCTAAATTGACTGATTTAACGAGGAATTTAGGCTATTTTAGCGTTTAGCTAGTATTTAAGCAGTGTGTTAACTTTTTTGGCAAAGTTAGCATCTATTGAGGTTTTTTATGCAAAATTGGTAACGTTTTTGGCTAATTTGTTATCTACTGAGGTTTGGTTTTTAAGATAATTTAGAGTTTAGCTTGTATTTTAGCAATTGGCTAATGTTTTTGACTAATTTAGTTTACCGAGGAATTTAGGCAATTTTAAGGTTTAGCTGGTGTTTAAGCAATGTGTTAACTTTTTGTTTTGGCTAAATTAGCATCTATTGAAGTTTTTACGCTAAATTGATCATGTTTTTGGCTAGTTTGTTATCTACTGAGGTTTTTAGGCTAATTTAGAGTTTAGCTTCTATTGAAGCAATAGACTAATATTTTTGACTAATTTAGTTTACTGAGAAATTTTTGGCTTTTTTGGAGTTAAGCTAGTATTTAAGCAAAGAGCTAGTTTTTTGGGTAAATTAGGCACCTACTGAGGTCTTTCTTATGCTAGTTTGGAGTTTAGCTAATATGTTAGCAATATGGTAACGTTTTTGGGTCATTTTTGATCTACTGAGGTTTTTATAGGCTAGTCTAGAAAGAAGCTACTCTGTCTAGAGTAGGCTAGAGTAGACTTTATAGTAGAGTTTAGCTTCCATGTAAGATATAGTTTCTAACTAACGCCTTTTGACTAATCTAGTTCACTGAGGAATTTTAAGCTATTATGGAGTTTAGCTAGTATTTAAGAAACAAGCTATATTTTTTGGGACTAATTTAGCAACTACTAAGGTTTTTGGGGCTAGTTTGAAGTTTAGCTTAAATTTTACCAACACACAAAATATTTTTTTGCAAAATTGGCATGTATTAGAGATTTTTAAGCAGTTTTACAACAAAATCTTCAAACAGTTAAGTGCTCTTGCATAGTTATTTAACAAAAATTTCCAGTCTATTAGCAAATTAAACATTTTGCAGATAGCTGTTGCATTTTCAGGATGTCCTTGCAGCAATTAAATTAACTTATATTGCCATTTTCAGCAAGAAGCTTCAGCATCTTCAGTGACTGCTTTAAAGAAAACATTCACACTAGAATTATTGCAGGTAATGCTACTTTTCTAGTTTTATTTATTGTAAACCAGCCAGACTTCACAAATCTGCAAAAGAACTGCTTGCTCAGAATGTGGTCGTGTTCCACCATACAGACGGCGAGAAAATGCCTCCCCCCCCTCCATTTGTAAAAAGTGACAGGAGGGCCGGAGAAGCACCTACTCAACCTCCAAGATTAGCTGCAAAAACGAGGGTGGCAGAAGCTAACAAGACGTGCTGTTCCCAACACTTGTCAACTTTTGCAGACTTCTTTTTTTTTTTTTTTTTTTTTGCTAAGCGGTCTGATTTCAATCCACTTAAATGAGCTGCCTCAGTAACAAGTGGCTGATTCACCACACTGATGGGTCTGCTTGGTTTTTGCAGCTTGATTAAAAAAAAAAAAAAAAAAACTTCTATATCTTAAAGACATTTTACTGGGTTAAAATGGCAACAAATGCTAATCCTGCTGTTAAATAAAATGGATCCGTTGATGAGTTTGTTCCACAGGAGGCTTGTTGGTGCTGCGAAGCCGCCAGTCAGAGGTGTGAATCAAAACAGTTGGGAATCGGACGCGCTCTGTTAATCCTCAGCGCTGCCAAGTCCTCTATGAGGTGACATATCATTTAAAAGTCAGCCAAGTTTCCCTGGAGATTTCATTCCCCCCCCCCATTTTATGATCCAACCTCTGGGCTCGTAAATTAATTCCCTTTTTTTTTTTCTTGTAATGCGAGCATTTGTGGGCTGCAGGTGTTTTTGTGATTTGAATTGAGTTACACACTGATCCGCAGCAGAAAAGTGATTAAATTTGCATTTATGTTCAGCGGTAAGAGAGAAAACAATCAGGCCCGTGTTTTATTTTATTCTAATTCACCACTGACCTCCACTTTTCTGTGATTTTAAAGGTTGCAGCAGAAAATGTTACAGATCTTAAGGCTTTAGACAAACATTCCGATTAAGAATTATTTCCAGAGCTTCAATATATAAACCATAAACGGTGTAGTTTTGCATCCTTTAGATTTCCATTTTTTATTTTGATTGTCATTTTTGGCTAAAATAAAAAATATATATATATATATGTGTTGTAGAGCGGCAGGATTTCCTAATGCGGCTTTTGTAAAGGCAACCGCATCCTATGAAGAGTTTATGTAAAATAGAACAGAAAAGGTAGAAGAAGAATCTTCCTGATGTACTCATTTCCTTCCAAAATGTGTAATTGTACGTTGATATAACAGCTAAAATTGCAAAAATAATCAACATTAGCTTATGTGTTGCAGAACTTTTTCCATAATGCTATTACCTCACCTTGGAGATGGTTGGTACAGTGGAGTTAAAAGTGGTATTATTAATAAAAATATACATAAAAGTAGGGCCACAAATTAAACTCTATTATACTCATGAGTGCAGATATTGATGGCATTGGAAAATTGTGATTTTGGTGAGATAATTTACACACTTAAATATTTCTGTGGGAGCATTTAAAACCATTTTCTTTGTGTGTTCGTATTTTTAGACATGCACCTCTGAGTTGCAAACACAGGCACTCAAGAACCATTTGGAGGTTTAATCCAACCCCTTGATGCTGAGTACCAAGAAGGGAAGCACTGGGTTCCATTTTTAGTCCCTTAGTATGACTCAGCCGGGATTTGAACTCACAACCTTCCAGTCTCAGGGCGGACACAAAAAGCCTCTGAGCTGGTGCTCTGAGGTTCTGTCCTCGATATCTACTCCACCATATTTGATCATTTGTTTTTCATTTAGTCATCCACGCCTTTGTTTTGTGCAGTGCGATTCATGGGTTGTCCCTCTTTCCGATTCCACTCTGGGGGGACAGGAGAGAGTCCGGGTTCCAGATGGCTCGTCACTGCTCCTGTCCTTGGCCGTGGACCTCGCCTCTGGCTTGACTCGCGCCCCCAAACTATTCCCCGATTCCACCTGGAAGAAGGATCATCTGTCCTCCTGTTCTTGGCAGTGGACCTTGTCTCTGGCTCCTCTAGTGGCCCCAGCTTTCCTTTAGCTCCATCTGGAAGAAGGATCGTCTTTGCTCCTTTCCTTGGCTGTGGACCTCGCCTCTGGCTCTATAAAAGCCCCACCATCTTTTCTCTTGAAGAAGGATTTCTGTGCTCCTGTCTTTTGCCAAGGACCTCGTCTTTGTCTCCTCTGAATACCTCAGCTGGACCCTAGTTCCTTCCAGATGAAAGATTGTCTGTGCTCCTATCCTTTTCCGTGGACCTCGCCTCTGGCTCAACTTGAGCCCCGAGATGTCCTTCAGTTCCAATCTTGAAGAAGGATCGTCTGTGCTCTCGTCCTTGGCTGTGGACCTCGCCTCTGGCTCTAATAAAGCCCCACCAACTATTCTCCAGTTCCATCTTGAAGAAGGACTTCTGTGCTCCTGTCTTTGGCCAAGGACCTCGTCTTTGTCTCCTCTCACGACCACTCAGCTGTCCCCTAGTTCCATCTAGATGAAGGATTGTCTGTGCTTTTGTTTGTGGGCCTCACCTCTGGCTCGACTTGTGCCCCTAGCTGTCTTTCAGTTCCACCTTGAAGACGGATCATCTGTGTTTCTGTCCTTTGACATGGACCACATCTCTGACTCGTCTCGCACTACCAGCTGTCCCCAAGTTAAATCTGGATAAAGGATCGTCTGTGCTCTAGTCTTTGGCCAAGGACCTTGCCTATGGCTCATCTTGTGGCCACAGCTGTCCCCTAGTTCCTTCCAGATGAAGGATTGTGTGTTCTCCTATCCTTTTCCATGGACTTCACCTCTGGCTCAACTTGTGCCCCTAGCTGTCCTTCAGTTACAGTCTAGAAGACGGATCGTCTGTGCTCTAGTCTTTGCCAGTGGACCTCACCTCTGGCTCGTCTTGTGGCCACAGCAGTCGCCTAGTTCTTCCAGTTTAAGGATCGTCTGTGCTCCTATCCTTTTTCGTGGACCTCGCTTCTGGCTCGTCTTTTGCCCCCAGTGTCCCCCAGTTCCTTCAGAATGAAGCCTATCTGCGACACTGTTCTAACATTTAGTTGTAGAGTTTGATAAACTAACTCTTCTTTAACAGTCCTGGTACATCATTTGTCCGTCCTGGGATAGGATCCTTCCTTCATGTTGACATCCCTGAGGTTTCTTATTTTCTTTTCTCAGAATCTTGTTTTCATAGGAGTTTTTCTTTACCAAGAAGGCGGGTCTAAGGGCAGGAATAACCAGTGGAGTTTAGTCTATTTAGGTTAGGAATGAGGTATTGTTTATATTTTATGACTGATCATGTTTTTGGACAATTACTGGTCTGAAGTCCATTGAGACAACTGTGTTGTAATATTGGGCTTTATAAACCTGATTCTGATTCATAACAATCTGAATTTACCTTAAGTTTCTAAAATAAAAAATGCCAGACCATAAGCAGGAGTATTTCATCGGCTTTGGTCTTGTTTTCCACATCAGTGCTAATGAACTATAAGGAGTTTCCTAACAGCATTGTGGAACAGCTGTCTGCCATCAATAACAGCAAAAATCACTCATTAATCACTCATTTACCTTAGAAATACTGCAGCGCAGAGGTGGCTACAAAGGTGCCAGCAATTTTACATTTTCATCAGCTGCCATAGAGGTAATTACCTCGGGGGGGGCACATGAAGGTGAGCCGCAAGCTCCTTCAATCCGGAGAAACTTTGCTTCGTGATATGGTTTTTTTTTTGTGTGAGACGCGGGGATATGTGGGATCAAAAGGGAGGCTGAAATGCTGTTCCTGTTGTGCTTATATAACACGCTGCTGTCGCAGGTCTTTCCACTTTTGTTGGCGTCCCCAGAGGTGGCTGCTTTCCCACCGACTCCAGGTAGAGGACATTGTTGGGACACGGCAGCTTATACATGTTAATGCTCCCTTTTTCCCCATTCTGCTCCTGTTAGATTGATGGCTCGGCAGCGGTTCTCATTGATCAATCAGACACAATCTGCGTCTGAAATGAACCCCGGCCGGAGGGATTGTGCATTCTTCCAGGGGAACCACGTCCCCAGGGGTACGACAGTGAGATGCACTCAATCGATTGTTTTGAACTTATTTGTGTAAATACTTTTTTAACCTTGCTGATTTGCCGTCCAGGTTTCCTTTTGCTGCAGAGCGAGAAAAGTACGACAGATAAAAGCCGGCCCGCCGACGCCGGAGCTCGGCTTGTAATTTTCATCCTGGCTGTAAAGGCTGGAGAAGGATTACAGGGAAAATGAGAATTAATTATGCATTTCATCATTGTGATGGATATCGCATGCTTAACTCAAAAACTATATTTCCCTTGAGAGCAGAGAGGTGTGTGCTCGTTCCCCGAGTGTATCCTCTCACAAGATGAACTTTAAGGACTTTGAATGTCAAAAACATATTTTTTTAATAAAGTATAGCTTTATTTGAATGTAAACCAATTTGATTATTTGTAATCAGTTTTTAAGATAATGCTCTGTCTGCTATCTATGTAAATGGTTGTAGAACGTCGTCACTGTCACGGTCTGTAGACTTCTAATAGCTGCAGTTCACCTGTCTGCAACAGTTTACAGTTGTACACTGCAAATCTTATTTTCTGTCTTGCAAGAAAAATAATCTCAGTTTGAGAAAACGTCTACGTTACTTGAACTGTTTTCGAAGAGAATTTGTGGTTAAAGCATTTCGCTTGCCCCATTGGTGGATTTTTCTGCATTTTTTAAAGAAAATCTGGGATAAAAAGGCTTGATGTGAATTTTTCATGTTAATGATAAAAGTACTATCTCTAAGGTGTGTGTTTTTGGGAAGGTTTTTTTTTTTATGTTTAACATTTCCAAAATCTTTGAAATCAAGTCAACACAAAGGTTTCAAACTCACCCCCAAATATTTTCCATTAACAGGGCTGAGTATCAATAATGATTTCCAGAATTGATTTTTTTGTCTGTTTTTTATTTTTTCGATCCACTCAGTTTAATTTGATTCAATTCAATTTTGACTTTAGAATTCTGGGTTAAATTGTTTCTCAAAAGCAAAAGTTCCATCAAAAATGTTCAGATCATTGAAATTGTTAACAGTTTTGCGCTGCTCATGGAGAAGGTTTTAGCTTGGCCACTAGGTGGAGCTCGCGCTATTACAGTACGCTTTTTTTTGAGAAGAATAAACAAAGAATGATGGGAAAAAAACTGCCACTTTTTTCTTAAAAGAGTTTGATAATTAATGCCTATGAGTGTATATATAGATGCTCATTTAGTCATTAATGTATTTTTACTTCCAGCGAGCGTTAGCCGTCCTATGAGAAAATCCCATTATACATTAGCATCAAGCTAATAGCTTTATGTATTAAATCAATCTATATTTTAATGGTTCGACTATTGATCTATTAAGCTTAGATTGATTCAAATCGATTTCATCATCCCAGTTCTATCCATTGAATTTATGTGAGTCGGTACAAAAGATCCATAAATCACGGGGTTACTGGAGCCTATCCTAGCTACTGTTGGTGGGGTAAACCCTGAACTGGTTGCCAGTTTATCTCAGAGTCATGCAAAATGTTAGTTGAAATTAGTCTTTATTTTATTAAAAATGTTGCTGGGAGTCGATACAGTTTTTTCTGCTCAACTTATTCTGTTTAAAATCAGTGATTCACTGAACAAAAAGAGTCTGTTTCTAGTTTATTGTTCCTTAGTCGTTCCGTATCTCTCATGTTGTGCAGAGATCTGGGGAAATGCAGGGAAAACTATCATTGAACCATTGTTTACACTACAAAAAAAGGCTATTAGAATAGTCAACAGAGCAGGATATAGTGAACCAACCAATTCTTTATTTTGTTTGAATAATAGTTTAAAATTAAAGGAAATTATTTATGTAAAGGTATTAGAAATTGTTTATAGAGTAAAACATAATTTGGTTTAAAAAAATATACAGAAGCTGTTTACTTTAAGGGTTAGTCAGTATAATTTAAGAGGTCTTTATTATTTTGAACAAGTTAAAGTTCGAACAAATGTAAAGATGAGATGTGTTTCAGTTCTTGGTGTAAAATTATGGAATCAATTGAGTGACAAATTAAAATTGAGTTCTTCACTGTTGCAGTTTAAAAAAAGTTTGAAACGTAAATGTTTGAATGATTACAACATACATATATAAAACATTTGATTTAATTGTGTTTGTAAGTTGTTTTTCTTTTGTATCTACTTATTTGTTGATCAGCATAGATATTGTTAGTTTTTAAGGAAAGGCATTGGATAAGCTTAATAAGCTTCTGCCTATCCCTTTTTTTATTGGTTGTTTGTATTGTATATTATGTTAATTGTACAAATGGGTACTAAACCAATATACTTGAAACTTGAACTTGAAACTTTGTATCTTGAAGTTACCTAGATATTTGTGGGATCCTGTTTTATTTGTTCTTGTTTTTTTTTATTTTTATTTTTACCCGTGTGTAAAACATTTGGTAGAAATGGTAAATTCATAACAACACAGGAACTTTAAAACTCATAAAAAAACTTTTTGCGTCTTTTCTGGAACTGCACTTTGTATATTGTACCTTATTTACACCCATATATCAAAATGTAACTATTTTTTTTCATCAACCACTGCAGAGTTCTGCAAATCACAAGCTTTTTCTAACCCTCGATTGTCAGTTTTTTTTCTATGTGTTTCTCCTGTCATGGGTTTTGTAATAAAGAAAATACAAATGTTCGGTTTTATCTGGAGTATTCCCCTTTCTCTGCTGCACTTTTTATGAGTCAATCAGCTGCTGCATCAACAATAAAAAATTTATATAGTAGATTTAATCAATGCAAATGTCAGAAACTGAAACTTCTTGCAGATATTTCCTGTCAGAGACCAGAACTGCAAGAAAGTATCTACGAAAAGCTGGAGGAGCGTGCTTAGAAGAGCTGCAAATTTGGGTAATGAAGCTCGATTCAGTTGTTATCTGCAGGTGGTTTTAGAGGAGCAAGAAAACTTAGAAAGAAAAAACAAAAAAGTTAAAATTGTGAGGAGTAAAGCAGATCAGAGGCTTCATGGAGAGGAGATGTCGTTCTCCTGGAAGTCTGGAGAGATGTCTCCATCCTACAAAACCTCCACATCTCCTGCACCCGACCTTCTATCTCCTGGAGTTTTTCTGCAGAGACGGGCGAGAACGAAACCTTCAGGGTCTTCTTGAAAGTCTCTGAGGACCAATTAAATATAATTCTACATGATCACCTGGATTTCAGCTTCACCTAACACAAGATTCAATGGGAGATGTGTTCAACAAGACAGGATGTGGAGAAAATGGATTTAATTTACACGGAAAAAAATCTGTCTTTCTCAGAATCAAGTAAAAATACAGATTATAGGAGGAGTTTGACTGCGAATGGAAGTAGTAGAATTCATCTTTGTAAGATTTCTTTAAAAAAAAAGATTTCTTCAGAGTGAAAGTAGTAAAGGATAACGCCTGACGAGGTATCCATTATCACAGACGTCATGGATGCATTAATGGTCCAAATTCCATTTTGTTGATGGACAATTTCGCTTTTACCACGGTCACTCACAAAAGAAACAAATTGTAAATCAATTATTAGTGTTTTAATCTGGTTATTTTTGACATTTAAATTGTTTTCCACAGGATGCAGATCGTTTCATACGTGGTGTGACACGTTGTCATGGTAACGACAACCGAGCCTGCATCGACCTTGCTCTTTGTCCGGATGATGAAACTAAAGTTTGTTCTACAGAAAAAGTAGTTTCTTAAATCAGTTTGATTGAAGAAAAACCCCCCATTACCTTTCATTATTAAATACAGAACAACAAACAATTTCTTTCTTTAATTAAAATTAACATTATTTATAAATATGTATTTCAAGGTTTGTTTCTCTGGTTATTAACTGGGGTTTAGGCCTGATCAATATAATAGAGAAGAATCAGTCTTTATGACCAGAACTTCTATTATAGAAGGCCATTATAGCTTTTTAATAGACACCCTGTAGCCAATCAGAATCAAGTATTCTCCGGACTGTGATATAAATCTTAATATTTTGGAATATTCCTGTGGTAACAGGAAATATGTGTTAAAGTAAGATTGTACTGCTCAAAACGTGTTTATATCTTATATATTTACACAATCAATATGCTTTAAGTTCTAGAACAGTCCAACTATCTTTATATCTGGTCCAGAATCATATTAAAGTTAGACGAAAATGACACATTTTAAGACAAATATGGCTTAAATAATATTTATTTACTTTCAAACTTTTCTCCTGCTGTTCTTAAACGTGATCATACATTGTCAGGACATTTATGTAAATTAAAAAATATAATACAATTTAAAAAACAATAATAGTTTTTTAGATATTGAAAATATATTGACCTAAAAAGAGTCATTATATAAGACCGAAAAGTTACAGATAGTTTTGTCTTATATTAAGTGTTGTAAATACATAGTCTAGACCAAAATACTTGGTTAGATTTTGATGTCTAACTTACTCTTCTACGATCAGAATCAACGTATTTGAACATGTGCTTCATGCTACATTCCCACTGGGTGGTGAGTTCAATGACAAGCTGAACGAAGGTTTTTAAGTTCTCTCTATCCGATACTACTGTATGTAGCTGAAAAAAGTTTGATGGTTCAAATCTCACAAGTTTTATCTTGTTTTGTTCCAATAAATGAAAGACTTGGTGTCATATAATTCCAGCCGAGCACAAACGACATTTCATAATTTCTCCTTCATGATGGATATTCAACCGTTCTTCTCCCTGATGGGTCAAAGTTCAACTGCATGCTCAATTGCTCAAAGCATTTTGTACCTGGAGCCCAAAAAAACAAGATTACTTCCAGGATTTGTTTGGCAAAATATTATATTTGGATAATTTTGACATCTTATATTTTCATATAAGATGACATAAAGTTAAATCATTTTTAGTTTTTTCTTTTTAACATTTAGTTTAATTCTAACTTTATTATTTTATGGAGAGTAAGACATTGAAAGTTAGTTAAGGTTAAAGTTGATTTTTTTCTGTAATAACATTCCTTCATAATTTAGTTGAAAAGTTACGTTTTAAAAATGTCGTTTCAGAGTGTTATGTAATATATGTTAATAAATGTTTATCCTGTTCGGCCTGCGACCTAAAGCGTGTTTTGGATTTAGGCCACAGTGTATGATTGAGTTTGAGACAAAAACTACACAACATTTTAGCTGTAAAAATAATCCAAAACAAAATGTTGTTACGCGCGGATTTTGGTTTTGATGCAGTTCCTGATTCTTTTCTTTGTTAAAATCTATAAATTCTTAATTTTTATAAATATGGTTTTAGTAGAGCTGTGAACGTTAACGCATTAAAGCATTAGCTCAATAAAGAATGAACAATTTGTATTTATTAACACAAATTAATCAAAGAACTTTGCTTTAACTCGGCGGTTCAGGCGTCCACGGCGTGCATACTATTTTTTTTTTTAATCGATTGACAGCACTAATGAAAAATAAATGGTCTAAATGTAGAGTTTTGTGTGGGATTTCATATTGTGCTTATTCGCAGACACGTGGTCAGAAAAAAATGAAAACAAACGAAAATAGCGATTAATCGCGATTAATTGCGATTAATCAGTTTTTTTTTTTTTTTTTATCGATTCCTGGCCTTAGTTTTCCGGTTATTGTGAGTTGTGATTATGCAGTAAGACTATTTATACTGTCACTCCCTGCAGTATTGGCACCTTTAAGATTTAGTTGTGTTTTCATTTAACTTGATTTAAGTGTCTTTTATTTTTTCTCTCCAGTTTGACTTAATTAAATGTAAATGTGACTTAATTGGTCTCTTAAGGTAAAAATCATGTGGAAGTTTGTATACTCACATTCAAAGCCCTTTTTCTTTTTTTTCTTTTTCATGTCCCATCCATCAGAGGCGGCGTTTGATAAACGCTCCTCTCACGGAGGAGGCGCGCTCGGAGCCGGGCGGCGGCTGACGCTTCCTGTCGAATACAGAGATCCACCTAAGCCTGCATTGACTCTGTCCTTATTTGTCATAAGTGTCCAAGACAAAGGCCACGGAACGCAAGAGGAGCATGCATTTTTAATGCGACATCCTCATCAAATTCACAACGGCGGACTGAGCGGAATGCCAATGGCGTTTTATTCTTCTTCCAATTACAGGAGACACCCCCCCGCCCCCCGCCCCAACTATGTGGGCACAAAGCCGTGAAGGGCACATCTTCCTCAAACATGACGGCGCTCAAACCCGTCGTTCATCTTCCCTGAACTTTATTTATGATTGCAAAATAAGTTGTTTTCAAAAAATATCTATTTTTATCAGAGGAAGATAAATCGCATCATGCTGCTTTCCACCACTGATAGTCAATAAAACAAGATATTAAATCACAGCTTCTGTTATTTATTCAGCGTTTTGTACGGCCAGACTCACCTTTATCTTGTTTAGAATATTCCGGGCATTACTCTGCGTCCATTATTGCAGAAATGTCACGAGACGCGGAGATAGTCGGACTCACTTCCGAAGGGAACAATGCCAGTTCCTCCGAACTGTGGCTGTGATTTCTGCCGCTCCTTTCGCCGCGCTCGGGCCGCGCTCTATCGCCCGTAATGAGGAGAGCTCAATTAGACAGGGTCTACAATGTGGGGCTTTAAATGTCACAGAGCAGGTCCTGACATTTCTCTGTTTGATGTGGAATCAGAATGGAAGGAGAACTAATCTCAACCTCGGAAATAACAAATTCCACCCCGTCAAGCGGGCGACGACGGACGGCCGGGGTCACTTTGGAGACATTTGCATGGCGGCGGCTAGCTTGCCCATCTCAGATCTCGCTAATGATGGAATCCATTAGCATTATTTAAGCTTGTAATTAGCCGTCTGAGGTTGTTTCACCAGGTAATGAATGGTAGAAATCGGAAATGTCTCAAGTTTGGCAAACTTTTAACTTCTATTAATTGGCGTGACCATAATTAGCGGCAGTGTTGCACTGTGGGTAAGGAGAGAGCACTTTAACCTGCAACAGTTCCACTCCCCTCCCAGAGCGGAGTATGTGTGGGTATAACGCTATCTTTAATCAAAAGCAGAGTTTTTTTTTTTCTGTTTGATATGAGCTTTAGTGCTGAAAGCCTGGCCTGCCCTGGCGCTGGAAAAGCTGACGCCTGCATGCAGGTACGCGCCGCTGCACTTCAAAAGCCGCTTCTGCACTCAGACCCGCCGTTGGTGAACAAATGATCCAGTTTGAGCCTCTCTTGTTTTTAATCTGGCTCCCGTGTGCTCTCCATAAAAATATCATTACGGCGATAAAAAGACACCCCCCTCCTCCCTCCCCTCTGTTATTTTCACAAACCGATCTGATTGATGGATAACTGACTCACTCCAACACACGCTTTCTTTTTTCTGTAATGTGGAATAGTATTTACCCCCTCGAGTTTTCTTCAATTATTCCCATCATCAAAAAGAAAATAATATCACACAGAAAACAGAGCAAGTCTTTATTATAATGACGAGAGTTTTGGAGGTAAGCAAAGTTGTTTGGTTTAAAAGAAATTGTGATAAACTTTACTTTTGAAAGGTGGAGTTTAGTTTTAGACTTCTTGATTCAAGAAATCTGTCAAATTTTAACAAGAAGATAAATTTAGGCTTTGAGATCTTAGAACAGGGGTCGGCTACCCAGGGCACGCCGCGGCGTGACAACATAAAGCCTTTCTGTTGTCAGTTTATATTTTTATGAATTTGTAAAGAGTGAACATCTCTTCCTACAAGGATCTTTGATCCCCCATGGCATCACATCGCTATGACTGTGACCCCGCCCACCCATATAAATACTGCAGATTTTTTTCTTTTTATTAAAAATAAAACTTTTTAACGTTACGTGTCAGCCGTCATGACCGGACGTTTTAAATTAATGCGCGGTGAAATTAAAGAGCAGTAATAATTCCTGTGTTTGTAACTGTTACTGTGAGATGACAGGTGTGGCGATTTGAGCGCGTGCGTGAATGGGAAGAGCGGGAAGGAAAATGATGCAAAGTTTCAGAAACAAGTGGGAATTTTTCTCCTTTTTTATATTTAGTGCTTGTCATTGTAAAGCAATCTGAGCTGCAACACATGAAAAGTTATGTTAATAAATTAAAATGCATCGATAAGTTCAGTTTGTTGAATAATAACCAAATAAAGTCAGATTATTCTCAGACTTTTTGTTCTGTCAATATGAAATATGAACAAGTTCTATCCATGAATGAATATTACAGCTGATCATCACTGCATTTACTGGAGGTGAAATGAAGAATAAAGAACTAAAAATATCAAACTAGCAAAAAGGTTAAAACATTTAGCTTAACATGCAATAAAAACATCATCCCAGAATGAACTAACAACAAGTTACTCAGCTCTCATAATGTAACAAAAAAAGAGCCAAAAGCATAAACTTGTTTATGTTTTTATTTTTTTTTTTATGAATGGTTGTGAAGTTCTTAGAGATATTATGAATATTTTGTTCTGATGTATCCAATCATTGCTGTTAGTATAACATACCACAAATGGAGTACTTTTGGTTTTCAAACACATAGTTGCAAACCTGTTTTCTTTTTTTGCAATAATATTATGAAATCAGAATTTTGAGCTAATATGTTCAAAAAAGGTTTTTGACCTGCTGCTTGTGAATTACAATTTTTTTCAGATATATTGATTTTTTTTTTCTGGGGATTATTTTTTTTTCTGGGGATTAAAGTCTGTATTACAGTTAGAGGTAGCTGAATTGCTCAGTTGGCTGGTGTAGGACCTGGGTTTGGTTCATCGAGCTAAAATCCAGTGAGGATCCTTATTCTGCTGCTCTCTGTACCAAAATCCAGGATTGTGTCATGAAGAGCGTCCAGCGTAAAACTATCTGTATAACCACCTGAATCAGTGAAAGCTGATTGACTGTGACGATCTCCGACAGGATAAGCTGAAAGGTGAACAACAGAGTTCACTTTATACTTGGTGACGGCAGTTGTTAAGGAGAAGTCAAGTCAGAAACGTTGCTGAAACCAGAATCAACATCCATGCTAGGAACGACAGAGCATCCAAAAAGAGTTGTTGATATTCTTTTGATTACTATACATCGTTTATGCAATTAACAGGTTTCTAAAACGTTAAAAAGTAGCTTTTTGCTGATATGTAATCTAAAATCTTCCAATTGTAGGAGCATCTGAAGGGGTAGTTGTGTAGCCGTAGGGGTTTTTGACTACGTATCCCTCCACCGCGGGGGTGATCCGCCTCGTGCCGTGGAAGAGAAACGCGTTTCTTCAAGAGGGAGGAGCTCTAAAGCACAGAAGATTACATTAAAATTAGGGCCGTCAACATTAACGCTTTAATGCTTTCAATTAATCAGAAAAACTTAACGCGTTGGTAATAATTAATGCGAGTTATCAACACTAAGACACTAAACACTAAACTGTCTTCCGATGACGCACAGTTGGTTAATTTAGGCCTTTTTTTTTATTTTAAGGCTATTTTGAAGTTAACCAATATGTTAGCAACATGCTACCTGTTTTGACAAATTTAACATTTTTGAGTTTCGCTAGTATTTAAGCTAGGTGTCAGCTTCAGAGTTTTTAGCTATCAATTTGAGCATCTATTAATATATATCACAGGCAATGCTATATATCTAGTTTTTACAATGTTTTAGTATTTTTTTATATGAAGATTACATAAAATTTGTCTATATGTGGTTTTCTGGAAAACCATAAATCTTTATGTTTAGGCTGTGATTGTTACACTTTGTTAGAAAGTGAGAGTGGCACGACCAATTATAGCGACAGAATAATTACTTCTTACTCTATTTTTTTTTCCTACTATAAAATAAAACCATTTATTTCATATTCATTTCCCATATCTCCGTCATGCTGAAATCTATTAAGGATCTGAATCGTTTAAGGTTTCTCATTATTCTTTTCCCCAGCATTTTATATATATATAGTCTGGCTGAAGAAGAATTAATTCCACATCACGCTCCTCTGTCAGGCGAGAAGGTTCAAGGTTTGAATCCCAGCTGAGTTCCTGTTTTTCTCCAACAGTTCAAAAACAGCCTCGCTTCGAGACTGGAGGGGTAGCAGAGGTAAGGCAGCGCAAATATCCTTATTTACAACTTGATTATGTAAACAACTGGGACATTCTGAGCGACAAACAATCTCTGGAGGGATTGGGCGCCCCGCGTCGTGAGGGGGGTCACCGTTTAAATGGGAGAAAGCGGGAACGGCGGGCGCGCTCGAATGTCAAAAAACAGGCTGTTGCCGTCCTATCACTGGCAAAACGGTGACCTTACAGCGGATGAATTTCCATCTGCTCGCTGCTCCGGCTCCTCTCTAATAAGCCCAGGATTGTTCACAAAAACAGGAGGGGGAAAAAATCTGATAGAAATGCGTTTGTAAGGCCGGGCGGCGAGTATTTGCATGGCGATGAAGGCCGGGAGTGTTCTGCAGTGACTGAGATGCGAGTCTCAGACAATACATGCTGTGTTTGTTCTTCCCGGGGAAGTTTGACGAGGAAAGGAGAAGGAGGAGAAGGAGGAGGGTAGGTCTTCAGTGCAGGGATTACACATTTGCTATTGTGGAGACTCTTCCAGTACCATGGTGTTTTGTTAAACAGATTGGGCTCCTTCACACCCAGCGGGGATCTCTCTCGTGACTTGGCGGACGCAGAATCTCAAACAGGTGCGTGGAGTTTATGTGCGTGTTGCAGGCTTGGCTACATTTTTTAAAATATTTTTACAGATTGGTCAATTTTCCAAACCTAGAAATGTATTCACAATGGAAATTTTCTGAAGTTTACCTAAACAAAAATGCGTAGATACTTCTATTGAGGAGTTTAAGTTGATCTTAGGAATTTAAACATTTATCTTCACTTGTAGCAAGTCCTGTTAGTTTATGATGTTGTAATCTGTCTGTGTTCAGGTTGTAGTTTTATGGTGTTGTTATTGTAATTTTTTAATATACATATCAATAAAAATTACCAACTTCAATCCAGAATTTAGAGACAATCAACAATTGGTGCCAACAAGGTTTGTTTAAAGACTCAATTTAAGGATTTTTTTTTAAATGTTCTTGCAACACATTCTCATCCCCATGTTATCACTTATTGATGTTTAATTAAAGGGTAACCAAACCCTAAATCCACTTTTTTTTAGTTGTTGACCTCTATAAACGAGGCTTCAAAAGTGTTTTCTGTTGGCAATTACCAATTTAAAAGAATAAAAATAAAATAAACTTGTTTATTTCTTGAAAATATCGTCAAAGTCAGTTCGTGTGCCGCCTCCTATAGGTTGAAACGAGGTATTGCAGTTGAATGTTGTGAAAGCTCAACTGGCGCTAGTCCCACGTCATGATCTGCTACTCCAGTAATGGAGCCGTTTCCGAGCCTCACCCCTCTGACTGGATTTTCACATTTCGGTTGGGGGTGGAGTCAGCCTCCAATTCGTCTCAAGAACCAACAGTTGTCCCCAACTCGCTGTTTTTTTTGACGTGCTGGCTTTTTTGTAAAATCAAGGGTCTGCATTCCTTGGGACATGGTACCAGACGCTGTAAGCTACCAGATGCAGCACAGGACCCGAACCAGTAACAGATGTGGTGTCGGGCGCAAACTAGACCCGGTACTGGGTTAGGAAAGACAAGGTAAGAACCATACCCTCAGAACAAGGGCAGGAACAGTGCACACTCCATGTTAGCCACCCAGGGAGCAGAGCTCCAGGTCCACCATATTCCCAATTAGAATTCAAATTTATTTGGAGTTATCAAATAGTCATGTGCTCCGTGTCTTGGTACTGGACCACATTCAGTTCGCGGCCCGGAGGTTGGGGGACCCTTGATGGGAACAACCAGCAGGACGAGTTGGGGACATCCAAAACATCAAATAGGGGGATGGAGTGATTCTTAACCAAACGTCAACATGTGATGAGTTGGGAATGAGAATATGTCGGTTCTTGAGACATTTCCTTATGAAAAGCTCAAATTTTCAATTTGAAGTATTACTTTATTTAAATAGCTGTGAATCTGGAGTGTATTTTAGATGTAGAAGATACACAAGCCTCCTGCTCTGTCCCATTCTGATGCATCAACTTGTTGACGAACAGATCCATGAACGTCTTTGTTTTCCACGTAGGCTTGCGTGTACAAAAAGAGCTCAGTTATCCTTTGGTTGGAAGGAGGGAGTACTGCTGCTCTGCAGGGACTATGTCCTAGAAAAAGATACGTTTTAAAATGTTGACTAAAAAACGTCAATCATAATTAAAGGATGGCTTGTAATTGTGCTATCCTTGGCATGTTTACGTTAAAAGTGGGGTCATCTGGACCCACAAGAACTTTTTTTCAAATATTTTTTTTATCTTCACTGGTTTCTATGGAAGACATAAAGCCTTGTCCACCTTTGTCATGGGAGGGATCAAGCATTAATGTCCGAGTAGGGTCATCTGGACCCCATATGACAACGAAAAGGTTAGAATTGCTCCAAAGATGATCAGAGTATGTCTTTTAAGGACCGTATTCCATGTGTAAAAAAACAGAGTAAGAGGATTTAATGTAATTTCTTGGTTTTTTTTTTTATGCCTTTAATGTTTCATCGCATCAAGCCACCATTATGAATCTATTTTTGTACCATTTGATGGAGTCACTAAAAAACGTCATGTACCCAAACCTGAGTCTCTGATTGGTTGACGTCCAAATCATATCGCATCCGAACACGTCTTTACATTGACTTAACATGGAAACTTGACGCCTCCATGTATCGGGTGAATGTACCAAAACACTACAGAGTTAAATCAGAGCTTTGGCTCCAGTGTTTACATTCATTCGGTTACCATAACTCTTCAACTGTTTATGCTATTAATGCAACTCCGATGGATTTTGTAGTGGAGAGAAGCAGCTTTGCGTTAACACGCAATCCTTTTGTCAGTAATGAGTGTCACTTTGGTGCAAAACCGGTTTTCTCCATGTTAGAATCAGCTGATTGAAGTTGATCATGAAAAACGTCAGAGTAACAGTGTGCTGCCGGTGTTCTAACAATGTTTCCAACCTCAAGATTTTCCTACCCGTACCACAAACTGATAGCTTTAGCTATCCAAATGTCCAAATTTATCAGATAATCCCACCTACTGCAAATGAACGAAGGTACAGTTTTTGTGTTTGTTTGTAAACAGCAGGTTAGAAAAGAATTATGGACAGGGTAGGAAATAATTACAGACAAGGTAGGAAAGAGTTGTGGACGGGATAGGAAATAATTATGGTCAGGGTAGGAAAGAATTTCGGAAGGGGTACGAAAAAATTACAGATGGGGTAGGAAATAATGACGGACAGGGTAGGAAATAATTACGGTCAGGGTAGGAAAGAATTACGGAAGGGGTAAGAAAGAATTACGGATGGGGTAGGAAATAATTACAGACAGGGTAGGAAAGAATTGTCGACAGGGTAGGAAATAATTTCGGATGGGGTAGGAAATAATTACATACAGGGTAGGAAATAATTATGGGCAGAGTATGACAGAATTTATTACAGGGCGCAGCGCGGCCTCACAGAGGGGTCCAACAGCTTTACCGCGAGCCAGCATAACATGATCACAAGATCGAGGGGCAGCGCAGATTTACGTGTGGTCTGCTAAGACTGAAAAAGATGACGTACTTCAGATTTGCGCATGCGCGGTAAGTGTAGGTAGGACAAAATCACGGGTGGGAAGGATTTACGGAACGCCGGCACCAGTTGGGGTGATAAAAACTGTAAAACTTTGGTCACAAGCTGAATCTTTACCCAATTTCCGTGAAGTCCTTTTATTCCTGTGAAATCAAAGTTTCCTAACAGACTCTATATAGACAAGATCGGAAGCGGCGCCTAATTATCCATCTCAAAAGAAAAATAAATAAAGAGAAGACAAACAAGGAAGTGGCGCCATTGTTGATTAATGTCAGTGGAAATTGGTGACATTTGGCGAAGCAGCAATGATTTCCTCTCCTGTGCTCGTAATAAAAATCAAACAAATTACTTACAAACAAGTACACGGCGGGTTTGACATTCCCCCGTTGTTCTCCGCTCAGCCTTGAGACTCGTTTGAGGCCCTGAACCAGAAAGCAGGAGCCGCGTGTCAGTTGTTGTTTTACGAAGCCGAACAGTAAACAGCGAGTCCCACCGAGGATTCCCAAATGACCAATTAAGGACGCTTTATGTTGGGAGCGTGATCTTAAGTAAGCAAGCTTGAACAGATGTACTTCTGTTTTTTTTTAAACCGCATTTCCAGCTTCACTCATTGCACTTATAGTCTATTTATCTGCTCTTATCTAACAGGATCAATGGATGGAAAATAGTAAGTGTGGATTGATATTGATGTGTTTCTCACTTTCTTTCTTCCCATTTCTGTTGGCACATTAAATCTGCTTTAACCGCATCCTGGTAGCCCCCCCTTTTTTTATTTTTTTTTAACAAAAGAGCGACATTTTATTAGTTGGAAGACACAGAAAAATGATGGGATGGTCTCAGCGCATCTAGTGCTCAACACTGTGAGACTGCAGCTCATTGTCATTCTGTCATGTGCTCGAGCGCCGCTCCCTACAGTACGTATAGGCTGCTGGAAATAGGAGGAAGGCCTATTAGAAGTAATGAATGGCTGTCAAGCACAGGGCGCTCAGCATGTACGACATGCCGTGTACAATGTTTCGTCGGAAAGAGGAAATTCGTCAAGTGGTGCCACGGTTCTGTGTATTTTTAGCCACTTTGACCTCTCCACATTTTTTATAATGAAATCCTCTTAGAAGCTCTATCAACACATCAAACTTCTTGGTATTTTTCCCAGTATTTCCACTGACCTGTGCACCGTTTTAGCTTGACAACCTCGGGATGATTGTGACCGTCTTGGCATGTTGGCGAGGGATGTCGTCTGAGTTTTTTTGGCTCGCGGCGTTCAATCTGGGCACCGGCTTGGCACAACAATGAAAGACAACAAGCTCTCACGATTCACTGGCCACTAATTGGAGTGTCACTCCTCGGGCCCGTATATATGAACACGGCCTGTAAAGACATACATAAGCACAAATAGATACCTCCACTGGTGTTCTGAACAGAAATTTAATTTAAGAAGTAAATCTAGCATCGGTAATAGATTACACCGGCTTATTACAAATGGGCTTTGACAGCTAATTTACTTTTACAAGATTAAACGTGAACATTATGAGATGTTGAAGCTGGAACGGTGCAGCTGCTCTTAACTGCTGAGACAACTTCCTGCACGTTTAATATTTCCACTGGGACCGGCCGTGGAAAGATGCACGGCACAGTTGGGATCTGTGAGGTCTTTGAAAATTAAGGAATCCACAAGGAGGACTCTCCATCTGCATGAAACTAATAAAAAGTTCAAAATTTTTATCTGAATAATCCATTAAATGGGAACTGGACAAAGTGACCCCTCCCCATTCTTTATTTTTTTCTCTATAGTGCAAAGTAACAAACTAGCCAATCAGATGCCTCGAATAAAAGTAGGTGGAGCTTGCTGACCGCCCACATTTAAAACATTTGACAGACTCCTCCAGTACCCGCTTTCAAGTGGTAGAAATGTGGTCTGCCAACAAATTTACTTATGATTGGCGAGAACGGTTGCCATAGAAACATCGAGCAGGACCAATCACTGCTTACTGACAGCATTGCAAGGTCCATATCCCCCCAAAAAAAGGGACTGGATTGACTTCATTTGGTTTGACCCAGAATTAAGCCACTTTCTATGGAGAATAGAATAGAATAGAATACAATAGAATAGAATAGAATAGAATAGAACAGTGTTTCCTGGGACTGTGGGAGTGAAAATAAAAATAATAACAGGAAGACTAAAGTAGTAGGCCAGAAACTAAAATACTAACAAAACATCAATAAATAAGAGAACAATAAAGTAGTAAAAGGTGAAAAAAAAATTGCCCCTAACGTCTGACAAACGCCTTCAAACACCCCCAAAAGATTCCACAATGTTCTCTCCCCGACCAGTCAGCAAGTCCAAACATGATGTCCGGTTTCAAAGAGAACCAGATAGACACGCTCACTCGGTCTTATATAGTCAAAACAATAACCAAAGCAAAAAGCTCTGAACTTCCAGAATAAAGTGCATTCACAAACAAAAGTAACCTCAAAATGTCAAGTACCTGCAACTTTTTTATCTAAAGCTGATCACACACATTTTTTTATCTTTAAATTATTTTTATATAAGAACATATCTGCATTTAGCAAGTGTGTAAGTCTGCAATGACATGAGAGTTTAACCGACTTGTTCACTTTTTGGAATTATTTTGTAAAACCAAACAAATACAAACGTATGAGTCTCATCACTACATACTTTGTCTACTTATAGTTTTGCATTGATTGATAGATTGATTTTCATGAACTGAGAATACTTTCAATACATCATCTGTGTAATTTTCGTCTAAAACAAGTACAAAAAAGTACATGAATACATCATCTATTGGCTTTTTCTTAAAGTTAATTGATATTTGATGATATGCAGTAAAAAATTCCTTGTACTGTGTGTTTCATTGGTACTTTTCTTTTTAACTCTATCTTGTTTGTTCCACTTTCACTTCTCTGAAACTCATTTTTGTCAGTTTTTTACAGTGATATTAAAATAAAACGTATGTCTTTTGGTTCTAATAAGCCAAATCTCGCACATATTCATGAAGGTTTTTTAGGTATTTCTCTCTGAATTCTGCAGCTAATTCTTCACGGTTGTTTAATTACAAATAATAAAACATATGAAAAAATTGTGTTAATTTTCCAGAAAAAAGTCCCTCTAATGCAATAAAAAGAAAACACGAAAAGGAGAAATATATATTTAGGGGCTTGCTGTACGTTTTGCTTATCCGTCAGATTCCTAAAACCCTTAAACTTAATTTGATCTCTCTCGTTTACAATCTTTTTTTCTTCAAATTGTTTTTGTTCAGCTTTGTATTTACGCCTCGGTTCTGCTTTCTGTCATTTTCTAAATATCCACCTTGGTTTTTTTGCCAGAGCACAGACCGTAGTCATTTGTTGAGTGGATTTGTGTTCAACACAATTTGAATTTCTGTTTGGCAGTGCATTAGGATTTCGAGCAATTACTTGTGTTTTTTATCTTATTTTTTACACTCCACTTGAATTCTGTTACCAATCATTACTGTGAGGTTTAGATGGAGGGAAAAAATCCTGGCTTTATCCAGAATGGCAGTGATGAGTGCACAAACATCAGGGAAGGAGGCTCAGATCAGTCTGCAGTTTTCTTGAGGGCTCTTTTTTGTTTATTCTGTTTACTAAAATATAAAGAAGAAAATCTCATCTTTCCGTTTAGATTGAAGATGAACAATTGCTCAAAACAGAACAAAAAATTATAAAAATATCACATTAAAAACTACCCCGTATCCCCGTGTTACAAAATTAAGTAGTACGATAACAAAACCATCTTCCTGTAGTCATAAAGTACATATACTTCATATCCTGTAGTCATGGGTGTGACATCATAGGAAGATTTACTGCAGAGGAACAATACCAAGCAGAGACTGATAAACAGGATCTAGTAGTAAACACCATTTACAGTAAATGAGAACTGGACTAAGTGACACATCTCACCTCACGTTCCAAACAGGAAGTACTTACGACCTTCACAAAGTCAAAACTTCTATAGAGAAACAAACAACGATTTTAACTTTTTCTTCCTAGTAAAATGGTTGTTTCTGTAGTGCAAGTTACTCAACTCAAAGTGACCAATCAGATGTCTCTATTAAGGTAGTCTGCTGGCTCCCATGTCTACTATTCAAAACCTTTGATTGACAGATCATTCAAGTGATGGGGGCATGAACTTCCAACAATCTCGTTCCTAATGAGTGGTTGCCATAGAGATGTTGAGTTGGACCAATCACTATGGTGCGGTCCATATTGGAAAAAAACGGAGATCGAATTGACCTCAGTCCAGTTATTGTATACAGTCAATGGTAAATACTACGGAAGGAAAAAACGGATTCCCTACTTCATTTATTGATTTTTTTTTTTGTTTCCTCATGATAACGAGATCCACTATCTCGTTATCATGACAAAACAAAATTCGTCAACTAGTATCTCTGGCTGTCGAAGAATTGATTCATTTCATTATGTTTGACATTTACTCTGTAGACTGTATAAACAGTATTGTAACAGGCTAAGCTGGGCTATGTGAGCATTTGGGTTTGCTAAAGTCCGGAGCTCAGTAAATGCACTAAGTAATTAAAAAAAACAACATTTGGGGAATGTTTTCTTCTGCTGTTATTGTTGTTTACAACAAAATAAAGAGACTTAAAACAGGTGAAGTCTTGGTGTGTCAGTGTAGAAAAGGGAGAGTGGAAGACTACAATAAATTCGACACCATTTCGTTGTCACGAAGAAACGATAAAAAAAAGTAGGGCAGCCCATTTTGGGCCCGTGTAATATTTACCATTGACTGTACATTAGAACATGTTTCTTATTATAACGTGATAACGAGATAATCTGGAATTTATAGTAGTACACCTCTCTCTTGTCTACACTGAGACTCCTTTACTTGTTTTAAGTCTCTTTATTTTTTAGTAAACGATAAAAACAGACCACAAAAGGTGTTTTTTAAATTTATTTTGTTTTAATTAGTGGCTCTACGCTCCGCCTCATGTACCTGTCACCTCCCTTTATTAAACGAAATCCCCAAACAAACTGGTTGAATGACAGAACCCACAGAACCCAGGGCTGGCGAGCGTCTCGGCGTAGTGCGTTCACTAAACTCTGGACATTAGGGAACCAAAACAGCTACTGTAATACTCTCATTTTTTAAAATTATTTTTATTGAATCCACAGAAAAACAAAGCCGTTTTTTTTAGAGAAAATATTAAACTATTCAATTATAAATCGATAAGTTCTTCTCGACAGCCAGTGATACTCATTGACATATTTTGTTTTATCGTGATAACGAGATAGTAGATTTCATTATCACGAGAAAAATATATAAAGTAGAAGAGGTTGTTATTAACAAAAATGCGTAAGAAATGATAAAAAAAAAACACAAAACAAAACAAAAAAGGTTGATTAATGAAATATAGTTGAATTTTTAAGTTTAAAATGATCCCCGGGTGACTTGAATAAAGTATAAGGTGAGTAACTAAGAAATTAACTCTGCCTTTAACCACATTAGTACGAAATTCTAAAGGCGTCACAACCTTTTGGACCTCATTGCGCACGTAAGCTCCAGACAAATGTGCTGTCTGTCCCGACTTTCATTGTCCTCACACTCTTGACCCCCCATCCTGCTGCACATAATAATGGGCATCGATTCGACTTATATTTTGTCAGAGGCATGCGTGTCTCTGTTTTCCATGTCTGGGGAGACATTGATCTAATTAGAAGTCTTCATTAGTCAGCTGCAGAGTGCAGTGTCATGTTTAAGGAATGATGCTCCGCTTCTGCATCTCCCCCATGAAGACACAATGCAGAGCCTTGTCTGAATTCAAAACAGAGGACGGTTTTCAGCTGCCAGTGGAGAAAAAGAAAACCCAGACAA